>CP106717.1:48456404-49706404 GCA_025503065.1 Gossypium bickii | reverse complement strand
TATGGCATGTTTAGGGACTTTAAGTCATGTTAATTATATTTTGGTAAAGACTTTGGCCAAATGAATTGGCTTGTAAATACTTATATTTTGGTTTGTATGTATATAGCCATGGGTAATGGCTTAATTTTGGTATATTTGGTATGTTTGAATGATGTGCATATATATATATATGCTTATATCTTGTGCTTATTTAGTTGGTTAAAATGATTGATGATAATAAGTACCATGAATGGTAAGTTAATGATTTGAGGAATTGGTAACATTCTTATTAATGTAAACATTTTGAGTTGTAAATATAGCCATGAGAGTTGGCTTAATTTGGTGAATTTTGGTTATGTGCATATATGTCAATATATGGTTGATATTAGATGTGAATTATGTTTGTGAATTGGTTCAAAATGATGTATGATTGGTAATAGTATATTTAGTTGAATTGGTATGTTTTGATAGAGTAAGGTTTGAGGGTATAAGTATGTTGAATGTTGGTATTGAAAATGTTATGGAATAGCCTTGATTACGGCTGAATTGAATGTTATTTATGCTATGATTTGGTACCATTTGAGCTTGTTTAGGTATGTGCAAAATGGTTGGCAAAATGGCTTGGTAAATAGCCTATTTTTGTCCACACGGGCAGAGACACGGGCATGTGTCTCAACCGTAGGTGACACATAGTCAAGTTACACGGCCGTGTGTCCCCTAGTGTTGAAATGGAATTGAAGTGAGTATGTTCCACACGGTCTCACACACGGGCGTGTGATTGGTCGTGTGGTACAAGTCAGTATACCCTACAGGTTTGGCATGACCTGGAACACGGGCGTGTATGGCCACTTGGAAGGGCACACGGTCTAGACACGCGGGCGTGTGGTTGGCCGTGTGACCCAAGTCAATATGTACCCCTATTTTCACACAGCCTGTGACACGGGCGTGTCTGGTGGCCATGTGAGACACACGGCCTGGTCACACGGACGTGTGTCTCTTATTTGAAGAAAAATTTGCTAAGTATTGAAAAATTTCCTGAGTTATCAATTTAGTCCCGAACCACTCTCAAAGCATGTTTAAGGTCTCGTAGGCTCTTAGTAGGAACAAATTGATTGAAATTGAATAATGAATGATAGAATTGAACAATTGTATGTTAAATAATTGTATAATTGTTTCGCAAGTCTGGTAAAGCTCCGTAACACTATTCCGGCGTTGAATACGGGTGAGAGGTGTTACACCGATGGTAAGGCTAATCGATATGCTACTGGCCCTATTCTTTCAATGATCTCATACGGCCCGATGAAACGTGGACTCTATTTGCCTTTCCGACCAAATCTAAGAATTTTCTTCCACAGAGATACTTTCAAAAACACTTTGTCACCGATATGAAATTAAATATCTTTTCTTTTCAAATCCACTTAGGATTTTTGATGATTTGAAGCTGCTTTCAAACAGTCGCAAATTACTTTCACTTTCTCTTTGGTTTCCCTAATCAAATCAACCCCGTGAATCTATTTCTCGCTAAGCTCGGTCCAATACAATGGAGTTCAGCATTTGCAACTGATTGCTGAAATCAGAGTTTTAAAATTTATAATGAATGTGATCGAACCTGGAAACTAACTCTGACAACGATTAAACGCAAGTGTACCTATCGAACAGTAGTATAGCTTAGGCAAGACCAGATATCGATCCCAAAGGCACCAAAAGTATTAATACTAACTTTCTTTTTATTATTTAGCCTTAAAAATAAAGTGACGTTTGTTTTAATCTAAATTTGACAATGACTAAGCTAAGGACAAAGACAAAAAGAACGAATTGGGGAATAACTTGGAAAAAGACTCAGTTGATCAAGATGATGCCTTTAAGAAGAATCCACCTAGACTTCACTTGTTATCTAAACTTGAATTATATGATTTATTTACTTAGCTTCATCTGTAGGACTCCCTAACATATGCTAAACCCTCTCTCGAGGCGAATAACATCTAACCCTAGGTTAATTAGTGGAACTCTCATTCTCTTATAATAACCCCCTAGAATAGCAGTAAATCGATCTATGGATTCCCATATTAGGTTTCACCCTAATCTGGCAAAATCTCGTAACCCTATCTCTAGGCGTTCGATCAACAACGCTTAATTATGCTAGATCTACTCTTAAGCAAGGTCTATTCCCCCTCCACCTAAGCACATCAGATTTGGATTAAGCATGCATAATTAAGAACAAACTAAGTATTTATCATAAAAATTCATAAATCAAATAACAAGATTCATCTAGGTTTTATCCCCTTCAAGTATCTGAGGGGTTTAGTTCATAATTAAGAAATAAAACATCTCAAGAGAAAAGATAAAACAAAACATAAGAAATTCCTAAAACTCCCTGAAGGAAATGAAGGAGAATTCCGCTGTCTTGAGTATAATTCCGGCTTCTTGGGATGGATCAACTGGCTATCTTCAATTGATTCCCACAATTCTGACCTTTCCGGCTTGGCTCCTTGGCCTAGCTCGCCTTCGATTTTGGGTTCTGTCAAACTCTCCTTTCAAGTTGCCCCATTGGGTGTTTATATAGACTTTGAGATGCTTTACTTGGCCCCTAAGTGTCCTAATTTAAGTAGAATTCCTAATAGGGTCTTTGAATAGGCTTTGGAATGTGTTCCTTTGCCTCCAAGTATCCTTTCCTGAATTAAATTGCTCTTTCCAGCGACAGGGACACGGCCATGGCACACGCCTGTGTGAATCGTGATCAGGCCATGCTCGGACTTCTTTAATGAGGCACGATTGTGTAAATCGAGATCAGGCCGTGTTCTAGTAGATTGACATGGCACGGCCGTGTGGGCTTAAGTCCAGGCCGTGTCGATTTCCTTCTTGGCCCAATTTGGTCCGTTTTAGGCTCGTTTCTCGTTCTTTTCATCCTCGAATGCTTTCCTGAGTACAAGACATGAAAAGAAAGGATTAAGAGCACCTTTTTTACATAAATCGAGGGATAAATCATCCAAAAGAATACTAAATGTGGGATTAAAATATGTTACTTTTACGGTTTATCAAATACCCCCACACTTAAGCTTTTGCTTGTCCTCAAGCAAAATTCTCAACTTACAATTAAAACAAACTTTCCATGATTCATAATTCCTATCAACAATGTCTTATCCTAATTCATAGATAATTTATACATGGATAATTTAACTCAAAGAGTCCTAAAGATTCAAACAAGATAAGTCATCCATTTGTAGTACGAAAATAGAGGAGTTTCCCTTCATCTAAATAATTACCTTTTATTCAAAACCGACAAGGATTGATATCCTCACAAAAGATTCACTCAAATCAATCAAAAAGTGTTTAAGGGTCAAAATTAAGCACTCATAAGTCGATCCTAAAAAGTTAATCCCATAGGCTTGCTTGAAAATCAAATCTCCACCACTGTAAAATGAAATGACAAATAGATCAAAAGGTCTTTGTTAGGGTTGTAACGGGGCTAGGGTTAAAGGTGTGGATAAAGGCTGAAATTAGAGGGTTAGAATCGAGATTGATTTGATAAGTTACCTACCTAAAATTTTCTATGATAGTTATCAACTGAAAATAATAATAAACCTACTAATACGAGCTTTTTTCTTTTGATAATTTGACTTTAACTTGTATAAGCTCACTCTTCATAATATAAATACTGACTATACTTCGATTTTTTTAATTAAGAACAAACTAAGTAAAGACAATTTCAACTTATAATAAAAACTTAGGTAACTAGTCAAAACATATATCGGTTAAAGGGTAGTCAAAAGGAAGGGTGATGACAAATACAAAGGGTTTTTGGGTTAACATTAGGGGTCAATCAATAAAAAGGGTTGTCAGGCTCAACGGGGTTCACTAGGGGTTAATTGTGGAGGTAGACTTTTTAGTGGAGTAAGTGGGTTAAAATCTAAGTGCCTTTATCATCATATTATCAAATCATAACTGTGGTCTTGACATTTATAATCAAGGCAAGTTCTAGAATAACAATTCATAGTTGACACACTCATAATCAATAAAGTGAGCATGAAAAAGAATAGATGCTCTATAGGGCTCAAGATCTCACAAAAATTATGGGTGTTTTTGACACAACCTTATAGATTTCAAACTTCAAGATATCATTCAAATTCAAGTTAACAACTTAAAAAAATTTATTTTGGAAAATAGTTTTGAAAAATAGACTTATCATGCTTGATTCTCTAGTATTTTTCAAATTTAATTATCAATGCATAATTAACTATGACTTAATCCAAAACATATCAATAAAAATCATAAATCAAAGAAACTTCATTCTAATCATAATATGAGAAACTTACTTTAGAACAAGGCATAATTAACGGATTTTCAAATAATACTATAGTTAACCCCCCCACACTTAAGATGTACATTGCCCTTAATGTGCAAAGATGGATAATAGCAAAATAATCATAAAAATCATAAGATGGGGAGAGGTGTGAAACTTCCTAAATTTTGGATGTAGTAAATGAAAAGAAACTGGATAGGATTGGAGGTGAACGTGGGGAAGCGTCTCGAACCATTTGAAATTGAATCCTCAAAGCATCTGGTCTGATTTTATTGTATCTTAAGCTAAATCTAAATATCATAAAGAATAAGAAGAAAATAAAATAAAGTAAAAATAATAATAATAATGAAATGAAAATAAAATAAAATTAAAATAAAATCAAAAATAAATAATGGAAAATGAAAGACAATTAGAAAAATGGAGAATGATCTGTAGCCCGTGTTTTGGGATTTTGAATTTTGAGCGCGTTCAGGGTGTTCGGGCACGGCCGTGGGTGTAGTGGCACGCCCGTGTCTTTCTTCACACGGTCATTTAATACGGGCGTGCTTCTCCCGTGTTCGATAAGTCAGAATGTTGGCATGGTTGGAAGGCACGACAGTGTTTAGCCTGTGCTTAACAAGTCAGTAACCTGCACGGGGCGTCGGCACGGGCGTGGACTATTATCGCCACCTGTGTTGGGAAAAGAAATTTTTTCTATGTCATGCATGACTACTGGCACGCCCATGGTTCATCCCCTAGCTTCCACACGGCCACGGGCATGCCCGTGTGTAGGGCCGTGTGGCCTAGAAATCTACTCTTTGGTTAGTTTATGGTTAGGTGCTAAAAGGAAAAATAAAAAAAATAAAATAAAATAAAAAATAAAAAATGTAAAAAAAATGGGGTTAGTGCTCGGGTTGCCTCCCGAGAAGCACTCATTTATAGTCTTAAGCTAGACTTTATCTCTCATTCGTATGGTCATGGTGGTTTGAGGAGGTGAAAATCCTTTCTCATGCGATCATTTCGGTTATGGATATATAGTTTAAGTCGAGTAATGTTTACCTCAAAAGTGTCGAATTTAGGATTGCTTACCTCGACTGTGCCGTATAAGAAGACATTAAGTACTTCAACAGTGATTTCTTCGTTTATCTTGATATCTGAATTGGTGATTTGAGGGTCTTCCTTATTCAACAATACCTGATCCCCTAATTTGAAGTGATTCCTTGTTCCTATCAGCTTGTCTGAGGGCTCCTTCGATTTCACTTCGTGCGGTTCCTGTTGCTCTTTGATTTGTGTTTCCTGCTCTTGTAGTTTGTCAACCCTAAGGCTTTGTTCCTTATGTATTTCTTCTTTGTTGGCACGAGGTCTAAGATCTGGCTCAGCTAAGTGATTTTGTGATGCTTCTTGTAAAGAAGGTTGAACCAAATGATTATCAATAGAATTAACGTTTGTACCTTTATTACTCGATGTTCTAGCTGAGTCAAAAGCTTGAAGAGTGATTGTTTCGTCATCTACACGAAGTGTGAGTTCACTGAATTCTTCCTCTGTGTGGTCTTTCTTTATTGCATCGGGATATGGCACATGAGGTTGGTACTCTGTAATCACCGGTTTCGGTAAATCATGGCACACCTTAACCTTACCTTCACTTACCACAGGTTCTTCCCTTGGTTTTGGTTCGACTAACCCTTCACTATCGTAAATGGCTTAATTTTTCTCTCTCGGGCTAGTTTCAGTATTGGTTGGCAAGCTTCCTTGTGGTAGTTCTGAGATTAGCTTAGCAAGTTGTTCAACTACATTAGTGACTTCCTTGACTGCCTTAGTAAGTTCCTCGACTCGGTTCTCATTGCTTTTGAGTGTTTTCTCATTCTCTTGGATGTGGTTTTCTGTGGCTGCCATGAATTTTGTCAGCTTCTCTTCGAGAATTGACTCCTCTTCCTGTTGGTGAGGTAGTGGTTGAAAATCTGGAGGAAGTTTCGGTCTTTGGCTACTTTGATCATCCCACGAGAAATTGGGATGGTACCTCCAACCTGTATTATAAGTGTCATTACAAAAATTATTTTGAGGTCTAGAATAGTTACACATATAATGGACTTGTTCGTTCTCCATGCCTCCTATATTTGAGTCATATTGCATTATTGGGTGTACCTGCGAGAGACTATTCAAACCATCAAACTTTTTATTCATCATCTCTAGCCGGTTAGTTAACCTGGTGACCACGTCGAGGTCGAAGGCACTGGCCGCTTTAGTAAGAATTGTCGTCATGACTTGCCACTGATAATTATTCAGTGCTGTCTTCCCAATAGACTAAAATTATCTGCCAAAAGCAAAATAGAGGAAAAATTAGCAAAGTAAAAATAAAAATAATAAAACTAAAATAAAAATAATAATGAAAATAAATTGCAATAGTAAAAAAATGGCTAAAGTAATAAAAATAGAGTTTTCGTAATATTTTAGTTCCCCGGCAACGGCGCCAAAAACTTGATCGCTGAAATCAGAGTTTTAAAATTTATAATGAATGTGATCGAACCCCGAAACTAACTCTGACAACGATTAAAGACAAGTGTACCTATCGAACAGTAGTATAGCTTAGGCAAGACCGGATATCGAACCCAAAGGAACCAAAAGTATTAATACTAACTTTCTTTTTATTATTTAGCCAAAAAAATAAAGTGACGTTTGTTTTAATCTAAATTTGACAACGACTAAGCTAAGGACAACGACAAAAAGAACGAATTGGGGAATAACTTGGAAAAAGACTCAGTTGATCACGATGATAGCTTCAGGAAGAATCCACCTAGACTTCACTTTTTATCTAACCTTGAATTATATGATTTATTTAATTAGCTTGATCCGTAGGACTCTCTAACCTATGCTAAACCCTCTCTCGAGGCGAATAACGTCTAACCCTAGGTTAATTAGTGGAACTCTCGTTCTCTTGTAATAACCCCCTAGAATAGCAGTAAATTGATCTATGGATTCCCATATTAGGTTTCACCGTAATTCGACAAAATCTCGTAACCCTATCTCTAGGCGTTCGATCAACTCCGCTTAATTATGCTAGATCTACTCTTAAGCAAGGTCTATTCCTCCTCCACCTAAGCACATCAGATTTGGATTAAGCATGCATAATTAAGAACAAACTAAGTATTTATCATAAAAATTCATAAATCAAATAACATGATTCATCTAGGTTTCATCCCCTTCAGGTATCTGAGGGGTTTAGTTCATAACTAAGAAAGAAAATATCTCAAAAGAAAAGATAAAACAAAACATAAGAAATTCCTAAAACTCCCTGAAGGAATTGAGGGAGAATTCCGCCATCTTGAGTATAATTCTGGCATCTTGGGATGGATCAACTGGCTATCTTCAAGCGATTCCCACAATTCTGACCTTTTCGGCTTGGCTCCTTGGCCTAGCTTACCTCCGGTTTCGGCTTCTGCTGAACTTTCCTTTCAAGTTGCCCCCTTGGGTGTTTATATAGACTTTGAGATGCCTTACTTGGCCCCTAAATATCCTAATTTAAGTAGAATTCCTAATAGGGTGTTTGAATAAGCTTTGGAATGTGTTTCTTTGCCTCCAAGTATCCTTTCCTGAATGAAATTGCTCTTTCCAGCGACAGGGACACGATCATGGCACACGCCTGTGTGAATCGTGGTCAGGCCATGCTCGGACTTCTTTAATGAGGCACGGCCATGTGAATCGAGATCAGGTCATGTTCTAGTAGATTGACATGGCACGACCATGTGGGCTTAAGTCCAGGCCATGTCGATTTCCTCCTTGGCCCAATTTGGTCTATTTTAGGCCCGTTTCTCATTCTTTTCATCCTCAGGTGCTTTCCTGAGTATAAGACATGAAAAGAAAGGATTAAGAGCACCCTTTTACATAAATCGAGGGATAAATCGTCCAAAAGCATACTAAATGTGGGATTAAAATATGTTACTTTTACGGTTTATCAGCAACCATACAAAGCTTCGTACGGTGCCATCTTTATGCTCGATTGAAAAATATTATTATACGCAAATTCATCCAGTGGTAAATATTTCTCCCAACTGCCTTAAAACTCCAATACAGAACATCTGAGCATATCTTCAAGGATCTGAATTACTCGTTCAGACTATCCGTCAGTTTACGGATGAAAAGTTGTACTAAAATTCAACTTTGTATCCAGAGCTTCTTGCAATTTCTTCTAGAACTGCAACGTGAACCTCGGATCTCTATCCGAAATAATTGCAATTGGCACCCCGTGGAATCTAATGATCTCAGCAATATACAATTCAACTAATCTATACAGTGAATAATCTGTAACACCCTAACCCGTATCCGTCATCGGAATAGGGTTACGAGGCATTACCATGTAGTACAAAACACTTACAGATAATTTGAAATCATTATCATTCAAATATCGAGACTAATTATAAACGTTCCTTTAGCGGACCTTCGAGGTCCAAATCATGCATTAAGATCGGGTTGAGACTAAACCGGATCCTCAGGAAAATTTTTCGCAACTTTTAAAATTTTTCTCGCATATAAGGGTCACACGCCTGTGTGACTGGGGACACACAGTTGGACCATAAGCCCATGGGGTAGACCATTTGTCACACACGGCCTAGACACACGCCCGTGTCTACCCGTGTGGACGAAAATTAGGATATTTTCCAAGCCATATTTCTCACTCACTTGATCCATTATCTTTACCAACATTTTAAGACAGTTAAGAACCAATTTAAAATATTCAACCAAGCCTTATACTTATTACCATTTGTTAATCGTACACTTCATATAAATAACAAGAAACGTATATAGGGCTCAATTCTTATTAAATTCCTCTTATACCTATGCTTTTTCACATTATGTATTCATATCACATATAATAATCATACCTCTGTATTTCATATACAATTTCATAACAATTTGTCATGGTTTCTAACTACTTCATATTTGAGATCTACTCATCAAAATATTTGAACATCATCTTTACACAAATAGTACACTTGAGGTGTACAATTCTATAATTATGAATAAACACATTTATCAAACATATTGCATGTTTTTATATATCACAATCTCATATTTCCATGTATCAAGTACCATCATTTCCTCGTATTTCAGACAAATACGTGTAACAATTCATAAACATGCAACTCAGTAACTCTTCATGCCAATCACAATTTAAATTGACAAATCACTTATTGAGTCTAATTTCAATGTTCAGTAAAATTTATCATATAAATTTGGATGTACATATCCATCAATAGATTCCATGTACAGATATCATCATCTCAAATTTCCACATACATTTACTTTCCACATTATGAACTCAAATAACATATACAAGATATACCAATATATTTCAAGTACGTTTTCATAATATTTCATTTCGAATTTAGATTATTTCATATTAGAACTTTTCTTATTAACTCATTTGGAATACCAATTCATACGGATAATACACTCAAGGTGTACAAATATATAATCACAAATGAACTCATTCATCAACCAAGATTTATGTTCATGTCTCATCAACTCGTATTTCTTTATAACACATTATTTGATGTAACACTTACTCTGTATCAATCTTACCAAAGTTCGATCACATATCGAGTACATTGTTCATAAATTTTCACACTTATACCTGCACTTTTTCATCACATAGTCATATTCAATTACACTTAGTCGTTACATGATCACATGTATTTTCACTTAGTTAAATTCCTGTTGAACTCATTGGAATAATAACAAATACATGGTGGCCTACACATAGTACCACCCTTGTAGCTGAAGCTATCTGGTGCACATAGTAGCCTACACTTAGTACTACACATGTGATGAAAACCATCACTTACACATAGTGGCCTGCACTTAGTACCACACATGTGATCGAAGCTATCGTGTACGCATAGTAGCCTGCACTTAGTACTACACATGCGACCTATCCGTCTAGTACAGTAGTAGCCTGCACTTATTACTACACACGTGACCTAAAACCATCTCGTAGCTCTCTTGTACACATAGTGACCTACACTTAGTACCACACATGTGACCTAGCTACCTCATTCGTGTCTTTTCTATTCCAAGAATATATCAGTATGTCATCAATAAAAATCACAACAAACTTGTCTAAGTATGGCCGAAAAATAAGATTCATTAAATCTATAAATGCAGCAGGGGCATTAGTTAAGCCAAAAGGCATGACAAAGAATTCATAATGTCCATACCTCGTCCGAAATGCAGTTTTTGGCATGTATGAATCTTTTACTCTTAACTAGTAGTATCTCGACCTCAAGCCTATCTTGGAGAACACAGTGGCTCCCTTCAATTGATCAAACAAACCGTTGATCCTTGGCAATGGGTACTTGTTCTTCACTGTTACCTTATTAAGTTGTCAGTAATATATGCATAATCTCATAGAGCCGTCTTTCTTTTTCACAAATAGCACTGGAGCACCCCACGGAGAATAACTCGGCCTAGCAAAACCTTTGTCCGTCAACTCTTGTAACTGTGCCTTCAATTCCTTCAACTCAGTTGGGGCCATCCTGTAAGGAGCAATCGATATAGGTGTCGTAGCAGGAGCTAACTCGATGCTAAATTCAACCTCTCTAACCGGTGGCAACCCTGGCAATTCTTCTGGGAATACATCTGGGTACTAACATACTATCGGCACTGATTCAATCTTTAACTCAGTTTCTTTAGCATTCATAACAAAAGCAAGATATGCTTCATACCCCTTTCTTATATACCTCTGAGCAGACATATGAGAGATCACTACAGGCGATCCGCCTTGCTCATCTGATTCAACACGAAGAGTGTCCCCATTTTCACATCTCATCTCAATATATTTCTTTCCACAATTTATTGTCACATCATGAGTGGTTAACCAGTGCATAACAAGAATAATATCGACTTTATCAAATGGTAATAGCATGATATTTGCCTTAAAATAATGACCTCTAATCATCAATGGGCAATCTTTGCATACTTTATCAACTAGTACGCTTTTTCCTAAAGGATTAGACACTTTTATCACAAACTCTGTAGACTAAACAAGTATGCTTATGCTAGATGCTAATTTTATGCAAATGTATGAATGGGTAGACCACGAATCAATTAAAGCAACAATATCAGTGCCATGGAGAGAAAATGTACCCATAATTACATCGGGAGATGATGCCTCTTCGCGAGCGCGAATAGCGTAAGTCCTTGCAGGCGCTCTACCCTCGAATTTTGCAGCCTGCTCTCTAGGAGTACCCTTACTACCCGCCCTACTTTTCGAGTTCCTCTGTTGTCTTCCTCTAGCAGTGCCTCCTGATTTTGCATCTTGAGGCTTCTCTTTCTCATCCACCTTGGGGCAATTTCAAATAAAATGGTCTAGAGACCCACACCTGAAACAAGCCTTTTCATTTGCTCAACATTCATCGGAATAACGTTTGCCACACTGTGGGCACTTCGGTCTACTCGGTCGGGCATTGTTAACACTAGCGACTAAGGTAGTTTGAGTCTCATTTCCCGAGTAATGTTTACTTTTACTTCTGCTTGAAAACCCGGCGGAAGTAGCTGATCGGGTAAGGAAATCTCTCGACTTCTTAGACGAGGATTGAAATGACTTACTCAATTGTCTCTTTCTTGTCTCACGAGACTCCATCTCAGCTTTTCTTTTCTCTGTCACTAATTCCTCGGCCTTAAAAGCCTAGTCCACTAACACAATAAATTCTTTCAACTCAAGGACACCAACAAATAATTTGATCTCTTCATTTAGTCCATCCTCAAATCTCTTACACATGATGGCTTCAGAGGACACACACTCCCGAGCGTACTTGCTGAGCCTCACAAACTCACGCTCGTACTCAGTCACCGTCATCTTACCTTGTTTCAGTTCAAAGAATTCCTTTCTCTTCCGATCAATAAATCTTTGACTTATGTACTTCTTCTGAAATTCTTCTTGGAAAAACTCCCGTGTAATTCTTTCCCTTGGTACAACTGACAAAAGGGTATTCCACCACTGATAAGCGGAATCTCTTAGAAGAGAAACTACACACTTCATGCACTCTTCAGGTGTGCAAGATATTTCATCAAAAACCCTGATGGTATTTTCAAGCCAAAATTTGGCTCTTTCCGGATCATCATCTTTACTAGCCCGAATTCCTCGGCTTATTATTTTCGGATTCTATCAACTAGAGGCCTTTCTCTTTTTACCACTTCTACCACTTGGGGAGCTACAGGGGTAGGTTGAGGAATAGGCGGGGTGGATGAGGTGGAGCATTCGGATTTGCTCGAATGTACTCTGTGTACCAATTGCTCATCATATAGAGAAAGGATTCCAGGGCCTCTTCTCTCTGACCCAAAGTCTTGGGTCTACTTTTTACTGGCGCAGTCCCTTGTGCGGGAGCCAGCGTATTACTTGCAGCATCGTCAGCTGCAGCTCGGTTAGGATTAGGATCCATTGACTATATAAAACACAATTTAAATCGTCAGGAGTCATCACACTATCATCATATGAATAATCATACGTGTAGCATGTATAGCTAGACTCATGCATACGCTATGTTAGTCCTAGAATCGACTAAACTATAGCTCTGATACCACTAAATGTAACACCCCTTACCCATGTCCGACGCCGGGAAAAGATACGAGGCATTATCGTACTTAACCTTACTTGAACTTGCATTATTGGGCTATAAAATTTCTTTTCAACTTAAAACCTTTCCTTATTAATAATAACATGCACATTATGGGCCTACAAGGCCTTGAACTTACTTTCGGAAGGTTTCGGAGTTCAATCGAAAACTTTTATTCTCTTAGAAAATTTTTGCCTAAATAGGGGTCACACACCCATTTGACATGGGACGCGGCCGTGTCGGCAGCCTGTGTGGTCCCACACGCCCATGTCCCTAGCCCGTGTAGAAATAAATTTTCAGTTCGAACCTACAGGGATTTGCACACGGTCGGAACACGCCCGTGTCTTTGGCCTGTGTCCTTTACACGGCCTCGACACGCCCATGTCCTTGCTCGTGTGTGAAAACTAGGGGTATTCTGTTTATAACGTCAACAACCCCTTGAGGAGCACACGACTTAGGCACACGCCCGTGTGCTGGCTCGTGTGATGATTCAAATTTTTGTAACTAATTGCAGGGGACACACGGCCTATCAACAAACCCATAGGGGTTAACCGTGTGTAACACCCCGTACCCGAGACCGATGCAAAGACTGGATACGAGATATTACCATGCTTGAACACACTTAACATACACTTACGAGCTGTAAAATTTTGTTCCGACTTAAAAACTTCTCTTTCTTAGTCTATTCATATATGTTATAGACCTACGAGGCCTTAAGCATAAGTCTGAAAACTTTCGAAATTTGATCGAAAACCTTTCTTAGAAACAGGGGTCACACGCCTATGTGACTTGGGACACGCCCGTGTACCCCTTAACACGCCCATGTCTTCCAACCGTGGGGAGTTACTGGCTATATTCACACGGCCTGAGCATGCCCATGTCTTCCAACCGTGGAGAGCTACTGACTTGATCCACACGGCCTGGGCACACACCCATGCCCAAACTGTGTGTCTTACACGGCTCATGCACACGGCCGTTGGATTTACCCGTGGCCTATTCTGACTAAAAATAATAAGGTGTAGGACACGCACGGCTTAGACACACGCCCATGTGTCTAACCGTGTGGGCACTTAGAGGCTATTTACCAAGCCATTTGCCACCCTGAAATCAAGATCAACACAATACATTTCATGAACTATATAACATGCTTCATTGAATTTTACAACATACATATAGTCAATTTTGGCCAACCACTACAAAAGAATAATGGTTTGATAGCCTATACAATGGCCCTTCTTAAAACATGTTCTCAAAATGAATGATTCCTATACATGCCATACTTAGTAAAATAACTTGGCTATATCAAAAAAGAGATTGATAGTGTGCTACGAGCTCCGACTCAAACAATCCACAAGTTAGCTTGGCGGGACTACATAGAAAAAAAAGATTAAGTACGTAAGCATTTAGCTTAGTAAGTTTTCATGAAAAACACATATTAATAAACTTGCTTAATATAAACCAATTGACATAACTATGGTATCATAAATTTCAGCTATAGAGCTTACTTACTCATACCGGATTTTACATGTCTCATGATACTTAATAATCTCATACTTGTAAGGTAAACATGGTACCTGTATCACTTGATCACATTGATCAGCATACTTTGATATAATAATCATGATTCTCTATTTCATCATTCATAACATAAGTAATACTTAATATGAACTTGATAATAGCTTTGCTTTCTTAGCCTCTTGCCATTTCATTTTTAACCTTACTCATTTACCCGATGAATTTCTGCGAATAACCGAGGATACTAAATCTCGACCCACATATCTTGATGCAAAAGACATATCCTAGATATGGTCTTACATGGAATATCTCATCTTGGTTTCAAGGCCATGTCTTGACATGGACTTATATGAAGTCTTTCTCTTGATAGCTTTTCAATACCAAGCTTGCCTTGGACTTACATGATAACTTGTTCAACACCAAGCTTGCCTTGGACTTACATGATAACTTGTTCAATGCCAAGCTTGCCTTGGACTTACATGATAACTTGTTCAATGCCAAGCTTGCCTTGGACTTACAAGATAACTTGTTTGATTTCCGATGCCACGTTCCAAACATGGTCTTACACTAGCTCTTATATTGTGGTAGATCGAGTATCCTGGGAAATTCATCTTCAATCGGGACTTGCTTATACTTAATCTCATTGATTTCTTGGTTGAACATAACATTAAACAATTCATGAAAATAGTGTACATTATATTAAGCAATTCAATGATATAAATCATAAAGCTTAGAAATCATACAAACTTACCTCAATATACAAAATGTATGTAGATATACAATTTAGTCCTCGACTTTGTTCTTGCCTCAGTTTTGATTCGGGCTTCATTTTTCTTGATATATAATCATAAATAGATCATTTAATAATCAAATTGACTAAATTGACTTATTACCCATACTTTGGTAAAATTACTATTTTGCCCCTATACTTTCTCATTTTTACACTTTTGCCCCTAGGCTCGTAAAATGAATCTCACTCAACTTTCTTAAACTTCATGCTTAGCTTAATCATTTTCTCTACTATAACAATCATCAATTCTTACTATTTCTATCATGTATGACCAATTTTCATAACTATTACAAAATGGTCCTTACTATCATTTTTCATGAAATTCACTTAGAAAAAGTTGTTTATCTAACATCAAACTCTCATAAACTTCCATAAAACATCATTTAGCATGCATGTCATTCATGGGTAGATTTTTGAACATGCATTTTAGTTCATTTTATAGCTAGAGATAGCTAATTCATAATACGGGAACTTCAAAAATACGAAGAATATTAAAAACGGGGCTAAATTGAACTTACTAGCAAGCTTAAAAAAAATGAAGAACACTAGCTATGGAGTCTCCAAATTTTTGGCACAAGGCGAAGAAGATGAATAGATTTTTATCATCTTTTTCCTATTTTAATCACTTATTAGACAAATGACCAAAATACCCCTCACTTAAAAATTTTCCATTTTACTAACTCATGACCAATTTTGTCCAAAAATTATATTTTGGGAAAATTGACATTTAAGGACTTCTAATTATTATTCTAAAGCTACTTCATACAAAAAGCTTCTAGAAATTCATATTTTGCAACTTTTGCAATTTAGTCCTTTTTGGACCAATCAACCTCAATTTAATAAAATTGCTTCATGAAACTTTTACACTAGCATGCAAACATAAAATAAACTTTAAAAACTCAAAAATTCACCTTGGATTAGTGGCCTCGCACCACTATTCCAACTAGGCCCTAAATTGGGCTGTTATAATTCTCCCCCTTAAGGATTTTTGTCCTCGAAAATCTTACCAACAAAAAGGTTTGGATACTGGTTTCTCATATTCTCTTCTGCTTCCCATGTATCTTCTTCTATCCCCATGTCTTTGCTACAATACTTTCACTAAGGCAATACTTTTATTTCTCAGTTGCTTGACTTCCCGAGCCAAAATCTTGACTGGTTCTTCACCATAAGTCATGTCGGGACGAATCTCTATCTCTGTCGGGGAAATTACATGTGAAGGATCTGATCGATAGCGTCTCAACATTGACACGTTAAACACATCATGTATCTTCTCTAATTCTGATGGCAAGGCCAAACAGTAAGCTACCGGCCCAACTCTCTCGATAATCTCATAAGGCCGATGAAATGTGGACTTAACTTGCCTTTCCAGCCAAAAATGAGAACTTTTCTCCATGGTGACACTTTCAAGAAAACTTTATCCCCGACTTGGTATTCTATCTCTTTTCTCTTTAAATCCGAATAGGATTTCTGTCTGTCTGATGCAGCTTTTACATTCTCGTATCACTTCCACTTTCTCTTCAGCTTTTTAACAAAATCAACCCCGTGAATTTGGTTTTCCTTGAGTTCAGTCCAAAAAAAAGGTGTTCTGCACTTACGCCCATAAAGAGCCTTATAAGGTGCCATCTTTACTGAAAACTATTATTGTAGGCAAATTCTATCAATGGGAGAAACTTTTCCCAACTACCTTGAAATTCTAAAATACAACATCTGAGCATATCTTCGAGTACTTGAATTAACCTCTCTGACTGACCATCAATTTGAGGATGAAAAGCTGGGCTAAAGCTCAATCTTGTACCCAAGGCTTCTTGCAGCTTCTTCCAAAATCTTGATGTGAATCTCAGATCTCTATCCAATATAATCGATAAAGGAACTCCGTGAAGCCTTACTATTTCTGAAACATACAAGTTTGCCAACTTGTCGAGGGAGTAATCCACTCATACTGGTATGAAATGGGCTGACTTCGTAAGTCTATCAACTACAACCCATATAGCATCCTTCTTACTTGATGACAACGGTAAACCCGTTACAAAATCCATGGTGATACAGTCCCATTTCCACTCGGGAACCAAAATGAGCTGAAGTAAACCTGAAGGTACTTGGTGTTCAGCCTTTACTTGCTGACAAATCATGCACTTGGAAACAAACTCTGAAATATCTTTTTTCATTTTTGGCCACCAATACTGTTGCTTTAAATCATTATACATCTTTGTACTTCCTGGATGTACAGACAAACATCCGTTATGTGCTTCATACAAAATTTTCTAAATAAGCTCCTCTTTTCTCGGTACACAAACTCTATCTTTAAACATCAAATATCCATTGAAATTAATTTGAAAGTCAGATTCAACATCAGATTCGCACTGAGCCCTCTAGACTTGTAATTCACTATCTTCTTTCTGAGCTTCCAAGATCTCGTGAAGAAACATTGGTCTAGCTCTCAACTCAGCTAAAATAGAACCATCATCGAATAAAGATATCCTTGAGTTCAATGCTCTTAAGGCAAATAGGGACTTTCTGCTTAAAGCATCGGCGACCACATTCGCCTTTCTTGGATGGTAGTCAATGACCAATTCATAGTCTTTTATCAACTCTAACCATCTTCTTTGTCTTAAGTTCAACTCTTTTTGCATCATCAAGTACTTCAGACTTTTGTGATCAGTAAAAATCTGACATCTTTCACCATATAAATGGTGTCTCCAAATCTTCAAAGTGAAGACTATAGCAGCAATTCTAGATCATGTGTCGGATAATTCTTCTCATGAGGCTTCAACTGTCTTGGGGCATAAGCAATCACCTTGCCTTCTTGCATGAGTACACAACCTATTATAATTAAGGATGCATCGCTGTAGATCACAAATTATTTTCCTGTCTTAGGTTGTACTAAAACTGGAGCTTCTGTAAACATTGCTTTTAACTTCTCGAAACTTTGTTGGCATCGTTCTGTCCACTCAAACTTCACATTTTTCTGTAACAATTTAGTCATCGGGGTTGCAATCATGGAAAACCCCTTGATGAATCGTCTGTAATAGCCGGCTAGGCCTAGAAAACTTTTAATCTCATAAATGTTCTTAGGTGGCTTCCAGTCCATTATAGCCGAAATCTTACTTGGATCTACTCGGACTCCATCTCTCGAGACAACATGTCCAAGAAATCCTACTTCCTTGAGCCAAAATTCGCTTTTACTGAATTTAGCATATAACTGATTTTCTCAAAGAGTCTGTAAAACTGCTCGTAGGTGCTCAACATGCTCATTCTCATCTCGAGAATAAATCAGCATGTCATCAATAAAAACGACTACAAACTTGTCAAGGTATGGTCTACAGATGCGGTTCATTAAATCTATGACTATCGCGGGAGCATTGGTTAACCCAAAGGGCATGACTAAAAATTCATAATGCCCATACCTTGTTCAAAAAGCAGTCTTGGATACATCTGAATCTTTCACTCTCAGCTGGTAGTACCCTGATCTTATGTCTATTTTGGAGAACACAGTGGCTCCTTTCAATTGATCGAACAAATCATCAATTCTAGGCAATGGGTACTTGTTCTTTACTGTCACTTTATTGAGCTGACGGTAATCTATGCACAATCTCATGGTGCCATCTTTCTTTTTCACAAATAAAACCGGAGCACCCCATGGTGAACAACTTGATCTTGCAAAGCCTTTATCTGTCAACTCTTGCAACTGTAACTTCAATTCTTTCAACTCTGTTGGAGCCATTCTGTAAGGAGTAATAGATACAGGTACAGTACCGGAAGCTAGCTCAATACTGAACTCAACCTCTCTAACTGGCGGTAATCTTGGCAATTCCTTAGGAAAAACATCCAGGTACTCACATACTATCGGTACTGGCTCAATTTTTAACCTTGTTTCTTTGTCATATATCACAAAGGCCAAAAATGCCTCATACCCCTTTCTTAAATATCTCTGGCTATCATGTGAGAAATCATTACCGGCAATCCACCTTGTTCATCTGATGATACATGAAAAATATCCCCATTCTCACATTTCATCTTAATGTACTTCTTCTTTCCACAATTAATAAATACATCATGGGCAGTCAACCAGTCCATTCCAAGAATGAGGTCAAACTCATCGAATGGGCAGTCAACCAGTCCATTCCACAATTAATAAGATTTGCTTTTAAGCAATGACCTCTAATCATTAATGGGCAATCTTTACAAATTTTATCAACTAAGACACTATTGCCTAAAGGATTAGACACTTTAATCTTAAATTCTGTAGAATCTATAGGCATACTCAAATCGGATACTAATTTCATGCAAATGTAAGAGTCTGTGGATCCGGGATCTATTAAAGCAATAACTTTGGTATCAAAAAGAGAAAAGGTACCTGTAATAACATAATTAGAAGATGCCTATTCGCGAGCGCGAATGGCATAAGTCCTTGCAGGCGCTCTACCCTCGGTTCTTGTGGCCTGCTCTCGAAGGGTTACCTCTTCCAATTGTCCCACTTCCCGATTTCCTCTGCGATCGTCCTCGGACCATACTCCCGGATCTCGGGTTCTGAGCTCTCTCTTCTTTCATCATCTTTGGACAATCTTTTATATAGTGGTCTTGGGAACCATATCTAAAACATACATTTTCATGTGCTCGTCATTCTCCAAGATGATGTTTGCCACACCGTGGGCATTCGAGTCTATCAGATCTAATATTCCCGACGCTTACAACTGAAGTAGTCTGTGCTTTACTCCATGAATATTGCTTACTCTTGTCCTTCCTTGAAAATCCAGTGGAAGTAGCTGATCGGGTAGGGAAATCTCTTAACTTCTTGGATGAAGATTGGAATGACTTATTCCATTGTCTCTTTTTAGAGTCACGAGACTCCATTTCAGATTTCTTCTTCTCTTTTACTAGTTCTTCAGCTTTATAAGCCCTTTCCACTAGTACAACAAATTCCTTCAGTTCTAGGACAGCAACAAACAGTTTGATGTCCTCATTCAACCCATCTTCAAATCTTTTACTCATGATGGCCTCAGTGGACACACATTCACTAACGTACTTACTGAGTCGCACAAACTCATGCTCATATTTAGTTACAAACATCTTACCTTGCTTTAACTCTAAAAATTCTTTTCTTTTCTGATCCACAAATCTTTGACTGATGTACTTTTTCTTGAACTCTTCTTGGAAAAATTCCCATGTGATCTTTTCCCTCAGTACCACTGACACAAGGGTGTTCCACCATTGGTAAGCAGAGTCTCTTAGAAGAGAGACTACACACTTCATGCATTCTTCAGACGTGCACGACAATTCATTAAATACCCGTATGGTATTTTCTAACTAGAATTCAGCTCTTTCTGGATCATCATCTTTTCTAGCCCAGAAGTCTTCTGCCCCATGTTTCTTAATCCTATCAATTGGAGGTTTATCTCCTCTTACCACCTCTACTACTTGTGGGGCTACAGGGATAGGTTGTGGAACAGGTGGGGTTAGAGGGGGTTGTACATTCGGGTTCGTACGAACGAACTTCGTATACCATGTATTCATCATGTGGAGGAAGGCTTCTCTAGCCTCTTCTCCTCCTCCTTGACTCACCGTAGTGGGTCTATTCTCATTCTCGTTCGACACCGTCCCTTCTGCGGGAGTCGTCACATTACTTTCTATATCATCCGCCACAACTCCTTCGGGATCCATGTACTATATGTATAAACATAATTTCAGTCATCAGGAGTCGTCACACTATCATTATAAAAACATTCTTACGTATGGCATGTATAGCTAGACTCATGCTCGTGCTACGCTAGTCCTAGAATCAACTAAATAGTAGCTCTGATACCACTAAATGTAACACCCCGTACCCAAGACCGATGCAAAGACTGGAACGAGACATTACCATGCTTGAACACACTTAACATACACTTACGAGCTATAAAATTTTGTTCCGAATTAAAAACTTCTCTTTCTTAGTCTATTCATATATGTTATAGACCTACGAGGCCTTAAGCATAACTCTGAAAACTTTCAGAACTTGATCGAAAACCTTTCTTAGAAACAGGGGTCATACGCCCATGTGACTTGGGACACGCCTATGTAAAATTTAGTCCTTTTTGGACCAATCAACCTCAATTTAATAAAATTGCTTCATGAAACTTTTACACTAGCATGCAAACATAACATAAACTTTAAAAACTCATAAATTCACTTTGGATTCGTGGCCTCGTACCACTATTCCAACTAGGCCCTAAATCGGGCTATTACACCATGTGTCGCGCACGGCGTAGACACACCGTGTGGACTGTTTGAGGCTATTTTCCAAGCCTTTTTGCCACCCTAAAACATAAACTCATTCATTTCATCACAAGTAGTACATAACATAGCAACATTAAACTACTAAGAACCTTTAAGTTATCATTCATTCCACCCATATTTTACTCAATAACTTGCATGGACATTCAATTCATTATACTCATCAACTTCATAACATAAACTTGACAATATTGGCCAACCCACCATGGCCATTTACAAAATGAGTGTAAAACATTAATAGCCAAACCTTTGGCCTTCAAACATGACATGACACAAAATAATCAAGTTCCTATACATGTCATACTCAAAATGAAGTGACTTTACTATACCAAAAGAACGGTTGATAGTGTTATCCGAGCTCCGATGTTTTACGATCCCCGAGCTAACCTGGCGAAACTACAAAGAAAGGGGAAAAGAGTGGGGTAAGCATATAGCTTAGTAAGTTTGCATGAAATTCTAAAGCAACATAATTTCTCAAACTAAGTTCATCCTTCTCATGAAACAATAGCAACATAAATCTCAAATGCTTAGGCATACTTATTCATACTTACTCACTCTTATTCTTACCCATCTCATGTCACATTATGATTTCTTAAGTTGTACATATTCATGGTACCTGTATCACTCAATCACATACCATAGCACATATGCTAACATGAAAATAAACTCAATTTTTCATCATTCCTATCATGAATGAAACTCAAGGTCATCCGTAAATGGATTTATCTTTATACTTTATCTTTATACTATTTTACATACTTAGCTTTTTTGATCATAAACAAACCAAATTATTGTGGGATATTCGAACTCATCATACAGAAACCTTGATGACAATGCCATATCCCGGATATGGTCTTACATGGGTTCACCTCTTGACGCCATTGCCATATCCCAGATATGGTCTTACACGGAATCTTATAACTTGAGGTTGATGCCATGTCCCAAACATGGTCTTATACGAAATCGCACATGAATGTTGATGCCATGTCCCGGACATGGTCTTATACGAAATCTTCCTTTGGTACCGAGGCCATATCCCAGACATGGTTTTACACGGGACCTTCATTGTTCAATGCTAATATATGGGTATCCTCATTATTCTGAATCGTTATTCGGGATTTCACATAACTCATTTTCACCATTTTTTTCATCGAGGCTTCATCACTCAATTATTCATAGTAATAACATACATTGTCATAATATTAAGTAGTCTCAAACCTTCAAAATATTATGAAATTTAACTTCATACAAACTTACCTCGATTCTCAAAATGTGTATCGATGCTCGATTTAGTCCTCGATTTTGTTCTTTCCTCGATTTCAGTCCGGGCTTCATTTTTCTTAATCTATAATAACAATTTCACTTGTTAAATACACACGTTGACTAAATTGACTCATAATTCATATTTTGGAAAAATTACAATTTTGCCCCTAAACTTTTACATAATTTCATTTTTGCCCCTAGGCTGGTAAAATAATTTTCATTCAACTTTCTTGTATTTCAAGCCTAGTCGAATCATATTCTCAACTATAACAACCTTCAATGTCCACTATTTCACTCATGTATAACCATTTTCATAACTTTTACAATTTGGTCCTTACATGCATTTTTCATGAAAATCACTTAGAAAAAGATGTTTATCATACATTAAACTTTCATATCCCTCCATAAAACATCAAAATATATGCATGTCACACATGGGTAAAATTTTGAATATGAACTCTAGCTCAAAATATGGCTAGAAATAGCTAAACCAAGCTACGATGATCTCAAAAATATAAAGATCATTAAAATCGGGGCTAGGATGCACTTACTATCAAGCTTGAAAGTTGAAGAAACCCTAGCTATGTCTTCCTTGTGATTTTCGGCCAAGGGGGAGGAAGATGGACACCATTTTTGACCTATTTTCCCTTTTAATTCTTTTATTAACCAAATGACAAAAATGCCCTTAATGATCATTTCTTGAGATTTTTCCCTCCCATGTCCTTTTTTTCTCCATCATCAAATATAATGGGCTAATTACTAAATAAGAGCCTCTAGAAATTTTTATAATTCTATTTCACACTCAAATCATTTAGAATCTCATATTTTCTAATCTTTACAATTTAGTCCTAGTGCACAATTTATTCACTAATTAACAAAATTTCTTCATGAAATTTTCACACAATCATGCATGCATCTCATAAGCCTTATAAAAATCATTATAAAAATCATTAAAACATATATTTCTACTTTAGATCTGTGGTCTCGCACCACTATTCTGACTAGACCCTAAATTAGGCTGTTACAGTTACGGGTCTAGATTCAGATGGCGGTGTCCCTTGCGGGAGAGCAGGCGCATTACTTTCAACCTCATCAGCTATCGCTCGATTGGGATCCATTTGCCATATAAAAACACATTTTCAAATGTCAGGAGTCATCACACTATCACATTTTATATATGGCATGTATAACTAGACTCTCACATTCGCTACGTTAGTCCTAGAATCGACTAAATCGTAGCTTTGATACCAATAAATGTAACACCCCTCACCCAGCCCATGTGTGAGACCGTGTGGAGCATACTGACTTCATTTCAATTTCAACATCAGAGGACACACAACCGTTCAACATGATCGTGTGTCACACACGGCTGAGATAGACGCCCGTGTCTCTTTTCGTATGGACAAAATAGGCTATTTACCAAGCCAATTTGCCACCCGAATTTTCATATACCTACACAACCAAAATGGCACCAAATCATAGTATAGTTAACATTCAATTCAGCCACAATCAAGGCTAATTCATACCATTTTCAATACCAACATTCAACATTCTTATAACCTCAAACCTTACTCCATCAAAACATACTAATTCACATATACAAATCAACTAACTATACCTTTACTAAACATACATTATTTTGAACCAATTCACAAACATAACTCACATCTAATATCAACCATATATGCACATAACCAAAATTCACCAATTTAAGCCAACTGTCATGGCTATAAATATATATATACAAACCAAAATATAAACATTTAAAATACCAAATCATTTGGCCAAGATCATTACCAAAACATAACCAACATGACTCAAAATACCTGTAACACCCCTATCCCGTATCCGTCGCCGGATTAGGGTTACGAGGTATCACCAAAATAAACACAACTTTCATACAATCATATAATCACATAGGTCATACTTGAACTTATAATTAAAGCATACATCTAATTAAACATTAAACTAACATTATAAATCGCAATAGAAATACAAATCATACCTTAAATTTCAAGATCATCATTTACGGCATAATGTGCATTAATATATATATAGAATTAGTTAACTAAAACATGGTCAATTATACTTCTAATTCTCCTCTAAATAATTATGCTTATGACTTCCAAAACACATATCATTTCAATATATAACATTTCATACATACCTAAAATATATACCATTATGCCTATTCAATTACCAAAGATCCAACATATCATTACCTTAACTCAAGATGTGCATATATTATAAGGAAACAAATAACTCCTTACTTGTCACTTTTTGACCAAACATATATGCAACTTTAGTAACAATTTCATAAAGTCGAACATGCTTTAATGCCATTTATTTAATACACATTTTAACTTATCAAAATAAACCATTATATAAACACAAATACAAGCTATAATATACTTCAATTACCTACTAATTATTGTGCCAAAAATTGCACATACTTACTAATTTATTTCTTGACAAATCGGCAACCAAAAGTAACCACATAAATAGTATAAATTTTTTGCCATCAAATCATAAGTTAAAATATGACATTTCATATTCAAGTCATACCTATTTCGCAAATCATGTATTACACCAAATTATTTCATATATAAAATCAACCTACTTTATAAATATATTCGGCTAGCATAATTTACTTTAAACACTTTTCTTAAATGTTGTTTAACAACAGAACTTATACAACTAATTTGACATTCAATATATGCTCATTGTATCGAATCATATCAATCCACAATATAACATCATATATATATGTGTGTGTGTGTGTGTCACTTCACACCTCCAAACATATATCCATCCTCCAATTTATAACATACAACACATTTCCAAAATAGATTTAGATCACTGTCGAATATACACATGCTCTTTCATACTTTTTAGCCGAACCATAAAGTAAAATATAACCACCTCATATATTTACACCACATAATCGAAATGATCATTCTTTAGTCTTTAATAAACTTTGCATTTTATCTATTTAACCAAACCACATCTCAAGACTATATCATCAAGCATCTACCAAGTATATCACATACATATGATATGCACATTAATTTCGAAATGGGCTTAAACCATAACCAACTCACCCAAATGTTAGTGAAGCATACTAAGCACATCTCACATATATACCATGATCGAATTTGCATAAACTTAAGCATTATAACTAGCCATTTTCGTATTGCTTGTAATTACAACATCAAAATTAACCAAAACATAAGCTAGCCTATACATGCCATAAGTTCAAAGTTCAACTTTTATAAGTACTGAAAAACGATCGATAGTGTGACAAATTTCTCCGATGATCCCCGATGCAACATCCTGAAATTGGGCTTAGAAGAACTAGGCCTAGTGGGCCTTGAGCGTAGTAGCATTTAAATTTTTGGAGAATAAAAGATCGGCTTAAATGCAAGTTGGGCCTATTAGATAAGTGATTTTGGAAGGTTAGAGGGCTTCTATAAAGTCCCGGGATCAAACTTTGGCTTTAGGGAAATTTTGGTTTTAGGTGAAAAAAACCCTGGAAGTTAGTAGGTAGGCTTTAAGAATAAAATGTGGAGAAAAATGACACAAGTGGAGTGTGTGGTGTAGTGGCAAAGTGACGCCACATAACAGACAATAGGGTGACGCCACAAGGAAGGAAGGAGGTCCAAGGTTCAAGTCTTGGCTTTTGCATTTTGGTTTTCTTTTTACATGGACCTTAGAATTTGGCTATAGATTTATATTTAGTTGCGCATGGTTTAAGACACAAGAGGAGCTTGTGGCCAAGTGGTTAGCGACATGGATTATGTTACAAAGGAGCCTAGGTTCGAATCTCATGACAAGCAAAGGAGTATTTATTTTGCGGATTGGACGGGAAGAGTTTGAGTTGGATTTAAACTCTGCTGATGGAAGGATCCCACATCGGAAAGATACAAAGAAGGAAGGTGAGAAGCTGGCTATATATAGAGCATTCTATGAGGAGAGTGAATACACCTTGGAGGGCGTTTGGGCACAGGAGTGGTCGGAGCGCAGATTAGCACCAGATTCCTATCAGGTGTGTAATTCTCTCTATTCTAGTTGTAGAGCGGTAAATGCCGAAGTGCCGGTCACGGCAATAGTAGCCACACGAGCGTGCGAGCGCACGTGTGGGGCTTCGACGCAATAATTAAGGCCATCAGTAGTATTCTTGTGGGTTGAGGCTACTTGGGTCACGATGGGCCGAAGAGGGCCCAATGGGCTCGTGGGCCCAATTGAATAAAATTGTATGATGGTGTCGTATATAGTGAACTAGACTAGGTGAATCTTATATACGTGGCTAGATTGGTGTTAGGTGGGCAACATGAGTGTGTGGGCCTGAATGGGCCAAAATCAGGATTTAGGCCCAATAGTTCGGTAATGACCGGGAATGGTAATTGAGTCGCTCGAGGCGACATTAGGCCTTCGGAAAGGCCACTATAGGCGCGAAATTATTGAAATACCCTCGATAGGAAAATTACGGAAATACCCTTGGAAGGTAAATTACTGTTATACCCTTAGAGGTTGATTAGCTTGATTATGTTGTATTTGTTATTCTGATTATGATGGTAATCCGTTTCATATGTTATATCTGATATATGATTTGCATACATGTCATACTGCATACAAATTATTATGTCACGACATGTTGCATGGGCTTGGGATATGATGAAAGGGGAAGTGTTGTAGTGGCTCTGCCACGATCTGTTGTAGTGGCTCTGCCACGATCTGTTGTAGTGGCTCTGCCAGATGCATTGTAGTGGCTCGCCACGATCCGCTGTCTTGGCTCTGCTACAATGCTTGTAGTGGCTCGCCACGATCGTCCCGGTGACTCATCCGCGATTACGACGATGAGCAGCATGACTGCCACCAATGGTGTGTAGCGGTGAGGGTTGATTGTAGAAATCCCTAATGGTGATTGGCTGGTACGGGAGGTGTGTAGCAGATGGAAATCTAGGTTGGGATGGGTTTTGCATCATCTTGCATATGCTATCTGTTATTCTGTACTGTAGGGCTAAAGCCCAGTTGGTATTTGAATGGGCTCGGGCCCAGCTATGGTTGGTGTGGAGTGATTGCACACTGAGTCTTCTTAACTCACCCCTTCTGCTTAAATTTTTGCAGGTAATTCATAGATCGCAGGTTTTGGAGCCGGGGCGGACTCGAGGTGGCCATGCGTTACGATTACTTCTTTCATAAACTCCGTTTTAATTTGAACTTATTTTAATTCGGGATTTTATTTTGTAATAAGGCCACTATTACTTTAAATTTGGTATTTTATTTGGTTTAGCTTTTAATTTGATTACTGCCTATTATTATTAAATTTTCAATACGGGAATTTCCTAAACCCTTAATAATCATTTTCCAAAATGTTAAATAAAGGATTACCAGTGAATAAATAATTAAAATCAAAATTTTTAAAAAACGCGCAGTTTTAAACAACCCTTTTATGTGACATGCCAGATCCGGTCGTAACGTCTAGGTCGGGTTTGGGGTGTTATACCCGAACTTGTAACTAGCTTCCAATGTAACACCCCAAACTTGACCTAAAAGTTAGGCCCGAATATGGCGTGTCGCATTGAAGTGTTTTTTGAAAACCATGTTTTCATTGAAAATCCTGCTTAAAGAAAGCTTAAGTAAAATCTCAGTTATGTTAGTTTATTTTTAAAACATGGTACATTAAGAAAACAATTATTAATTTTATTCCCAAAATATCTTTTTAATTGCAGAAGCTAATTTTGAGAGTAATCGATTTACAAAAAAGATTAAGTTGCGAAACCATTCCGAAAATGTAGCAAAAATGTAGTGTTGTTTTAAAAACTATTAGCATTTTGGAAAACCGTGATTTACTTCTAACGGATATAATTCAAATATAAATAAAAACCCAAATTTACTTGAAGAGGCCTTATTACAACCCAAATCAAAATACTTGAATGTAAGCAATCAAAACGGAAAACATAAGCAGTATGTGGCCTTCTCCGAGTCCCTCGCAGCACCAATCCATCTAAGGCTGGGGATTACCTGCACAGTTAAAACAGGGTGAGTTTACGAAAACGCAGTGTGTAATCCCCTTACTAGAGTAACAGTCAATATACAGAAATAGAAACTGAAACAGTCTGGGCCAAAACCCTTTAACCGTAATAGTATAGTCCAAATCAAGGCATACGTGGGCCAAAACCCACTACAATATCATTTGGGTCACAACCCATAACAGAATCAATTGGGCCTAGCCCAAACCCAAAGCAGAACAAGTGGGCCTTAGCCCAATATAGTGATAGATTCATAAATAAATATACAACAGTATGAGGATGCGTCCCACCCCGATCCAGCCAACACACCACCCGTACCAACCCTACACTTATGTGGGGATAAAATCAACCCACCCAGCCAGCACACCAAAGTTAGCACTGGTTGCGGCCCTAACCGTAATCGTAGCAAAGCTGCTAGTATATATATATATGAGGCTCTAAGCCTTCAGTAGAGGTATTATAATTGGCACAAAGCCATAAGTAACTGTATTATGTTTGGCACATAGCCATCAGCGACGGTAATATAATCAGCACATAGCCTTGGGTAAATATGATCGACATAGAGTCATTGATATATATGTTAGGCACATAGCCACTGGTAAATACAATTGGTACAAAGCCATAATCAAGATGGCACAGAGCCATATTTAGGTTGTAACAGAGCCATAATCAGATTACGTGGCTTTAAGCCATCCGTCGGTCCACAGTCATCTCATGCGACACGTGCGACCTTAACAGATCAATATTGGATCTACAGTCGTTATGCGACCCGTGCGACCCTACCAGAACTTCCTCTGTATCAATGTCCCAACCCCATGTAATATGTTGTGTATGTCATGCTCAATCATTACACGTGTATGCAAAATGGCCATGCTCAGTAACAGTCATTTCAACGTATATTAACAGCATAGCGGTCACACGCCCACAATCAAGTCAGTCAAACTCATAGTCTAAGTCAGTCAAACCCTTAACCCTAAACCCCAAACTAGGGGTATTTCGATAATTTTGCAAATCAGGGGTATTTCGATAATTTTGCAAACCAGGGGTATTTTAGTAATTTTGCAAATCGAAGGTATTACAGTAATTTTACAAAATGGGGGTATTTTGGTAATTTTGCAAACCGGGGGTCTCAGCAACCCAACAGAAGATCCATCGTTGCCTCGAGCGACTTAAGTAACCTAAACAGTCACAACGGGGTAAATGGGCTTAAGGCCCATTACTCGCCCCAAGTAGGCCCACATGCTTGTGTGGCCCAATTAGCCCAGAGATAGCCTCGGCTATACAAACAGCACAGTCCAAACTAATAGAAACCATACAACATGCATTTTATCCATGTAGGGCCACCAACCCAGTGGGCCCACACGGCCCATTGCCCAAAAATGACCTTAGCCATGTGGACTACACGGCTTGGTCTAACATTTACCACAATATACAAATTTAATTTGTGTGGGGTCCACATGCCCATTGGGCCCACATGGCCCATAACGACCTAAGCCCATGATAACGCTCATGGTGGCCTCAACCATTTTACACCCATATTCGTGGGCTCGGACCACCACACGTGCGATCGCACGCTCGTGTGGCATCATTCGCCGGTATTTCTGCTTTTTGGCATTTTTTCGATCTACGATCAGGAAGAGTGTGGTTACACACCTTTTTCGGAATAGCGCAGAAACCCCCAAATTTCAAATGTATCATAACAGCAACTTCGGTTATAACCTTAACATATGAATTGAAAGAGCTATTAATCGAAACTCACTCAAAAGATTACCTACAAATGCGTTGCTTGAACGAGCATGGATTGAACCTACTTAGATCACCGACGAAAGAAGATTATAGACCCCTCAATGATATCTGCTTAAGCAACGAGTCTTATTAAACAAAACTATTTCTAGAATATGACTTAAAATCCCAATACCAACATCATAGGGCAATCGACCAACGGATCAACTTACCCCAACTATACGATCAATTGATAACAGGAAGTTTTGAACGCTCTGCCCACTTGAGAAACCCCTTACTTGAACTCAACGTCAGGAAAGGAGATTTCGACTGAATGCTAGAGGATAGTTGCTGAATCAATGACGAAAGTAAAGGTGAAAAGAATGCAGTATTCGGCTAGCTTCCCACAGAAAAGGGGTGATAACAGATACAGATTGAAACAAACTAAAGAACGGGAAAGAGAATTTGGGAAAAGATAAGATGATGCATTCGGCCAAGAAAGCAAACGAAAAGGAGAGAAGAAAAAAAACAAAGGGAGATTCAGTTATTGAAAGAAGAACTGACAGAATATTGGAGAAAAAGAAGAAGAATGTATATTTGCCAATGCAGAGAAAAAGGGTAGAGAGAAAGATAGAAAAATGATTCCGTAGAGAGACAGAGAAGTAAAATTCGGTAAAAAGGGAAAGAAACCTCAATTGCACAAATCGCCTCACACAAGAAAAACCAAGGTTGCACTAAAAGAATTCGGCAAACTGTACGACTGCACCATACGACACCAGCATCTTACTAGGAAAAATGTTTAATTCTGCCTCTACCAAAACCAAACTCCCCAAAGTCTAGACCAAATCGACACACACTTCCCTTCCCACTCAAATTCCTATTTTCCTCCATAAATCACTCCTTTAATCTCTCCACAATCTACTCCATGATTCTCTCCACAACAACCTCATCCATCAGAATTCTAATGCAACACAAACTCTAGCCATCCCAACTGCAAAATAAATACCCTATTATGTGGTGCCAACACTCGAACCTCAGAAATCAAGGTTACTCCACATGCCACCTTGCCACTAGACCACAAGCTCTTCTGTGACTTAAAACATGTGAAAATATTTATAAAGCCTATGTGCCAGTGTCTAGATTCTTTTAAGAGCAAAATTTAAAAATTCTACAAGAGAAATGACTTTAACTCAAGCTCCCCTACAACCTTAATGACGCCACAACCACTAGGCCACAAGCTTCCTCGTGTCATGATTTCCCCAACAATATTCTTAAAGCCTACTCACTTACATCTAGTGTTTTATTCACCTAAAACCAAAATTTTCCTAAAGCCCAGGTTTGAACCCAAGACTTCTTCCAATACTTCTCAGGACCCTTAACCACCAAAGCAGACATACTTTTAGGTTATTCACATGCACAACTAAATTCTAATTCCTCCGACATGCGAAGCCCATTTCTTCTAGGCCCAAAATTCGGGGCGTTACATCCAAAATCTAAAAAACAACGAACAAACACACACAGTAAGCTTTCATATCTTAGTAAGTCATAAGCAAATAATGATCAAATGTAACACCCCAAACCCGGCCTAGACGTTACGACCGGATCTGACGTGTCACATTGAAGTGTTGATTTGAAAACTGGTCTTGTCGATGAAAATCCGTGACTAAAGTTTTAAATTCTTTGTAAAACTAATTGCTATTGAAAACGTTGGGGTTGTAAAATCAAAACTTGTTAACCACTTATTGGTCATATCATTTATTATAAGTTTATTACTTTGAATTAAAAATCGTGGAAGTTTTTCCAATTGTTAACTTTAAAATTTGAAAATACGTGATTTTCTTTGGAAACAGTTATTATTTTGAAAACCTGTGTTTCTTAATCTAGCAGGTTAACGTAAAAAGTTAAAACCTCAAATGGCCTTATTACATAAATATCTCCCCAAAATAAATAATTTAAAAAGCTAGATATAAATTAAAATGCTCGAAAACATGTGGCCACTTCCGAGTCCCTCGTAGCTCCAAATCCTCTAAGGTTGGGGATTACCTATACAGTTAAAAGAAAAGGGTGAGTTACAAGAACTCAGTGTGTAATCCTCTATCATGTAGTAACAGTCTGGGCCAGAGCCCTATTCAGTAACAGTAAAGTGTGGGCCTTGGCCCAATACAGTAACAGTGTGGGTATAAGCCCAAAACGGTAACAGTACAGAATAGTTATGCAACCCAACCAAATCCAGCCAACACACCACCCGTACCAACCAACACACCATGGGGGACTAAGTCGACCCACCCAGCCAACACACTAGTACTGCATCATAGCTGCTAATAGTAACGCAGCAAAGCTGCTAATAACAATCACAAGCCACTAGAATAGTAAAAACATGGCAGAGCCACTAGTACAGTACTTCCTCCAAATCAGATTCCCAACCCCAATACAGAATGTCGTGTCATAAATACTACGTGTATGCAGTATGCCATATTCATAACCAGTCATATAGATATCATACACACATCACAGAACTACCACTAGGGGTATAATGGTCATTGCGTCGATTAGGCGTAAAATGGTAATTTCACCCCTCAAGGGTATTTCGGTAATTCTACCCTACAAGGGTATTTTGGTAATTCTACTCACTAGGGGTATTTCAATTGTTTTACTCATTAAGGGTATTTCAGTCATTTTACGACCTTTTCTAAGGTCTACAGTCGCCTCGAATGACATAGATATTCCATTTGGTCAAAATAGTGTAAATGGGCTCAAAACCCAATATTCGGCCCAAATGGGCCTACAAATTCGTGTGGTCCATTTGGCCCAAATCCCATCACAGTTATGTGCTCATGCTACTTTTTGTAAACTTTATCGTGTAGGGCCCACGAGCTCATTGGGCCCACACGGCCCATTTTGCCCAACGAGGCCCATAACGGCCCAAGAGCACGAGAACGCTCGTGGCGGCCTCTACAGTCTCCCGCCAATAATTTGTGGGCTTGGTTTACCTTACGAGCATTCGCACACTCATGAGGCCTCAAATGCCAAAGTTTCGGCTTGTTGACTTTTCGACTTTTTGATTTTTCGGCTTTTGTCAATTCCCAATTACACAGGGGTGTGAATACACACCTTCATCCGTCGTTTTGACAGTAAAAATATTGGGTGTACGATTACACACCTTTTTCACAGCTCGTACAAACAACCCACGAACACTGAACCTTCACGCAAAAATACTATCCAATCCACTTATGATGCTAACCGAAAGATATCTATACCCCTTTCCTGCCGAAATGTTGCATTATATAACGACCCGAATTTGGACCTACTAGAATTGGGCTCATTGGGCCTTGGCCATAGGAGCGTTTAAAATTGTTAAGAACACGAGAATGAAATTATTGCAAGTTGGACCTGCTAGGAAGCTATTTTGAAAGGTTATGGGGTTTCTATGAAGTCTCAGGTGCAAGTTAGGCCATAAGAAAATTTTGTTTTTGGGCTCTTTAGTGGGGAGAGCTATAGGAGGCAAGGCTTAAGGGAAATTGTTGGTGTTTTGCTAGCACAAAAAGAGTTGTGGTGTAGTGGCAAGGTGGCGCCACTTAGGGAGCAAGGGAGTGACGCCACAGGGAGGCAAGGGATTCAAGGTTCTAGTCTTGGTACTTGCTTTTCTTTTAGATTATTTTCTATTAAAAGGAATTAGACCTTAGCTGTAGGCTTAAATTTTGTTGTGCATGTTGTAAGACGCAAATGACCACATGGTGGAGTGGTGGTGGCGTTAGCATGGAAGCAAAGGAAGGGAGGTTCGAATCCCACAAGCAGCATTTGGGGAGTTTAATTTTGGTGCTCAGGAAAGGGAAGTAGCTGAGTGGAGATCAAACTCTGCAGGAGAAAGGGAGGACTTAGTCAAATTATTTAAATGGGTGTTGGAAAGTGAATGGGGGAGCAAATCAAGGAGAGAATCATGGGATTGGGAGAGAATCTGTGGCACCTTGGGACTCCACTTCATAAGAGAGTAGACTGAACGTTCAAGCATAGCAAGAGTTGTCGTCGTTCTTGGTAAGTAGTGTGGTGAGTTGTCGTTTTCAACCTAATGGATATGTCTCACGATGGTTAAGGCTAATGATTAAAGTATATGGATTTATAGGTGCGTAATCTCGAGGGTTCAACCTACACTCGTAACAGGTGTGTATTCTCACACCCACTCTGATGATTGCATGTGGTATACTGTGAAACGGCCAAAAGCCGAAAAGTCGAAAAGCCGGCAATTATGATCACTCGAGCGTGCGAGTGCTCATAGTGGTGAATTGAGACACAATTCGTGAAGTTAAGTCATGGAGAGTGTCACGAACACTCTCGCGATACTGAGTCTGTAACTGGCTTAACCGGGCCAAAGCGAGCCAAATGGGCCCAACGGGCTATCAGGCCCATTTAGGCAAAACTGCTAGAAAAACTGTCAAATGATAACTCCAAATGTCAAACCTGTAAATCTGAGATCGAAATTGTGCGAAATGGGCCACACGAGCGTGTGGGCCCGTTTTGGCCTAAAATGGACTTTCGGCCCAATAATTCTGTAAAAACCCAAAAATGGGTCTCGAGTCGCTCGAGGCGACAGAAGGCCTTCGAAAAGGCCATTTAAGTTGAAACTACCAAAATACCCTTGGAGTGTAAATTACCGAAATACCCCTAGGTTGCAGAATTACTAAAATACCCTTAGAGGGTAAATTACCGAAATACCCCTGGGTTTCGAAATTACTAAAATACCCTTGATGGGTTGAATGATCATTTTACCCTTAGTGTTTTCAAGTATCGTGTATATGTTTACATTACACTTTTATATGTTGATATGTATATTGCATTTTATCATGTTGCATGGGGTGGGTTAATGATTGAAGAGCAGTGTAGCCTGGTGGCATAGCCACAGTATATATATATTTACATATTATGAATCTGGTGGCTCAGCCACAAATATTCTGATTAGCAGCTTGTCTACAACATTAGTGTGATTGGCGGGGTGGGTTGACTTGATCCCCACAGGTGACGATTGGTTGGTACGGGGGTGTGATTGACTGGATTGGGTTGGGTTGCATTACATTACCTGCACTTTCATGATTATAGGGCTTAGGCCCAGTTTCATGTCATATGGGCTCGGGCCCAGTTAGTGACCGTTTAGGGGATTACACACTGAGTTATCGTAAGTCACCCCCTTTCTCTTAATCCTACAGGTAATCCCCAGCGTTAGAGGATTTGGAGCTGCGGAGGATTCGGTGGTGGCCATACATGGGAGTTACTTTTCACGAAAATTAGTAAATCCATTTTACTTTATTTATGATTATTTAATTTGGGTTTAATGTTATGTAATAAGGGCCATTGGATTTTATTTTTCTTTTAAACTTTCATTTCAAATGATTAAACTCTGGGTTTTCTTAAGACGTCAAGAATCGTTTTTCAAAATGTCACGTTTCTACAATTTCTTAATTAAACTTCAGTAACAAACCAAGTTTTCAAAAATAATAATAACATTTTTATAAGAAAACAATTAGAGCAAATCTGAATTTCACAAACAGCAAAGTTTGGAGTTTCAAAAAAACAAATACGAAGTTTTTAACAAACGAGTAGCTTTTAAACAACCCTTTTATGTGACACGCTAGATCCGGTCATAACGTCTAGGCTGAGTTTGGGGTGTTACACATTAACCAAGAGAATCCAACATGAGAGAAGGGTCTAAGAATTAGCAACCCTAAACTGAATCATTCGGCTTTGCTAAAGAAGAGAGCCATCAAAATGGAACCAAGAACCGAATAAAAATAAGGAATACTTACCGAAAATTAGTTGATAGAAATGGTAGAATAAAGTAACAATCGACCACTTGACAGAGCCTAGTCGCCCAAACTGAAACAAATCCAAAGTAGTGAGAAGGGGGAAGTATTCAGCTAATTTGAAAAGAAAAGAAACAGTAAAGGGAAAGGAGAGGTTGATTTTAGCTTACTCAAACTTAAAGAACAAGAGAAGAATGTTGAGAAGAGGGAATAACAGGTTCGGCTATGAGGGTAAAACTGAAAGATCAAAAGAGAGGAGGAGAAATGAACAGGAACTGATTGAAGAACAAAGAAAAAGGGAATGGATTCGACTAAAGAGAGGAGACGGTTCAGTAAAGAAGAAAAAGGATAGTGTGATTCAGCACAAAAAGAATGGAAAGAAGGAAGTTAAGAATGGGGGACTCGGCTAGGTAACAAGAATGTAACCTAAAAACAAAATTGATAAAATTAAAAGAGCCCAAATGGTCACTTGTCAAAATGGCACCAAAGAGAAAATAAGCTAGAACCATCAAAAGAACAAAACCTGAAATGCCAGAGAGGAAAATCGGCTCCGACACACTCAGAATTTGCAGAAAATGCACAACAAATGACCCCTAGCTGAATTCACATACTCAAGTTACCCAATTCAGCACTCTTCTCCCCTGACTCAAACTCTTACCGTCCCCTGTTAGCAAAATAAATGCTCCTTGCTTGCCATGGGATTTGAACCCCAAGCCCCCCTCAATAGCTAAACACACCACTTGCCTCCTTGCCACAAGCTCTTTTGTGACATAAAATCATACACATTTAAACGTAAGTCCTAACTTGCTAATAGCCAATTTAACTTAAGAGCAAAAACTAAAAGTTTTGCCAAGGCCCAAACTCAAACCCAGGCTTCCTAAAAACCCCCAAATACACTCAAATACTTAGCCATTGAAGCAGACATGGAATTTAAGCCAAATCATGCAAAATCACAAACACTAAATTTTTGGGGCGTTACAACTCTACCCTCCTTAAATAAATTTCAACCTCGAAATTTACCTGGTCAAAATAAGTGAGGGTATTGTTGCCGTATCGCCTCCTCTGGTTCCCACGTGGCCTCTTTTGAATCGTAATTACGCTGGAGCACTTGACCAGTGGAACAGATTTCCTCCTTAATACCTTAACATCACGATCCAGTATCTACACTGGTTCTTCCTCAAAAGTCAGATCAGGTCTAACCTCAATCTCCTCCACCGGCACTATATGTGAGGGATCAGAGCGGTATCACCTTAGCATAGAGACGTGGAACACATCATGTATCTGGTTTAACTCAGGAGGCAACTCAAGCTGATAAGCGATCGGTCCCACTTGCTTTAATATTCGGTAAGGTCCGACGAATCTAGGGCTTAGTTTTCCTTTCTGTCCAAATCTCAGAATCTTCTTCCATGGTGAGACTTTCAAAAGGACATAATCCCCCCACACAGTACTCTCTCTCTTTACGCTTTAAATCTGCATACAATTTCTGCCTATCAAATGATTCCTTTAACTGATCTCGAATCAACTTCACTTTTTCTTCAGTTTCAGAAACTAACTCTTGCCCCACAACTTGCCACTCACCCAGTTCAGTCCAACAGTTAGGGGTAGGACACCTACGACCATATAATGCCTCGTATGGTGCCATCTGAATACTAGATTGGTAGCTGTTGTTATATGCGAACTCTGCTAGCGGTAAGTAGTCTTCCCAACTGCCTTTGAAATCAATTACATAGTTTCTTAACATGTCTTCCAATATCTGAATCACCCTCTCTGACTGACCGTCATTCTGAGGATGAAATGCAATACTGAAGTCCAACCTTGTACCCAAAGCCTCATGTAACTTTTTCTAGAATCGAGATGTGAATCTAGGATCCCTGTCTGAAATGATAGAAACTGGTACCCCATGTAGTCTCACAATCTCAGCCACGTATAATTTAGTCAACTTCTCCATCGAATAATCAGTTTAAACCGGTATAATGTTTGCAGATTTAGTCAGTCAGTCGACAATAACCCATACCGAGTCCTTCTTAGTCAGCGTTAAGGGTAGCTCACTTACAAAATCCATGGTTACCCTCTCCCACTTCCAGAGTGGAATCTTCACTGGCTACAGTAACCCAGAAGGAAGTTGATGCTCAACCTTAACTTGCTGACATGTCAGACACTTTCCCACGAAATCAGTAACCTCGCGTTTAAGCCTTGGCCACCAATACAGTTCACGCAGATCTCGATACAACTTTTTTCCACCAGGATGCATTGCATAAGGACTGCTATGCGCCTCCTGTAGGATAGATTGCCTCAAATCAGAATCCCTCAGTATACAAACTCTCCCACAGAAACATAGTACTCCCTCACTATTCAACCCAAAATCCATAGTCTCCCCCTTCTCGACCAATCGAAAATGAGGAGCCAACGATTCATCCAACAAATGTTTCTCCTTAATTTTATCAATCCAGGTCGGTCTCACTTGGAATTCAGCCAACAAACTACCATTCTCAAATAAGCTGAGACGAGCAAACATTGCTCTCAAATCAGATGCAACCCTACGGCTCAGTGCATCGGCTACTACGTTAGCTTTACCAGGATGGTACTCAATCGAGCAATCATAATCTTTGAGCAACTCTATCCATCTTTGTTGCCTAAGATTTAACTCCTTATGAGTAAGGAGGTACTTGAGGCTTTTATGATCTGTATAAATAATAGACTTCTCACTGTATAAGTAATGCCTCCAAATTTTCAGTGCGAACACCACCGCAGCTAACTCCAAGTCGTGAGTGGGGTAATTCGCCTCGTGAGGCTTAAGTTGATGAAACGCGTAAGCAACCACCTTACCCTCTTGCACCAACACACAACCCAATCTAGTGTGCGACGCATCACTGTAGAGAGTGAATTCCTTTCCAGACTAATCGTTGTTTTTGCGATTTCAAAGTCTTAAAATTTATAAAAAGAATGATCAAACCTGGAAACGAACTACGAAAATGATTTGAGGCAAGCATACCTATCAAACAATAGTATAGTTAAGGCAAGACCGGAATGTCGAACCCAAAGGAACCAAAAGTACTAATACTAACTCTCTTTTTATTATCTAGCCTAAGAATTAAAGTGAATTTTATCTAATCTAAAATTAACTAACAACTAATCTAAAGACTCTAAGACAAAGAAGAATGAATTTGGGAAAATAACTTGAGGAAAAACCAATTGATTTAAATGACACCCAAGGAAGAATCCACCTAGGCTTCACTTATTATCTAACTCTGAACCAGACGATTTATTCATTTGACTTGATCCGTAAGATTCCCTAAGTTATATTAATCCCTCTCTCGAGGCGACTAACGACTAACCCTAAGTTGATTAATTGAAATCTCTTTCTAATTAAAACCCCTAGAATCGCATTAACTCAATCTATGGACTCCCATATTAGGTTTCACCCTAATCCGGCAAAATCTCGTCACCCTATCTCTAGGCGTGCCATCAACTCTGCTTAATTATGCTAGATCTACTCTTAGGCAGGGACTTTTGCTCCTCCACCTAAGCACATCATACTTGAATTAATATCCCGAAAATCTCAACACAAGAATTAAGAACACATAATTAAGAACAAGTCAAATATTTATCATATAGTTCAGCAAACAATAACACGATTCATCTTAGGTTTCATCCCCCTCAGGTATTTGAGGTTTTAGTTCATAACAATAAAAGAAAACATCTCAAAAGAAAAGTAAAACAAAACATAAGAAATCCCTAAAACCCCCTGAAGGAATTAAAGAAGAGATCCTCCGTCTTGAGTATGATTCCAGCTTCTTGAGATGGATCAACTTACTATCTTCGAGTAAATCTCCACAAATCTGCCTTTTCTGGCCTAGTCGGATGCCCCTTGACTAAAGCCTTGGGTTCCCCCTTTTCTGGTCATACTTAAGGTGTTTATATAGGCTTTTGAATATGTTTTTTTGCCCCTAAGTATCCAAATTCGAGTGAAACTCTTCTTTCCTGCGACAGGGACACGCCCATGGCACACGCCCGTGTAAGTCATGGCCAGGCCATGTTCAAATCTATTGAATGGGGCACGACCGTGTGATCTTGGGCCCAGGCCATGTGGATTTCGTGATATGGTCCATTTACTCCATTTTGGGCCCATTTTTCGTTCTTTTCGTCCTCCGGTGCTCTCCTGAGTATAAAACATGAAAACAAAGGATTAAGAACACCAAATTACATAATTCAGGGCTTAAATCATCCAAAAGCATGCTAAATGTGGGCTTAAAATATGTTACTTTTGCGGTTTATCAAATACACCCACACTTAAGCTTTTGCTTGTCCTCAAGCAAAATTCTCAACTCATAATTAAAATGAACTTCCTTGGTCCATAAAATTTATCAATAATGTTTCATCATAATTCAAAGATAATTCATACATGGATAATTCAATTCAAAGAGTTCTAAAGACTCAAACAATCAAAGTCATAGTTTTTATAGTATGAAACATAGGTGTTTCCCCTTACCTGAATAATTACCTCTGATTCAAAATCGACAAGAATTGACATCCTCACTAAAGAATCACTCAAATCACTCGAAGTGTTTAAGGTTCAGAATTAAGCACTCAAAAGTCGAACATGAAAAGTTAATCCCATAGGCTTGCATGAAAATCAAATCTCCACCACTAAAATATGAGATGACACACAAATCAAAAAGTCTTTAAAAGGGTTGTAACGAGGCTTAGGTTAAGGGTATGGATATAGGTTGAATTAGAAGGTTAGAACGAGACTGATCTGACAAATTACCTAACTAGGAAAATGAACTAATCTTAAATAATTACATCAATTGAAAACTAATAATACGAGCTTTTTCTTTGATATTTTAAATTTACATGTATAAGCCCATCTAACATAGAACTAATAATGAATATACTTCAATTTTTTTTAAGAACAAGTCAAATGATGAATTTACTACTAAAATAAAATAATTAGGCAACCAATCAAATCAAATCCCGATATAAGGGTAGTCAAATGGAATGGTGATAACAAATACAAAGGGTTTTGGTTTAATATTAGTGGGTAAGTTAATAAAAAGGGTTGTTAGGATCAAATGGGTTCACTAGGGGTTAATTATGAAGGTAGGCTTTTAATGGAGTGAGTGGGTTACATTCTAGGTGCATTTATCATCTCTATATATCAAATCAAAGGTGTAGTCTCGACATGTATAAATAATGTTGACACACTCATAATCAATAAAGTGAGCAAGAAAAAGAATATATGCTCTAAAAGGCTCAAAATCTCACAAAAAATGATGGGTTTTTGATGTCAACCTCGTAAATTTCAAACTTCAAGGTAACATTCAGATTCAGGTAGACAACCTAAAAAAATTTAAAATTTTGAGAAATAGACTTATCATGCTTCAAATTTAATTATCAATGCACAATTATCAATGACTTAATCCAAAACATATCCTTAAAAATCATAAATCAAAGGAAATTTCATTCTAATCATAATATGATAAATTTACTTCAAGACAAGGTATAATTCAGAGATTTGAGAATAATGAAGAAAGTTAGGCACTTTCTCGAAATAACTATTCACCCCCCACGCTTAAGGTGTACATTGCTCTCAATGTACAAACATGTATATGCAATTTAAGAGAGAGGGAGAGGTGAAACTTCCTGAATTTGGATGGTTTCCCGGAGTTGGAAGTTGATAAGGTGGTGACTGCTGCCGAGCTCTGCGCTAGATGAAGAAATTGGAGAGCTCGTAGAGAATTAGCCAGGAATTATTAAGACACGCTAAATATATAATTAAAGACAAGAAAGATAAAGAGAAAGAAAATAGTAATGTAAATAAAATTAAAGTGAAAGATGAATGGACCGAAGAGTCCTTATTGTTGGATGGTTCACGAGGTGGGTGTGACTTCTAAGGCTGCGGTGGTGCTGACGGTGGCTGAAGTGGCGTGATTCCCAAGCAGCCTTTAGAACTTCGAAGGCTGCATTGAGGCAATGGTCGTGGTTCTGGTGTGATTCCCTAGCAGCCTTTTGAACCTAACACTAAGAAACTTAAATAAAATAAACTAAATTAAGCATAAGATACTCAAAGAGAAGGAAAATAAAGGAGAAGATAAAAGTAAAACAAAAGATAAATGGTCTCAAAGACCCTTGGCTTGTCGAGTGGATGAAGCGACCGATATGAACTTATATAGATTGGTCTCTATAAGGGAGACTGTGCTGGGATCCTTCCGCTTCATCAACATAGATGTGGTGTAGCTCGATGGTTGTGTGAAGAGATTAGGGATGAAAAGTAGGGAGAGGGTTGAGAAAGAAAAGAAAAACTAAATGGGTTGAAAGGGTGAAAAGAGGGAGGGGTGGGTGGTTTAAATAGAATTTTCAAGTCAGGTACATTCACACACTCGTGTATCGTGGGTGTCGCATCTCACACGGCCATATCGAATGGTCGTGGTGGGCTTCGTTCATTTCTCCAACGCCCGTGCTCAGGTCGTCATGCCCGTGTGTGGTTTAACAGTGTCGACCACGGCCGAATCGTACACCCTTGGGGTTTTTGTCGATGCCCGTGAGGTGGTGGTTGGAGTCCGTGACTCAAAGATTTTATTTGTTTTGACTTGTACCATCCCTACCATATCAGTATGGAGATTTGGTGTACCCACACGGCCACAGCCACGGCCGTGTGCAAGGCCGTATAGCTTGGAATTCTATAGTTTTGGTTAGTTTATAGTTAGATGTTATAAAGAACGAATAAAATAAAATAAATAAGATGAAAAAATGCAGAAGTTAATGAGGTTAGTACTCGGGTTGCCTCCTGAGAAGCGCTCATTTATAGTCTTAAGCTAGACTCTCCTCTCCTTTGTATATTCATGGTGGTTTGAGGAGCTGAAAGTCCTTCCTCATGCTGGCTGTTCCATTATCATGATAGAGTTTAAGACAAGTAGCGTTTATTTTCAAAGTACCGAACATAGGGTTACTTACCTCGATTGTTTCGTATGGAAAAACATCGATTACCTTGAAAGGTATTTCCTTGTTGGTGTTAGGATCAGGAGGGGACACTCGTGGGTCTACTTTATCTAGTAATACCTGATCTCCAATTTTGAATTTGTTTGTCTCGTAGGGTGGCCTTGGTTCTGCTTCGGGTATCCCTATTTCTTCTTTAATATGCTTCTTCCCTTCTTCTAGTTCGTCGATCTGAATCCCTTGTTCCTCGTGGGCTATTTCTTTGTTGGCATAGGGTCTAGAATCGGACTCAGTTGTGTTCTTTTGTGGTGCTTCCTAAAAAGAAGGGTTAACCGAATGGTTATCAATAGAATTTACTTTCTCACCTTGGCTATTCGATGTTCTAGCTGAATCGAGGGCTTGAAGAGTGACTGTCTCCTCACCTACACAGAGTATGAGTTCACCCGGTGAAGCATCAATTTTAGTTACGCGGTTTGCTAAAAATGGTCGTCCTAAAATTAAGGGGATCGTGTTGTCCACATCCATGTCTAAAACGACGAAATCTACTAGGAATACAAATTTATCAATTCTCACAAGTAAATCTTCAATTATACCCCCAGGAACTGTAATAGTTTTATCAGCTAATTGAATGCTCATCCTAGTTTGTTTGGGTTTCCCTAGACCTAGTTGTTTAAACAATTTATAAGGCATGACATTTATGCTTGCCCCTAAATCAGCTAACGCATTATCAATAGATAAACTACCAATTAAGCATGGAATTGTTAAACTCCCTGGATCTTTTAATTTCTGTGGTAGTTTATTTTGCAACATTGCCGAGCACACTGCGTTCAGTTCCACATGTGATTCCTCGTCTATCTTCCGCTTATTTGTCAATAGTTTCTTTAAAAATTTCCTGGAATCTGGAATCTGGCATCTGCGAAAGAGCTTCAAGAAACGGTAAATTAATATGTAATTTCTTTAAAAGTTTAAGAAACTTACTGAACTGTTCCTTTGTATCGTCTTTTGTTATTACTTGGGGATATGGTATGCAAGGTTTGTATTCTTTGATTACCGGTTTCGGCTTGTTATTGACCTCAACCATATCTTCTACTACCACCTTCTTTTGTTTTGAATTCGGCGCGTCTAACCCTTCACTATCTTGAGCTGTTATGGCTTGAACTTGCTCCCTTAGGTTAGTCTCGGTTTGCTCGGTAGTCTTCCCTGTGGTCTCTCAGACATTTGTTTAGCAAGTTGCCTGAATTCCTTGAACTCTTGTGTCAATGCCTCAAGTTTTGTTTCTATCTTTTGGAAACATGTTTCTTTATTTTAAGACCGTATTTCTGAGGCTGCTATGAAGTTTGTCAGCATTCTTCAAGGTTCGACTTCTTTTCCTGTGGGTAAGGTTGTTGTTAGAAGTTTTTGGATGGTTGTTGCCTTTGATTTCTTTGACCGCCACATGAGAAATTGGCGTGGTTCTTCCAACCTAGATTATAAGTATTACTATAAGGGTTATTGTTAGATCGGAAATTATTACCCATATAGTTCATTTGTTCACTCTCCATGCCCTGTCCGTAGGGTGGGTACTCAAGATTCACCACTCTTTCACTTGCGTCCCACTGCATAACTAGATGTGCCTACGAAGAACCATAGAAACTACCAAATTTTTTATGTAGCAACTCTACCTGATTTGATAGCGTGGTTACTGTGTCGAGGTTGAAAACTCTGGCTACTTTAGCTGGCCTTGTCCTTGTAACTTGCCATTGATAGTTATTCAGTGACATTTCCTTTATAAACTGTAATATCCTGAAAATGGGCTTATGCATTTATGTTTAATTATATGAAATAGCATGCTTGAGTATGTTGTGAATGTGTATAATGAAATTTGTGAACCTTAGAAAATAGGTGAGAGCCTCGGGAAATATTAAGTTTTAAGTTTTAATAAGAGAGCTAAGTTGATAGGGTCTTAAGAGAAAATGTATGTGAAAATAGACACAAGAATTAGCTTGTCAAAGTGGCTTGGAGGCGCCACTTAAAGCCCATACAAGTGACGCTACCAACGTGTGCCAATGGGCCAGAGTTCGAGCAACATGGGAAGCATTGGAGACTTTTATTTTTACGCCAAGAAGGGGAACTGGGCTAAGGAGGCTTTAAAGGAATTTTTAGGGGATTATTGCCACAAGAAATCGTATGGTAAAGTGGCTGCAAGGCGCCACTTAAGGGCTTGGTGAAAGACGCCAGGTGCAGAGGGGTAAGGGCCTTAGTTTGAGTTACGAAGGAAGCAGGAAGGAGCGTTTATTTTTGCGTCAAGAAGACGCTGGGCTAAGAAGGTCTTAAAATAAATTCTGGGTGAGTCATGTCACAAAAAACGCCTTGGCAAAGTGGTTTGGGCAAGTGACGCCTTAAGCTATGGGAAGAGGGCTCGGGTTCGAGTCTGGTGGGCAGCAAGGGGAGTATTTTTATTTTTGTATTCTGGCGTTAGGGATAAGGAGCAGTGGACGGCACATGGGACTTTCAATTGGAGGAGGATAAGCTTTGTTATTTTGTTTAAAATTTGGCTAAGAGTAGGATAATGGGATTTTATTTTATTTATTTTATCTTAGGAAGTTAAGGGATAATGTGAGGGTTTATTTTATTTTATTTGATAAAGTGATAAAGAGTTAAAATAGGAGTTTAATAAGTGGGGAAGTGGTGGCCGTTAGTTGGACTCGAGGGGCTTGCATATTCAGTTGTAGAGGAAGGCATAAGTGCAGAATTTTAGTTAGTAAAGGTGCTTATCTTGCCGCCGAAACTTTGAGTAATTTCTCTCTTTTTCTTCTTTGTAAAATTGAAGCCGAATTCCCCTTTGTTACCACTGCAGAAATTTCTTCTACTTTCCCCTACTCTTCTCCTCATTCTTTCAACACCAAATCTATTTCTATTCTCTTTAAAGCCATAGCCGAATATCAAGGGGCTATATTCTCTTCTCCTTGCTGCATGTCACAAAAGCCAAAACCCCTCTATCATTGTTTTCTTATAGACGAATAGTGTGTGGATTCAAGAAAAAGGGATTTGCCGATTTCATTCTTGAGGGTAAGAATTCTCTTGTCATTATTTTTCAATTAAGCCGAAATTTCAAGACTAATTCCTTAATGATCTTTGGCCAAACTTTGAAGGAGGATTTTCAGGTTTTCTGCTAAGTCGACTACAGTAGGAGGTCTTCGGGATTTTAAGAACCCAAGGCAAGCCACAAGTGAAATTCGGCCATAGGCCATTCTATTATGTTTTAGTGTTAGATTAAATCTAGCATATGTGTATAGGGCTGTCAACATCTCCATAGTCAAGTGGTGTTTTGGGAATTAGGATTCACAAGGAAGGACGCAGATTTCCAGGATTTGACTAATAATCAAATCGGCAGCAAGGAATTTAGGATCTAAAGCGTTAGATCGGGTTTTCGGAAAATCAGTGAATCGATAAGAATATCAGGTGTGTACCCCACACTATCTTTAATAAGATTTATGGCAATATTTAATATGAGCATGTTGATAAGAATGTGACTAAGGCTAAGGTACCATGCTATGGTACAAAGTACTCAGGTACGTTTCCTACTCCTACTAGGATTATGGATATATGTTATATTTAACATGTGAAATGTGATAAGAATGTGAATTTAGGCATTATATGCATGATGTGCATGATATGGGGCATTCGGGTCATATGAAAAAGGGGAAGTGAATGTGGTGACTTCGGTCACATTATCTGAATGTGGTGTCACATGACACAAATATTATCTGGTGGCTATGCCACGAAAATTATAAGGGCGATGAGCATGTCGTCTGCAGCGAGGCGATTTCCGATGGTGTGTAGCAGATGGAGGGTTGACTTAGTAGTCCCCACGGTGTGCAGGTTGGTACGGGTGACGTGTAGCGGATGGCTATCTAGGTTTGGGTTTGAGTTGCATCATTTAATTTAATGATTTATGAATATGTATGATTTGATATGTCTGAATTTATTAAGACTTAGTGCTGTGGTTACACATTGAGCCTGTTGACTCACCCCGTTGTGGGAACATTTTTCAGGTGATGAAAAGTGATGGACCGGGTCGGCAGGAGCTTAATGGTGGTCATGCCCAGCAAGAAATTTATTATTATGTAGACTCCTTATTTTTTAAGTACTTTAAATTTTATTTTGGGTTTTATGTTGATGTAATAAGGCCATAGTTGATGGTTTTATTTTTGTTTTAGTTATTATGTTACGTATTTTTCTTAATTAAAGATTAAGTAAATTTAATTTAAAATAAACTTTAAATATTTTGTCACCTGAAATAAAAGGATTTTCAATATAAAATAAACTTGTTTTCAACTCGAGCCCAACCCACAAACAAACCATCTTCAAAACACACGGTTTTCCAAAGTAACAAAAGAATTATGAACCGATTTACGTCGAGGAACATTCCAGATCCGGTCAAGACTCGTGGGCCGGGTAGGGGTGTTTCATAAACTCGTAGGCTGCTTCAAGAGTCTCGTTGCTCAGGGTTCCATCGGCAGCTGAATCGATTAGTTTCCGTGTTGAAGGGTTCACACCATTGTAAAAAGTTTGAACCTGTAGCCATAAAGGTAATCCGTGGTTTGGGCACCTCCTTAACAAGTCTTTGTATCTCTCCCATACATCATAAAGTGTCTCTAAATCTATCTGCTCAAAATAAGAGATATAATTCCTCAATTTGGCCGTTTTGGCCGGTGGAAAATATTTTAATGAAATTTTTTTGGTCATTTGGTCCCATGTAGGGATTGACCCTCGTGGAAGAGAGTGTAACCACTGTTTGGCTTTATTTCTCAGAGAAAAGGGAAATAACCGAAGACGGGTGGCATCACCAGAAACGCCATTTATCTTGAAGGTATCACAGAATTCTAGAAAATTTGCTAAGTGTGTGTTAGGATCCTCATCCTGCAAACCATCAAACTAAACAAACTGTTGCATCATTTGTATAGTGTTAGGTTTCAGTTCAAAATTATCTACAGCAATAGTAGGCCTAACAATACTAGACTCAGTTCCTGTTAAACTAGGTTTAGCATAATCATACATAGTGCGTGGAGCATGATGTTTAGCCATCTCTGAAGGTGGCGGATTATTTTCAGCCATCTCTTATGTGGTATTTATTTCGGCTTCTTGCTCTTCATCTATGTAGTTTAAGCTTCGCCTTATTTCTCTACGATTTCTGCGAATGGTACCTTCAATATCACTGCCGTAGAGCAGGGGTCCTGTCGGGTTCCTTCTATTCATAAACTAGAGGTACCTGAAAGGAACAAAAGAAAGAAAGAAAATTTATAAAAATAAAAATAAAATTTAATTGAAAAAATAAAATAAATATAAATATGGCTAAAGTAATAAAAATTAGGCTTTCTTAATATTTTAGTTCCCAGGCAACGGCGCCAAAAACTTGATCGTTTTTTTCGCGATGTCAAAGTCTTAAAATTTATAAAAAGAATGATCAAACCTAGAAACTAACTACGGCAACGATTTGAGGCAAGCGTACCTATCGAACAATAGTATAGTAAAGGCAAGACCGGAATGTCGAACCCAAAGGAACCAAAAGTACTAATACTAACTCTCTTTTTATTATCTAGCCTAAGAATTAAAGTGAATTTTATCTAATCTAAAATTAACTAACAACTAATCTAAAGACTCTAAGACAAAGAAGAATGAATTTGGGAAAATAACTTGAGGAAAAACCAATTGATTAAAATGACACCCAAGGAAGAATCCACCTAGGCTTCACTTATTATCTAACTCTGAACCAGACGATTTATTCATTTGACTTGATCCGTAAGATTCCCTAAGTTATATTAATCCTTCTCTCAAGGCGACTAATGTCTAACCCTAGGTTGATTAATTGAAATCTCTTTCTAATTAAAACCTCTAGAATCGCATTAACTCGATCTATGGACTCCCATATTAGGTTTCACCCTAATCTAGTAAAATCTCGTCACCCTATCTCTAGGCGTGCGATCAACAGAAACCACAAGCTTTCAACAATGGCAAAACAAAAAATCATCATCGAATCCAAAAATTGAGACATGGGCTTGATAGATTACATAGCAACGATCTCAAAAACGTAAAAATTATCAAAAACCAAAGCAAAATATACCTTAATCTAGCCAAAATGATTGCCAAATACATGAAAGCTTAAGAGCCCTATTTTTCTTTCTTCAATTCGGCAAGATGATGAACATTTGACTTTACTTTCATGCTTTTCTTTTTATTTAATTATCACATAATTTTCAAATTACAAACATACCTTTGATGAAACATTTATAACATCACATAATTCATGGACATAAATGTCCACTAACTTTATAATGGCATATTAATATTATAAGGACTTTCAAAAAATCAAATCATAACAATTTAGCACATTAGCAAATAGCTAGCCACTTTTACATTTTACGCAAATAAGTCCTTTATTAAATCAGACACTCAAACGATAAAATTAAATCACGAAAATTTCACAAATATCAATTCACACATTAAAAACACGAAAAATAATATTTACATATTTTTTTTGACTCGGATTTGTGGTCCCTAAACCACTGTTCCGATTAGGTTCTAAACCGGACTGTTACAATACCTATACATGCCATATACTTAATATACCAAAGTTCAAATGTACCAAGTGATAGGTGGTAGTGTGAAACGATCTCTAATGATCCCTGAATCTGAGCTAGCTTCGATTTCACTATAAAACACGGGAAAAATAAACAAAGTAAGCTTGTTTAGTAAGCTCGTATGAATTAAACTCAACAAATCATATTACATAAATCAACAACTTGAACTATTTAACATGTAATTCATGCTAACAAGAAGCTTTCCATATGTTTAATCAAATACTTATATGCAAATTCATAACTTCTTCTAATTAAAGTTTATACTTTCCATCTACATACCTGTACAAATACGTAACCAACTCATACCTGTTTGAAATACTACTGAATACTTGATATCTCACACACTAAGTGCTATTACATAGCTGAAGCTATTTTAATCTCGCACACCAAGTGCCATACATAGCTGAAGCTATCTAGATCTCACACACTAAGTTTCATACGTAGCCGGAGCTATCTCAAATCGCACACCAAGTGTCATACATAGACGAAGCTATCTCGATCTTGCACACCCAGTGCTATATATAGCCGAATCATCGTCAAACAGAACTTTAATCTCGTATATACAATTTATACAATATCAAAGCATTCAAAGCATAATTGGAACAATGTTTATTACATATGAACTTACCTCGGATGATAAAACAATAACGCGAATCAACTAATCCGACATCTTGTTCTTCCCTCGATCTAGGTCTGAATTCCATTTTTCTTGATCTAAATATATTCAAAATTGACTTATTCAATCATCTATTCATTCAATTTAATCCAAAACTTACTTTAAAACACATTTACACTTTTGCCCCACATATTTCACAATTTAGTCCTTATTGCATAAAATCACAAATTAGTGAAATTCACAATAGACCCATGCTAGCTGAATTACCATAATGCCCCTAGCAGCCCATAATTTTCATTTATTTCACATTTTACCCAGTAACTTTACACATTTCTCAATTTAATCCCTATTTTACATTTTCTCTAAAAATCACTTTAAAGAAATTGTGTATCTAACAATAAGATTTCAAATTCATCACCAAACATAAAATAACACATATATTCATCAATGAAAACTTTCAAAATCTTTAACAGTTTTGCAAATTAGTCCCTAGGCTAGCTAGTACTAGATGCAACGATCACAAAAACATAGAAATCATTAAAAACGGGACAAAAATCACTTACCAAATTAAGCTTCAAGTGACCGAACCTTCAAAAAAAATTCATGGCTTTTCTAAGCCCTAATTTCTAGCTAGGAAGATGAGTGTAAGGCTAATTTGATTTTTGTTTTATTTTAATTAACCTTTTATTAACTAGTTTACTAAAATAACCTTTGTTATAAATCATTTAAATTTATTTATTCATGTCCATTTATGTCCACTCACACTAATCATGGTCTAATTACTACATAAGGACCTTAACTTTAAGGTTCCATAGCTATTTAACACCTTTAACTTATAGAAACCTAATTTTACACCTTACGCGATTTAGTCCTTTTTATCGAATTAAGCATTCAAACAATAAAATTTCCTAACGAAATTTTCACACCAACATATTATCATGCTGTAGACATTAAAATAATTACTTTGACCTCAGATTTGTGGTCTCAAAACCACTGTTTCGATTTGACCAAAAACGGGCTATTACATTTAATATGGACTTAATAAGCTTTACATAAGCTTACCCATTTTTATTTCTTCTTTGTAGATTGTTCGACTCTTGCTATCGATTGGAACTTCATTAGAGACCACACTATCCGAAAACTCTTTCAGTAGCTAATTTTTTTTATTTTGGCTCAATTATAAGCATTTGGTTATAAGCATTTGGTCATGTTTTATGCGTCATTTGAAGTATGAAGTATGTATTTTGATGTAAATTTATATGGTTATTTTTAGTTGGTTTTGTTGTGTGATGAGATAGTCATGTTTTGCTAACTAAATGCAATTTTGGATGGTTGAATTGGTATATATGATTTAGGTAACTTTTGGAAAAGTATAAATATTAAGATAAATTAATTCAGATTATTGATTAAATTGTAAGAGAATGGAAATTATTTGGAAAAAAAAGTGAGAAAATTGGGTGTAGAAATGATTAAATAATTTGATGAAAAAGGAGGAGAGACTTGAGGTGAAAATTTACCATAAGGAGAAAATAAATCATCTACGAAATTGTATAAAAATAAATGGGTAAAATGGTAATTATTAGAACATGATAATTCTGGAAGGTAAAGATTATGAATAAAAAGTAAAATGTGTGAATAGTTAGGGCAAAATGGTAAATAAAATAACAGTGATTTTTAATGGAAGAAACTAGAAAAATTTAGAGAAAGGATGGAAATGGCTATAAATAGCCATCAGCCATATTAAGTCTCACGTTAGTCACCATTCCCCACCATTTCAAATTTTTATTTTTCTTTCAATTTAGTCATTTTCACCAAATACAAACCAATTAAGCTAGTTTCTTCCAAATTTCTTCAAGAATAGTGAGTAAAATCAGTATAGAAGTCTAACACCCTTAACCCGTATCCGTCACCGGAACAGGGCTACGAAATATTACTAGAGTTTTCAGAAAAATTACATATAATTCATGTTAATTACCATTCTTATTCCTAGATTATTCAGATCGTCCCTTAAATGGACCATCGAGGACCAATATGAGTATTTGGATCGAGTCGGGACTAAATGAGGAACTCAAAATTTTTTTTGCAAAATTTCAAAAATTTTCCTAAATGTAGGGCACACACGCCCGTGTGAACCTAGGACATGCCTGTGCTACAGGCCATGTTGGAAACTATATAGCTCTCTGACTTGTGCGACACGGCTAGCCACACGCACGTGTGCTAGGTTGTGTGGTTAATTAAAATTTTCAAAATTAGGTGCAGGTTTCACACGGCCAAGACACACGCCCGTGTTCTAAGTCGTGTAGCACACACGGCTAAGACACATGCCCGTGTCTCTGCCCATGTGCTCAGTTCTGAGCATTCTGTTCCTCAAATTTAAAATGCAAGGGACGCACGGCCTAACCACATGCCCATGTACCAGGCCGTGTATCACATACGGTCAAGACACACGCCCGTGTGTCTACTTGTGTGGACAAAATAAACCCATTTCTAGCTTCATTTCTTACCCAAAACTTTGCCAATAACCTACACCAAATCTTACATCCATAAACCAATCAATCCAAGCATTATAATCAAGCTAATCCTATCATTTAACATGGTATATCATTATATGCACACATATTTATAATCTTACCTTGGTTTAGTGTAACATCCCGAAATTGGGCGTAGAAGAATTGGGCCCAATGGGCCTTGAGCGTAGGAGCGTTTAAAATTTTTGGAGAACAAGAGATCGGCTTTAGTGCAAGTTGGACTTATTAGGTGAGTGATTTTAGAAGGTTAGAGGGCTTCTATGAAGTCCCGGGATCAAATTTAGGCTTTAGAAAAATTTTGGTTTTAGGTGAAAAAAACCCTGGGAGTTGGTAAGTAGGCTTTAAGAATAAAATGTGGAGAAAAATGACACAAACGGAGTGTGTGGTGTAGTGCCAAAGTGACGCCACATAAGAGGCAAGGGGGTGATGCCACAAGGGAGGAAGGAGGTCCAAGGTTCAAGTCTTGGCTCTTGCATTTTGGTTTTCTTTTTAAATGGACTTTAGAATTTGGCTATAGATTTATATTTAGTTGCGCATGGTTTAAGACACAAGAAGAGCTTATGGCCAAGTGGTTAGCGGCGTGGATTATGCTACAGGGGAGCTTGGGTTCGAATCTCATGAAAAGCAAGGGAGTATTTATTTTGCGAATTGGACGGCAAGAGTTTGAGTTGGATTTAAACTCTACTGACGAAGGGATCCCACATCGGAAAGATACAAAGAAGGAAGGTGAGAAGTTAGCTATGTAGAGCATTCTATGATAGGAGGAAGGATACATTGGAGGGCGTTTGGGCACAGGAGTGGTCAGAGCGCGGATTAGCACCAAATTCCTATCAGGTGTGTACTTCTCTACTCTAGTTGTAGAGCGGCAAATTACCGAAATGCCAGTCACACGATGATAGTAACCACACGAGCGTGTGAGCGCACGTATGGGGGCTTCGACGCGATAGTTGAGGCCATCAGTAGTGTTCTCATTGGTTGTGGCTGCTTGGGCCACGATGGGCCAAAGTGGGCCTAATGGGCCCGTGGGCCCAGTTGAATAAAACTGTATGATGGTGTAGTATATAGTGAACTAGACTAGGTGAATCTCATATACGTGGCTAGATTTGTGTTAGGTGCGCCACACAAGCGTGTAGGCCCGAATGGGCTGAAATCGGGTTTTAGGCCCAATAGTCCAGTACGATCGGAAATGGTGGTTGAGTCACTCGATGCTACATTAGGCCTTTGGAAAGGCCATTGCAGGTGCGAAATTACTAAAATACCCCTGGAGGGTAAAATTACTGAAATACCCTCGATGGGTAAAATGATCGATATGCCCCCGAATGGCAAAATGACAGAAATGCCCCTACATGTTATATGGTATTTTGGTATGCGATTTATAATTGTTATCATATGTTTAATTGTGAAACGTTGCATTCATGTGATGTTATGTTGCATGGGGATGGGATTATTTGAAAGGGGAAGTGCAAATAGGATCGCATGGTCGCTTGACGACTGTAGATCCACCAAAGGCTTTTTAGCCACCGAGCAGCTATGCTGCACTGTTAAGGTAATGCCGCAACTGGTGTTATTACTGAGATGTTCAGATGCGTTAAGGTAAGCAAAAGGAGTGTTCAGATTGGTGGGTCGATTAAATCCCCACAGGAGTGCACGGTTGGATAGGAAATGGAGTGTTTGTGAAACACCCCAAACCCAGCCCACGAGTCTCGACCGAATCTGGTATGTTCCTAGAGTAAAACAATTTCAAATTTGTTTGTTATTTTTGGAAAACTTGGGTAGTTTTGGAGAAAAATTTATCTGTAGTGGGCTCGAGTTATAAACGAGTATATTTTCGAAGTCTAAATTTTAATAAAACTTTATTCTCAAAACAATAAGTTGAAAACATTGCCGAGTTCTTAAGGTTTGCTATATAATCTAAAAACCATTTGTGTTAAATGTCAAAACATTTTTTTTTAAGATTCGTTACTTAATCTTTAATTTGATAGAAATTCGTAACATAATAAAATAATTTAAAAACATGCATCAACAGTTTCATATCAGTGGCCTTATTACAAACGAAAACAATACCAAAATAAATGGCCACTATAAATGGCCTTTGGCCTGATGTTACACTTGACTTACCTTAGACAACCGAATCCTGAATGCTCTCCCCTAGAAGTCGGCTATCCAAACAATCCCAGAATTCCTAAAAGAACCGATTCCATGGTTGATTAAAAGTCAAGTCAAATGCCATATTTCAACTTTTGTCCTACACATGTCGACAGAGAGGAGATAAGAGAATAGTAGAGATTCGGCCATAGCAGACTTACCTATCCAAACTGATTTGCGAAGGGATCACAAGAGATCACTAACTTGGTTGCTGTTCGGCCAAGACTGAGAATAGATGAGGTGGGAGAATTTCGGCAATGGCTTGGGGAATCAATGAAGATTCAGCTTCAATGGAAAAAGGAAAATTACATTGTGGTTCGGCCTTTTAAGAATATAGAGAGGGAGAGTGTGAAGCTTAGGAGTTTCGGCAATGGTGAATATAGGAGGAAGAAGATTTCGGCTTGACAAAATAAAAAGAGAAAAGAGGATATTGCTAGAGAATTCGGCAGAGAGAAAGGAAGGAAAAGGAAAAAGAATGAATAATGGCCTTAATTCCTCCTTCGCCCGAAAATACTAACCTTAGTCTCCCCCAATTGGCCAACTCTTCTCTCTCAATCCAATCCCTTGTTTTTCTCTCCCTTACCCTTTCAAAAATAAATTAAAAATAAGTCATCACTTATCTCCTACCTTAGCCGAAATTTCCAAAAGAATTAGACCTCATCTTAAACTCCTCTTATAGACCCCCCATGCCGTCCATCACTTCCCCTTGTTGCCGCAAAATAAAAGCTTTTATTTAGCTTCCCATGCGACTCGAACCTTGGCCCATTTGCACCTGTTTGTGGCGTCATTTACAGAGGCCTTAAGTGGCGCCTCCAAGCCACTTAAGCAAGCCCATTTGTGTGTCATATTTCCCCTACATTTTCTCTTAAGGCAACTCTGCCTAGCTTCCTCTTTTAGATTTAAAATCTAATAATTTCTAAGGCATTTCTCTACACTCTAGGGTTCCCCAAAATTTATAAAACACATTTACATACACATAAACATGCTTCCACGTATATTCAAGCAAAAATGCATAAGCCCAAATCTAGGATATTATAGTTCTACCCCCTTAAAATAATTTTGTCCTCGAAATTACCTGGCTGAAATAAGTGAGGGTATTGTTGTCGCATTGCTTCTTCTAGCTCCTATGACGCTTCCTCCGATCCATGATTGTGCCATAACACCTCCGTAGCACTTTCACATCTCGTTCCAAGATCTGAATCAGCTCTTCCTTGTAGGACAAATCTGGCCTTAGCTCCACCTCTTCAACCGGGACTACATGAGATGGATCCGCTCGATAACGATGTAGCATAGAAACATGGAATACATCGTGCATCTGCTTCAATTTTGAAGGCAACTCTAACTGGTATGCCACTGGTCCAACTCGCTTCAATACCCGATAAGGTCATATAAACCTTGGACTTAATTTCCCTTTGCGACCAAATCGCATTACCTTCTTCCATGGCTAAACCTTAAGAAACACTTGGTCTCCTACAGCAAATTCTATTTCCTTCCGTTTGACATCTGCATACGACTTCTGCCTATCAGAAGCCTCCTTTAATCGTGCCCGAATCACTTCAACCTTCTCCTCGGATTCTGTCACCATCTCTGGACCTAAAACTCGACGTTCCCCTAATTCCGTCCAACACGTAGGAGTGCGACACTTCCGTTCAGACAGTGCTTCATACGGTGCCATCCGAATACTGGCTTGATAGCTATTGTTGTATGCAAATTCCGCTAGAGGCAAATATTCTTCCCAACTTCCTCTGAAGTCTATTACACATCCCCTCAGCAAATCCTCTAACACTTGGATTACTCGTTCAGATTGACCATCTGATTGTGGATGAAAAGCTGTAGTGAAATCCAATCTGGTGCCTAAAGCTTGATGTAGAGCCTTCCAAAACCGAGACGTAAACCTTGGATCCTCTAACACTTGGTTGCACTCCATGCAACCTTACAATTTCCGCCACATACAATTTCGCCAACTTCTGCAAAGAATAGTCAACTCGCACTGGTAAGAAATGCACGGACTTTGTCAATCGATCCACTATCACCCATACCGAGTCCTTCTTAGTAGGCGTAAGAGGAAGCCCACTAACAAAGTCCATGGTGATTCTCTCCCACTTCCACTGCGGAATCTTGATTGGCTGAAGTAATCCTGACGAAACCTGGTGTTCAGCCTTAACTTGCTGACACGTCAAACACTTGCCGACAAATTCTATAACTTCCCTCTTAAGACCAAGCCACCAAAACTGTTCCTTTAAATCTCTGTACAACTTACTACCTCCGAGATGCATAACATAAGGGCTACTATGCGATTCCCGAAGAATTCTCTGCCTAAGTTTATCATTCTTCGGCATACAGACATTACCCTTGAAACACAATAGTCCCTCGTCATTAATACCATAATCTTCCAACTCTCCATTCTGCACTTGTCGTAACTTAGCATTTAAATCCTCATCCACCAACTATCTTTCCTTTACCTCATTCACCCATGTCGACTTGACTTGCAACTCTGCCAACAAACTTTCGTCGTCATACAAACTCATATGTGCGAACATCGCCCTCAGATCCGACACCACTTTCCAACTTAGGGCATCTGCCACTACATTCGCCTTGCCCGGATGATACTCTATGGAACAATCGTAGTCTTTTAACAACTCCACCCACCGTCGCTGCCTCAGGTTCAACTCCTTCTGAGTCAACAAATACTTAAGGCTCTTGTGGTCTGTGTAGATCACTGACTTTTCTCCATAAAGGTAGTGCCTCCATACCTTAAGAGCAAAGATCACTGCCTCTAACTCCAAATCATGCGTCGGGTAGTTAACCTCGTGCGGCCTTAATTGCCGAGACGCATAAGCGACTACTTTCCCATCTTGCATCAGTACGCATCCTAATCTTGTATGAGAAGCGTCACAGTACACCACAAAATCCTTTCCTGCCTCAGGCTGAATCAAGACTGGAGCCTCAGTCAACACCCTCTTAAGCTTCCCAAAGCTCTCCTGTTGCTTATCTGTCCATACGAAAGGTACTTCCTTCCTCAACAACTTTGTCATCGGTGCGACTATTGATGAAAACCTTCCACAAACCTTCTGTAGTAGCCTGCCAATCCCAAGAAACTGCGAACCTCCGCCACAGACTTAGGTGGTTTCCAATCCAACACTGCCTTAATCTTTCGAGGATCCACCCTTATTCCTTCTACGGACACCACATGCCCTAAGAATGCAACCTCCTTAAGCCAAAATTCACACTTGCTGAATTTGGCATAAAGCTTCTTCTCCCTTAACACTTGTAACACTACCCGGAGATGCTTATCATGCTCTTCTTCAGACTTGGAGTACACTCAGATGTCGTCGATGAACACAACGACGAACCTATCCAAGTAAGGTTGAAAGACTCGATTTATCATATCCATAAACGAGACTGGGGCGTTCGTCAATCCAAACGGCAGTACTAAGAACTCATAATGGTCGTATCTTGTCCGGAAAGCTGTCTTATGGATATTGGCTTCCTTCACCTTAAGCTGATGATATCCAGACCTTAAGTCGATATTTGAGAATACTGCTGCTCCCTTCAGTTGATCGAACAAGTCGTCTATCCTTGGCAAAGGATACTTGTTCTTGATGGTCAGCTTATTCAACTGACGATAGTCTATGCACATACGCATAGTTCCGTCCTTCTTCTTCACAAACAAAACCAGTGCTCCCCACGGAGACACACTGGGTCGGATAAACCCACGATCAAGCAACTCTTGGATCTGAGCCTTGAGCTCAACTAACTCCTTTGGTGCCATTCTGTATGGGGCAATTGACACAGAGTCGCTTCCGCAGCAGATCAATTCCAAACTCCACCTCCCTATCCGGGGTATTCTGGTAATTCCTCCGGAAACACATCTTCAAAGTCCCTTACAGTTCTAACTCTACTAACTCCCCCTTCTTTTCCATCCAACGCACTTACGAAGGCTAAAAATGCCTTGCACCCTTTCCGAACCATCTTATCAGCCTTTAATGCTGAAACTACGTTAGACAAGTAGTTTCTTCTTTCTCCTATCATAATTATCACCTCATCCTCCGGGGTCCTTAATTCCATTCGTTTAGCTGCACAATCCAACACAGCCCAATGTTCCACTAGCCAATCCATGCCAAGTATGAGATCAAATTCTCCGAAGGGTAGTTCTATTAAGTCGACAGAGAATACCACTCCTTGGATCTCTAAAGGTACTTTCCGAAATATCTTATTCACCACTACAGTTTGACCTAATGGGCTTACTACAGTCATCTCCCTATTAGAAAGTTCAGAGGCTATGCCTAGAGTTTCAACTACTCTACATACAACATAAGAATGAGTCGAGCCCACATCAATCAAAGCAAAGTAAGACTTTCCACAAATAAAGAACGTACCGGTTATGACGTCCAGCGCGTCTCCATCCTCCCTCCAGCGAACCGCATAAACCAAACCCGGCTGTCTAGCCTCAGTATTACCAACACCTCGGCCCGGTGTTCCACGTCCTCTTCTAGCACTATTACCTCTACCATTCGGACCACGACCTCGCTAAGGCTACTTTCTACCTCTACCAACTGGATTAGCACCTTGGCCTGTTGGTCGACTTTGATCTATCTTTATTGGACAGTCCTTAATCATATGATCCTTCGACCCGCACTTAAAGCACCCTCCCGTTTTCTTCCAACACTCCTCCAAGTGTATTTTTCCACATTGATTACAAGTACGATACTGCCCTCCTGAACCAACTTGCTGACCTCGCGTCCCATCAGCTCTAGGCCTCTTTTGTACATTCCCTAACGATCCAGATGACCCAAAACCTCTCTTCTGTCTATTCCGATCAGAGTTCTACCTTAAGAGTCCTTAATCCCTTCAGCTACCTTAGCCTTTTCTACTAGTGCGGCAAACTCCCGCTCCTGATATGGAGCTATCAACAACCTCAGGTCATCGCAAAGTCCGTCCTCAAATCGGACACATCGCTCATGCTACGTAGCCACCACGCCTCGAGCATATCGGCTTAACCTTAGAAATTCAGCCTCATACTCCGCCACGGACTTGTTCCGTTGAACCAGCCCCAGAAAAGCCTTCCTCTGCACATCAATATATTTGGTCCCAACATACTTCTTCTGATACGTTGCCTTAACATATTCCCAAGTAAGATCCTCGGCTGTGGCACCATCCCGAACTGTTAACCACTATTGATATGCTTCATCACGCAGCAGCGACACCATTCCTTTCAGTTTCTCCTCAGGGGTCAGATCCAGCTCATCCATAATTCGTTCTGTCGCCTCCAACAAATACTCAGCTGTACTGGGTGCCACGCCGGATACGCCACGGAATACCTCGGCTCCATTGGCTCGGGGTCGCTCGGGTACAGATTTTTAAGCTCTCATATTTCCTCCTACTCCAGCCACCATTTCAAGAACTCGCAACACCGCCTGTGATACTACATCATCCCCCGTCTGATCTTGCTTCTCAACACCAACAGCTGGTGGTGGGGGTGGTGGTACCTCATTCTCAGACCCTTGACCCGATCTAACGGGTTCCAACACGGTCATTCTACCTCGACCGCGTCCTTGCACATTACGACCACGTCCCCTAGAGCTCATTCTTATGATCGCGCTTTAATCTGATTAAGAAATTTTATGAATTAGTCCTTGTTCCACTGATTATCCGCGAAGAAGTTTTATGAAAGAAGTTTAGAAGTAATTCTTTCGATCACTCAAAGTTTCAAGTCTTCTATCCTAATTCAGAGAAGTACAATCCATTCAGTAGTTCCTATCACACACATTCATCATTCAAACATTCTTGTCTGTTCCTATCCCAGGGGTGTTTTCGTCATTTGTCCTACAGGGTTATTCTGGTAATAAATCGGGGTCAATTTGAAAATTTTCTATAAATCAAAGGTATATCAAAATTTGCGAAACTTAGGGTTCTTTTTGAGAATTTGTTTTCCAAATTGGTATTGTTGCAGAAATTTTGGAAATCGGGGGTCATTTTGGTAATTTTGTAAAACAGGGGTAATTTCATAAATTTCCAAATCAAGGTACCTTAGTATTTTGTAACGATAAAGTTTTTGGATATTTTTGCAAAATCAGGGAATGTTATTGAAATCGGGGGTAGTATAGTAATTTTGGAAACCAAGGGTATTTTAGTAATTTTACCACTAGGGGTATTTAGGTAATTTTGTAAATCAGAAATATTTTGGAAAATTTTCAAACTAAGTTTTGCTACAATTTAAAGGGGTAATTTGGTGATTTTAAAACCGAAGTTTTTATGAAAATACAGCTAATCCCTTTCGGGTTTTAGTTATTGGGTTTAGCCCGTGAATGAGTCCTCTTGGTTAGGGTGAACTGTAGCTACGCACCAGGTAGGATTCCAGCGAAGAGGAGGTGAGTCACTAGGACTACTTAAGTACCAGGCTCTTCCGGATCCAATCCTAGACATGCGCACAATGGTTGCCACACCCTAACTCGGCGACTTAGTCACAGGTTGGTTTAGTTAAGCATTAAAGTTTTATGAAATTGTTGGGGTAACATAGGCCTAGGGTTCAAGTACTTAATATACTATTCTACGTTCCATTTGTACCCTTCTACAAGTCATACTATAATTTATACGACAATTAGAGGTACTTACCTGGTGGACTTCGGGTCGGAGACTTGGGTGCCATGCCTGAAAACCTGCTTATTTCACAAAAATTTTCACAAAATTTATTTGGGTTCAATTTTGAAAACGTCATGGGCTTTAAACCCAAGGCCGAGAGTTTAAAACTGGGCTCTGATACTAAGCTGAAACACCCCAAACTTGGCCCACGAGTCTCGACCGAATCTGGTATGTTCCTAGAGTAAAACAATTTCAAATTCATTTGTTATTTTTGGAAAACTTGGGTAGTTTTGGAGAAAATTTTATTTGTAGTGGGCTCGAGTTATAAACGAGTATATTTTCGAAGTCTAAATTTTAATAAAACTTTATTCTCAAAACAATAAGTTGAAAACATTGCCGAGTTCTTAAGGTTTGCTATATAATCTGAAAACCATTTGTGTTAAATGTCAAAACATTTTTTTTTTAAGATTCGTTACTTAATCTTTAATTTGATAGAAATTCGTAACATAATAAAATAATTTAAAAACATGCATCAACAGTTTCATATCTGTGGCCTTATTACAAACGAAAACAATACCAAAATAAATCCAAATACTTAAAATGTAAAAGTCCAAAATTAAATAAACTTCGAGCTGAGCATGGCCACCACTAAGCTCCTGCCGACCCGGTCCATCACTGAGCATCACCTGAAAAATATCCCACAACGGGGTGAGTCATACAGACTCAGTGTGTATACCCAACACTAAGTCCCAAATGATTTAGGCATGCCATATCATATCACACATGTACATATATAACAGACATAATTAATGATGCAAACCCGAACCCAAACCTAGATGCCATCTGCTACACATCACCCGTACCAACCATCACACCGTGGGGACTACTAAGTCAACCCTCCATCCGCTACACATCATCGAAGGCAGTCGCTGCAGACGACATGCTCATCGCCCTTATATATATTGTGGCATAGCCACTAGATATAATTTTGTGACATGAGTCACCACATTCAGATAATGTGACCGAAGTCACCACATTCAGATATTGTGGTATAAAACCACCAATTCACTTCCCCTTTCCATATAACCCATATGCCCCATATCATACTTATCATGCAACATCATGCTTTATTTCACATTCTTATCACTGTTCACGTATGAGCCATAACATATATTCATAATATCATAACTACAGTAGTAGTAATTTAACGTACCTGAGTACTTTGTACCATTGCATGGTACCTTAGCCCACTTTGCACATCATTATAACACATATATTAAATTTAAAGCCTTAAATCTATTAAGACTTAGGGAAGGGCTACACACATGGTATACTTATCGAGTTCACTCCAAATCCCAAAAACCCGATCTACGGATTTAGATCTCAAGTTCCTACATTTGGTCAATCACTTAATGTTTAGCAAAAGCCTATTCAGCTGAAAAATCAAATCCTGAAGGATTTAACGCAACCAACTTCTTACCTTGCTGCCAATTTGACTACTAGTCAAATCCTGAAATCTTGTGATATTTCCCCCTAGCAATCGGCCAAGCACTAGATCACCTAAATGATTAGTTTTCAGCTTTGAATAAATAAGAAATAGATCCGAACTATTGAATATGGCCTTGGCCGAATACACATGTTCACTTACCTTGACTATCTTGATCCCGGAATTGCTTTCTGTTAAATGGAGATGTCGAAATACCTACAAGCCTTATGTTAGATCCGATTTCAATACTCAATGGCCACTATAAATGGCCTTTGGCCTGATGTTACACTTGACTTACCTTAGACAACCGAATCCTGAATGCTCTCCCCTAGAAGTCGGCTATCCAAACAATCCCGAAATTCCTAAAAGAACCGATTCCATGGTTGATTAAAAGTCAAGTCAAATGCCGTATTTCGGCTTTTGTCCTACACATGTCGACAGAGAGGAGATAAGAGAGAATAGTAGAGATTCGGCCATAGCAGACTTACCTATCCAAACCGATTTACGAAGGGATCACAAGAGATCTCTAACTTGGTTGCTATTCGGCCAAGACTGAGAAGAGATGAGGTGGGAGAATTTCGGCAATGGCTTAGGGAATCAATGAAGATTCGGCTTCAATGGAAAAAGGAAAATAACATTGTGGTTCAGCCTTTTAAGAATATGAAGAGGGAGAGTGTGAAGCTTAGGAGTTTCGGCAATGGTGAATATAGGAGGAAGAAGATATTGGCTTGACAAAATAAAAAGAGAAAAGAGGATATTGCTAGAGAATTCGGCAGAGAGAAAGGAAGGAAAAGGAAAAAGAATGAATAATGGCCTTAATTCCTCCTTCGGCCGAAAATACTAACCTTAGTCTCCCCCAATCGGCCAACTCTTCTCTCTCAATCCAATCCCTTGTTTTTCTCTCCTTACCCTTTCAAAAATAAATTAAAAATAAGTCATCACTTATCTCCTACCTTAGACGAAATTTCCAAAAGAGTTAGACCTCATTTTAAACTCCTCTTATAGACTCCCCATGTCATCCATCACTTCCCCTTGTTGCCGCAAAATAAAAGCTTTTATTTAGCTTTCCATGCGACTTGAACCTTGGCCCATTTGCACCTGTTTGTGGCGTCATTTATAGAGGCCTTAAGTGGCGCCTCCAAGCCACTTAACCAAGCCCATTCGTGTGTCATATTTCCCCTACATTTTCTCTTAAGGCCACTCTGCCTAGCTTCCTCTTTTAGATTTAAAATCTAATAATTTCTAAGGCATTTCTCTACACTCTAGGGTTCCCCAAAATTTATAAAACACATTCACATACACATAAACATGCTTCCACGTATATTCAAGCAAAAATGCATAAGCCCAAATCCAGGATATTACAGTTTGGCTGGTATGGGCATTAATGCATTGCATATATGGATTATATTACTGAGATGGGCTTAGGCCCAGATCTATACATATGATATGTGACATTTGATATGGGTTAAGGCATGTTCTTACTGATGAGAGTGTTCACACTGAGTTTTCGTAAACTCACCCCCTTTTTTTAATTTTTCTCAGGTAATCCTCAGTAGGCGGTTTGACGTGTTGGAGGACTCGAAGGTGGCCACGAGCAGTTTTGGACTCTAGTATTTTACTTATTTTTAACTTAGGTTAATATTTTGTAATAAGGCCTCTCTTAAATTCTGGTTTTAGTTTTATAATAGTTTATTATGTTTTAAATCTATAAACTTTGAATCACAGTTTTTCTAAACAATATCTGCTTTCGAAATACTACGCTTTCGTAAATAGGTCGTAAATATCACGTTTTCATAAGTCAGTCATTTTAATTAAGCTTTCTCATCAAACAAAGTTTTTAAGGTAATAACTTTTTGATAAATGTCGATTAATAATAAACAAACGCAAACTGGGACTTTAGTCTTAATATCAAGAAAGGTTTTCAAATGCAACCATGGTTTCTCGAAAAGCACCCCAATGTGACACGCCAGATTCGGGCCTAACTTCTAGGCCGGGTTTGGGGTGGTACACTTAGTGTATATGTTAGACATAGTAATTTAATTACTATACTTAACATATATGTAGCTACCATAGTATGACCTTATAAGTATATCAAAACAAACCATTACTAGCTACTCCAATGGCTAGATTACAAACATCATTTTCAAGCCAACAATGGCCAAGTTAACCTATACATGCCATTATATCAAAATAAGTTTACTAATTATACCAAAACAAACTAGTTGATAGTGTGATGATGCTTCAACTAATCACCAACCTTCTCGAGCTTCCGAGCACTATAAACAGAGAAAATAACACCTAGTAAGCATTAGTAAGTTCATCTAATAGGAACTAACAGTTACCGATCACATTTAATAACATTAAGCATTCAATAACATGCTTTTCATCAATTTGGTAAATTTACCTAAACAAACATACACTCAATGAAGCAAGTTAATTACATAAATTTCACATATACATCAATAAGCATTAATGAGCTCATCATGCTATGTTCTTTCAAGACATTATTCATTTCATCTCATAATTCTCATATCATGTCAAGTATTTTATCTGTTGAATCATTGAAATTTCGATGGATATTCAGATAATACACTCAAGGTGTACAATTCAATAACCCGTCAATTCATATTCAGGAGTACCCATTAGGGCACTTAATCAAAAAGCATACTCTTGAGCCACATATCATATAACAGGATTACTTGTCCAAGCTAAATCCTATTTTCAACATATGCTCACAAGAGCTTAATCAGGATTACCCGTCCGGGCTAAATCCTATCTATAACATTTGCTCAATAGGGCTTATATCAGGATTACCAGTCCGGGCTAAATCCTTTCTGTAATAAGGTCAATAGGATTACTCATCCGAGCTGAATCCCATCAGCAACAAATGCAGGACCTCATTCAATAAGGGAAATCACATTTATCCATTGAAATCCGATATTAAAACGGAACTTAACCCTTTTCAAACAGTTTCAAGCATGTATTCATTTCTTATATTGTAACATCCAAATAATTCACATAAATATAAATCACATGCATTTTCATCCATGGAAAAGTTTCTATACTTTGATAACTTTACAAATTAACCCCATAAATAGATAGATTAGACTATCTCGGCTTCGAAAATAAAAAAATTACTAAAAACGGGGCTTGAATACTTACCCAATTAGGCCAAGAAAGCTTCTTTTCTCTTTCCTAAGGTTTCCATAGAATATTTGGGGAAAAAGATGATATAAAATGTTTTTAATTCTATTTTAATTTTTTATCATCTTTTAATTTTATTAATTTCCAATTTAGTCCTTAGCCTTTTCTAATTTTTCCATGGATGAATCATCAAAAATATCTACTATGTGTGTAACACCGCAAACCCGGTCTAAACGTTACGACTGGATCTGGCATGTCACATAAAAGGGTTGTTTATAAACTGCGCGTTTGTTAAAAAATTTGAGTTTAAATATTTATTCGCTGGTAATCCTTTATTTAACATTTTGGAAAACAGTTATTAAGGGTTTAGGAAATTCCCTTATTGAACATTTAATAATAATGGGCAATAATCAAATTAAAGCTAAACCAAATAAAATACCAAAATTAAAGTTATAGTGGCCTTATTACATAACAAAAACCTAAATAAAAATAAGTCCAACTAAAAGAAACAAGTTTACAAGAAAACATTGCATGGCCACCACAAGTCCGCCTCAGCTGCCAAATCCGCGATCTAATCATTACCTGCAAAATTAAACAAAGGGGTGAGTCATCGAGACTCAGTGTGTAAATCCCCATAAACGCAATCTGGGCCTTAGGCCCACAGATGCACATTGGGCCTTAGCCCGCTCAAGATGGCATACAAAAGATATGAATGCAATATGTCCCAGCCCAACCTAGTTTTTCCATCCTCTACACGCCACCCGTACCAGCCAATCACACCGTGGGGATTTCTACAATCAACCCTCCATCCGCTACACGCCGTCTTGACAGTCATGCTGTTAGTTATAATGCCGATCACCATGTGACCTTAAAATCAACTGTGGCTTAGCCACCGATCACCATGTGACCTTATAATCAAATGTGGCAGAGCCACCGATCACTATGTAACCTTATAATCAAGTGTGGCAGAGCCACCGATCACCATGTGACATTATCATCAAGTGTGGCAGAGCCACCGATCACTATGTGACCTTATAATCAAGTGTGGCAGAGCCACCGATCACCATGTGACCTTATAATCAAGTGTGGCAGAGCCACCGATCACTATGTGACCTTATAATCAACAATGGCAGAGCCACCGATCACCATGTGACCTTATAATCAAGTACTTCCCGTTAAACATCATAACATCCCAAATCCCATGCAATATGACATAATAATTCGTGTATGCAGTAAGTCATGTATGCAAAAAATATATCAAATATAAGTATAACATGAATTACCATCATAATCAGATAGACATAATACAACATAATTAAGCTAATCAACCTCTAAGGGTATAACCGTAATTTTACCTAGCAAGGGTATTTTCGTAATTTACCTATCGAGGGTATTTCAGTAATTTTGCACCTGAAATGGCCTTTTCGAAGGCCTAATGTCACCCCGAGTGACTCAGCTATGATTTCTGGTCGTACCAGACTATTGGGCCTAAAACCCGATTTCGACCCATTCGGGCCCACACGCTCATTTGGCCCACCTAACACAAATCTAGCCACGTATATGAGATTCACCTAGTCTAGTTCACTATATATTACACCATCATACAATTTTATTCAATTAGGCCCACGAGCCTATTGGGCCCATTGGGCCCATTTCAACCCATCGTGGCCCAAGTAGCCTTAACTAACAAGAATACTACTGATGGCCTCAACTATCACGTCGAAGCCCCATACGTACGCTCGCACGCTCGTGTGGCTACTATTGCCGTGACCGACACTTCGGCATTTGCCGCTCTACAACTAGAGTAGAGAGAGTTGCACACCTGATAGGAATCTGGTGCTAATCTGCGCTTCGACCACTCCTGTGCCCAAAAGCCCTCCAAGGTGTATTCATCCTCCTCCTAGAATGCTATATATATAGCTAGCTTGTCACCTTCCTTCTTTGTATCTTTCCGATATGGGATCCCTCCATCAGTAGAGTTTAAATCCAACTCAAACTCTTCCCGTCCAATTCGCAAAATAAATACTCCATTGCTTTTCATGAGATTCGAACCCAGGCTCCCTTGCAACATAATCCACGCCGTTAACCACTTCGCCACAAGCTCCTCTTGTGTCTTCAACCACGCGCAACTAAATATAAATCTATCGCCAAATACTAAGGTCCATGTAAAAAGAAAACCAAAATGCAAGAGCTAAGACTTGAACCTTGGACCTCCTTCCTTCCTTGTGCCGTCACCCCCTTGTCTCTTATGTGGCGTTACTTTGCCACTACACCACACACTCCACTTGTGTCATTCTTCTCCATATTTTATTCTTAAAGCCTACGTACTAACTCCCAGGGTTTTTTTCGCCTAAAACCAAAATTTCCCTAAAGCCAAAGTTTGATCCCGGGACTTCATAGAAGCCCTCTAACCTTCCAAAATCACTTATCTAATAGGTCCAACTTGCATTTAAGCCGATCTCTTGTTCTCTAAAAATTTAAACGCTACTACGCTCAAGGCCCATTGGGCCTAATCCTACTAGGCCCAATTTCGAGATGTTACAATGTAACACTCTAACTCGTAACCATCGCCGGAATAGGGTTAAGAGGCGTTACCGATCAATCAGAACATTTCACAACCATTTCACGACACAAAGTCATTCATCGATCAAACATATTTAAAATACGAGCATATAGTCCCTTATCTAGGTCTTCGAGACCTTAAACACGTGTTGGAAAGAGGTCAGGACTAAACCGAACACTTATGAAAGTTTACAGAAATTCAAACATTCTTCAATATTGTTGAGGTCACACGCTCGTGCAGTAAGGCTGTGTGCCTCACACGGCTACCAGACACACCCATGTGTCCAGGCCGTGTCAAAACAGAGCATACATACTGACTTATCCCTACGGCCACTAGACACGCCCGTGTGCCATGGTCGTGTGTTATTATGCTAGTTACTAACTTATTCACACGGCCACCAGGCACGCTCGTGGGCCTCGACTGTGTAACCTATCCAGACACACCTAGAAGTGATCCTTAAACCACACGGCAGAGACACACGTCCGTGTCTCTTGGCCATGTATGCAAAATAAGCCATTTGCAAGACCAATTTGCCACCCACACAAGGGTCAACACTACAAGTACAACTAAGCATGTTTTCTCACACAATTTGACAACTAAAAACATGTCAAATGATCAACATATCATCTTATTCAATCTCATTCTAATCATGTCTACTTAAAACCAAATCTCATAACTAAATACAAGCATTACCAAGCATGATTCATCCACAACATCATTAGGTTACAATAACATCAATCCATCACTAAGCTTACTAATCATAAGACATTTTCATTATCATCAAGCCATACCATAAAATGCATCATTTACCAAATCCACTCATGCACAAAGCCAGCATATATCTAGCCACATCACATGGCTATTTACACATCTCAAATATGTTTCAAAACATCTAGCCTATACATGCCATATTTCAACCATATACATCTTTCCAAAAGTACCAAAATAGATTATCGATAGTGTGATAGAGATGCTGACGATCCCCGAATCTGAGCTAGCTTCACTAACACTGCAAAGCAGAGAAACAAATCACACAGTAAGCTTTCCAAAGCTTAGTAAGTTCGAAATACAATACAACTAATTCATTGAATCAAATCATTATACACATTAAACCATCACATAGATAATTTATCAATGTCACACAAATCCAACCATATCCAATACTCACATAGCATTCCACTCATCTTACTCACATAGCATTCCATTCATCTACTTTCAATTTCATCGACCACATAGGTTTTATACATACCTTTGCTAACACTTAGTTAGTCACCAACCATGCAACTCAGCCACTCGACTTTACATATCGATCAGTCTTTGCTATTCTCTTGCTTTATTCGCACACTTAGTGCCAATTTGTAGACAAAATGTATTTTTCATCACACACTTAGTGCCAATACGTTAAACCGAGCTTATATCGGTACTGCACACAAAGTGCCAATTCAATAAGCCGAAGCTTCTATCATCTCACACATACAGTGCCAATCATTTATATCTCGTTTCTAATTTCGCACATTTAGTGCCTTCGAATTCAATTTAGCACATAGCATTTCTAATCTCATAGTTATATAGATATTCATTCAATTCACATCACATAGAACATAAATTAACAACTTCTACTATATCCGAACTTACCTCGGACGTCGAAATACCGAAACGATCGATTAATCGAGCACTTTGTTTTTACCTCGATCTCGAACCAAACCTCTTCTTTCTTGGTCTATACACATTCAAATTCAATCCATTCAATCAGAATTTCATTCAATTTAATCCATACACACTTATTTAGGGCATTTTACAAAATAGCCCTCACATTTTTACATTTCAACACTTTAGTCCTAAATTCACAAAATCACAAAATACATATAATTTGCTGGACCCCATGCCTAGCCGAATTCTTACTATACTCATACAAGCCCAAATATTTTATTTATTTTACCTTTTCGTCATTCAATTTACACTTTTCTCAATTTAACCCAACTTACTCAATTTCATCAAAAATCCAAATACAAACTATATTAACCCAAGACCAAGTTTTCATATTTCACTATCAACTAACACATAGCTCAAGCATTCATCAATGGCTCATCACAAAAACATCATCAATTCACAAAATTTAAGCATGGGTTTGAAAGAGCACGAAGCAATGATCACGAAAACGTAAAAATTATCAAAAATCGATCAAAATTCATACCTTAATCAAGGATAGCAATGGCTGAATATTTCAAGCCCTTTTTCTTTCTCTTTTTCTTCTTCAATTTCGACAATGGTGATGTAAAAAGATGAACACTTCATGTTTTGTTTAATTACTTATGACTTATTTTACTAATTACCAAACTAACCTTTTATTTAACTTATAAAAAATTTATTCATTAAGGTTATTTTTGTCCATTACCATCCACTAACCTTAATAGTGGTTTAATTTCCTCATAAGGCCATCCTATTATAAAAACAACAACAATTAAGTACTTAACAATCAGCACACAGCAGTTTGAACTTTATGCGATTTAGTCCTTTCTCACAATTCGACACACAGTCGATAAAATTACCACATAGAATTTCCACACGGTCTATATCTCATATAATAAACACCAATAATAATATTAAAATATTATTCCAGCCTCAGATTTGTGGTCTCGAAACCACTGTTCTGTCTAGGGTCTAAACGAGGCTGTTACATACTAACTTTTCTTTAATTGTCTAATTACCATATAAGGACCTCAAGTTTTGAATTCCATAGCTATTTGAATCTTCTAGCTACTAGAATCCAACTTTGCATTTTATGCAGTTTGGTCCTTTCAATAATTAAGCACTTAATCGATAAAATTTTCTTGATCGATAAAAATTTTCTTATCAGAATTTTCATTTGACATTCCTATCTAAATGCAAATGATGAAAAAATATAAAAATAAATTTTCCTTCCGGTTCAGATTTGTGGTCCTGAATCCACTGTTCCGATTTCACTGAAATTGGGCTGTTACAAGAAGTGTAGTAACAACCCAACTATTAAAAGAAATGCATCCTTACTTGTATTGGAAAAGAGAAAGAATGAATTAGTGTAGAATACAAGTGATTAAGGTAAAAAAGTTTAACTTCTCTTGAAATAAATTTTAGTTTTGGTTTAAAAATATAGATTATGATATGTTAGAATGATTTTAATGTGAAAATATTGTGTATTTTGATATGGAAAAATGAAGAAAAAAATAAAGTTAGGAACAAATAGAAAAATAAAACAAGAAAGTGGACAAAGGGTGAAGAAGAAGAAGAAAGTTTAATTTCAAGCTATGAATTGTAAGTACAACTAGAACCTTACTTGTTTTGATTATGTAGTTAATTGTTAATGTAACACCCCTCACCGGTATCCATCGCCAGAATAGGGTTACGGAGCATTACCGAACTTACAACACTTTAAAACACACATTTCATAAACAATTTATCATTTCAAATATAATTCAATCACAACCAATGATAGTGTCCCTTAAACGAGCCTACGAGACCTTAATCATCCATTAGAAATGGTTCGGGACTAAATCGATAACACGGGAAATTTTGGTGAAACCTAGAAACTTTTACTTCAAACAGGGAACACACGCCCGTGTGGCCAAGCTGCGTGTCTCACATGGCCACCAGATATGCCCGTGTCACATGCCGTGTGAGAACAAGGGGTACATACTAACTTGGGTCACACGGCCAACCACACGCCCGTGTGTCTAGCCCGTGTGCCCTTTGAAGTGGCCACACACGCACGTGTGCCAGGTCGTGTGCTCGGCCGTGCCAAACCTGTAGGGTATACTGACTTATTCAACATGGCCAAGTCACACACCCGTGTGCTAGGCCGTGTGCCAATTAGGGGGTATACTGACTTGTACCACACGGCCAATCACACGTCCGTGTGTGAGACCATGTGGAGCATACTGACTTCATTTGAATTTCAACACCAGGGGACACACAGCCGTGTAACTTGACCGTGTGTCACACACGGCTGAGACAAATGCCCATGTGGACAAAAATAGGCTATTTACCAAGCTATTTTTCCGCCCTTTTTGTACATACCTAAACAAGCTCAAATGGTACCAAATAATAGCATAAATAGCATTCAATTCAGCCACATTCAAGACTAATCCATACCATTTTCAACACAAACATTCAACATGCTTATAACCTCAAAAATTATTCCATCAAAATATATCAATTCAACTACCTATACCTTTCCGAAACCTACATTATATTAAACCAATTCACAACCATAATTCACATCTAATATCAACCATATCTTCACATATAAGTACATAAGCAAAAATTCACCAAATTAAGCCAACTCTCATGGCTATATTTAGAACTTAAAATATAAACATTTACAAACCAACTCATTTGGCCAAAGTCATTACCAAAACATAACTAACATGACTCAAAGTTCCTATACATGCCATATGATCAAACCATAAGTTCAAAATTACCGAAGTATAGGTTGGATAGTGTGACGATGTCTCTAACGATCCCCGAATTTGAGCTAGCTTTGAATTTACTGTAAAACACAGGAAAAATAAACAAAGTAAGCTTTATAGCTTAGTAAGCTCGTGTAACACCCTAAAAATCTAAGTATTTATTTTTTTGTATGTTTGTAGCACAATTATATGCCTGTCTTAGGGGTCAAATGATTTGGGTGTGTTTGGGAGTGTTTGAGAAGTCTTGGGTTCAAGACTGGGCTTGTGCAAAAAGTTTTTTTTATAGAATAAACCCTTGCCTATAGTTAGTAGGCTTTTAAATTATTGTGGGTAAAAGCAAGGCATAAAAAGCCTGCTGGTTTAGGGGGTAAGTGGCGTGTTACCTATGCTAGTGGACTGAGGTTCGAATCTTGGTGGAGGCAAAGGAGTATTTATTTTGCTACTCTGACGTGGGGGGAGTTGTAGTTTGACTAAAACATTGAAGTGGTTGAGAAGAATTCAAATTGAAAGGTTGAGGGTTGGTGTGATCGGGTGGAGAGATTTGAGGAGGGATTTTAGGATAAAATCAAGGGAAGTGAGGGGAGAGGGAATGTTGTGCCGAAATTAGACTCTGGCACTCAAGAAATTTGGCCAGAGTAGTATACTTCTCTTTTGGAATACTCCCTCTTGAAATTACCTCTTCTTCGTTTCTTTTCCCAAGTAATTCTACTGTTGGTCGAATACACCTTCCCCTTTTGTCATTTTGAATCCATTTCTCTACTATTATTTTTCCTGCTTTACTATTACCGATTTGCTCTTCTGGCTTTTCTCTTCTTTCAACCTTCTCTTTCATTTCCTGGTTGCCGAATCTTTCCTTTCTCTTGGGGCCTACCGTGTTCCCTTCTTTGTTTCTAGTAAGCATTCAATACTTGCTATTAAGTCTTGCACTTCATAGTTGATTCTCTTTCTTGTGAGGTTGGTAAGTGTAATAGTATGGTGTCATTCTATTGCTTGTTGAATAAGTGCTTACTCATTTTTGGTTGGTGCCTAGGAAGTTTTTGAAGGGTAGAAGGTTTGTAATCAACGTTTGGGTAGGCAAAACTTCCCTCTTCACTCGATCAAAGGTAGGTTGTTATGAGTATAACAATTGGGATAACTTGTGTGTATTCGATTGAGTAAATGCCTTAATGAATAATTGGGGATTATTGGCCAAGTGTAGGTTTCAAAGGTGTGGGCGGTTTTCTCAAAAAATACAACCCAAGTGTGTAGCAGTACTCCATAAATGATATCGATGAAATGCAGAAAAGTGTGTAAACACTGCCCAAATCATAAACCGGCAAAAGCTGAAAAATATGACAATTGACACTACACGAGCGTGTACTCGCTCACGTGGTAATACGAACGCATAAAACATAAGTGTTAGGCTATTGAGGCCACCATGAGCGATTTCGTGGTCTTAGGCCGTTTTGGGCTGCGTCGGGCCGAAATGGGCTATGTGGGACCAACGGGCTTGTGGGCCCTATACGAGTAAACCACACGAACGTGTGGAGAATATTGGGTCGAGCTGTGTAATTTACATGGCTGAGACCAATTCTGGGCTACGTAGGCGACACAGGCGTGTGGGCCCACATGGGCTCGCATTATGGACCTTGGGCCCATTTGCACTATTTGACTGCTAAGGTTGCACGGGTCGCTCGAGACGACTGTGGACCTACTGATGGGTCGGTAAGTATATCTAGACCCCTAAACTGATATGAAATGATTGTTATGCCCCTATGATATAAAATGACTATATGCCTTATGTTATGTATGACTGTATATAAGCATGCCACGATATATATGTTGCATACATGTGTGATATGTTGCATGGGATGAGATTATTATGGTTGGAGGAAGTGTACTGTACTGGTAGCTCTGCTGCAAATACTTTTTAGTGCCACAGCCGGTGCTAATATTTGGAGTGTAGGGATGGGTGGGTTGATTTTATCCCCACATGGAGTGTTGGGCTGGACGGAGTGCAGTGTAGAGGCTGGTAGGGTAGGATTTTTGATTGCATGCCTTAACTGTTACTGTCGTTGAAATGGGCTAAGGCCCACACTAACACCGATCATCGACATCGCATGGCTGGGCCCACACCGACATCGATCTTGATCTTGTTATGGGCTAAGGCCCAACTGAACTAAACTATTATTGATTTGGGCTTAGGCCCAGTCTATACTTGCCTACGGCCTGATTGGTCATTTTGCTTATATGGGGTTGCACACTGAGTTTTCGTAAACTCACCCCTCTATTTATCTGTACAGGTAATCCCCAGTCTTAGGCGAATCGGTGCTGTGAGGGATTCGGAGGTGGCCACACAACCGCACCTACTTTTATATTTGAGTTTTATTCCCAATAAATTTGATTTGGGTCTTTATTTTGTAATAAGGCCTCTTTAAATTTTAACTTTTAATTTGGGGATTTTAGTTATTTTAATTCACATCTGAGATTAGTAGGACGCGGATTTTCAAAAGATAAATGCTTTTCAAAACACCACGTTTTCGTAACATGCTATAAAAGCTTCCGCATCAAACATTGTTTTAAAGTATAGTAACAAACTAATATGATCAACATTCTGCTAAAAACAACTTGAGTTTTAAAAGAACAAGATACCCTAAATTTCGGTTAAGATCATAAAAAAGATTTAATAATAAGAATGGACTTTCCAAAGAAACTATGTTTTCGAAAAACACTTCAATGTGACATCGCCAGATTCGGCCATAACGTCTGGGCCGGGTTTGGGTCTTACAGCTCGTATGAATTAAACAAAACAAATCATATTACATAAATCAGCAACTTGAACTATTTAACATGTAATTCATGGTAACAACAAGCTTTCCATATGCTTAATCATGAACTTATATGCAAATTCATAACTCTTCCAATTGAAGTTTATACTTTCCACGTACATACTTGTACAAACTCATAACCAACTCATACCTGTTCGAAATACTGTCGAATACTCGATATCTCACACACTAAGTGCCATTACATAGCCGAAGCTATCTAGATATCGCACACTAAGTGCCATACGTAACCAGAGCTATCTCGAATCGCACACCAAGTGCTATACATAATCAAAGCTATCTCGATCTCACACACTAAGTGCTAATACATAATCGAAGCTTTTCTGAATGTTTCCGTATAGTTGTATTCATCAAAAATTTAATATAAAGAATTAAATCTCAATTATAATAATGCTTATTAACATACAAACTTACCTCAGATGTTAAAACGGCGAATCGAGTCGATTAGTCGATAACTTTAGTTTTCCCCCGATCAAAGTCTGAATTCTACTTTTCTTGATCTATATAATATCAAATTCAACTCATACAATCATTCATTTATTCAATTTACTCCAAATTTCACTTTAAGGCATTTTTACACAATTGACCCTAATATTTCACATCTTTTACAATTTAGTCCTTATTACACAAAATCACAAATTGATGCAATTTAATCCACTCACATGCTAGCCGAATTTCTCTAATACACATATCAACCCATATTTTTCATTTATTTCACATTTCTACAGCACAATTTACACATTTCTCAATTTAATACCTATTTTGCATTTTTTCTAAAAATCACTTTACAAAACTTGTGTATCTATCAACAATCATTCAAAATCTATCAAGAAACTTCAAAAAACATGCTTATTCATCAATGTAATCATTCAAAATCTTAAACAGATTTACAAATTAGTCCTTGGGCAAGTTAGTACTAGCTGCAACGATCTCAAAAACGAAGAAATCATTAAAAATGGGACAAAATTTACTCACCAATTGATCTAGAAGGCTTGGCCGAACTTCAACCCTATCTATGGCTTTTATTTCTTCAATTTGCGGTGGAAAGATGGTGTCAAGAAGATGATAGAAATTTTTCGTTTATTATTACTAACCTTTAATTATTAAATACCAAATTTAACCTTTTAATAAAATAACAAAGGTCACTTAAAAGATGTCTATAAATGTCCACTTAAACAACATATGGTCTATTTACCACATAAGGACCTTAAATTTGAGGTTCTATAGCTATTAGACACCTTTACCTATTAGAACTCAAATTTTACGCTTTACGCAATTTAGTCCTTTTTCTCAAATTGACCATTTAAACAATAAAACTTCTTAACGAAATATTCACACAATCACCCAATCATGATGTAAACATTAGAATAATAATAAAATAAATATTTTGAATTTGGATTTGGATTTGTGGTCCTAAAACCATTGTTCTAATTTGACTAAAAACGGGCTGTTACAACTCTCCCCTTAGGGATTTTCGTCCCCAAAAATCTTACCGGTAAATAGGTTAGGGTATTGTTTTCTCATAGCTTCCTCAGGCTCCCATGTATCCTCTTTAACTCCATGACATTGCCACAAGACTTTCACTAAAGCTATGCGTTTATTTCTCAACTCTTGGATCTCTCGAGCCAAAATTCTGATCCGTTCTTCATTGTACATCATATCGAACTAAATCTCAATCTCTGACGGAGAAATCACATGTGAGGGATCCGATCTATATCGACACAACATCGACACATGAAAAACATTGTGGATTTTCTCTAATTCAATCAGTGATGCTAGTCGATATGCCACTAGCCCTATTCTTTTGATGATCTCATACGGCCCGATGAAACACGGACTCAACTTGCCTTTCCGACCAAATCTAATGGTTTTCTTCAACAGAGACACTTTCAAAAAAACTTTGTCACCAATTTGAAATTCAATATATTTTCATTTCAAATCCGTGTATGATTTCTGACAATCTGAAGCTACTTTTAACCAGTCGCGAATTACTTTCACTTTCTCTTTAGTTTCTTTAATCAAATCAACCCCATGAATCTGTCTCTCGCTAAGTTCAGTCTAGTACAATGGAGTTCGGCAGTTACGACCATACAAAGCTTCATACGGTGCCATCTTTATGCTCGATTGAAAGCTGTTATTATGGACAAATTCAACCAACGGTAAATATTTCTCCCAATGGCCTTCAAATTCCAAAACATAACATCGAAGCATATCTTCTAGAATCTGAATTACTAGCTCAGACTGTCCGCCGGTTTGCAGATAAAAAGTTGTACTAAAATTCAACTTTGTACCCAGAGCTTCTTGTAATTTCTTCCAAAACCGCGACGTAAACTGAAACACCCCCAAACCCGGCACACGAGCCATGACCAGATCTGGTATGTTCCTCGAGTAAAACGGTTCAAAACTTCTTGATTACTTTGGAAAATTCGGATGGTTTCGAAAGAAATTTTACTTTGTGTTGGGCTCGAGTTGGAAACAAGTTTATCTTACACTGAAAACCATTTGCATTAGGGTGTCCAAAACATTCAGAGTTTATTTTTAAAATAAATTTACTTAATCTTTAATTTGATAAAAATTCGTAACATAATAAATTCAAATAAAAAGCACGCATAACACTGTTAATACTATGGCCTTATTACAACCAAAAACAATACCAAAATAAATCCAAGTACTTAAAATGAAAAGTCCAAAATTAAATAAACTTCAAGCTGAGCATGGCCACCACAAAGCTCCTGCCGATCCGGTCCATCACTGATCATCACCTGAAAAATATTCCCACAACGGGGTGAGTCATATAGACTCAGTGTGTACAACCAACACTAAGTCCAACAGTTTAGGCATAACAATCCATTCAAATACATTTAGCAGAATAAAGAAAATGATGCAAACCCGAACCCAAAACCTAGATGCCATCCGCTACACATCACCCGTACCAACCTGCACACCGTGGGGACTACTAAGTCAACCCTCCATCCGCTACACATCATCGGCGCGCATCATTGCGATCGACGTGCTCATCGCCCTTATATATTGTGGCATAGCCACTGAGATAACATTTTGTGTCAAGAGACACCGCATTCGAATCATCGTGGACCAAGTCACCACATTCGAATCATCGTGACCAAAGTCACCACATTCACTTCCCCTTTCATAATAACCCATATGCCCATGTCATACATATCATGCACAGATTATGTCCCATTCTTTATTTCACATTCTTATAATTTCACATATGCTATAACAGATCACATTATAATCCTAGTAGGAGTAGGAAAACATACCTGAGTACTTTGTACCATTGCATGGTACCTTAGCCAACACTTTTCACATTCTTTTTAACGTATTTAACAAAAACATAAGCATAAATCTATTGAGAAATAGTGTGGGGTACACACCTGATATATTTATCATTTCACTGATTTCCCGAAAAACCCGATCTAACGCTTTAGATCCTTAATTCCTTATTGCCGATTTGATTACTAGTTAAATCCCGAAACTTTGCTATGTTCCTTCTTGTAATCGGTCACCACTAGATCACCTAAATGGTTAGTTTTCGGTTATAACAAATAAGGAATAGATCTAAGTTGGTAAATAGGGCCTTGGCCGAATGTATAGGTGCTCTTACCTTGCGATTTGAAATCTCGAAATCCTTGTATACCACTGTCGACTACCCCTAAATATCCATAGTTAAATTCGGCTAACATAGCAACTAATATGACCGAATATGCACCTTCACGTACCTTGAATCTTTAAAATCCCGAAGACCTCACCTAGAAGTCGGCTATACTAGAAATCCCGAAAGATCCTTCCAAATTTTGGCAACAAGAAAATTAATGGGATTAGTCCTTAACTTTCGGCTAAAAGAAGAAAAAGATTTGAGATCAAATAACAATGGATCTTACCCTTAATGTTGTAGTCGACTACTCCCTTGCTTGAATCCACAGAGAAATTCGGCTATGGCTAGAAGGAACTCGTTTTCGGCTTTTGGGGAGATTATGAAAAGTAGAAGAGGAAGATTGATGAGGAGGATTCGGCTAGAATGGGACCTAGGAGAAATCAGCAATGGTGGATCTTGAGTAAGGAGTATTCAGTTTTAGCAAAACAAATGAGAAAAAGGAGAGGATTTTCTTGGCTATAAAATTTCGGCAAGAGAGACAAAGGGAAGAAATAACAAAATTCGGCACTTAAGCCCCCCTCCATGACCGAATATACCAACCCAAAGAATCCCCCATTCGGCCACCACCTCAACTCCTTATCAAATCCCTTATTAATCTCCTCATTTATCTCTTATCTTATCATATAAAATAAATAAAAATAAATCCACATTTATCTATCTATCTATCTAGCCGAATTTTAAAGAGAATAGAACTCATCCTTTAGTGCCTTAATGCCGTCCATTTCCTCCCTTCCTTGCCAAAAATAAAACCTTTATTTAGCTTCCCATGCGACTCGAACCTTGGCCCACCTACTCCTGCTTGTGGCGTCATTTCCAGAGGCCCTAAGTGGCGCCTCCAAGCCACTTAACCAAGCCCATTAGTATGTCATATATCCCCTACATATTTTCTTAAGGCCCTCTCTGCCTAGCTTCCTCTTTTTAAACTTTAAAATCTACTAATTTCTAAGGCATTTCCCTATTCTCTAAAGTTCATAACATTCACCTAACACTTGCATAACACACCAAGGCATGCTATTCCATATAATTTAAGCAATAATGCATAAGCCCAATTTCAGGATATTACATAAACCTCGGATCTCTATCCGAAATAATCGAAATTAGCACCCCGTGCAATCTAACAATCTCAGCAATGTACAATTTAGCTAATCTATAGAGTGAGTAGTCAGTACATACCAGAATAAAATGTGTTGATTTCGTCAGTCGATCAACGACAACCCAAATTGCATCTTTCTTTTTCAGAGACTGGGGTAATCCTGATACAAAATCCAGAGTCACACTATCCCATTTCCACTCTGGTATCATCACAGGCTGAAGCAAACCCGAAGGTACCTGATGCTCATCTTTGACTTGTTGACACACTAAACATTTAGAAACAAACTCTGAGATTGCTCGTTTCATGCCTTGCCACTAATAAAACTGTTTCAAATCGTTGTACATTTTGGTACTCCCCGATGAATAGATAGCAGTTATTGTACTCTTCGTGCAAAATCTTGTGAATGAGTTCTGAATTTCTTGATATGCATATTCTATTCTGGAATCTTAAACAATCATTGGCTCAAATCTGAAACTCTGAATTAGGATAGTCTCACATTGAATTTGTTTACCTTGCAATTCGTGATCATCTTTCTGAGCTTCATAGATGTGTTGAAGAAATATTGGTTTAGCTTTTAAGTCAACTAAAATAGACCCATCATCACAAATCATCAACTGGGTATTCATTGCTCGTAATGTAAACAAAGATTTTCAACTTAGGGCATCAGCAATAACATTAGTTTTTCCCGGGTGATAATCAATCACAAATTCATATTCTTTCAATAACACGAGACATCTTCGTTGTTGAAGATTCAAATCTCTTTGTGACATCAAATATTTTAAGCTTCTATGATCTGTATAAATGTGGCATTTTTTATCAAATAAATAGTGTCGCCAAATTTTCAATGCGAACACAATTACAACCAACTCTAAGTCATGTGTCGGATAGTTCTTTTCATTCGATTTCCATTGTCGAGAAGCATAAGCTATAACTTTTCCTTCTTGCACCAGAACACATCCCAGACCGTTTAATGACACGTCACTATAAATCACAAACTCTTTCCTAGATTCAGATTGAACCAAAACTGGTGCTTCAGTTAACAGTACTTTCAATTGTTCGAAACTCTGCTGACATTTTTCTGATCATTCAAATTTCACATCTTTCTGAAGCAGTCATGTCATCGGTGTCACAATCATCGAAAATCCTTTCACGAATCTTCAGTAATAGCCCGCTAAGCCCAAAAAACTACGGACTTCAGACACATTTCTCAGAGGTTTCCAGTCAACAATAGCAAAAATCTTACTCGGGTCAACTCTAATACCTTCAGCTAGAACAATATGCCCCAGAAATCCAAATACGCCCCAGAAATCCAACCTCTCGGAGCGAAAACTCACATTTGCTGAACTTTGCAAATAATTGATTATCACGTAGAGTTTGTAACACAATTCTCAACTGCTCGGTATGTTCAGATTCATCTCATGAATAGATCAAAATTTCGTCAATGAATATAACAATGAATCAGTCTAAATATGGTCTGAATATCTGGTTCATCAAATCCATAAATATTGTAGGAGCATTTATTAACCCAGAAGGCATAACAAGGAATTCATAATGTCTGTACCTCATTCTAAACGCAGTTTTTGACACATCCGACTCTTTAACTTGCAACTGATAATAACCCGATCTCAAATCAATCTTTGAAAATACTTTAGCCCCTTTCAACTGGCCAAATGAATCATCATTCCGTGGTAAAGGGTATTTGTTCTTTATAGTTACTTTCTTCAACTATCTATAATCGATACACATTCTCATCGTGCCATCTTTCTTCTTTAAAAACAATACCGAGGAACCCCATGGCGAATGACTCGGTTATGCAAAACTTCTGTTTTTCAATTCTTGCAACTGAGCTTTCAACTCTTTTAATTCTGTTGGATCCATTCTGTATGGAGCTATCGATATTGGTGTTGTTCCTGGTACTACTTCAATACCAAATTCAACCTCTCTAATCGGTGGAAAACTCGATAATTCTTCTAGAAATACATCCGAAAACTCACAAACAACAGGTACAGATTCAATCTTTGATTCAGACACCTTTGTATCTAGAACGTATGCAAGATATGCATCATAGCCCTTTTTCATATATTTTTAAGCTAACATAGATGATATCATAGTAGGTAATTCACTCAAATCATCAGACTCAATCCGAAGAATTTCACTGTTCTGACATTTCAATTCGATAATCTTTCGTCTACAATTCATAACTGCATCATGCATAGTTAGCCAATCCATGCCCAGAATCACATCAAACTCATCGAAAGGTAGAAGTATCAAATAAGCCAGAAAACAGTTACCCCGAGTAATCAAAGGATAATTCTTACAAATTTTATCAATTAAAATAGACTTGCCTAAGGGGTTCGATCCTTTAATTACAAACTATGTAGACTCGACATGTAAACTCTTTTTAAACACTAAATTCATACATATATATGAATGGGTTGATCCAGGATCTATCAACACAATTATATCAGTATCGTAAAGAGAAAAAGTATCAGTAATAACATCTGGTGACGATGCCTCCTCCCATAAACGGATAGCATAAGCTCGGGCAAGAGCTCGTGCCTCAGATCTCACAGTAGAATCTCTCATAGCACCTCGGTTACCACTCGTATTTCTAAAGTTTCGCGGTGGTCTCCCTCTAGTAGCCGTATTACTTGATCTCACATTCTGAAGTTTATCTTTCTCAACCATCTCAAGACAGTCTTTAATAAAATGATCTCGTGAACCACAACTGTAAGAAGCTCTATTATTATATTTCACCCAACAATCTCCAAAATGTCGTCTTCCACACTGTTGACACTCAGGCTTGATATCTTTTATGTTGCCAACACTCGATACTGATGTGGCTTGAGCTTTAGATTTCACATGATGATTTCCATGATCTCTATTCTGATATCCCACTGATGCATTAGATCTACTATACGATTCTCGAAATTTCTTTGATGAAGATGAGAAGGTTTATTCATCGGTCTTTTCCTCAAACCTCTTACCTCTGAATCAGCCTCTCTCTTTTCTAGATTAAAGTCTTCAGCTTTGCAAGCTCGGCAAAATAACACAACAAACTCTTTCAAATCTAAAATCCCAACCAGAAGTTTAATGTCTTCGTTCAGCCCATCAATAAACCGCTTGCATATTATCTCTTCAGTAGAAACAAACACTCGAGCATACTTACTTAATCGTATGAATTCTCTTTCATACTTGGTTATAGTCATGCGACCTTGTTTCAGTTCTAAAAACTATTTATGCTTTTGATCCAGGAATCGTTGACTGATGTATTTCTTATAGAACTCGGTCTGAAAGAACTCCCAGGTGACTCTCTCTCTCTCTCTCGGCACCACTGATACCAATGTATTCCACCACTGATATGCATTGTCCCTCAAAAGTGATATGGCACATTTTAAACATTTAGCCGATGTGCAAGACAGCTCATCAAACACTCGAATCGTATTCTCAAGCCAAAACTTGGCTCTCTTAGGATCATCATCAACATTAGCCCTGAACTCCTCAGCCTCGTGTTTACAGATCTTGTCAACTGGAGGCTTATTCAATCTTAAATGCTCAACTCTTTAAGGAGCTACAGGAAGCGATTGGGGATTAGGAGGGGGTGGAGGTTGTTGAGCAGCCGGGTTAGTTCGGATATATTACGTGAACCATTCATTCATCATATGGAAGAAGGTTTCTTTAGCCTCTCCTCCCTAGCTGCCTGTTACGGGTCTAGAATCAGACGACGCTATCCTTTAAGCAAGAGCGTTCGTATTACTCTCAACCTCATCAGCTATAGCTCGATTGGGATCCATTATTTTACGAAAACACATTTTAAAATGTCAGAAGTCATCACACTATCACAGTTTATATATGGCATGTATAGTTAGACTCATACACACGCTACGTTAGTCCAAGAATCGACGAAATCGTAGCTTTGATACCAATAAATGTAATACCCCTCACCCGTATTCAATGCTGGAATAGGGTTATGGAGCATTACCGAACTTACAACACTTTAAAACACTCATTTCATATACAATTTATCATTTCAAATACAATTCCATCACAACCAATGATAGTGTCCCTTAAATGAGCCTATAAGGCCTTAAACATGCATTAGAAATGGTTTGGGATTAAACCGATAACTCAAGAAATTTTTGTAAAACTTAGAAAATTTTACTTCAAACAGGAAACACATGCCTGTGTGGTCAAGCCTTGTGTCTCACACGGCCACCAGACATGCCCGTGTCACTGGCCGTGTGAAAACAGGGAGTACATATTGACTTGGGTTACACGGCCAATCACACACCCATGTGTCTAGCCCGTGTGCCCTTCGAAGTGGCCACACACGCCCATGTGCCAGGTCGTGTGCTAGGCCATGCCAAACCTGTAGGGTATACTGACTTATGCAACACGGCCAAGTCACATACCTGTGTGCTAGGCCGCGTGACAATTAGGGGGTATACTGACTTGTACCACACGGCCAATCACACACCCGTGTGTGAGACCATGTGGAGCATACTGGCTTCATTTCAATTTCAACACCAAGGGACACACGGTCGTGTAACTTGACCGTGTGTCACACGTGGCTGAGACATACGCTCATGTCTCTGCCCGTGTAGACAAAAATAGGCTATTTACCAAGCCATTTTGCCACCCTTTTTGTACATACCTAAACATGGTCAAATGGTACCAAATCATAGAATAAATAACATTCAATTCAGCCACATTTAAGACTAATCCATACCATTTTCAACACCAACATTCAACATGCTTATAACCTCAAACATTATTCCATCAAAACATATCAATTCAACTACCTATACCTTTACTAAACATGCATTACATTAAACCAATTCACAACCATAATTCACATCTAATATCAACCATATCTTCACATATATGTACATAACCAAAAATTCACCCAATTAAGCCAACTCTCATGGCTATATTTAGAATTCAAAATATAAACATTTACAAACCAACTCATTTGGCCAAAGTCATTACCAAAACATAACTAACATGACTCAAAGTCCCTATACATGCCATATGATCAAACCATAAGTTCAAAAATACCGAAGTATAGGTTGGATAGTGTGAAGATGTCTCTGACGACCCCCAAATCTGAGCTAGCTTTGAATTCACTATAAAACACGAGAAAAATAAACAAAGTAATCTTTATAGCTTAGTAAGCTCGTATGAACTAAACTCAACAAATTATATTACATATATCAACAACTTGAACTATTTAACATGTAATTCATGGTAACAACAAGCTTTCCATATGCTTAATCATGAACTTATATGCAAATTCATAACTCTTCCAATTGAAGTTTATACTTTCCATGTACATACCTGTACAAACTCGTAACCAACTCATACATGTTCGAAATACTGCCGAATACTCGATATCTCGCACACTAAGTGCCATTACATAGCCAAAGCTATCTAGATATCACACACTAAGTGCCATACGTAACCAGAGCTATCTCAAATCGCACAACAAGTGCTATACATAATCGAAGCTATCTCGATCTCGCACACTAAGTGCTGATACATAACTGAAGCTTTGTCGAATGTTTCCGTACAATTGTATTCATCAACAATTCAATATAAAGCATTAAATCTCAATTATAATAATGCTTATTAACATACGAACTTACCTCAGATGTTAAAACGACGAATCGAGTCGATTAGTCAATAACTTTAGTTTTCCCCCGATCTAAGTCCAAATTACACTTTTCTTGAGCTATATAATATCAAATTCAACTCATCTAATCATTCATTTATTCAATTTAGTCCAAATTTCAATTTAGGGCATTTTTACACAATTGCTCCTAATATTTTACATCTTTTATAATTTAGTCCTTATTACACAAAATCACAAATTGATGTAATTTAATCCACTCACATGCTAGCCGAATTTCCCTAATACACATATCAGCCCATATTTTTCATTTATTTCACATTTCTACCATACAATTTACACATTTCTCAATTTAATACCTATTCTGCATTTTCTCTAAAAATCACTTTACAGAACTTGTGTATCTATCAACAATCATTCAAAATATATCAAGAAACTTCAAAACACATGCTTATTCATCAATGGAATCGGTCAAAATCTTAAACAGATTTACAAATTAGTCCCTGGGCTAGTTAGTACAAGCTGCAACCATCTCAAAAACGTAGAAATCATTAAAAACGGGACAAAATTTACTCACCAATTGATCTAGAAGTCTTGGTCAAACTTTAACCCTATCTATAGCTTTTATTTCTTCAATTTTCGGTGGAAAGATGGTGTAAATGAGATGATATAAATTTTTCATTTATTATTACTAACCTTTAATTATTAAATACCAAATATAACCTTTTAATAAAATAACAAAAGTCACTTAAAAGATGTCTATCAACATATGGTCTATTTACCACATAAGGATCTTAAATTTGAGGTTCTATAGCTATTAGACACCTTTAGCTATTAGAACTCAAATTTTACGCTTTACGCGATTTAGTCCTTTTTCTCAAATTCACCATTTAAACAATAAAATTTCTTGAGGAAATTTTCACACAATCACGCAATCATGCTATAAAAATTAAAATAATAATAAAATAAATATTTTGACTTCATATTTGTGGTCCCCAAACCACTGTTCCGATTGACTAAAAACGGGCTGTTATAGTTAAGATGAATATAATTTTAATATGATATTTAATTTTAAGTTCATATATTAAATATATGAGGAATAATGCATGATAATGATTAAGTATAATAAATAATAAATGGAATGTGTTTATTAATTAATATGTAATAGAGAAAAATGAAAAAAAAAGTGAGAAATAAATTATAAAGTGAATAAAAAGATTAAATTTTAAAAGATGTTAAAGTTGATAGAATCATTATTATAAGTAAGGGTATATATGTGTAAAGTAAAATAAATGTATATATGTATGAGTAATGTGATAAATGATATTGTAACACCCCACACCCAGTCTGGGCATTATGGTCAGATTTAGAGGTATTACGCTTGCCGTTTGAGAATCCAATTTAAAATCTAGCTCCAGAAATCAAGGGATCTGAAATCACTAATTTTAGCTAACCTCTTACGCATTTTTAGAAAAATCTTAAGTTTGAAAACACTTATTTTACAATAAAATCACTTAATCATTTATTTAGCATAGCAATGGAAATTTCATAGTTTTGAAAACTAAATTCAAATTTGATAATTCATACAATTTTGCAGTTTTACGTTAAAAATACTAAAATTCGGAGAAACGAACTAAAACCATAAAGCAAATTCCAAAAATTGATTTACAATTCAAATGTCTAGTAATAAATTAAACATAAACCATTTTATAGTATTAACTAAAAAATCAGTATGAGCTCTTGTGCACTGCTCAGTCCTAAGTTTGTTGATTACTTGAGAAGTTAGAAAATCTGGGTGAGCTTACAAAGCTCATTGTGTAACTCAACCCATACAAACAGATTATATAGCAAATTCACACGGAAATTAGATATCGAATAGAATACCTAGCATGGAATATTATGCGATGCAACATAATAATTAGATCAGATACAGATGGCATGGCATATCACGCAATGCAACACTTAATACAGAACAGAAACAGATCCTAACCCCCATCCGCTATACATCATCTTTGTCCATCTCAACACACCATATAGGGTAATAAATACTCATCCAACCCCACACACTAATAAGTGAGTGTAAGTCACTGTACAAAAATTTGCAGTTCCAGAATAGAAATATGTGGTAAAACCAACAGATAAGGCAAATCATTAAACTGCCATCACTTCCTCTGTCACATAGATATCCCACCCCAATACACATGCAACAATAGCATAACCAGATATTCAGATGCACACAAATCAGACATGCTTACATATCAGAATCATGCTAACGACATATTCAGATTAGATACAGAATTACTTCAATTAACATGCTTTCAGAAAGTACTCATACAAAGGCAAAATATAGATTCTTATACCATAAACATGAATATCACTTAACAAACCCTATAATATTATTGACCTTGAAACGTGACCCTAACTAAATTTTAAAGAAAATGGGTTCACACACTTGTGTGGCCCACAGAGCTTGGCATATGGTCATGTGGTTCACATGGTTTGTCACACAATCGTGTGGCATCAACATAATATTTTTCAACTTCGCGCCATTCTCTATTTTTCGCGACAGAGGGTACACACCTAATTGTTTCTGAATAACGATGCAACGGCACAATTCCAGACCTTAAAACGGTATTCAAAGCAATCGAATTAACAATGATATACTAATTTTGAACACTTTTTCGACCACAAGTACTAAATATTCAACCTTAACACCGAGATTCGGCCTTAAATAAGGCATTTATTGCTTAGCCTTAAAAGAAATAGTAGACTTACAAACCCTTAGTTGGCCGGAGGGTTAATCGCCTCCCGATCTTCGCTTAGAAAATATCCCACAAATGATTACAAACAAAGCTATAGACTTAAATAAAACCACCCATCCTTCACGTGAAAGAACAATTCATAACAAACAATGAGGAAGGAAAAGAGTATACAATACCCAGCACAAAAGATAACACAACAACAACGGGGACACCACACAAAAATAAAGCATCAACAACTGTAACAAGGGGGCAACAAATGATGAATCAAAGTAAGGAAAAAGCAATAAACTAAAGTTTCCTAATAGGGACAAATAATGGTAACGTGCACAAAAGATAAAGAAACCAAAAGGAATGGTGTCAAAAAAAGAAAACCTCAGTAAAGAGGTAAATTGGAAACAGAAATGGGAAAAGAGAGAAAGTGGGAGAATGATAGACATAAGAGATGAAAGATAGACGGCAGTAGTGGGGAAATTTTGGGGAGAAATTTTTGGGATAATTTCAAAAAAAGAAAACTACCCATATCCCATTAAATCCCCTAATTAACCACTTATCATATTTTCCAAAATTTAAATTCAACCCAATTTCTACCACATGGGTGAAAAGACAGGGAATAGCAAAAATAATTTCACTTTGCATGTACGAAATTCAAACACAAGACCTCCAGATAAACTAAAGCCTTGCCACTGAACTAACAGGCTAATTCTTACCAACAATTACCCAAAACTTAAAGATATGCCAGATGTTAGAAGTCACGGGTTGGAATAATAATAACAAAAATTAAAGAGAAGGGATTTGAACATAGGACCTCTTACACACAAACACAACACCAAACCACTAAACCAGATCAATTTACTTGACATGTTTTAACAATTCAAAAACAAGAATTTTGGGGCGTTACAGGTATGGTGAAGTCATGAAAGTGTAGAATAAAAAAAATTAGTATGTTACAAGTGTAAAATAATATGTAGAAAGAATTAATAAGGATAGTGATGAATTATGTAAATTATATTAATTGGTGAAATATGTTATATGCATTAAAAAGAATTGTAAATTTTATTTGCAAATTTGATGCCTCAAGGACAAAATTTAGAAATAAGTAAAATGGCATGTGAATGCGATAATAAGATATTGTAGTGGAATGTGAAAATTTAATAGATAAATGAAATATGTTATATGCGAAATTGAAAGAAAAGATAATGTTACATGAAATGTTATGATGAGGACTAAAATATATATATGTAAAAATGACTTGTAAAATGTAAGATAAGAATTACTAATGAATTATGGAAATTTATCAAATATTGAGACATGATACATATGTTAAGGAAAGTGGAAGATACAATTATATGAATTATTGTTATAGTGACTAAACTGTAAAGAGTGCAAAAGTGACATGTGATATGATTTGCCCAAGTAGACGAGATAAGAACTATTAGGGTATTAGTGGCATGTCATTAAGAAACCTTAGTGCACACTCTGATTATTAGCATGCCAGTACTCTTAAATTAGCACATTTGTGCTCTCTGTTTATCCGCTTCAGCGGTGTTCTGTTCTGTTTCGTATATCTTGTGTGTTCTATTAAGTCTACTGGGCCTTCGAAAAGGTACAAGACAGTTTTAGTGATTATTGAATTATAAAGATTATATGTGCTGAAAAGTAATTAAATTAAAAAACATAAGAAAAATACGGTTGAGATAAGAAAAGTGATTTATCTGAAGTTTTGTTAATGAAATGGGAAATTTAAAATAAACTAAGTGATTCAAGTATTATACAGATGTTAATTAAATAATTATGATTAGTTGGTGTATGATAGAACTAGAAAGAACATATGTTTTCTCCTTACTTATTGGTTAATTTGTCCCCATTTAGTTATCTTTAGCACATATTTTAGCATTTTTAGTTCAGTAAATTGCATTTTATAACTCAGTGGATCTTAGCTTATTTATCCTTAATTTTTGTCATGTTTTGGTACCGATGTTGCTGCATGAGTATTTCCAAATTGCGCCCAGATTTGTCGCCGCACCTGACAACTGTCCGAATAAGAACAAAAATATGTGAGTTGTCTAGTCTGGTACAACCAACTGGTACATACAGAGGCAGCATGATTCTAATGAAAGGACACCTGTGCTATTTGGAAGAACATAAAAATATTCACATGAAAAGGGAAAAAATAGAGGCTTTTTGGGGGAATTATCTTCTTCAACCTATTTTTTGAAGTTTTTTGGCTATGGCGATTTAAGTCTCCTACGGGTGAACCGATGTGAAAGGGACGCAGATCAACTCCTAACGAGGAACCCTGAGTGCGACACAAGAGGGAATGGAGAGATTCAAGTCGAGATTGTCTAGGAATAGTATTCTCTACTTGTTTTTTTTATATTTCTTTTCTAAATGATGGTGGTTACTTTCTATTTCATGTTTGTACGGGAGTACACATGACTTCTAGGTTAAATGTTATTTTATTCAATCTTGCTTCTACTGTTTAATCTTTGGGTTTGAATGTTTTTAGCATGGAAGTGTTATTATAGTCACTGAGACTAGAAAGTGCAGCGACAGTTCAAGCTAACAAGCATGACAATGGAAGTTGCTTGAGGATTACAGGAATTTAATCCACTTGTTCTTAATAGTGTTCCATTGTCATCATCGGAAGGTATGGTTAATGTGCATGTTTAAGTCTTAGATTAAATATAGAAGTTAAGCTTGGTAAGATATTCATTGCAATTTAATGCATCGACAATCACCTATCCTTTTATACCTTGTGAGCACTTAGTATTCTGTTGAATATTCACGTTAGGGATCCCAGGTTATCATTATCATATTTTATCTTATTGTTTTCAAGTTATTGCTTCAACAACTACTCTCACAATTTATCTCGTTTCTATCTACTTATTGCACTGACATTGATAGACAAAAGACAACCATCCTCATAGAATTGATATCTGACAGACTCATATCTGTCTACTATACTTACATCAACAGTGTATGCTTGCACATTATTGCTATAACGGTTGAGATAAGAAAAGTGATTTATTTGAAGTTTGGTTAATGAAATGAGAAATTTAAAATAAACTAAGTGATTCAAGTATTATACAGATGTTAATTAAATAATTATGATTAGTTGGTGTATAAATAAGAATATGATAAAATGGACCTAATTGTAACGGTACGTGAAGTAATTGATAAATCATATACAATGAATACAAACAGGTCATTTAAATGATTCGATGTATTAAATAAGTTAAAATTTATAACATAAAATGTAATTTGGGTTCTGATTGTACTTACTAAGCTAGCAATAGCATAACGTGGGTTTTATACGCGTAGGTTAAGAGTAGAAGAAAAAGATTTTTGAAGATTGAAGACATCTCATCTCATCACATCAGTGGATATGAGAAAAGGGTAAAGTATTAATTTTTCTTGTTTCAGTAAATGGCATGTACCTAGGTGTGTCTATTAAGGTTGAATGTGAAATGACTTAACTGTGAAACTCGATGTTTGCTTAAATTATATGAAATAATTTATATGTTAATTAATTTGTAGAAGAAAATTGAGTTTTAAAATGCTTAATTACGATTTATATTTGAATTAAATTGGTTTAATTTTTGAGATCTGATCAGGGGTTAAACTAGGTAAACTTTAGGGATTACTTTGACAAATTAACCCTTGAATTTCAAACTTAAACATGATTCTCAAAATCCACACGGCCATACGACTCACACAAGATAACTACACAGCCATGTGGACTTTGAAAGAAAAAAAAATGTTTTTGGAACCACAGGGACACAGAGGCCTACACGACCTAGGCACACGACCATGTCCTCTACACGGTCATGTCCCTTATATTTCACAATGACCCTTATTTCACCTTAGTATACTTATCTAAATGCAAGAATGGTTGAAACTTTTTATTCCGGTTTATTCCAATCACCAATAACTAATATACTAAAATAATGAAACTGATATGTGTAAATTAGAATGTTACTTTTTATTTAAAAATATTACTATTAGAGTTTCTGACAATCAATATAGCATTTCCATACTTGATCCAGAAGTTGGGTTGGGTATAGGGGTGTTACAATAACACATAATCAACATATTTTGCATTTTAGTCATTATAATTGAAATGCTCATATTTTTTGGCATTTAACATAGGATCAAAATTCGATTTCACATTCTTTTATTAGGGACCTTGTTCTTTTCATCTATAGCATAATTTCATGATAGTTTTCAATTTATTCAATTTACTCCCTAATGTCACAAAATCTTCTAACAAGCTTAACTAAATTTGTAATAGCCCATTTTCAGTGAGATCAGAACAATGGTTTCGAGACCACAAATCTGAGCCCAAAAATAAAATTTTATTTTATTTTATTCTATGGTTGGTATTATGATAGGAAGGTCACGTGGAAATTTTGATACCAAAATTTTATCGATTGTGTGGTTAATTAGATAAAGGACTAAATTGCATAAAATACAAAAGTTGAATTCTAGTAGCAATAAGGATTAAAAAGCTATGGAATTCAAAACTAGAGATCCTTATACGGTAATTAGACCATTAAGAAAAGTATGTAGAATTTTTCTTGGTGACTCATCCATGGAAAAATTAGAAATGACTAGGGACTAAATTGGAAATCAACAAAATTAAAAGATGAGAGAAAAATAAAAAGAAATTATCATCTTTTCTATTCATCTTCTTCCCCAAATTTTTTTATAGAAACACTAGGAGAGAGGAAGAGAACTTTCAAGCTTAGAAAGGTATGAAATCAAGTCCCGTTTTTTATTATTTTTATATTTTTAGAACCAGGATAGCCTAATCTTTCTATTTATGGGGTTTATTTGAAAAGATAACAAAGTGTAGAAACTTTTCCATGGATGTAAGTGCTGGAAATTTGAAATTTATGGTAGAAAATTAAAGATAGTTGATAGATAAACAACTTTTACAAAGCAATTTTTCATGGAAACTTGATTTAAGGACTAAAATGAAAAAGTGGTAAAACCCATGGAAAATTCTGAAATTTGTGAAATGTGTGTTGTAAAAAAATTTGTTATTAAATTTTGGTTAGGCTTGGAAATAGGACTAGATTGCATGAATTTCATTTTCCAAGCCCAGGGACGAAATTGGAATTTTTGAAAAGAGTAGGGGCAAAATGGTAATTTTGCCGAGGATGTACTAAAATGCAAGTGTATGTAAAATGTGATGAGCTAATAATTAAATTTGCTTATATAGACTCGGAAAGACCAACTATGGAACTAGATCGAGAGAAACAAAAAGTTTCGGATTAGTTGGAATTCAAACCCGAACAACTGTCAAGGTAAGTTCGTGTAACTTAATTTGGTACGTTAATATGTTTGAATTGAATTGTGTGATTGTGATAATATGTACGTGATGATATATATAATGAAATAATTACAAGTTGGAAATATTGATAAAAAATCATATCCCGGTTGAATATTGAAATTCGATGGATTATGGTGATTTCTTTAGACGGGTATAATATGGAAAAGGTTACAGATGGGATTTAGCTCGGGTGGGTAACCTTTAATTTGGTTTAGCCCGAGCGGGTAACCCTAATTGCGCTCTTTAGAGCACAGGTGTAACGCCCTAAAATCTAGGAAATCATTTTTGTGTGTTTGTAAATTAAATGCTGGTCTACTTCAGTAGTTAAGTGATTTGGGCGTGTTTGGGAGTGTTTGAGAAGTCCTGGGTTCAAGCCTGGGCTTGTGCAAAAAGTTATATTTTTAGGGAATAAACCCTTACCTATAGTTAGTAGGCTTTTAAATTATTGTGGGTAAAGCAAGACATAAAAAGCCTACTGGTCTAGGGGGTAAGTGGCGTGTTATCTATGCCAGTAGACTAAGGTTCAAATCTTGGTGGAAGCAAGGGAGTATTATTTTGCTACTGTGTCGTGGGGGGAGTTGTAGTTTGACTGAAACACTGTAGTGGTTGAGAGGATTTCAAATTGAGTGGTTGATGGGAGGTGTGATCAGATGGAGAATTTTGAGGAGGGATTTTAGGAGAAAATCAAGGGATGAGGGGAGAGGGAATGTTGTGCTGAAAGTGGACTCTAGGCACTCAAGAATTCGGCCAAAAGTGATATGCCTCATTTTGTTTTTCCCTTTGGTGTTTTTTCTCTTTTTGCTTCAAAAGCCGAATGTGGTAGGGGATTTTTGGCATATTCTCCTATCTCACATCTTTCCTATTTTGACAACCTTTCTTTGGCCGAATATTGCCTCTCTCAATTGCCTCTTCGTGTTCTTTTCTCAAGTAATTCTTCTAGTAGCAGAATATACCTTCTTTCCTTTTTTCATTTTTTCTTTTCTCTCTGCCGAAACCTCTTCTCCCCTAATCCGATTCTCTTTTTTATCTCCCTCAAGTGTTGTGCTACCAATTTCCAGTTCTGATCACTTCCAAAACCATTCCTCTTCCTCTACCGATTGACTTTGCTCCTTTCTTTTCGATCAGTCAGTATGGCACTTGAAGTTTCGGCTTTTGAGTTACTAAAGTGGGGTTTGTTTAACTATTTTTGACAGCCTTAAATTGAGGGTGAGGGGCTGTGCTAGTACCGAATCCTTCCACTATTCGATTCTCTTGCTCTCTTTCAATAAGCACTATAAATGAATCTTTATTCCCTTTTTTCTTCTGCCTTAAGTGATAACTGATAGCAATTGTATGGTAGTTAAGGAAGGATTCAGGGAACTCTTAATCAATCGCTAGAGGCTAAGATTCGTGGGAATCAGAGTGGTTTGATTGAAGGTAACGCTACTGTATTTTATGTATGGACTGTTGATTTCGGGTTTTGTGTTAACCGTAAAGTAGGACTGATGGTAGTGTTTGATTGACCAAATGTAGGTTGGTGAGTGCTTGAGCGACTGTTCGTGACGAATCGAAACCAGGTGTGTAAACACTACCCAAATCGCAAACCGGCAAAAGCCGAAAAAAGTATGACAATTGACGCTACACGAGCGTGCGTTCGCTCATGTGGTAAACTGAACGCATAAAATGTGGACGTTAGACTGTTGAGGCCACCATGAGCAGTTTCGTGGTCTTAGGCCGTTTTGGGCCACGTTGGGCCTAAATGGGCCGTGTGGGCCCCACATGGCTAAACCACACGAACGTGTAGAAAATATTGGGCCAAGCTATATAAATTACCTGGCCGAGAGCATTTCTGGGCTATGTGGGCCACACGAACGTGTGGACCCACATGGGCCCGCATTATGGGTATTGTGCCCATTTTCACTATTTGACTGTTAAGGTTGCACGGGTTGCCCGAGACGACTGTGGACCTATTGATGGGTCAGTAAGTATACCTAAACCCTAAACTAATAAAATGACTGCTATGCCCTATGATAAAATGACAGTTATGCCCCTATGATATTAATTGACTGTATGCCTTATGTTATGTAAGACTGTATGTGAGCATGCCAAGATATATATATATGTTGCATCCATGTATGATATGTTGCATGGGGATGGATTATTATGATTGGAGGAAGTCTACTGTACTAGTAGCCCTGCTACAAATACTGTTTAGTGCCGCAACAGGTGCTAATTTTTGGAGTGTAGGGTTGAGTGGGTGATTTTATCCCCACATAGAGTGTTGGGCTGGATGGAGTGGAGTGTAGAGGCTAGATGAGTAGGATTCTGATTGCATGCCTAAACTGTTACTGTCACTGAAATAGGCTAAGGCCCATATTGATACTAAAATTGTTATAGGCTACCACACTGATACTGAAATTGTTATGGGCTAAGGCCTACACTGATACTGATACTGTAATGGGCTAAGGCCCAACTGAACTAAACTGTTATTGATTTGGGCTTAGGCCCATACTGTAATTGCATTGGCTATTTACTTACAAGGGGCTACACACTAAGTTTTCATAAACTCACCCCTCTGTTTATCTTTACAGGTAATCCCCAGTCTTAGGCAGATCGATGCTGCGAGGGATTCGAACGTGGCCACACAACTGCACCTGCATTTATTTTTGAGTTTAATTCCAATAAATTTAATTTGGGTTTTTGTTATGTAATAAGCCCTCTTTAAATTTTAACTTTTAAGTTGGGATTTTACTTATTTAATTCATATTTGAAAGAAGTAGGATGCGGATTTTCAAAAGATAAATTATTTTTCAAAACACCACATTTTCGCAACATTCGATTAAAGCTTCTACATCAAACATTCTTTTAAAGAATAATAACAAACCAATATGATTAATTCTGCTAAAAACAACTCAAGTTTTAAATGAACCGAATACCCTTAATTTTCTGTTAAGATCATAAACGAGATTTAATAATAGAACGGGTTTTTCCAATGAAACTATGTTTTCGAAAGACACTTCAATGTGACATCGCCAGATTCGGCCATAACTTCTAGGCCGGGTTTGGGGTGTTACAACAGGTCACTAATAGGATTTAGCCTGGACTGGCAATCCTAAATGACTCTGGTGAACGTCGATTGAAAGTCAAGATTTAGCCTGGACTGGTATTCCTGTTGTAAAATATGTGGCTCAAGAGTGTGCTCTTTGGACTTCTGCCCAATAGGTAATAATGAATACGAATTGACGAATAATTCATATGTATACCTTATGAATATCACCGAATGTCTATCGAAATTTCATTAGTTCAACGGAAAAGACTCGAAAAAAATAGGGAAAGGTGGAGTTAATGGAAGTTTGTATATAATGAGCTCATTTTTGTTTACTTGATATTTAAATGATGATATGTGACTAACTTGTTTGATTAAGTGTATATGTTTAGGTGAACTACCTATAATGGATGAAATGTATGTTTATGTATGCTACTTTGAATAAATATAACTGGTAAGTTTATTTTCCGTTATACAAACTTACTAAGCATCAAAATGCTTACCCCGTTTAATTTTCCCTTGTTTTATAGTGCTCGTAAGCTCGTAAAGGTTAGAGGATCGGTCGGAACATAATCACACTATCCACTATCTCCTTTTTGGTATACTTAGAAATCTCATTTTGGTATAATGGCATGTATAGACTTATATGGCCAAATGTTGACTTGTAAGTGATTTTGTAATCTAATCATTGGAATGGCTAGTAATGATTTAATTTGGTATGTTATAAGTTATATCATATTCAATGCTTATGTGTAAAGTGTGGATGAACAGGGTATGTTTATATTGTATATGCATTAAAAGTATGATTATAAATATGAATTGCATGTGATATTATGCCATGATAGATGTTAGTTTAGGTTTGGTTTTAATGCTTGATTTGGCTGGTATATACATGCAAGTATTGGTGTAGGTTGTGGGTAAAATTGGGTGAGAAAATGAAGCCAAGAAATGGCTTCATTTTGTCCACACGGGTAGACACACGGGCATGTGTCTAGGCCGTGTGTAACACACGACCGAGTACATGGGCGTGTAGCCAGGCCGTGTGTCCCCTGCACCTTAAATTTGAGAAAACAGAATGCTCAGAATTGAGCACATGGATAGAGACACGGGCGTGTGTCTCAGCCTTGTGGGAGACACAGCCTAGAACACGGGCGTGTGTCTTGGCCTTGTGAAACCTACACCTAATTAGAATTAAATTAATTATCCACATGGCGTAGCACACGGGCGTGTGGTATGCCCGTGTGGCGAAAGTCAAAGAGCACCCTAAATCGGACATGTCTTGTAGCACCGACGTGTCTCTTGGACCACATGGGCGTGTGAACCCTATACCTTAGAAAAATTTTGTAATTTTGCAAAAAATTCTTAGAGGGTCTGATTAAGTCCCGATTTGACTCTAATACTCGTTTTGGGCCTTGAGGGCCCATTCACGAGACAATAGGAAAAATTTGGAGTATGAATAGTATGTTTAATACAAATTGCATGAGAATGTTCTGTAAACCCCGATAATACTCTGTGACCCTATTTCAGCAACGGATACAGGTTAAAGGTGTTACATTTAATGGTATCAGAGCTACGATTTAGTTGATTCTCAGACTGACGTAGCAAGTATGAGTCTAGCTATACATGCCATTATATAAATAATGATAGTATGATATCTCCTAACCACTTTTTTATGTATTTTCATATAGTAATATCTTCCAACCAAGCTCGAGATGAGTCTGAGGAAGTTGAGAGCACTACTCAAGCTTCTGTGCAATGAGCTGCAACTAGTAGTAGGAGGCCCATGTCTGAGGGCCATGAAGGGGCAAAAGATGTCTTCTTTGAAATGATGGATGAATGGTTTAGTGAATATATGAGAATACGTCCTGCTGTTCAACAACCTCCCCCACTTGTTTTATAACCCGATGAAATGCCATAGGGTACTGGACCCATCAGAATTGGTAAGGCTCCGGTTGATAAGATTAGAAAATATGGGGCTGAAGAATTTAGGGCTACGACCGATGATGATCCAGAGAGGGCTGAGTTCTGGCTGGAAAATACTATTCGGGTTCTCGATGAATTTTTATGTACTCCCACCGAGTGTTTGAAATGTATGGTATCCTTACTGAAAGATACATGTAATCATTGGTTGAAAACCATATCTTCTGTTGTACCGGGAGAAAATGTTACGTGGGAGTTCTTCCAAATCGAGTTTAGAAAGAAATATATTAGTTAGAGGTTCCTAGATCAGAAAAAGAAGGAATTTTTGGAACTCAAACAGGGAAATATGATAGTAGCCGAGTATGAACAAGAGTTTGTTAGACTGAGCAAGTATGCTACTGAATGGGTTCACACTGAAGCTGATATGTGCAAACAATTTGAAGAAGGGCTGAATGAAGACATTAACTTGTTGATTGGGATTCCAAAATTAAGGGAATTAAGCAAAGAGAATAAGCAAGTCGAAAGAGAAGCTCAGGTATCGAGTAAAAGATTTATGAGTAAGACGCAATCATCTGCCTCAAAGAAATCAAGAGTTTACCAAGAACGTTTTGCCTCATCAATGGGGTATTCGGGAAAAGAAAGAAGTTCTAAATGCTCCAACCCGAGGTCTTCATCTCCGCTAGCAACTAGTGTTGGGAGTGTTGGAAACCCCAAGCCACGATGCAATGTCTGTAACAAATCGCATATTGGAGAATGCTGAATGAGAAGTGGGGCATGTTTTAAGTGTGGGTCTCTCGACCACTTTCTTAAGGATTGCCCGGAGAGAGTTGAGAAAGATGTTGAACAGACCCCAAAGCCGATTAATCCTGTCTCGAGGGGTAGACCACCACGGTATCCCGAAAATGCTGGTGGTAATCATAGTGCTGCAAAGGACCCAATGGGTAAATCTGAGGCATGGGCTTCGGCGAGAACATACGTGCAAGTGAAGATGCCTCAGCACCAGATGTTATCACTGATACATTCTTTTTACTTGATACTGATATTAATGCTTTGATTGTTCTTGGCTCAACACATTTATATATATGCATGAAACTTGTGACTGTTAAAAATATGATTGTTGAATTCACCGAATTTGTGGTTAAAGTTTCAAACCCCTTGGGTCAGCATGTTATGGTGGATAAAATGTGTAAGAATTGTCCGTTGATAATAAAGGGTCATTGTTTTTTGGCTAATTTGATGTTATTACCCTTTAATGAATTTGATGTAATATTGGCAATGGATTGGTTAACCCAACATGATGCAGTGGTAAATTGTAAGTATAAATACATTGAATTGAAGTGTCAAAATGGTGAGTTACTTCAGGTTGAATTTGAGAAACTGGATGGGTTACCTAATGTGATTTCAGCAATATCAACCCAAAGATATATTAGAAAAGGGTATGAGGCTTATCTTGCTTATATACTGGATACCAAAGTGTCTGAGTTGAAAATCCAGTCACTGCTGGTTGTTTGCAAATTTCCCGGTTTACCACCAGCTAGAGAGGTAGAATTTTTTATAGACCTTATACCAAGGACGACACCAATATCGATAGCACCATATAGAATGGCTCCTACTAAATTAAAGGAGTTGAAAGTGCAGCTGCAAGAATTAATTGATAAAGGATTTGCTCGACCTAGCTTTTCACCGTGGGGTGCACCGGTATTATTTGTAAAGAAGAAAGATGGATCATTGAGTCTATGCCTCGATTACAGACAGCTTAATAAAGTCACAATAAAGAATAAGTACTCATTGCCTTGTATAGATGACTTGTTTGATCAATTAAAAGGTGCCACTATATTTTCAAAAATTGATCTATGATCTGGTTACTATCAACTACGGGTAAAGGATTTGGATGTACCAAAGATAGCTTTCAGAACTAGATATGGGCATTATGAATATTTGATGATGCTATTCGGATTAACGAATGCCCCGGCAGTATTTATAGATTTAATAAACAAAATTTTCAGACTATACCTGGACAGGTTCGTGGTTGTTTTTATTGATGATATTCTGGTTTATTCCCGGGATAAAAATGAGCATGCTAAACTGCGTGAGAAGAAATTGTATGCCAAGTTTAGTAAATGTGAATTCCAGTTAAAGGAAGCTAGTTTTCTTGGACATGTTGCATCTGCAAACGGTATCCGGGTGGATCCAAATAAAATTTCAGCTATTGTCAGTTCGAAGCCACCAAGGAATGTTTCTGAAGTTTAAACTTTTCTGCGGCTAGCCAGATATTAAAGGAGATTTGTTAAAGGGTTTTCAATGATAGCTTATCCGATGACTCGATTGCTGCAAAAAGATGTGAGATTCGAGTGGAACGATAAGTGCCAGCAAAGTTTTGATAGATTGAAAGCCTTATTGACGGAAGTGCTCGTACTAGTGCAACCTGAATCGGGTAAAGAATTTGTAGTATACAGCGATGCCTCATTGAATGGTTTGGGATGTGTATTGATGCAAGATGGTAAAGTGGTGGCTTATGCATCTAGGCGGCTAAAACCACATGAAATAAATTACCCGGTACATGATCTTGAGTTAGTAGCCATTGTGTTTGCACTGAAGATATGGCGGCATTATCTCTTTGGTGAAAAGTGCCATATCTTTACGGATCATAAAAGTCTAAAATATTTAATGACACAAAAAGAATTGAACTTGAGACAACGTAGGTGGTTGGAATTATTGAAAGATTATGATCTAGTTATTGATTACCATTAGGAGAAAGCTAATGTAGTGGCAGATGCCTTGAGTCGAAAATCTTTGTTTACCTTGCGGGCAATGAACGCTCAATTGTCCTTGTCTGATGATGATTCAATTATAGCTGAGTTAAGAGCTAGACCAACATTTCGACAACAAATCTATGAGGCTCAGAAGGATGATGATAAGTTACAGGCCAAACAAGTGCAAAGTGAGTCAGATCCTGATTCAGAGTTTCAGATTGATTCAGATGGTTGTTTGTTGTTTAGAGACAGAATATGTGTATTGAAGAATTCAAAACTAGTACAGAAGATTTTACATGAAGTGCATAATAGTGTTATGTCTGTGCACCCCGGTAGTAACAAAATGTATAATGACTTGAAGAAAAAGTACTGGTGACTGGGAATGAAAAGAGATATCTCTAAATTTGTATCTAGATGCTTGATATGTCAACAAGTAAAGGCTGAACATCAAGTGCCATCGGGATTATTGCAGCCAATTACGATTCCGAAATGGAAATGGGAAAGGATTACCATTGACTTTGTATCGGGATTACCCTTGTCGCCGAAAAAGAAAGATGTTGTATAGGTAATTGTTGACCGCCTAACGAAGTCAGCACACTTTATCCCGGTACGTATGGAATTTTCATTAGATAGATTGGCTAAACTATACGTTTTTGAGATTGTAAGCTACATGGAGTGCCAATCTCCATTATTTCCGATAGAGATCCCCGATTTACATCCCGATTTTGGAGCAAGTTGCAAGAAGCTCTGGGCACTCGTTTACACTTTAGTAATGCATTCCATACTCAAACTGATGGACAATCTGAACGTGTGTGTAACACCCCAAACCCGGCCCAAACCATATGACCGAATTCGGTTTGCTACAGAGAGAACATTTTGAAAACCATTTTTAAAACTTAGTCGAATTGCCTTTCAAATAAAAATTTATTTGTTAAAAATCACACTTACAAGAAATTTGTTGAGTCGGGTTGTTTAAAATTAAAATTTGTACCCGATGGTACTTTAAAACATTTTGCGTTTAATTTGAGAAAAACACGTATAACCGTTTTAACATCATCAAGTAGTTTAAAATAAACATTCAAACATGCAGCAACAATAGAATAATTTTAGGAGGCCTTATTACAAACATAAACCCAATAGATAAAATCCAAAATGTATTTATAAAAAGTCTCCATTGCATGGCCACCTCGAATCTATCCGGCTCCTCACCCGCGATCTACGAATCACCTAAAAAAAATAAAGGAGAAGGTGAGTCACCAAGACTCAATGTGTAACCCTTCCCCGGTTTAGTGCAATAACATACACAAATCATAACCAATTAACATGCATAAGTTTAAGACGCACCCAACCTAACCATCCAAACGCCTTTCTCTACCCCGTGTGGTACCAAACCACTGGTGGTGCCAAACCACTGGTGACATATAGTCACAAATGTGATACCAAATCACTGGAGATACCAAATCTCTGGTGTCCGAAGACACAATTGTGTTACCAAAACACTGGTGACCGAAGTCACAAATCAAATGATGGGGCCAACCCATCGTGTGATACCAAATCACTGGCAGACGATCCCATATTTCAAAGTGGGGCCAACCCACGGTGGAATTAACCACAGGGACAAGTCGCTATGAGGTGCCAAACCTCTGGAGGTACCAAACCTCTGGTGACCGTAGTCACGATGTGTTACCAAAACACTGGTGTCCGTCGACACGAATATCACTGCCCCTCCTCTCAAAGAACCATAACAACAATCATTTATATGCATGTACCAAAAATCATGTTGATAGATTTATTTAACAATATCCAATCGATTATCATAAGCCATATATTATATAATACACATGCCAAATGAGTCATGCTTCCCAAAAGCATCAAATAATAATCTCATAGCAATATAGACTTACAGAGTCCTTGCTAATACCATGAAGGTATTACATCCATGTCTACACAAATTGATTAGACATAAAATAACACTTAGCATATTAAAAGTTATAAGATGTGTATGTATACACACTGCACCAAAAAGAGTTCTAAATCCTGAATAGACAAATCGGCCACACAAATATTCTTGCCCTATATTCGGCCAAAAAAATGAATATTAGAACCATGGCCTATTCGGTCAAATCAAAGTAATTGAGAAGGGTTCCTTGTGAACCCAAAATCTTACCCAAAGCCTTCAACACTTATCCAACACACTCCTAAAAGAATCGGCCTCTTCTTCCTACAATCAACCATCATCAATAAGGTTTTATTAGCCTTCTCGGCTTAAACGAAACTTAAAATAATAATCCTTCAAAATAAACCTTACCACCTTACCACAACCGTTTTCTAGAGAAGTCCCGATGAAAACTATGTTACCTTCAATATTCGGCCAAAGTGATCAAGATAGGAGAAGAAAATTCGGTATACCCAAGAGGAGTGGATTAGGCTATGATTGTTCAACACAATCAACCAAGGTTCAACTTGTATGGAAAAAGAGGAAGTAAGAAAGTGAACTAATAGTTTCGGCTAAGTGCCTTTGAGAAGAGAAAAGAAAGAAATAGATGGAATATTAAGGTATAGGAGATTCGGCTAAGAAAGAAAGAAGAAAATGGACAAAAGAGATAGGTGTTTCCGCAATGGTTGAAGACAATACTCAAGTTTCGGTTTTGAGAGAATGAAAAGGAGAAATAGAAAATGAGCCAAAAATGACCAAATGGTCAAAAAGTATTAGGCTTATCAAAAGGTAAAATTCGGCTAAAAAGAAAAGAGTTGAGAGAGAATTGTTTTGCAACTTTTGCACCAAATGAAAGAAATGACCAAAAAGAATTCCTAAGCCTTACCAACACTAGCATATTCGGCCAAAACTCCCCTCCTAGCCACATTGCCGTCCAAGTTCATGGCATAAAGGCCATGAATTTGTTTCCAAAACATTTCCCACAAACCAAGCCTTTGTCCCCTCAATTTACCATAACTTCAAGATATCTTACCATAACCTTAGGAATCTTATCCTTTTTCCATGCTTTCCTTAAAAATAAATTCAACTTACCAAAATGAAAGTCCAACCTATCATAATCCTAGGTTGACCGCCATTAATGCTAACATACAAAATAAACTTTTAAAAATGCTAAACATACTACTCGAACCTCTAACCTCAAGCAACTTTCCAAACTCCTTAACCATCTTGCCACTTATTCCTCTTATGCTTTAATTTACACTTAAATTAACTTAAGTGCTAAGCTCATTTAATCCACTTCATTAAATAAGCCATACTAAAATTTATTCTAGCTTCCTAAATAAAATCAAGCCCTCACAAGACTATACTAACACATAAAATTCATACCCGAGCCAACACAAATAAATAAATAATATTCTAATTTTCCTAAAGCCCAAGCTCCAAATGGCCCAATCCTACTAGGCCCAATTTAAGGATGTTACAATTCTACCCTCCTTAAAGAAAATTTCGTCCTCGAAATTTCCAACTAACTAACATCAGTACTTCTATCTCACCACACTACGCTTCTTGTCGCACTCTCGATATTATTAAAAATTACTATACTACTAACAACACTTGAATCAAATCGAACCCACATCAATCAAAGCGGTTTGTGGAAAACCAAAGACTAAGAATGTACCGATTATGACATCCGGTGCGTCTCCTTCCTCACGACGCCTCGCGCAGACATACACCAAACCAGTGCTTAGCTTCCGTGTTGTCAATACCTCTGCCCGGTACTCGCGACCTCCACTAGAGCCATAACCACCTCTACCATTACCACGACCTCTCTGCGTGGTGCTGGTCCCTCCTTTCTGAATCGAAAGCACGACCTTGACCTTGGGATCGATTCCTAGCTTGCTTACGCGGGACGGTCTCTCACACGATGTTCTAGCGAACCACGGTCGAAACACCCTTTCCTCCGGTCCAACGTTCACCCCAATGAAACTTTCCACAACGGGTTGCCTTTGGCCGGTCTCGGATTAGCGATAACGAGCCTCCCGGGCCGATTCGACCCACTTTGCCTAGCCCTCTTACGAGAATCTTGGTGACCCAGATGATTGAAACCTCTCTTATGCTTATTCCTGGTCGTAACTCGCTTACGGTTTCCTTTATTCCTTCCGGCTATCTTGGCCTTTTCAACTAAAGCGAAAAATCTCGCTCCCGATGTGGAGCAATCAACGACTTTAACTCGTCTCTAAGTCCGTCTTCAAAACGAACACAACGATCATGCTCCGATGCCACTATTCCCTGAGCATAACGACTCACCTTAGAAATTCCGCTTCATATTCGGCACGCAGTTTACTTCCTTGCACTAACCCCGGAAAAGCTTTCCTTTGAGCATCAATATAAGCTTGAGCCAACATACTTTTTCGATCACGAATTCTTGAAATACTCCCAAGTGAGATCATCTGCGTAGTACCATCTCGAACCGTGAGCCACCAACGATATGACTCATCTTTGAGAAGCGACACCGCTCCTTTCAAACTTCTCCTCGTTTGTCAAATCTATCTCATCCATGATTCTTTCTTGGTCGATTCTAACCAATACTCACCAGTGTTGGGCGCTACACCGGACACACCTCGGAAAAATTCAGCTCCATTAGCTCTTAGTCTCTCAGAACCGACTTCCGAGCTCCTCCACCTCCTCCAATTCCAAATACCCTTTCCAAAGACTGTAGCATTGCTTGTGACACAGCGTCATCACCCGACTGATCCTGATGCTCAACTCCAAAGGTTGGGGGTGGTGGTGGCGGTATCTCATTTTCAGATCCTTGACCCGACCCGCGGTGTTCCGTCACAACCCATCCTACCCTTCCGCGTCCACGACGTCCACGACCTCTAAAGCTCATTCTAACTATCGCGCTTTAATCTGATTAGGAAATTTTATGAATTAGTACATGTTCCACTTGATTATCCGCGAAGAAATTTTATGAAAAGAGTTTAATAGAGATTCTTTCGATCAAACAAGGTTTTAGGTCTTCTATCCTAGTTTACACAGAAAAGTATATCCATTCCCTATACCTTTCATACCTATGCACTCTTCTGCATTTCATTCGCTTTCTAACCTGAGAGTATTTTTCATCATTTTTCTTACAGGTATTTTTTTAATAAACCAAAGAAAATTTTAAGACTCTAATAAATCAAAACATCTTGTGATTTTTAAAGCTGAGGGTATTTTTGAGAAATTCTCAATTTGAAGATATAACAAAATTTTGGAAACTAGGGATATTTTGGTAATTTTGTCAATCAGGGGTAATTTTGTAAATTTCCAAAGTCAAGGTATTATTTTGAAATACAACATTTTTGAATACTTTTATAAAATAAAAGTTTGATCAAAATTGGGGTAATATGGAAATTTTAGAAATCAAGGGTATTTTAAGTAATTTTGCCACTAGGGGCATTTCGGTAATTTTTGGTAAACCTAATTATTTGAAAATTTTTTGAAGATAAATTTGTCCTATTATCAAAAAGAGATAATTTAGTGATTTTAAAATCAAAGTTTTCCTTAAAACATGGCTAGTCCCTTTCGGGTTTTATTTAGGGTTTTGCACATGACCAATCCCTCTCGGTTAGGGTGAACCGAAGCTACGCACTGCAGTAGGAATCCCGCGAAGAAGGAGGTGAGTCACGAGGACCGCTTAAATACCAAGCTCTTCCGGATCCAATCCTGAACATGCGCACCAAGGTTACCACACCCCTAACTTGGCGACTTGGTCCTAGGTTTGTTTAATTAGGCTTTTAAAGTCTTATGTCTTTGTTTGGAGTAAACTAGTCCTAAAGTTTAAAATACTATCACTATCTACGTCCCCATGCTTCCTACCCTTCTACTGAATATAACTCATAAAAATCGAGAGATACTTACTTGGCGGGTTGGTGCAGGAGACTCAAGTGCCATGCTAATTCAAAAACAAAAATATTTCAAAAGGCCTACCAAAACATTTTTTGGGCCTTGGGCCCCACAGCCAGAGCTTTGAACTGGGCTCGATACCAATTTTGTAACACCCCAAACCCGGCCCAAAACCATATGACCGAATTCGGTTTGCTCTGAGAGAGAACATTTTGAAAACCATTTTTAAAACTTAGTCGAATTGCCTTTCAAATAAAAATTTATTTGTTAAAAATCACACTTACAAGAAATTTGTTGAGTCGGGTTGTTTAAAATTAAAATTTGTACCGATGGTACTTTAAAACATTTTATGTTTAATTTGAGAAAAACACGTATAACCGTTTTAACATCATCAAGTAGTTTAAAATAAACATTCAAACATGCAAAAACAATAGAATAATTTTAGGAGGCCTTATTACAAACATAAACCCAATAGATAAAATCCAAAATGTATTTATAAAAGTCTCCATTGCATGGCCACCTCGAATCTATCCTAGGCTCCTCACCCGCGATCTACGAATCACCTAAAAAAATAAAGGAGAAGGTGAGTCACCAAGACTCAATGTGTAACCCTTCCTTCCCGGTTTAGTGCAATAACATACACAAATCATAACCAATTAACATGCATAAGTTTAAGACGCACCCAACCTAACCATCCAAACGCCTTTCTCTACCCCGTGTGGTACCAAACCACCTTTGGTGGTGCCAAACCACTTGGTGACATATAGTCACAAATGTGATACCAAATCACCGGAGATACCAAATCTCACGGTGTCCAAAGACACAATTGTGTTACCAAAACACATCGTGACCAAGTCACAAATCAAATGATGGGGCCAACCCATCGTGTGATACCAAATCACCGCGTGACGATCCCATATTTCAAAGTGGGGCCAACCCACGGTGGAATTAACCACGGGACAAGTCGCTATGAGGTGCCAAACCTCTGGAGGTACCAAACCTCACGGTGACCGTAGTCACGATGTGTTACCAAAACACCGGTGTCCGTCGACACGAATATCACGCCCTCCTCTCAAACCCATAACAATCATTTATATGCATGTACCAAAAATCATGTTGATAGATTTATTTAACAATATCCAATCGATTATCATAAGCCATATATTATATAATACACATGCCAAATGAGTCATGCTTCCCAAAAGCATCAAATAATAATCTCATAGCAATATAGACTTACCCGAGTCCTTGCTAATACCATGAAGGTATTACATCCATGTCTACACAAATTGATTAGACATAAAATAACACTTAGCATATTAAAAGTTATAAGATGTGTATGTATACACACCTGGCACCAAAAAGAGTTCTAAATCCCGAATAGACAAATCGGCCACACAAATATTCTTGCCCCTATATTCGGCCAAAAAAAATGAATATTAGAACCATGGCCTATTCGGTCAAATCAAAGTAATTGAGAAGGGTTCCTTGTGAACCCAAAATCTTACCCAAAGCCTTCGAACACTTATCCAACACACTCCTAAAAGAATCGGCCTCACTTCCCTACAATCAACCATCATCAATAAGGTTTATTAGCCTTCGGCTTAAACGAAACATAAAATAATAATCCTTCAAAATAGACCTTACCACCTTACCACAACCGTTTTCTAGAGAAGTCCCGATGAAAACTATGTTACCTTCAATATTCGGCCAAAGTGATCAAGATAGGAGAAGAAAATTCGGTATACCCAAGGGAGTGGATTCGGCTATGATTGTTCAACACAATCAACCAAGGTTCAACTTGTATGGAAAAAGAGGAAGTAAGAAAGTGAACTAATAGTTTCGGCTAAGTGCCTTTGAGAAGAGAAAAGAAAGAAATAGATGGAATATTAAGGTATAGGAGATTCAAGCAAGAAAGAAAGAAGAAAATGGACAAAAGAGATAGGTGTTTCCTTGAATGGTTGAAGACAATACTCAAGTTTCGGTTTTGAGAGAATGAAAAGGAGAAATAGAAAATGAGCCAAAAATGACCAAATGGTCAAAAAGTATTAGGCTTATCAAAAGGTAAAATTAAGCTAAAAAGAAAAGAGTTGAGAGAGAATTGTTTTGCAACTTTTGCACCAAATGAAAGAAATGACCAAAAAGAATTCCTAAGCCTTACCAACACTAGCATATTCGGCCAAAACTCCTCCTAGCCACATTGCCGTCCAAGTTCATGGCATAAAGGCCATGAATTTGTTTCCAAAACATTTCCCAAAAACCAAGCCTTTGTCCCTCAATTTACCATAACTTCAAGATATCTTACCATAACCTTAGGAATCTTATCCTTTTTCCATGCTTTCCTTAAAAATAAATTCAACTTACCAAAATGAAAGTCCAACCTATCATAATCCTAGGTTGACCGGCCATTAATGCTAACATACAAAATAAACTTTTAAAAAATGCTAAACATACTACTCGAACCTCTAACCTCAAGCAACTTTCCAAACTCCTTAACCATCTTGCCACTTATTCCTCTTATGCTTTAATTTACACTTAAATTAACTTAAGTGCTAAGCTCATTTAATCCACTTCATTAAATAAGCCATACTAAAATTTATTCTAGCTTCCTAAATAAAATCAAGCCCTCACAAGACTATACTAACACATAAAATTCATACCCGAGCCAACACAAATAAATAAATAATATTCTAATTTTCCTAAAGCCCAAGCTCCAAATGGCCCAATCCTACTAGGCCCAATTTAAGGATGTTACAGTGTGATACAGATTTTAGAAGACATACTTCGGTGTTGTGTGCTTGATTTGGAGGTAACTAGGAAAGATATCTGCCTTTGATTGAATTTGCCTACAATAATAGTTATCGGTCAAGTATTAAAATGGCACCGTATGAGGCTCTATATGGTCGCAAATGTAGAACTCCATTCTATTGGACAGAGTTAAGTGAGAAAAAGATACATGAAGTTGACTTGATCCGTGAAACCGAGGAAAAGGTGAAGATAATCCTAGACAGTTTGACGGCAGCCTCAGACCGTCAGAAGTGCTATGCTGATTTGAAAAGAAAAGAGATAGAATTTTAGGTTGGTGATAAAGTGTTCTTGAAAGTATCACCATGGAAAAAAGTTCTCCGATTCGGTCGTAAAGGGAAATTGAGTCCACAGTTCATCGGACCTTATGAAATCATTGAAAGAATTGGGTCGGTAGCATATCGGTTAGCATTACCACCGGAACTTGATAAAAATCATAATGTGTTTCATGTATCCATGTTGCGACGCTACAGATCGGATCCTTCACATGTTATTCGTCCAACGGAAGTTGAGATTCAGTCTGATATGACCTATAATGAAGAACCGATCAAAATAGCACATGAGACGAAAGAGCCAAAGAATAAAAAGGTGGCATTGGTAAAAATGCTCTGGCAACGGCATGGTTTAGAGGAAGCTACCTGGGAGTTGGAGGATACTATGAGGAAGCAGTACCCTAACCTCTTTTCTGGTAAGAATTTTCGAGGACGAAAATTTCTAAGAGGAGAGAGTTGTAACAACACATTTTCGGTGAGATCGGAATAGTGGTTTCGGGACCACAAATCCGAGCCCAAAAATAAAATTTTATTTTATTTTATTTTATGGTTGGTATTATGATAGGAAGGTCACGTGAAAATTTTGATATCAATTGTATGGTTAATTAGGTAAAGGACTAAATTACATAAAATGCAAAAATTAAATTCTAGTAGCTATAAGGATTAAATAGCTATGGAATTCAAAACTAGAGGTCCTTATATGGTAATTAGACCATTAAGAAAAGAATGTAGATTTTTCTTGGTGACTCATCCATGGAAAAATTAGATATGACTAGGGACTAAATTGGAAATCAACAAAACTAAAAGATGGTAGAAAAATAAAAAGAAATTATCATCTTTTCTATTCATCTTCTTCCCCAAATATTTTTATGGAAACCCTAGGAGAGAGGAAGAGAACTTTTCAAGCTTAGAAAGGTATGAAATCAAGTCCCGTTTTTAATTATTTTTATATTTTTAGAATTGAGATAGCTTAATCTTTCTAATTATGGCTTTTATTTGAAAAGATAACAGAGTGTAGAAACTTTGCCATGGATGTAAGTGCTGGAAATTTGAAATTTATGATAGAAAATAAAAGATAGTTGATAGATAAACAACTTTTACAAAGCAATTTTTCATGGAAACTTGATGTAGGGACTAAAATGAAAAAGTGGTAAAACCCATGGAAAATTCTGAAATTTGTGAAATGTGTGTTGTAAAAAAATTTGTTATTAAATTTTGGTTATGCTTGGAAATAGGACTAGATTGCATGAATTTCATTTTCCAAGCCCAGAGACGAAATTGGAATTTTTGAAAAGAGTAGGGGCAAAATGGTAATTTTGCCGAGGATGTACTAAAATGCAAGTGTATGTAAAATGTGATGAGTTAATAATTAAATTTGCTTATATAGACTCGGAAAGACCAACTATGGAACTAGATCGAGAGAAACAAAAAGTTTCAGATTAGTTGGAATTCAAACCCGAACAACTGTCAAGGTAAGTTCGTGTAACTTAATTTGGTACGTTAATATGTTTGAATTGAATTGTGTGATTGTGATAATATGTACGTGATGATATACATAATGAAATAATTACAAGTTGGAAATATTGATAAAAAATCATATCCCGGTTGAATATTGAAATTCGATGGATTATGGTGATTTCTTTAGACGGGTATAATATGGCAAAGGTTACAAATGGGATTTAACCCAGACGGGTAATATTGAATTTAAGCCTCTCGAGCATATGTCATAGATTGGGTTTAGCCCGAATGGGTAACCCTAATTAAGCTCTTTAGAGGACAGGTCACTAATAGGATTTAGCCTGGACTGGCAATCCTAAATGACTCTGGTGAACGTCGGTTGAAAGTCGGGATTTAGCCTGGACTAGTAATCCTATTGTAAAATATGTGGCTCGAGAGTGTGCTCTTTGGACTTATGCTCAATGGGTAATATTGAATACGAACTGACGATAATTCATATGTATACCTTATGTATATCACCGAATGTCCATCGAAATTTCACTAGTTCAATGGAAAAGACTCTCAAAATATGGAAAGGTGGAATTGATGGAAGTTTGTATATAATGAGCTCATTTATGTTTACTTGATATTTAAATGATGATATGTGACTAACTTGTTTGATTAAGTGCATATGTTTAAGTCAACTACCTATAATGGTTGAAATGTATGTTTATGTATGCTACTTTGAATAAATATAACTGGTTAGTTTATTTTCCGTTATACGAACTTACTAAGTATGAAAATGCTTACCCCGTTTAATTTTCCCTTGTTTTATAGTGCTCGTAAGCTCGCGAAGGTTAGAGGATCGATCGGAGTATAATCACACTATCCACTATCTCCTTTTTGGTATACTTAGAAATCTCATTTTGGTATAATGGCATGTATAAACTTATTTGGCCAAATGTTGACTTGTAAGTGATTTTGTAATCTAGCCATTGGAATGGCTAGTAATGATTTGATTTGGTATGTTATAAGTTATATCATATTCAATGCTTATGTGTAAAGTGTGGATGAATGGGGTATGTTTATATTGTATATGCATTAAAAGTATGATTATAAATATAAATTGCATGTGATATTATGCCATGATAGATGTTAGTTTAGGTTTGGTTTTAATGCTTGATTTGCCTGGTATATACATACAAGTATTGGTGTAAGTTGTGGACAAAATTGGGCGTGTGTCTAGGCCGTGTATGACACACGGCCGAGGACATGGGCGTGTAGCCAGGCCGTGTGTCCCCTGCACCTTAAATTCGAGAAAATAGAATGCTCAGAATTGAGCACACAGGTAGAGACAGGGGCGTATGTCTCAGCCGTATGGGAGACACGGCCTAGAACACAAGCGTGTGTCTTGGCCGTGTGAAACCTGCACCTAATTCAAATTAAACTAATTATCCCCACAGCCTAGCACACGGGCGTGTGGCATGGCCATGTGGCGCAAGTCAGAGAGCACCCTAAATCAGACATGGCCTATAGCACGGGGTATCCCTTGGACCACACAAGCGTGTGAGCCCTGTACATTAGAAAAATTTTGTAATTTAAAATTCTTAGAGGTTCCGATTAAGTCCCAATTTGATTCTAATACTCGTTTTGGGCCTTGAAGGCCCATTCAAAGGACAATAAGAAAATTTTGGAGCATAAATAGTATGTTTAATACAAATTGCATGAGAATGTTCTGTAAACCCCTATAATACTCTGTGACGCTGTTCCGGCGACGGATACAGGTTAAGGGTGTTACAAAATTCCTAACTTACTCCTTATCGTAATCCAAGCTTACTAACTAACAATCTCATCAAAATCAAGCTTGAGTTTAGCAATTTCACAATAATGATAACTTGTTAAACATCTAATAATTGAAGAAATTAACATATGTTCTAGTTAAATCAAGCTCCTATGACTAAGAATCTATGAAAATTTCAAGAAAATGACTTGATTACCTTAGCTAATTTTAAATCAAAAGTGAAATAAAAAATAAGTTTTTCCTTCTTTTCTTCTTGGTTTGGATGGTTGAAGCTTAAGGGAAAAGATCACAATGTTTTAATCTCCCACTTAAATTAGTATATACTTAGATTAAGGATAGATTAAGCTTAGTTAATCATCTTTATGTCACAAATTAAAATTATTTATATCCATTAATTATAATTATATCAACTTAAATGATTATCACCATCATTCTCCACTATCTCATATTTAAAAATGGTTAAATATCCATTTTGGTCCTTTGGATAATTGCTAACTAGGTCTTCAAGTCTTTTCTAAATAAAAATTCAATAGCGATTAGACTTTTACAATTTAGTCCCTAAGTTTTAATTAATGATTCCCTCGATTAAATTACTTAACCGGCCTATAATATATTTTCATACTAACTTCATAATTACTTTTATTTTATCTTATAGACTTGATTTACAAAAATGGGGTTTCGAAATCGCATTTTTCGACACCGTCTAAAATTGGATCATTACACAAATAAAATAACAACAAGAAAACATAAAAATAGGAAAAGTCAAACACTATCTAGTTCACTTGTCTTTCAGCTAATTCGCTTGTCTTTCGACTAATATTGCATTTCTAAAACAACTAACTTAACAACACATTTACACCGTTACAATTTATAAAAAAAAAATTAAAAGTAGTTTTTATGTGCAAGCGTACAATGTCAAGTTATAATATAGAAATTTACAACGGAATATGAAAGTGTCCTGATGATCAAACCCAAGCGATTGTCAAAATTAGTGAACATTGTTATTAAATCAGTTATTACAAAAAAATTACTAGTCTAATCAATTTATGAATTATTAGTGCAACCAAATATACTATTAAAATAAATTACTACTAAGGTAACAACTAATAAGCAGAAAATAATTCTCTACTTCTTACTAGAACATTGCACACAATTAAGCAAAGGTAAATTAATATACTAAATGTTAATTAAGCTAGTATAAATATTTTAATTGTTTTGTTCATCACTACTAAAAAAGATTATACTCTTGGACTCCTCCTAATTCAAAATTATCATCTAAGTTCTCCTCTCGGTTCCATTTTTCTAAATATTACTAGAATCGTCAACTTTAATGTATTGCACAATTTGGTATAATCAAATTAAACAACCAATTGAATATAAATAAACACTTAATCAAACATCCAAATACTTAATAAACTAATACAACATAATCATATTAGCCCATAACCTATTCAAATTCTCATACAAACATTTTATCAAACATGTGATAAACGACACTTAAAAATAAGAATTGAGTGAATAAATACTCATGCCCTAATCTAATAAAAATAAAAAGAAGAAATATTTTGAAGTTTAATTATATAACCTAATTTTCTACTTAGCCTAGCCACCTTCAAATAGTTTATATAAGGTGAAATAGTTTATATAAGAGGGTATTTATAGGAAAAAAATCATTATAAATCCTTAATTAAAAAAATAGCTCTATTTATAGATTTAAGTATGAAAAGTTTGACCACTACTGCCTTTAAATTGCCCCTTAAAATTTAGCCTCATTAGGAATCATCTAAGGCATAAAAAAACGTTCTAAGGTAAGTCAAATTAGTGTCGTTTCGAGGACGCAACAAAGGCGTTGCGAGAATGAGTAGGGGAGTGTCACAGGTCGTGAATCAAAGCCTATGATAAATGCACAAAGAGCGTTTCATGGAGGTCAATCGATTAAATGATGCTCATTCGACCTACTTGAACTAACCCGGTTTGTAACAGTCCGAATTTGACCCTAATCAAAACGGTGGTTTCGGGACCACGAATCCGAGTCTGAGAAATATTTTAATATTATATTTTGAGTCAGTTATATGTGAATTAATGTGTGTGAAAGTTTCGTATAAAAATTTAACTGTTTGTGTGCGCAATTAGTTAAAAAGGACTAAATCGTGTAACTGGTAAAAGTGGCCTTTTATTTGATTTATGGTTAGATTGATGTGGCCTTATTTTAGTGAAGTCCTTAAAGGGTAATATAACCATTTTAAGTTATAGTGGACGGCAATGTGGTCTTATAACATGTTTTAAGTATTATTTTATATGTTAAAGATTATATTATAATTGTTTTATAATTTAATACTAAATTATAATAAAATCCCACTTGAGAACAACTCGATTTTAGCCTGGTCAGAAATGTGATTTCGGGACCACGAGTTCTAGTCAAAAAAATAAATTAATATTATTTTTCGTGTTAAATATGTATGATTGAGCATGTGTTAAAATTTCGTGAAATTATTTGGTATTTGTATGTTTAATTTAAGAAAAAGACCAAATTACATAAGTGGTAAAAGTAGCATTCATTAAATTAAAGGGTTTAATTGAAGTGTTGTTTGAAAGAATGAATTTGCATGTCAATTAACCCAAATCTCATGGTGATGGACGGCATAGTGATAGTATGCTTATATTAAATCAATTGTTTTTAGTTAATGGCTTTTTATTCACTTATTTTATAATGTGAAGGGAATAAAAATAATAAGAAGAAAACATTATTTTTATCTCCCCATTTTCTTCATCTTCTCCACGAAAACAAAGAGGAAAGAAGAGAAAAACTTAAGCTTCATAGTTTCGGTTGATGCATGTTCTCTTAAGGTAAGTAGTTGAGTTTTATTTTAGTAAATTCCTATTAAATTGAGTTGGTTAGCTTGATTTTTATCAAAACCATGTTAAAATTTTTAGAATTTGGTACACTTAGATTCGACCATGGAGGTGAAATTGTGGGGTGTTGTGTTAGTAAATACAAGATAAGTTGAGAAAGGGATTTTGAGGAAATAAAGAAATAGTAGTTTTAAATTGTTTGAAATGTTATGGAAATTATTGTAAATTGAGCATAGAAATGCCCTTTACATTCGGCTAATGTTTGGATGAATGTTTATGATGTTGAGTTGGTTTAAATTGTTTGGTCTTATAAACTTGTATATATATATATATATATATATATATATATATATGTTGAGATATATATGTGTGTTGAAGTAGTATATGCGGCCATAAAAAGGGGTGAAGAGACAAAATGTGTTAGATTGTTATTGAATGAAATTTTCAAAAGGGGGTCAAGAAGCTAATAATATTAATAAATAAAAAAAATGAATTGATACAAGGGCTAGGGATATTCGGCCTTCAATGTGTCTTAGTCGAATCTAGGTAATTTGAGTTTTAATGCTTCGAGGATTTTTTTTTTTAAAGGGTGTAAATTATATGAGTTAAATAGTAGAATCTTGTCAATATTATTATTGGATTAAATTAAATAGGAAAATTGAATTTGAATAAATTACTTGGCAATTATTTAGATCAAGTACAAAAAGAATCGGAATTGGATTGGAGAAAGGAGGAGTTAATTGAATAGTTGGGAAGCGAAGTCCGTCGATATTCGAGGTAAGTTTTTAAGCAATCATATTGTATAGAAATTATCTAAATTGATGTGTATAATTTTAGTGGAAATATATGTACCTATGTGGTTGAGGTTTAAGCTTTATGAATGTATATATGTTAAAGGGTGGCTTAGATGGATCGTTATTTTAAAGGTATAATTTAATATGATTAAGTTTAGTTCGGTTGAGATATGATATTCGAAAAATTCGTACAAAGATTATGAAGTATATAAAAGTTTCGATGTATGAATTGGTTGCGAAGCAGCTTTATAAATATGATATTCAGGCTTTAGGCCTAGCAGGCTTTGTGCCAGTGAAAGTATTCGGGCTTTAAGCCTAGCAGGCTTTGTGCCGGTGGATAAGATCGGGCTTTAAGCCTAGCAGGTTTTGTGCCAGTGAAAGATATCGGGCTTTAAGCCTAGCAGGCTTTATGCCGGTGAATTATTATAAGTATATGCTTCAATAGATTTTTGATGATGTGGAATTTAAACCCGGTAAATGAGTTCGATGTTCAGGTATGTGTAATTCTATTGGTTATTGGAGATAAGGTAAATTAGTAAATCGATATTTGTTACTAGTTATATGTGAGAATTTCACACCCTTGTTGTTTTCTCCTTTTTCCCTTATTGTTGTGGATGGTGAAATTGGTAAGGATGGTGGGAGAAGGAAGTTGAATGGTTGCTGCATGCAGATAGCATGCATGCCAATAATGTTTGTATTCTTTGTGGTGTGGGTCGACTGATATGGAAAGAAATGGATAGTAGTGATGTATTTAATGCTATTGAATTCTTGTTTGAATGCAATTTAATGTATCGAATTAATGCTGTGGAAATTAGTTTGTGTTTTAAAATGTAGTTAGTGCTACCATTACGAGGACTGTTGGGTGAGAATAAATACAAAGCATAGGCTGCTGAAGCTATATCTAAGGGTTATTTTATTCTGTTGACTTTAGTGAGTTCTTGAACTCCATACTTTAAAATTTTATTCATTTTGGTGTTCATTCATTGTTGCTGTCAGTTGAAAAAGGTTAATTAATTTTGATAATAGCTATTCGAGTGGTGAATGGTACATTAAAGTTTAACAAGCACATTTGGGGAAGGTTTGAAGTTAGCTTACATGCTGTTCGATTTGTACTGCACGAGGGAGTTAAAGTTGAACTTAAGACAGTTTATAGTTAATTAATATGCTGCTGTTATACTATAAATCATTGGCTGTCCAAATTAGGACAAATTCATGGTGCTTAGTTAACTAATATGCTGCTGTTATATTGTAAATCATTGGTTGCCCGATTTAAGACACTTATTGTATTTTAATTGTTAAATGTTGTCGTTAGTAGGAGGATTATTGCTGTCCAAAATAGGTCATCTTTGGTTATGTCATACTGACCTTAAATGCTTGTAATAATAAAGATTAAAGCTAACTGAAACGTGTAGTAATGTTGTCCAAAAGTGGCAATTGTTGTGTCTATTTATGTTTCAAGGTCTAGTCCAATTTTGTAAGTAAATTGTTGACCAATTTGGAAATAAAAATATCTATTATTGAATGTGTGAGTGTTTGGCCTTAAGGCTATGAAAGGTGAAAGTTTATGAATAATGATAAATTATGAGTAAGTGAAGTTACTTAACGAGAAAACATGGATTATATGAGAAAAGTGATTCTATATGTGTATGTGATTAACTAAATTTGGCCTTTTTGAATTGAATTATATATGTTTCTATGGTGAATTATTTGCTTATGGCTTACTAAGCTTTCAAAGCTTACTTTGTGTAATTTTCCTATGTTTATAGAGTTTCGAAGACTTGCTCGGGTTGGAAGTCGAAGGAGATCTCATCACACTATCCAATTTAGTAGTAAAAGGGGGTGTAAATTGAATAAATGCTTGGAGATTTAGTTACGTGGCATGCATAGTCTAGTTCTGATATTGCTGGTTTTGAAGTTATATATATATATTTGTATAAGCCATGCGAAAATGGCTATACTTTTGTGTATAAGCATGATTAATGTTTGGAGTTTAAATGAAACAGTTTTCAGTTAACAGCAGTAAAGCGATTTTTGAAAAATCACCAAAAATAGGAGAAATGGAATTAGAGAGTGAATAAGATATAAAATTAAAGCTTATTATGTCTATTTTTATATGAAATAAACAAAGTAGGAAAAGAAATTTTATATTATGAGATATTTCAAGTTTAGTGAGACTGGTTTTGAATGACATTGTGATTCCCTGTTCTGTCTTGGAAAAATTGTTATAAATTGTACAAAAATAATCATGGATCATAGCTTATATGATTAGAAAGCTTAATGAGTCTATTTTTGATTAGAATAAACAAGAACATTATTGAAATTCTGTACAATGAGATAACTGAAATTTTGTAGAGATGGGTCAGAACCATCAAACAGTGAAATAGGGGAAACTTTGATGAATAAACTGTACTAATTGGCCATATGAAAAATTCTGGAAAAATTATGGTAAGAAGATATATGAGTCTAGTTTCAAGGAAAATTTACGGATCCAAATTTCGAGTTTTGTAACTCGAGTTATGGTCAATTTAGTCAGCACGATGCAGTAGGATAGTTTTAATTTTTTTTATGCCCTGAATTAGTAGTCAAGTCTAGTAATGCCTCATACTCGACCCCGGAAATGGTCTCGGGTAAAAAGGGGTGTTACACGATTCGTGGAACATGTTAAGAAACCCATCTATTTGAAACCTTGGTGGCCTAGTGAAGCACCTAAGAAAAATTAGGGCTACCTTGGTAAATATGAAAAATAATAATAAAAGATATGTAATCTAATAATATCTGATTTTGTAATCTTAAAGGATTATGCCAATCCCTTAATAATCTCAATTGTATATAGACTTTAATCTCGACCGTCAATGTAACTCAATCTGTATCGTTGGATTTGAAGGAGCTTAACTATAAATCGGGACCTTCCTCCTCATTTGTATCTTAATTGTAATTCTTCTTGGAGAGCATTTAAATCACCTTGTGTGTGTTGCTTTCTTGTGACATTTTTTGTTCTTTCATTGCTCTGTCTCTGAGTTGCTTCCATTTTATGTTCGATGCCTTGAAAATTTTTTGTTGTGAATTCTCACTTTACAAGAGTTAGGCTGGCTTGAGCAAATTTAAACTCAAGAAATCGCCTAAGGCCACACAGATTGCAAGACAAGTTCTAGTCCCGTGACATTCGCGTCAGCATCTTCACAAGCCAATACAGTGCATGTCAAGTATGAGACAATGACTCCCTCTTCCAACATCAACTCTAAGTTTCAACTACACCCATATTTATATGGAGCAACCACCATGATTCATTTCTTAAGGGGGGTAGGGGAAAGTTCGTTATAAGAAAAAAAAATATCCTTGTACGAATTAAAACAAAGCCCTCGGGCATGGTTTGTGAAGTTCATTGAAGTAGTTTGGATTTTTAGTTTGAAGAAAAGCAGAAGCAACCATTTAGTATTCTACAAAAATTCTAAGACAGGCTCCATTCTTCTAGTAATATATGTTGATGACATCGTTATCATATGAAACAGTACTGCATGAATTTTGACTCTTTAATTCATTTCGTCATACTAATTTTCACACAAAAAACTTAAGGGCGCTGAAATATGTTTTGAAAGTGGAGGTAACGAGTAAAAAAGAGATACTCGTCTCAAATAAAATGTGCTTGACTTGTTAACAGAAACATAAAAACAGGAGCCAAATCATGCCACACGCCTATGATTCATTATTTGCATCTCACAGGAAATGATAGTGATTAATTTAAAGACCCTAAGAGGTATAGAAGAATGGTAGGAAAGTTGAACCATCTCACGATACCTCGTTAAGTATCACAATATGCGGTTAATGTTGTCACCTAATTTATGTCAAACTCCATCCACTCACGGATAGGGTATATTGTACAAAAATCATGGATGCCCTAATTGGGCAAGACCCAAAGTTGACTGAAGATCTACTACAGAACTATCGTGTAATTGTTCGAGGGAATTTGGTATCGAATCAAAATATGAAGCCATGACACGATCTGTCTTGAAATTATGCGGATACATCATCTTATTACAACAAAAGACCTAGACTTCATTACCGACAAAATAATGGTGCAATATTTAGGCTACCCTTCACATTGCCTCAAATCCAGTATTCCAGTACTCCATGAACGAACAATAAACACATTTAAGATGATTTTCATTTTAAGTCGTGAAATATTTCAAGGACTAATTTCACCTGGTTACCTAAAAATCGAAAACGAACATGGTGAAATTTGCACAAAATTGCTAACCAGGAATCAAGTTTAATACCTATGTAACATGCTAGGTATGATATTTATGCTCCAACTTGCGGAGTGTTAACAGGTTGTAAATGTTGACATTTGGGAATTCTAGCTGATATTTAGATATTAGACTTTATATTATTTCCTTGTAGAGTTGATAGTATTTTGTATATATACTCGTATAAATCAAATCAATAGAGAATATTATCATTTTTCCTTCAAATTCTCTCGGCTTGACAGAGGTAATCCCCAAACTGCAAGGGAGAACCAACAGAACCAAAAAAAAAAAAAAAAAAAAAAAAAAAAAAAAATAAATTGAAGCCATCTGTGTTACCATATATGGGGAGAATTGTTTCAATTTTGAAGACTGTACAAGATCTCCACTGATTCAGGCTACTTGCTCTATATTTTCTTCAGAGTCGGCTTCACTGGTTTCCAATTCCTTCACTTTCTCAAGCTGCCTCAAGAGATCTAACCTTTCAGATCCATATGTGGATGGTATCTGCCATGAAACCAATTATTAACCATTGAGAATACTAGATGTTCAATGCTCAAAGTGAGACAATTAACAAGACAGATGACACACCAGTGACGGGACATATCTTTGAATGGCAGCCAAAATGGCTGCATGCCCAACAGCAGTAACCTGCAGGACATAACTTTAACTATCAGATTAAGACAGTAGCTTGATGATAAATTTAAGTGTAAATAAAAGATGATTGTAAATGTTGCAAACAAAGTTAACTACATGCTAGATGTTTATATATGCTTCATTATTTTGAATAGTTAAGAAAAGAATAAAAAATTAAATAAAAGCCTTCAGAGAAACTTGAAACTGTTATAAGTTACATGAACAAGGGCTTCAATATGAATTATAGTAAGAGTATTCTCTCTGAACTCAATTTTCAATCCCCAGCTCATGCGATCAGATTATTTGCAATATTTGCATTTGTTATTGACCCCAGATGATAATTTAAGAGGTGATTCCATGATGGCAAAAGTGATTAATCAGCAATGCGTTGGCAGACATTGTTGACAGAACACTGTATTTTAACTTACAGGAAGAAGCATCAAAAAACCAATTGGAACAACTGATGCTAAATCAGTTAGGGTTCTGCGGAGGGCTTTCTTTTCTTTCTCTGCTAATTCATCCCCTATCAGAGCCCTTCCAAGCAGCTCCACTGCAGCCGCAACATCAATGGCTAGAAGCTGAGATCCTTGCAAGACATCCTGCTCATTGGTAAATGACTCAGATGACATCTCATGACTTCTCAATTTGAAACAGTGATACACCACAAAAGTAGTCAGACCATGAAATATTGCAGAAGAATTTGAAACAATCGATACAAATCATTTAGAAATTTCTAGGCTCATAATTCTTCTCAGATTCCTTCAAGTAAAAGGAGTAACATAATAATATGAACAATCCAAAAGTTAGATTGTCTGTAGAGACAGCACCATATGTAACCTATTGCACAAATTTCCCATATACCATATCATGTATGCCATAAAGAAAGGACAGACGATTAAATACACTCATTAATATTACATAAAGCAACAATTTTTAGCATGCAGAATCAGGAATTGAAACCAGAATTACAGACAGTATCACCTAAATTTTGATAAAATAAGAGCTTAAACATGTTGGATGCCATTAGATAAGACCTTACGATTACGAGTTATCATTAGATGGGAAAACAAATCATATGCTAGAATTTAAAATGCAGAAAGTTCCTCTACCCATAAACCAACCCAAAAAGCCCTATCATGTATTATCCCAAAAGAAATAAGCCCTGCCATCGACTATCTAGAAAAGTTCTGAAAGCCCTTGAAAAGTTTAGTATCAATTAGTCAAACTAAATTATTTTATTTATGGAAATCCACAAGATATTCATACCGTGCTTGTTTCTTTTATCTTCACCAATGATTTTTCAATAATACTTTCCTTCTTCTGAACCTCAACCACTTGAGCATGGCCAGCATCATTAATAGAGCCAGGATAACCATCTGTAACCTTAATATCCTGACCAAATTTGAAAAAGGAAAAGCAAGTTAGAAAACATGGATGAAGAATCAAAGCTATTCTGAAGGTCAAGGTTTAACTTATTATGCATCATCATGTTTCTTGTTCTTATAATAAGCACGTCATTTATATTGAATTTACAGGACTACAAACATTAACAGAGTGAGCATACCTCCTCATATGCTGACTGAGCACTTGTTGTAACACGTTTCTCAAGCTCAATCAGTTCATTCCTTAATTGTTCAAAGCGGCGGATTTCATTTGGTTCACCATCAATATTAGAAGCATTCTGCTCAACAAATTCATTTCCCTGCATATAACAAAATTACAAGTAGCTTTAACTTAAATAAAAGCATAGAGATTCCCAACAGCACAAAAAAATGTTTTACCTTCAGGAATCTGTGTTACCACAATTGAACTCAAAAGCCAAGAATTTTCTATCATTGTTGTGCATCCAAGAAAGAACTGTTTTTGTTTTAAACATAATTTGGTCAATTTCCAGGTCCATCACTAAGAAAACACGCCTAAACTTCTCTGTACTTTTATTTAGAGTACAGACCCTCAAACTTTCAATCAGCGCTCAAGTACCAATCTTCCATCCAAATACACAAACAACTAAAGCTTGATGAGATGTCACAGCTTTATAATATTTTATTATTGAAACAAATGCCGAAAGCAAATCTCACTTTGCAACCACACAGACAGCTCAAAGATAAAATTTTTAGAAATGAAAGGTCTAGTCATTAAGAACCCTGAAATTAGAGTTTAAGGCCAGGTCCTGCATGGTGAAAGAGACCAGAACAAGAAAAAGTCTTGACACTGAGAGGATAAGCACAAGATCAATAAGTGTAAAATGATGCTTGTAGAGACAGGTCATACCGATTTTTCAAGAGCTGATGACTCGGTGTCAGGCTTCCGCGTTGAAGGGTGTAAGAAGCTCCATAACCCACGAGATTTATTGACAACTCTAAGAGTAAAAAGACAAATAATAAAGAGGCATTAGTAGCAGAATACTGAACTGTTTGAATTAGAATAAAAGACAAGTTCCAAAAAAAAAAAGTAGGCAAGAGTTACAATCTACTGCAGAAGTTGCTACCTGCTGCTTCTATCATTTGTTACCATAGCACTCTTTCTGGCTTTTTCCTTTGGATACTGCTGCTGCTCACTGACAGAGGATTGAGAACTCCCATCACCCTCTTCCTGCATGGGAATAATGATTTTACATGAATTGCAACTAAACTGAAAAATATGTTGTATAGTGTGTACTTGAATTTGCCCACTATTTCATGTTCTTGATTAAAAAAAAAAAAAAAAAAAAAAAAAAAAAAAAAAAAAAAAAAAAAACCAGAAGTGTTTCAAAAGGGAAGAGAGAGTTATCTAATGTAATTGTAGTAGTTCCCCCTTTTCTTTTAAAATGTAGTTTTGATAAATAAATAAATAAAGAATATTGAGCTTTATTAAAAAGTAAAACAAAAATAAGACGTATCCTTTTTGCTTGTCATTATTAGGATATTTGGTTTTTATGTTAGAATTGGTGTCACTACTTGTGAGATCAACTCAGTAAGTAATAATAATATAGATGCAAAATTCAAGAGTTGGGCATGAGCTGCCAAGAAAGAAAGTGAAACACCCAATTACATGGGAAGAAACCCATAGGTTTACCTTTTTTTCAATTTGAACCAGACTATTTAGATTGTAGCAAAGCCAGCCTTTTTTTTTTTTTTTTTTAAAAAAAAAGGAAAGCCAAATCTGTAATCCATGGCTAATGTACTGCTACCCCGTAACTAACTCCATGATATTCGTTATGCTAGGCCAAGCACAAAAGTGCACTTTTTTAAGCCAAAAGGCAAGCATTTATCTTCTAATTAAGGAACTGAAAAGCCCAACCATCTTGACATAATGGCATTAATTTCATAGTGAAGGCACCATCAGAACATATGGTATTCAGAAAACAAATAGAATAACTGAAAAAGAGGAAGGAGGGGATAGGAAGAAACCTGTCGAAGGAAAGCTTCTTTTGCTCTGAAAGATGCCTCCAAAAATTCAGCTTCTTTCTTTAGCTTCCTTATTCTCTCCAGGTCAGAACAAGCAGCTTGTAATTGCTCTTTCCCGGCCGATGAACTTGAAACATGCAACTCTTGAAGCAAGTTTTCCAGCCTTTTCAGAGCTTCTTCAACACTCTCTAATGCCTGAAAACAACATAATGTCATTGCAAATTAGAACCGTTCAACAATTTTAAAATAAAGACACATTAGGACTGCAGGACCAATGAGAACAACAGTTCCTTTCCTCCTAGGATCCATAAAAAAAGGGCAAGCGCTAACAACAGATATGCTAAAGCATATAGTAACAGCATAGGCACAGTAGCAAGTTGCAAACTACATGTAATTTACTTTCAAATGAATCTAATTTCAAAGGGAGGAGGAACCTTATCAAACGAATCTGATTCTTTCTCAATTGCTAATCCAGTTCTACCAACAGCACTAGTCTCAACGATTTCCCTTCTGCATCACATTTTCTCAAGTATAGTCAGCAATCAGCAATAATAAGATATAAAGCACCATTGTCCAATAAATGCAAGACTTATATGACATGAGAATGAGAAGCAGGTAATAAACATGACATCCAATGACTAACCGCATCATTTTTGCACAACACCAAAAATAAATAAAATGGCAAACAGAAAAGAAAATTATCCCCGTAAGAGAAGGTACATTCCAGTAATACAAATAGTGTGCTGGCTTGGCTTCAATCATCAGGCACTTTTTCATGCAGAAAGGAAGTGATAAAAGAACTTACAGATTCAAGGATACAGGAAAGATGAAGAACTATCAGAGCTTATGACAATAGAAAGCTACAGAGCAGAACCATGACCAATAATACATTAACAGGTTGCCCTGTAGTTAAATCTCATGGCTAAATAATCATTAAGTCCAAGATAATTCTTTCTTTAGCTCTTAGCATAGAGTATTGTGAATGAGGATGACTGAACTTCTTAATTGAGCAACTAAATGTCTTGCAGTAGCATCAAACGAACATCTTATCAGATCAAGTCAATGTAAAATCATATCAAAAACATGATAATGCACTTGGCAGTCCTCAAAACTAGCCCTGATTTTATTACTTCAGCAAATAAAAGAAGGGACCAACAGAACACAAGGATGAGAATTGTCCATGTTGAAACTCAAAAATGTCTTGGAAAATGTTTTCCCTCTAAATCCTTTGTAAACACTTTTAACTCATTTGTATTTATCAGCAGATAGCGCTTTCTTAAGTTTTCTGGAGCCTCAGTTCTAAAGTGTGCCTTGAAGCTCTTTCTTCCATCTGAAACACAGCAAGCTTCGGGTTTTTTTTCCCTCAGGTGTTCCTAATTCTGGATATCTAACTATATTGTACATTTACTCTGTTTATTTTTCTTATAAGTACACATATAGTTGCAATTTTGCAAATAAACAAACATGCATTATCCTAAATGGTAGAAATTTTCTAAAATGTGCATTGAAATTTCAATTCTTCATGTTTTTCTCAGATGCTTAGTTCAGGTTATTTGATTCACATGTATCCACTTTTTGAGTAACTAACAGACATCCTATAATGGAATCTACTTAAATGTTTGAAAAATTCAAGCAAGCATGCATGTGCATGAGTATGAGAGTGAATTCTCATGTGGGTGGACATGTGGGGCTATATGCTAGAAAGAAGGGCAGAATCGCCCTATAGAGAGAGAGAGACAATTAAGGAAAGAAAACTAACACTGGTTAAACATCCAAACTTACGTTGGTATCCCGAGTTCTTCCATGCATACCATCAACTTATTGTGCCTAGACAATAAAGATAACAATAATAATTACTTAACAGAGATAAGATACAAATTGGTTTTTAATAATGAACTTTTAAACTCCATTACCCTCTAGAAAGGAACCTTGCAGCCTTAACGTTAGAAGGAATTTCCAGCCATCTACTGTATTTAATAAAGCTCTGCATCCAATGAGAACAAACATCCAATGCTTGGGGAATAGCTTTAATGTTAGGTGGACCTTCTCGTGCACTTTTATGCCCATGAAACTGTTTTGACGCACTAATAATTCCAGGATAAAAAGGAAGCCATTCCAGCTCTTCACACACAACCTAATGAATTAAATGCATGATAAGATATCATAGTCCATCATGAAACATATATGTAGAAAGGTATTACCATAAAACCATGCGCTCTCACCTCTACATACAGTTGATAAGAACTTATAGATGAAAGTTGAGGATAATACAAAACGCTGCCACCAATAAGGTACCTGTGACAAAAGGATATTGAATTAAATCACAACTAAGCCATTGAATCAAATCCAATCATAATAGAGAGGTGATACCTAATAAAGCCTTCAATAGGATCATCTATAACTTCAAATCCATTAGCAGATAAAAAAGCCTGTGTATTTCTGCCTAAGGCAATAAAGAAGCCAAATATGGTCAAATCCCTTTCCAAGACCTGCAAGAAATTAGTATTACTTTCAATGACAAGCTCTAGCATAGCAAAAACTATGGATATAACTAACAGTCCACCATACTTCAAATTATCCTCCAATAATCATGTTCTCAAATTTTATCCATCATATTCTTAAAGGGTGTGGTTCTTAAACATCGTGTAATAATGGATTCAGCAGAAACAGAATGGACTTGGTAGATTATTTTAGAACTTCTGACCAAGATGCCATTTTCAGGGATTAAAAGACAACATGATAACTCAAATTGTGAACAAATCATAAGCTCTAACTCCAAACCTCAATGCTTTCAGATGTTGTTAGCCTTGACCATATTTTCTCTCTATCTATAGCTCGCTGTAGCTGCTTCTGTACAAGATCAACCCAGAAAATAACCTCCTCTGAATCTTGATCATTTTCCACTCTGCATGCTGCAGCTCGGGGACCAAAATGGACAAGAAATTCTCTGTGTAGACCAATATCCTTTATAGAATTATACGCTTGGCGTATGGGCACAAAATCAACCAGCATATCCATCAGTCTACCAGTTATGTCTGGAATCATAGAAAAGAAGTGGGCACAGGAAATTTTAGTAGGACCAAGTTTTGTGATTGCAGCAACGCAAGTCAGAGCAAGCATGAGAAGAGCTTTGTCACTTGCGCTTCCTACACCCAAGGACTTGCCTTTCCCACACCTGGGCAGCAGATTAAGATAGTTGGCATATCACCACAAGTTTCACAAGAATCAAGAAATTCATAAAGAGCCTTACACGAAGAAGCAAGGAGGTGATTACTTACACGTCAGTGGCAGCAGTGAATCGCGGGTCTCCTTCAAAATAATTTAAGAAAGAAATCACTGCAGCAGGAACTTTATCAGCCCAAAACCAGTCATATGCTTCAGGTTGCTTGGTTGATAGTTTCTCCCTGATTAAGCTCTCCAAGGGAGCAGATTGACGCAAGAAACTGTACCAACGTGATTGTTAGAAAATGCTGAAATTTTTTTATAGAAAGGGAAGTAATAAAAACAGGTTAGAAGAGCATTATCTGATTGGATTTTTATTAGAAACACATGAATGAGCAACATGAAAACAGATTTTCCTTTTGCCATATTGGTCTGCAGAAATAACCAAGTACTACAAAGTAGTTTGCCTCCATGATTAAGAAAAAGTACATTGCTGCTTAACTACCAAGCCTTATTTGCTTAACATTTCTCTACAAAACAAAATTTCCTTTTGTCATACTGGTCTGCAGAAATAACAGAGTAGTATATAACAACCAAAGGATAGCAAGTCACATATAAATGATTAAGACCCCAACATCAAATTTGTAACTTGTATTGCCAATTATAACCATGCCGCTTACCAATGTCCGACACATATTTGAACATAGGCATTAGGATATGACTCTCCAAGAATCCTCCAAATACACACACACAAAAAAAATAACTTCAAAAAAATTTAATAGACTCATGTTGGACACATACTCCCGTACAACACTCACACCCAAATCCAAATAACATAGCATTATAATATAAACCATATTTCAAGGTGAGAAAATATTCATTTTTTCCTAATGAATAATAAGCATAAAAGTGTTTACGCAAATTGATGGTATATGTTATAAATAAATACAATAAAACTAGAACAGGAAACAAAATAGCCTACATTCGAACAGGATCCACGAAAAGTAAAATACCAATGAGCTGCAAAAAATACAAAATTTATGCAATGCACTACCTTCTTTGGAGAAAAACATTTACATCCCTATCTCGACTATCACCTCGGGACGAAATCTCGCTTGCAGCTTGCAGTAGAGAATAAACAGCAGCCTGAGAAAATGCATGAAAATTTAGTTTGCTCAAATATTTCTTGGGAAGGACACGTACGTACTTTTTGTGTGTATTAGCATACAAGAAAAAATTGTTTCTTAAATATGCTGGTAAAATAAACAAGGTTATATTTAAAGAAATAAAGAAAAATAACTAATCATACCTCTCAGTTGTGTGAAGAGAATGTGTGTGCAAAATAAACAATCAGCATTGGGAAAAAAATGACAAAATAGTCTTACAGTTACAAGAATCAAAACCTGAGAGCTGGTATGGGGGCAAAAAAGCATCAAATTAGCGTATTTTTAAGCTCAAAGAACAACCCAAGACAAACCTGGTAAGAGAGTGTTTTCACCCATGCATTCCTATCTACACCAAGCCATGCCGTCGAAAACCAAGTCAACTTTGATAATGAGCTTTGTTCTTTGATTGCTAGCTCAAAAGCCCGAGCTGCATCATGTAAAGATTGAACAAGTCCATTACTATGATCCTCACCATGCAGTGATTGATTCAGTTGGACCCTTATCTCATCTACATCTGCACTTGTACTGGTTTGCGGACTCTCATTGACTGTGACACCATCTTCAGCTGATGCTAGAGGAAAACCGATTCCTGCCCGTCTTGATTTACAAAAGGCTGAATAATGTCTTCTGTAACCTAACAGCCTGTGGTTATCTGATGAACTCTGCCTTATAAGATATTTCTTCCTTAAAGTACCCCAATTTATCAATAGATAATCCAAGTTAGCCATTCTTTTGCAAGAAACATGAGATCCAAACGAATTCCATGAAAGCCATGGATTTGAAGACCTGCTAAAAGACCACAACCAGCAAGGTGCAAGCGTTTTCATAGAAAATTGATAAAGGAATACCATGAAGAGCAGATAACTTAATTCTCCTGCTATTGTAATAGGCATTTTCTTATTTCTTCCATTCCGCAAACCATAACGGAACTGCTGCCTACAACTATTTATTTGAATTAGCAACAATATATTCTGTGGAAGCATTACCAACTACTGCATTGTTTGTTTAAAAGTTTAAACTTAAAATCCCATAAAACAGCCCATTAATTAATGGGAATCACTAAAATTCGGAAGTAATTCACTTTTAACTTTTAAACTTACCCGTGAACGCTGAACAAGCATAATTAAGTAATTCAAAAAACTGCCATTGGCTTTGGCAGGTTTTTCTCCTTTCTTAAAAGAAAAGAGAAGAAAATCATTGAGCTGTTTGGTTTGCAAATAAAACGAAACAATTCGCCATCAATCAGGCCTAGAGATATCAATTAATGAATTAACGAGAACTTGTCTAAAAACTAGTTCAAATCTTCTCCGCCATTACGTAACATTTTTTAGCGTCACATTTTCAAGAGAAAGAAATAAAAAGATTAATAGCTTCAATGACTAATTTTATACGGAATTATCACAAATAAAAGCCTAAATTACTTGGACAGAGCCAAAAATAAACAACCCTTAAGTGAAAACAAACATAAGGGAAAATGAAAAGGAAGAATTTTAAATACCTAGAAGATACGAAGCTGTGGTGATGAAATTTAACCGACATGTACAAGTTGCTAGCAGTCGAGGGAGGAAACTGAAGGCGTTTGGATAGCAGGAAAAATGGTAGAAAATGAAAATGGAGTGTGTTTGCGAAGAGGCGGACGTGGCGGAGAAAATAGAGGCCACTGTTTTTATCCGTAGACGTGGAGAAACCAGTAATCACAAAACAGACAGAAAAGACTTACTTTTTTTTTCTTTTTTCTTTTTTTTTTTAATTTTTAATTTTTAATTTTTAATTTTTAATTTTGTGTCTCCAATTCCTTCTGAAAACTGAAAAATCCAGAAACGGGTTCTTCCCGTTTTAAATTTTTTATTTTTTCCGTAACAAAATTCTTTTGATTAGCGAACTGAGAGTAGATACAATTTCGTTTAAAGAACCATAAGGATGTTTCTGCTATACACAGAATATATTTTCATCTTTTTTTATTGAAAAAATATGCAAGCCCATACCTATACATTCCATGAATAAATAAAATACTTTCCATAAAATTTCAAGGTAAATCGTTTTTCGCAATGTTTAAGTTTACTAATGTTATTAATAGTTAGTAATTTTATGAAGAGTAAATTATTAAAATAGTCACTTTTATTTATTTTAGGTTACATTTTAATTATTTATGTTTGAAATGTTACGTTTTAGTCACTTATATTAACGTGTTGTAATATTTTAGTCACTGAGCCGTTAATTACAGTTAACAGTGTAACAGTTAGCTGACGTGATAAGTTAAATCATCATTTTAAACAAAAATTTTAAGTTAAATTATATAATTGGTCTCTATATTTTTTCCTTTTGAGCAATTTAACCTAAAATATGAGACTAATTATATTATTTAATCTAAAATTTTTGTTTGAAATGATGTTTTAACGTAACATTAACGGCAATTAATGGGCCAGTGACTAAAATATTACAACACGTTAACGTAAGCGACTAAAACATAATATTTCAAACGTAAGTGATTAGAATGTAATTTAAGGGTCCGTTTGTTTGCCAGTAAAATGTTTTCCGGAAAATGATTTCTGGAAAATGATTTACTTTTCTGGAAAATGATTTACTGAAAATATTTTTTGGTGTTTGGATGAATCTGTATAAAATATTTTTACATTGTTTGTGATTTCACAAAATATTTTCCGAGAAAAATTTGTTTTACATATATTAATAAATTTATATATATAATTTATGAACTCTGACAAATAGATCCATAATGAAAATACATGAAGAGAAAAAAAGCATGTATAAATAAGTTTGACATAAGTACAAAACTATCCATTCTTCTTTCAAATCTCTTTAATGAAATATTTACAATACCCTTTTTCTCAATGTCTCTGCGTCTTAATGCATGTTATTTCAAATGTTTGTCATCAGTAACTCAATGCAAGACATTGCTAGCACCAAATAACTTTAAAACTAAAACCAATCGTTGGCTAGTAACTGAAATAGCCTATGGCCACCATGTAGAACATGCAATGTCGAGCCTTGAGTACGGTCATCAATGCTAAAGGGAAGAGCCGCAAATCACATCTGTTGGGGTTTTGACAAAGTGAGGAAAAAACGCAAAGCAAGTAACTTGGATGATGTAAAGATTAACTTCATTGCTTGAATAAGTAGTATGCCATATACATAAGTAGTCTGGATTATATGTGTTGGTTTTTTTAGCAGAAAACTAAGGAGAAAAAGAAAAATGAATGCAAAAAAGTTTGAACAAGAAGAAAACTGAATTTAATCTCCAAAAATCAGATCTTTCTCGATGACATACCAGCTATAACATCAAACATAAATCAACAACTACTCCTACTAACTTTAAGTATAAATTACATTGGAACTAAATCAAGTTACAAATGAACAAAATAAACAAAATCTCTCGCTGCTTCTCTGGTTCGAAACTTGGATCTTTGTCTCCATGCTTGTTTGTTCTTGGTTTCCTATTGCATTGCGGAGCCAAAGTTCAAAGAACATCCTGTACCTTGCTTACTAACAAAGTAGTGCATATTCCAGGTTAGTAACTGATGGATGCACCAATGATACAAACTGTTAAAATAATCCAGGTTAGTATCGAACAAAATTTGACAAAAGAGTCAACAATGGAGCAAATTAGAGATCTTTGACTGGTCTCATTAGGATGGATCGCTATAATGTTTTAATTATGACTAATTATTATATTACAATATGTATGGATTCATGTTCTATAAACAATTTGTGTCAATATATGTACCAAATTATTTAAATAGCTTAAGATAGTTAAATTTGAAAGAGGGACCATTAACTGCAAGCAAATTCCACACCATAAGATTAATTTATTCACAAGCCCTAGGATAGTACAAACACATGGAAAATGATTCCTAACAAATTGTAAGTTATTTTATAGAAATAAATATTGCATAAAACATATGAAGAAAAAGGTGATACTTTGATGTCATGAAAAGATTAATTTATTCACCTCAGATACTCTTCTCTCGATTGTTGCTTCAAGAATTGAGTTACCCTTTATCTCTCTGCATCAGATTTCACTAGGGATCCATCTAAATGTCGAATGTAATATTCCTACGAACAGTACATAGGTTTAGTCCCAAAACTCATGAGAAACTACTATGTGAAAGAAAGAAAAAAAAATGGCATTACCTGATAAGAATCTGGCCCCAAAGTATCAATATTTGCCTGAAATACTACATAGTCCATATCTGTCAAAGTGCAAACAATATCAAAGAGAAGTTTCGGCCTATCTTTACACCTAATGTTAACCACTGAATAGTCCTTATCTTGCCAATTAACATATGCATGTCTAGGATTGGATCTAGGGAGAGCTTGGTACTTAAGCGGTCCTAGTGACCCACCTCCTCTTCTTTGGGATCCTATCTGGTGCATAGTGTCTGTTCACTTTAGCCGCAAGGACTTGTTAATGGGCCACAATTCATAACTAAAACCCGTGATTTGCAAAATTACTAAAATACCCCCAATTTACAAAATTACCAAAATACCCTAATTTACAAAATTATCGAAATACCCCCAGATTGTAAAATTTCAAAAATACCCCTGACTTGCAAAATTACCAAAATACCATTGATTTGTAAAATTACCACAATACCCATGTAGGATAGATTTACAAAAATACCCTTGGGTAGTGAAATGGCTAAAATACCCCTAGGTGCTTAATGTGTGAAAATGTGTATGTTGCATTCATGAGATATATGTTGCACTTGTGTGGGTTTGATGATACGGAGGAAGATATGTGAGGATCACATAGTCGCTTGACGATCGTGAATCCACCGGGGGCTTTAAGCCCATTATATGCTTAGCAGCCTTGCTGCAACGTTTGAGTAGTGCCGCTGTTGGTGCTACCTTTGGAGTGTAGGGATGGGTGGGTTAATATTTATATCCCCACAGGAGTGTAGGGTTGAAAGAGAAATGGAGTGCAGGGTTGGATTTGGGATGGGAACATTGCATTCATGTGATACTGATGTGATATGAGGTCATTGTGAGCTAGGACCCAAGACCACCGTTTTTTATAGAGCTTAGGTCCAATGTGATAATTGCATGTTGATTGGATTACCAAAGGTCGTACACACTGAGTTTCGAAACTCACACCCTTTTATTAAATGTTTCAGGTGACCCTCAGTAGACGGCTCGACTTGGGAGAGGACTTGGAGATGGCCACACTACAAGTTACTTAGAAGTTTTTATTTATTTGTTTTTGAATAACTTATTGTTAATTATTTCATTTTTAATAAGGCCTTGTATCTCCAATTTGACTTTACATTCGGGTTTCCTTATGTTTTCAACTGCGTAATTGTTAAACTTGAATAAATTTCTTAAGTTTAAACATGGTTTTCGAAATACCTATAACATATGGGCATTTTCTTAAAACATGGGCTTTTATCATTACTTAACAAGTTGCTTAGATTTTTGGGTTTCTAACCCTTAAACTTAAGTTTTAACTAAGCAAAGTCGTTTTGAATTATTCTTTTGATGTGACTTCACTGGATTCGGCCATAACGTCTGGGCCGAGTCTGGGGGTGTTACAAAACTCGTAGGCTAGTCGTAGTTACTATGCTATGCTATGATTTCCTATGTAGAGAAATAAGGAAGGTGAGAGAAGGAGAAATAAGGCGGTGAGCGAGTAAAGGTTGCTAAAGGGGAAAAAATAGGGATCAATACAATGTGCCAAATTATTTTTTGTGTTTGTATTCCATTTGATGCTTGCTGTTTTTGAATTTCATACCTGTCCTAAGCCTCAAAACGTTACAAGCCGAAAAGTCCTGGCCTAAGTATCTTAATGCAAAGTGGACATTATACTAAACAATCACATAAACTGTTATTTGTATTATGCTAGGATAATCAAAATACTAGTATGATTTGTTGATAGACTCCTACATGTGAGCCACTTAATGCTTGTATACTTTGTAACGCATTGAACTTAGAAGTCTGAGGTCAAAAGTGGTAAATCAATTATTCATCATGCCAAATTTTTTTGTATATATAAAATGCCTAGTCATGTGCTCCAAAGTCAATACTTGTATCATATTTGCTCAAGGGTCATCTCTCCTATTTCTTATTTTTGTCTATGTTGCTTAAGGACAAGCAATGACTTAAGTGTGGAGGAGTTTGATCTGTCGTAATTCGGTGTAGCAGATTAAACTAAATTTCGCACTTTATGAGCTTGAAAACAAGCATTATCATTAGGTTTTAATTATGTTTTAGTAAGTTTAATTAAATTCAATAAAATGTGCAAATTGAGTATTTTATTGACCTTAGGGGCCGAATGAGGCCTAAGGGGGAGCTAATGAACTTTGTAAGTGTCCAGGAGACCATTAGAAGGCGTGCTAAATCGATACTAGTCACTATGTTGCAACACGGAGGGTTCGATGTCGCAACATAGGGAGCAGAATGAAGAATTCTGAGACTACCTTCAATGTCGTGACATAGCTTAAGGGTGTCGCAACATAACCCTAAAGACACTTTAAAGAAGAGTATATTGACTACTATGTCGCAACACAGGCCCTGATGTGTCGCAACATCGACTCTGGACAGGAATTAACACGAGCCAAGGAGCATTTTGGTCTACACAATCAAACTTAAAGCTCGAGAACGTTAGGTAACCTAGGGTTAAGGACAACGACCACTTGAAATCTATAAATAGGTATAAGTAGGCTCATTTGTCACACATTATGGATACCAATTACTTAGCTTAGAAACTCTATTTTAATTTCAGTTTAGTTTTCCTCTTTTCTTAGGTTTTAGATTTACTTTCAGTTTGTTCTTTGTTTTCTTTTGAGAGATCTGATTTGTGGCTACGATCAAACCTTGTGGATTCAACTTTCATTCGTAATACAAATCAGGTTTCTTCTTAAATTTTATACCTTTGTTCCAATTATCATGTTTATGCTTTATATCAATTTTGTATTGTTTATGAAAACTATGAGGAACTAATACATTTATGAGGGATTAGCGAGTGAAGGTACGATTTATTAACTATTTTGTAGGGTTACTCAACAGATCAGCTGTTTGGGAAAGGAAGAACCTAAACCCTAAGCATGACAACCCTAAGAAGTCATCGAGGTGGGAATTAACCCAAAATTGGTATGGCCTATTCGTGGACACCTTCACTCTAAGCTGGTTTGGACTGTGAGGTCAAAAGATAAGTAGTCCTTGCTGACTCGTTATTCTAGTGATTGTATCGAAAGATCCTACTAGGATATCAACTCGTTGATTAATGAGGAACCCAAAGCGACAATTGATGAAAATTACCGAAGCGAGCTAATCATTCATAATCAAATTTGATCAATTCTTCTTTTCAATTTCAAAATACTTAGTTATTTGTTATATTTTATTGTTATAAAAATTTGAAAAATCTCTTTTATTTATATTTGCATAATACAACCTATTTCAAGTACTAATTAGATATTTTGGTGTTTAGGTTAAAATTGATCTAGCACTAGCCTCTTTTGGGTACGATCCTCGAAGTTTCACCTACTTTGTTGTAACTATATTAAACTAGACTCGTATACTTGCAGATACCGCCTCATTTATATATCTTTTGCTGTAGTATTCACGCTCTGGACGTTAGTACGTCCGTAGGCGATCAAGGGTTTTTCCATCCCAGCTCTTTACATGAGGGATTTTGGGCACCTCTCACATCAGGTCCAATTACGAGTACTTCCTGAGCCTTTTTAACCCAGCACTTTGTAATATGATCCAATCTAATTTAGTTTTTCTATTTCCCAAGATAAACTTTAATATTTTCATATTAAATAATTTTCTCACCCCAATTTTATCCTAGTAAAATTTTGACAATTTCACCTCCGATAAATTTTTAAGAAAATTCATTTAATATGTCACAACTCAATATGTTCACTATGATCGAATGATTTATCTTCATCTTCGAGCTCATCGAATGATTTATCTTCATCTTCGAGCTTGAAAACAATCCAAAAACATAAACTCATTTTTCCATCATTTTTTAAGTACTCATATATAGGATTGTAAGTTTCCATTTTTTTTTTTGTGATATTTCTAGTAATAAATCTTAAACAGTCCAATAAATTGCCCATGTTTACTTAGATTCTAGAAAATGTTAAAGCACTTGATAGGATAACCAATGGGAATTTTGCTTTAAGGAAGACAAAAAAAAAAGTGTTCTTAACTTCTTATCATGTTTTGATGCTTATGAAGGTGAATTGAGTAAATGAGTTGTAATGAATTTGACAAAAAAATATAAAATAATATTTTATTTAGTCATCACTTTACAAATCATTACACTAAACATGACTTAATGTTTCTCAGTTTTATTTTTAAAGATTTTTTTCATTTTAGTCCTTAATATTATTAGTCGTTCCTAGCTCAACCCCTAATGTTATCATGTGTTTTCAGTTCAGTCCTTTGGATGTTTAAAAAAACTGAATAGGATATTAACCTATCATAAATTGCCACGTCTCATACACTGACATAATTCTTTGAAAAAACCAAATATATATATCTGATTTAAAAAAATAAAAATATGTTAGAATATTAAAAAAGTTAAAAATTATTAAAAGAATTATTAAAAATTGTAAAAGATTGTAAAAATTATTAAAAGTTGTTGTATTTTAAAATAAAGTATACCTTTGTTAATCACATTTAAAATATCAAAAATTTGATTTAAAAATTGTATATCTTTAAAAATAAAATAACTTTTTATAAAAATTGTATTTTAAAATATTCTAATAAAAATGAATAATTTTTTATATCAAATTTTTAATATTTTAAATTACATCAAGTTTTAGTACTTCACCAATGTTATTGATAGCATCTTTATTTTATATTGAAATGATTTTAAGGTTCGATATTTTAAAAATTATTCAAGAAATTACCCTAGTATCGATGCCCATAAAAAATTATCGATACTTTTAATCAAGTATTAACAAATCTCTCTATGTATCGATATGGAAAAGGGTCAACAGTCACTAAATTGGACATTAAATGCTTCAAGTATCGATACCCATCAAAAGGTACCGATACCTGTTGTTGAAGGTGGCATTAATGCTCTACTTTTTTATATCCCAATAGCTCAATTCAATTCCACAACAACCACAACAGTTGGAAATCAATTTGGAAGTATAAATACCATATTCAAAAGGTTCTACAACAACAATAGTGTGCAAAAGATCAAAAAGCTATCCTGTCAAACTTTGTGTTTAAAATTCTTCACATTTTTTTTGTATACACTCGTGAGCATTCATTATTTTTCTATTAGCTTAAGTGTTTCTTTGTATTAGTGCTTAATTGGCAAACATCCTAATCTTACAAGGATAATTTCTTTGTTTTCTTATTCTTTGATCTTTTGAGAGAGTTTGTATATTAAGGTTGGGGTAGAAATCTTAAGGGAGTTGTAAGCTTAAATCTTATCCTCAAAGGTTCATCAAATTAGTGAATTTGGAAAAATCCTTAGCTGTGGAAAGCTAAGATTATGGAGTGCTGATAACTCCTGAGAAGGGTTATATTTCATGCTTTTAGACCTAGTCTGTAACGCCTCGAATTTGGGCCTAGTAGATTTGGGCCTATTGGGTTGTAACGCCCCCAAAAAAATTCCCGAAACTTTAAATTTCTGTGCACTGAGGTTAGTATGTATGAGTAGCACTTAGAATATTAATTTTAAGGTATTATCGGGATTATTTAAAGTCTTAGAGATAGGGAAAATTTTATTTTTCATGCTTTAGTGGACCCTAGTCTTAGGCTTTAGGCTTCTTAAGCAGGTTAAAAGGAAAATAGGACACAAGTGGGCCTGTGGCCCAGTGGCAAGATGGCATCACTTGGGAGCTACAAGTTGGCGTGAAGAGGTCCAAGGTTCGAGTAGTGGTAAGGTGTTTTTGGAGTGTTTATTTTGCATAGTGGACGGCCAGAGTTGTGTGGAATTTGGACTTTTTTGTTGAAGTGTTTGAATTGGTTTTGTGAGCTGATAAATGAGGGAATTTCGGATGAGATAAGGGAGATATCATGGAGAAAAATTAGGAGATGAGAGGTGGGAAGAGTTGGTGCCGAATTGGACTGAGGGGGATGGTAGGATTCGGCTATTGGCTATAAAAGGAGGTGCTGAACTCCTTTGAGAGGTTCTTTGGGTTCCATTACTTTTCTTTTTCTTCCCCATAGCCGAATTCTTCCATTTGCCAAAAAAACCCATCATGCCTTTGCTGAAATTTTGGTTTTCTCTCTAGCCGAATTCCCTATACCTTCTCTTCTTAAATTCCTTCTCTTGTTCACCTTTAGTTTTAGCCCGATCACTTCTCCTCTTCTTCTCCCTGGTGGTGCTGAATTGTCTTTGTCACCATACTGATCTCAAAAGCCGAATTTAAGCCGCGGAGGATTTCGATAAGTGCTTAGTTGATCTTTTTAGTGAGTTTTGTTAAAAGCCGAAGGGCTATCTAACCCTCCCTTGTCGTTAACTCTGTATTAAAAAGGGTAAGGTTCAACAATCACAAGCATGGTAGGTAAGGATCGTTAGCAAGAGGTAAGTGCACTCATCCCGGTGGTGGTTTAGTAAATGGCCGAATGTATTATGGCTCATAGGGGTTACTTATGTGGAATATGGGTTACTTGATTTTGACGATGTATGTTTGGGTGCAGATCTAGAGGATAATCACAAAGAGTAGCTAAGGAAGGGCTACTAGAATGTGTGGCACACGGTAAGGTTACGGCAAGGTTTCAGTTTCTGATAAAGTGTATATTAAGTTACGATTAATCGTTAGGTGTTGTCGATTGTAGGTTCGTGATTAAGGGGTTTGTAGCACGCAGGGTTACCATGTGTGTACAAACACCTACACACACATACTGGCAACGCCGGAAAGCCGAAAGGCTAAAGTGGCTAAATGGGCCCGGTGGGCCCTGAGGCTAAGTTTGATGAAATGGATTAATTTGATTATATGAATTAGGTTAGGCATGCATGTTACATGATCTGGATTTGTTTTGGGCCTAATGGGTCATATGACTGAGATTTGGGCCTAGTGGGCCATAAAAATGTGATGTGGCCATTAAGGGTTATATGAACGTGTAATGGGTTGATGGGCTTTATGGGGACGTAGACTAGTATGCTAGGGTTTTATGGACTTTAGGCTTAGTACTGAACAACTCTTAAACTGCATAAGACTTTATAATAATTAAACATTGTCCGTGGACAAGTCACTAGGTTAAAGTCTGGTAACGGGCATGTGTATGTCTAGGATTGGATCTAAGGAGAGCTTGGTACTTAAGCGGCCCACCTCCTCTTCTCTGGAATCCTACCTGGTGCATAGTGTCTGTTCACTTTAGCTGCAAGGACTTGTTGATGGGCCAAAGTTCATAACTAAAACTCTAGAGGGACCAAATACCCCCAGATTTGAAAAATTACTAAGATACCCCTGATTTGAAAATACCCAAAATACCCTTAGTTTGAAAATTACCAAAATACCCTTATATTTGCAAAATCACTAAAATAGCTCGAATTGTGTAATTACTAGAATACCCTTAGTTTGTAAAATTACCAAAACATTCGTAATTTACAAAATTTTCAAATTACCTCTATTTTGCAAAATTACCTAAATACCCTTGTAGAATAGATTTATGGAAATACCCTTGGGTTGTGAAATGATGAAAATACCCCTATGTGATGAATACGAGTTTTGTGGATGTAACTCTTGTGCATGTTGCATTCATACGATATACTGTTTAGGATGCATATGGGTGGGAATTATGGTATGGAGGAAGATTTGAGGATCGCATAGTCGCTTGACGATCGTGGATCCACCGGTGGCTTTAAGCCCATTATATGATTAGCAGCTTTGCTTCAACATTGAGTAGTGCCGCTGTGAGTGCTACCTGTGGTGTGTAGAGAATGGATGGGTCGATTTAGAAATCCCCGCAGGTGTGTAGGGTTGGAAGGGAAATGGTGTGTAGCAGATGGATTTTTGGGTTGGGTTTTGCATTACCTTGTTTTGCATATGATATGATATGATATGAGGTCATTGTGGGCTAAGGCCAAGACCACCGATTTTGATAGGGCTTAGTCCCAATGTGAATATTTGTATATTGATTTGATTGCCAAGGGTTGTACACACTGAGTTTAAAAACTCACACCCTTTATTTAATGTTTCAGGTGATCCTCAATAGACGGCTCGACGTGGGAGAGGACTCGAAGATGGCCACACTACCAGACGTTTAAATTTTTTTTTGGTTTTTGTTTCAAAATTAAAAACATGGTTTTTTAAATTGCTTTATTTTAGTCCGATTTGACTTTAGATTTTGGATTGTTGTTTTCAACTGTTTACTTAAATATTAAGCCTAAGTAAATTTCGTATGTTTAAACTTGGTTTCTGAAGTATTTAAAACTATAAAAATGGGTTTTTTATTATTACTTAACAAGACTTGAGGATGAAAGGGCTTTTGGGCCTTAAATTGTTAATTAGCAAAATCATTTTGAATTGTGCCTTTAATGTGACATTCCAGATTTGGGCCTAACTTCTAGGCCGGGTTTGGGGTGTTACATAGTCAATTACTTGTACTTAGGTTTATTTAGTTGCATTTTAGGATATTATTTTAGCATTTTTAGAACATTGCATAAGAAGCTTAGATGGTGCTTAAATACTATTATTTGTTACTTTTAATTGCATGTGGATGGGTTGTGTTTGGTGGTTTGGCAGGTGCAGGTTAAGGAATAAGAAATAAAGGAGTGAAGGTTTGTCGGGGCAAAAGGTTGGACATTTTGTCAGCACGAATGTCATTGCAATTCCAAGAAGACTAAGTCAACACTCAACGCATACCAGTTTCAGCCCAATTGTACTCGTACCAGAAAAATCTACCTTAAAAAGAGGAGAAGATAATCATTAGTTGTTGAAAAAAGAATTTAAAAAGAGGAAAAGGTAAACATGGGCTGTTAGATTTACCCTAGGGTAAAAGCTATAAAATCCCAAATGAGGAAACTCTAAATAACGAACCAGAGGGAGCGATCCTTAGGCAAGAATAGAGGGTAGTAGCTGAGAAGTGACGGGAAGAGGAAGACAAAGGTAGTCCCTCTCAGCCATCGCAGGACATTGTACTGCTAGGTGTGAACTGGACACGAGAAAGTTGTCTTCCCGAAGTCTTCCGTATTTCTTACTTTGTTCTTCCGTGAATTGAATGATGAAAATGGTGTTGGATGTGATTTTGGTTTTGAATTTTATGTGCCAACCCATGAGCTAAATCTCATTGGACTGGGACTATATGATGACGCTTTTATTTTCTTTAAAGGTTGAAGCATATATCTGATTTAATTTACTATTTCATTCATTTTTTTTTATTTCTAAATTTTATGCGTACAATCCCTAGACATAGAAGATTGTTCAGCATGCCCATAAACTAAATCTAATTCTAAAAAGGTTGGATTAGTTGAATCAAAATTGAATTATATGAGCAAGTAGTTGACCGATACTTGCAGTAGACTCTAGACATAGAGCAACGTTCATACAGAAGGACAATAGTGTAGGGTATCATATCTAAAGCCTGCAACCATGGGTAAGGTAACTTAAGGTTTTTGCTCTCGAAAGAAGCAAACCATACCGAGTATTATTTTGCTGAGACATTATTGACATTAAGGGTAGATTCTTAGTAATCTCGACCTTCCAAATCAACATCATATATCCTTTATTCTTTGCCGTCGTATCTTTACCTTATCATTCTTAGTTATTTACTTAATCGTCTACATAATATTCCCATAGTAATTCTCATAATTTCCATTACATTTCTACTCTCGTTTTGCCATAGCATTTCCAGTTATTCATTAATTCAATGTATTGCTTACATCATTACTCCACTAATTGCCACTGTATATTTATGGTTGACTTTGCCATAGTATTAATCCTATTTTATTATAATAACTCGACCACTTTTATGACTTAATCCGATCCTCGTGGGAAGGATACTCACTTATCATTTTATTACTTGAACCGTCATGTATACTTGCACAAATCGCACATCATTTTATACGAGATAAGTTTTTGGCGCCGTTGTTGGGGGTCGACAATTTGGTTAAATTTGGTTCGGTTATTTTACTTAGTAGTTTATTTAACTTAGTGTATTTAATTTTTATATGTTTTCCATCAGTGCATGAGAAAAGGCATTCCTGCTAACATAGAATATGCTTTTGACCTAGTGATCGAAAGAACTTTGCGAAAAAAGAGAAAAGGATTGAAAAAAATGGCTAGAAGTGAGAATGATCCTGGCCTTAATGGTAATCCAATTTGCCGCAATGATAACCCTCTAATTGGTCGAGATGTAAATCCTCCTATAGATTGTGTGGTAAATGACCGAGACAAACCAATTCGAGAGCATATTGTTCCAATTTTGGATGATCTGAATACAGGGATAGTCAGACCACAATTATTGGCTCAGCAATTTGAACTAAAATCGGTAATGTTTCAAATGTTGCAAAAAGTAGGACAGTTTGGTAGACTACCCACTGAAGATTCATGACTACATTTAAGACTTTTTCTAGAAGTTGGTTACTCATTTAGATAATAGGGTGTTCCTGAAGATGCCCTGTGACTTAAACTATTTCCATATTCTTTAAGAGATCATGCGAGAGCATGGCTGAATGATTTGTCGTCGGGAACAGTGGCATCATGGAATGATCTTTGCTAGAGTTTTTTGCTTAGAAATGACATCACATCTTTTCGGCAATCAGAGGATGAAAAGTTGTATAAAGCTTGGGAACGATTTAAAGATTTAATTTGGAAGTACCTGATGCATGGATTTCAACATTGGACTTAGATGGAGATTTTTTTATAATGGGTTGAATGTACATACGAGGATGGTAGTTGATGCTTCCGCCAATGGTACATTGTTGAATAAATCTTATAATGAAGCATATGAGATTTTAGAAAAGGTTGCCGATAATTATTATCAATATCCGACTATAAGAGTTGGGACTAGTAGGAGAGCTACTAGTGCCATGGAGCTTGATGCAATCACTTTATTGACTGCTTAGGTATCATCTTTAACTAATATGATTAAGATAATGAAGAGGCCAACTGCAATTCAAGAGATGAAAGCAGTCGAGCTAGCATGTGTTTTTTGTGGTGAAGACCATGTGTTTGACGAATGCCCAGCAAATCCAGCATCTCTATACTACATGGGTAATTTTAGCTAGGATAATAACCCCTATTCCAACACCTAAAATCCAGGGTAGAAGCAACATTCAAATTTTAGTTGGAATAATCAAGATGTAAGGTGTTCACACAATGTTGCAAGACAGAATATCCACAATGCAGTGCCTAGTTATAATCATCCCATGCTGAGGCAAAATGCTCAACAAGGTCATGTATCATCTTCTAATTTTATTGAATCTTTGTTGAAGGAGTATAGGGCCAAAATAATGCTGTGATTCAGAGTCAGGCTGTGTCTCTTCAAGCTCTTTAGAATCAAGTGGAGAAAATAGTGAAAACTCTAAATTCTAGGCCACAAGGAGCATTGCCAAGTGATACTGAGAATTTGAGATCATAAAAAAAAAGAGCATTGCAAAACAATCACCCTTAGAAGTGGGACTAAATTGGATGAAGTTGTTCAAGATGCCACGACAGAAGAGGACAATTCCAGACTCGACCAGGAAAAGAATTCAGAACCATCTGAAAAGTACACTGCAACTGAAAAGGTAAAACAACAGTCTGTCGTAGAAAAATCAGATCATTTTGCTAGTGAAAATGCCATAGCAAAACAATATCAGTAACCTGAAGGACGCCACATTTACCATTTCCTCAGCGATTCCACAATTGTAAACAAGAGGCCCAGTTCAAAAGATTTTTAGATGTTTTGAAGCAACTCCATATTAACATATTGCTAGTAGAAGCTTTAGAGAAAATGCCCAATTATATGAAATTCATTAAAGATATACTGTTGAAGAAGCATAGATTGGGAGAATTTGAAACTGTTACTCTCATTGAAAGGTGCACTACAATGTTGATGAATAAATTACCTCTAAAGTTGAAGGACCAAGGGAGTTTCACTATCCCATGTTCCATTGGAAATCATTATGTTGGTAAGGTGTTATGTGATTTAGGACTAAGTATAAATCTAATGCCTATTTCTATTTTGAGGAAGTTGGGAATTGGGAAAGGGAGACTGTAACAGCCCGATTATGACCCTAATCGGAACGGTGGTTTCGGGACCACGAATCCAAGATAGAAAAATATTTTAAGACTATATTTGATATCTATGATATATGTTTGAACATGTGTTAAAATATTGTGGGTAAATTTGTCTGTTTGTGTGTTTAATTTAAGACAGAAGATTAAATTGCTGAAGTGGTAAAAATAGCCTTTATTTAAATTGTGTGGTTTAATTGACTTGTTCCTTTTATGGGTGGACTTAAATGGTAAATTAACCAAATAATAAGTGGGTGGACGGCATGATGTTTTCATAATATATTTTATTATTTGATCTTATAAGTGATGTTATATTAATATATGAATAATATAATATAATATGATTAAAATAAAGAAAAAATAAAAGAATAAGTGGATGTCCATCTTTATTTTTGTTCTTCATTGTTGAAACTTAAAGGAAGAAGAAGAAAATAAAGCTTTTCATCATTCAACCATTGCATGTTAAATTAAGGTTAGTAATTGAGCTCGGTTTTTGATAATTTTTAAGTTTTTGAGTTCGCTGCTTCGAATACTATTCAACCCATGTTGAAATTTTTGAGTTTGAGGCATGTTGATGATTCGACCATTGATGAGTGTTTATGTTTTGTTATGTTTGATGGTAGAATATTAAGTATATGTTTGAAATCAACATGTTTTGAATTGGAGATTTTGATTAAATTGAGTATTAGGGATTAAATTGCAAAAATTAAATAATTGAGGGATTAAAATGCTAAATAAATGGCTTGTATGGATTTATATAAGCATGATGAACATTCGGCCCTTAAGGAGTGAATTTAAATTTGGTGTATTTTGTGTTTTATGCAATAAGGACTAAATTGTAAATGTTGTAAATATTAGGGGTAAAATGGTAATTTGCATAATTATGTGTTTTTAGATTAAATTGAATAAAAATGTAATTGAATGAGCTCAATTGGGAATTATTTAGATCAAGAACAAAAAGAAACGGGATTGGATCGGGGAAAAGCGAAACTAAACGAGTAGCTGGGAAACCTTAATTCGACAATTTCCGAGGTATTTTAAGCAATTGGAAAGAATTGAAATTTAGTCTATATTATTGTGCACATGTTAAATGTTAGTAAGTGTGCTTAATTTCATTTTGCCGAATATGTTATGAATTTTGGTATGGATTGGCCGAATATAAATTGGTTAGTATATGTATTAATATAAGCATTGATCATTGAGCTGGATGAGCTTATATGTAAAAAGGATAAGGTAAGTGATTTTATTCGAATAAATGGTTATATGTATATATGTGTATTAAGGATTGTCGAATGTGATGGTGTTGAGATGGATGAATGAATTATGATTTACATGTGTTTTTAAATTGTGTATAGATGATAACAATAGTGAAATTATGTGTCTATATGATTGAGGAAATGATCGGCTAAGGGCACTATGTGTGCGAGTTCTATTACCGAGCACCGTGTGTGCAAAATCGATCGTTTGGCACAAAATGTGTGGAAAATACGCAATACGTGCGATACATTGCAAGTAATGGCACTAAGTGTGCGACACATTACTGGTATTTAGCACTATGTGTGCTCTTTATTTAAGTAACGGCACTAAGTGTGCGATACATTACATAAATTGCACTATGTGTGCAGGTGCATAAATTGCTAGAGACCTAAATAATTGAATGAAGGTAATCGAGAGAGGATGTACAGGTAAGTAATATATGATAGTTGAATGTTTTAGAGCTAATGAGGTAAGTTGTTTTGGGTTTATGAAATGTAGCAATAAGGTAAGATAATTAATTTTGGATTTGTTCGGATTGGATAAATGGTTCATGATTATTCGGCTTTGAAATTATTTGAATGTGATAATTGTTAAACAGTGAAACATGCTATGTATATGCGGTTATGAGTTAGTTAAGGATTAAGAGTAAATTGATTAAATTCTAAAAATGATTAGATGTATATGTTTACCATTGCTTATTACTTATTAAGCTAAGATAGCTTACCATTTGTGTTTAATTGACTATTTTATAGATTTTGAAGACTAGCTCGTGCTCGGGGATCTTCGTCAGTGTCGATCACATTATCACATAATTTTGGTATTTCATAAGTTGTATTTCTATTAAACTTATGGCATGTATAGACTAAGTCTCTTAAGTTGAGTTCGAATGATATGTATATGTATGTATGCCATGCAAAAATGGCTATGCATTTATGTATGTGTATAACTTGTAATGTGGGTCATGGTATTAGTGATGTGAATAATCGGTTTTGCTATATGTTTATTTCAAAGGTTTATTTTATGGTATAAGCATATGTAAGTAATGTATTAGATTAGGTGGTCTTTTACTTACATTTAAAGTTAAAGGATAATGATCATGATGTTTTGCGAAAATGGCTTACCCTTTTTGGTTTAAACTTGATTGTATATGTTTCTCTACTCGAGTTGGTTTGAGTTTGTTAAATTATGGATTTGCTATTGGAGTATTTTAATATACATATAAATATATTAAGTTTCTAGTTTGAAAGCTAATACTTAATGGGTGTATGTTAGTTTTGAGATTCTAGTAATGGATTGAATATGGTTTAAATATTTATGTGACATTGGAATGATGATGATTTGTTTCGGCATGTCTATTTGAATGTATCAATGTGGCTAGGTATAGATGATATAAATTGTATCTTGTGCATGTGTATACCATAGGTGAAATAGTAATGAGTAAATTGATGTGTATTATTGTATACATTCGGCTATGGCTTATTTTTGTATGGAGTTTAAATTTTCTCTTTAAGTGATATTATATGTTCGGCTATGTAACACTAATGGCTAAATAAATGATGAAATAACTAGATAAGGTGTATTCATGATATGTATAAATATATATGTGTATAATGAACAATGCCGAATATGGTAAGAAATTTGTGCTAATAAACTAGTTGATTTGGACTTTATATTTGTGGTTTAATAGAATGAAGAATGTCATAGACAAAAGTGAAGCATATGTACAGTAATGATATATGTTTGAATGTATTGATGATTTTGGAAATGAAATAAATGGATAAGCACTATGCATGTTCGGTATTTGTTTTTGAATGGTCAAATAAATGGTAATTTGCTATATGATTGTAATTATCCTTAGTTGATGTAAATGATATTATTTGTGTTACGTAAATAAATGATTTGATATTAGATGAGATATACATGTATATTAGTAATTGATCTTATAAAGTGTATTGACTTGTGTGAGGTTTAGTAATGCCTACAACCCAAATCTGGTGACGGATACGGTTTAAAGGTGTTACAGAGACCTACAACGGTAACGTTATAACTGGCTGATCAATCATATGCCCATCCGGAAGGTAAAATTGAAGACGTGCTGGTAAGAGTAGATAAATTTATCTTTCCTGCGTATTTCCTTATTTTAGAATCTAAAGCTAACCAAAATGTGACAATTATTCTTGGAAAACCTTTTCTTGCTACAGGTAGAACTTTAATCGATGTGCAGAAAGATGAATTGACCATGAGGGTAAATGATCAACAGGTTACTTTTAGTGTTTTTGATGCTTTGAATTGTGCAGACAAAAATGAAGAATGCCACGCCATTGGTTTGATAGAAATGGCAATGGAGGAAGAGTTCACTAGCCTTTTCTATAGCAATTCTAATAGTGATGAAGATTCATTTGAGCGGAAACCCTTGTGCACTTTTTTGGAGCAAAATAGACATTTCAATTTTGATGAACAATGCTTGGTAGCTCATGTGTATCCACATGGAGCTGTTGATGTCAAGGACATGAAAATGGGGGACACATTTAAAGTTAATAGACAATGCTTGAAACACTACTAGGGTGCTGATGTAGAGCGTGATAAACAGCCCATTGATCTTTGAGATGTTTAAATTCAACATCTTGAATTTTTTTTTATTTTCATTATTTTGATTTTTTTTAATAAACTATAGGAAGGAAGGGGGTCAGTGATGCAAAGCTCGTTGAGACGAATCCTGCCGATGAAGAGAATGCACCCAAAGCACCGAAGGAAGAACTAGAGAAAACAGAGTCTATCAGCATTGAGACTGGCCGTAAGGACAAAGAGGAAGCAGAGGTACAAAGTTGCTACTCGTAAATCAATCCGTAGTACAGAATGAAGTATCTACAATACAGTCCAAGCAAGGAAAGTTTTATTTTTATTTCATACACATTGCATTGTATATATTTTGCTATGACATTGTCTGTATATAAATAGTTTGCATATATCTATTCATGCATTGAGGGTGTATTGTGCATTTAGGTTACATTACGTATCTAGTATGTATGTTCATCCTAGTATAGTTAAGTTGTTTGTTAGTGGAAACACGAAAATATACACACTTTTTCATGCCCTTTTATCTCAAATTCATGCAGTTTTGGGAAAATTCTTGTCGAAAAATATATAATTACTATAAAATAATGAAATTGTACTTAAATTATGAACATCTTGAATTTTAATTAATTTTATATCAAATTTTGATTATTTTCAACAGATTTGTACAAAGGGCGAAAAATGGCTCGGCATGTAACATCCTAAAATTTGAATTTTTATATGTTGCATTATTTGGTGCTCAGCTAGTTTATTTATCCTATGTGTGTGCTAAAATAGTCCTGAGAAGGTTCGGGATTTAATTGGATTTTGGAATAAATTTTGGTAAATAGTACTTTATTGAAGTGGAACAAGTAACCTTGATGTTTAAGGAAATTAAGTGGCAAAAGTTAGCATAAGATGAGCTAGTAGTAAAGAGGAGTTGGCGCCATAAGCATACTTAGACGAAAGAGGTTCGAATCCCTTGTTATGCATGAGAATTTTTTTTTTAAATTTTTGCACTCATCTAACATGTGTCGGCCAAGCTTTATTTTTGGAAACTTGGACTTTTAGATTATGGCAAGGTGGCTAATGGATTAAGGCAAGAATTAAACTTAAGGTAGGGAATCATGAGGTTATGGTATGTAGGGGGACACAAGGCACATTTTAAAGAATGTGCTTTGGAAAGTTTGGAATGGCCAAAATTTGACTTTGGTGTCCATGTATTTGGACGGCTTTGGGGGCTAGGGGGTGACCGAATTTTGTTGAAGGCTTTGGTAAGGATGTGTAGCTAGTTGGTCATTCTCTTTTGGTCATTTTGTACTTTTCACAAAAGCATTTTTCTTTCATCTTTCTCTCCCTAGCCGAATGCACATTGAGCATTGATGAGCACCTTTTGTTTTTTCTTCTTTTGGTCATTTTATTTTGACCATTTGGTCTTATTTTGCCTAACCTCTCAAGTCATTTTTCCCTAGTGCCGAAAACACCAAAACCTGAAGACCATTTTTCTCTTTTTATTTTCTTCTCCATTGCCGAATGCTCTCTAGCATCAAACCTCTCTCTTTGCTCCTTCTTCACCTTTGAAAACCGAAACACAAACCTCTCATCCTCTATTTCTTTCTTTCTCTTCATTTTTCTTCATCTTGTTCATTCTTACGAACATATTTCTCCTTTTTATATTTTCACCATGGCCGGATGTCAATGACTATCTTTATAACGAATTTTTCATTTCACATATACTTCTTCTCAACCATTAGCTGTTCTGAGCCATTAGCTGTTTGGGGTTTCCCAACGGGTTATAGACCGTCAACCGGGGAAAACCGGCAAATCATAGTTATTCGTGATTCCGAGGGTAAAAATCCTAGACCCTTTATCTTTGAATAAATTACTATAAGTGTTAATGATCTAATTGAGCGTTCAAAATATTCTAGGTGCTGACGATCAAGAAAGTGTAGTGCTCACCGTAATCAGGTGTGTAAACCTCGCACAGTATCCCATGGGTTAGATGACTATATCGTAGTAATCGTTGGATTAAATAACAAGTTAGTGAAATCGAGCAAAATAGTATATTTATCACTCTAATGGTAAAAACTATGAAATCGGTATTAAGACCGTGAAAATTATGAAATTGCCCTTAATGGGCTAAATCGATAAGTGTGATTAAATGGGTCTTATGTGATATGTGATAAATGAGCTATATGTGATAAATGAGCTATATATGATATTTGATAATTGGGCCATATGTGATGTTTGATAAATGGGCCACGTGTGATATGAGATTATATAGGCCAAAATGTGTAATGGGCCAGATTGTAATAATTTAAATAATGGGCCTTATGTTGGAATAATTATATGAATGGATTGTTATGCATATTATATACATGATTGCATGGGTTGGGCTTTTTGACGAAGAGAAGTTCTGGTAGCTTTGCTTCAAAATTTTGATGGCTTCGTGCCCAGTTTAATATATGGCTTCGTGCCCATTTTGATATATGGCTTCATGCCCAGTTTGATATATGGCTTCGTGCCTAGTTTGGTGTGTTGGCGGGGTGGGTGTCTAAAGCTCCCCACAGGTGTGCTGGTTGGTATGGGTGGTGTGTAGCGGATGAAAATTTAGGTTTGGTTTTGGGAATTGCATATCACATGCATTTTATTCATGTTAAATAGTTATATTTATAATGGGCTCAGGCCCAAATAAATGCTTAAATGGTTTTGGCCCAGTGGACTATGGTAAGTGAGTTACACACTGAGTTCTAAGTAACTCACGCCGTTTTCTTTACCCTTTCTAGGTAATGATCAGTGATGGAGGCTTGGGCTAGGGACGACTCAGTGGAGGCCATACTACGAATAATGGGTTAATTAAATTTCGAATTTCTTTAAAGTACTTTTTAATATTTGCTTTTAGGTTGTGATGTAATAAGGCCTTTGGTTAAATTTTTATGGATGTTTTACTTGTGGATGGATTTTATATTACGTTTTAAATACTTAAATGGGATTTCTTTTTCTAAAAATATAAATAATTGTTTTTCTTAAATAAACGTACGAAAAGGATTTCATTCTTAGTTAATTTTAACTCGGTAACAATTTTTCTATAACAAACCTTTTCAAAATCTTTATTTTAAAAATCCATTTTCTACAAACCTTTAAGAGACTTTACATATGATCTTTTCATGTGACATGTCAAATCTGGTCTTAACGCATAGACCAGGTTTGGGGTGTTACATTTTATGGTATCAGAGCCAGTTTCAAAACTCGGCTGTGGTTTGGGTTCAACAACAATTTTCGTTTAAAACTATTTCGAATTTATAGAATTTATGTTTTAAAGGTAGTATGTCACCACGAGCATCCGGCACCAAGTCAAGTAAGTATTCATATACTGAATGATTGTTATTGTGATATAATCATAGGAACACTCTAGAACTTCTAGTTTTAGGTGTTGAAACTGTGGAGATTAAGACTATAGGATGTGATTACGAAAACAACTCTATCTCTTATATCTCATAAAATATTGTTAATAAACACTGAAATAGAATTCTGATTCATAAAACTTGTAATCAGATTAAACCGGATTAGTCATTATGAGCGCTAGAGGACGTGGACGTGGTAGACGTGGCCGTTGTAGAGGCCGAGGTGCTAGAGTCGTGTTTAAGGCATCAGGACATATGCCAAAAATGGATGCACCGGCATCACCTGTATCAGAAAATGAATCCCACGATCGTATGAGGGAAGACATTGCTCTGTCCCAGGCAATGTTTCGAGTTTTGGAAAGGGTCGCTGGGGCTAGATCAGGGCCAGTAGCTCGAGGATCAATATCGGAGCGGCTCAGATCCAATGGTGCTGAGACTTTTAGGGGTATTTTTGGAGTAGCCCCAAATGTTGCGGAATATTGACTCGAGGCTGTAGAGCGGATTATGGATGACCTAGAGTGTACTATCGAGCAGAAATTAAGAGGAGCTGTGTCCTTGATGAGGGACGAGGCGTATCAATGGTGGCTTACTGTTCGAGAAGGCACCCAGGCTGAACGTGTTACTTGGGATTTCTTCAAAGCTACTTTCCAAGGGAAGTATGTCGGGGCAAGCTATGTAGATGCCCGGAGGAAGGAATTCCTGAATCTGGTTCAAGGAAATAAGACAGTGGCAGCTTACGAGGCAGAATTTCTTTGCTTGAGCCGTTATGCTCGCACAATAGTGCCGACTGATCATGAGCGCTGTGTACATTTTGAGGATGGGCTGAATGATGAGTTACAGGTACTGATAGCCCCACAACAAGAAAGGTTTTTTGCCACGCTTGTGGAGAAAGCCAAGATAGCCGAAGAGGCTAAGAATTTAGAACGTCAGAACCGGGAAAGAGTCAGAGGCAAGAGGGATTTTAAGTACTCGGGTTCTGCTAAAAGGTTCCAAAAGAGGCCTTGGAATGATGAGCCAGCTCAAGCTAGAGCACCTGTGGCTACCAACCAGATTCAACAATGTGCTGACTGTGGGAGACGACACTCCGGAGAATGCTGGAAGAGAACTGATAGTTGTTTTAAATGTGGTTCTAAGGACCACCAGCTTAAGAATTATCCTCAATGGACTGCTTCGACTCAAGAAGCTCGTAACCCTGATGCACAGTCAGCTAGAGGCGCTCAGTAGCCACCGAGAGGCTGTGGACTAGGTCGTGGTGGTAATGGCGCTGGACGAGGTCAGGGTGCACCGGGTCGAGGTAATGGCTTTAGAGGTAACATGGAGGCGAGACAGCCGGGGTTGATCTATGCGGTCAGGCGTCGAGAGGATGGCGATGCACCTGATGTGATAACTGGTACGTTCTTCATCTTTGATGTACCTGTTACTGCTTTGATAGTGTAACATCCCGAAATTGGGCCTAGTAGGATTGAGCCTAATGGGCCTTGAGCATAGTAGCGTTTAAATTTTTGGAGAACAAGAGATCGACTTAAATGCAAGTTGGACCTATTAGATAAGTGATTTTTGGAAGGTTAGAGGGCTTCTGTGAAGTCCCGGGATCAAACTTTGGCTTTGGGGAAATTTTGGTTTTAGGTGAGAAAACCTTGGAAGTTGGCAGGTAGGCCTTGAGAAAACCTTGGAAGTTGTCAGGTAGGCCTTAAGAATATCATGTGGAGGAAAATGACACAAGTGGAGTGTGTGGTGTAGTGGCAAAGTGACGCCACATAAGGGACAAGGGAATGACGCCACAGGGAAGGAAGGAGGTCTAAGGTTCAAGTCTTGGCTCTTGCATTTTGGTTTTCCTTTTTACATGGACTTTAGTATTTGACTATAGATTCAAATTTAGTTGCGCATGGTTTAAGACACAAGAGGAGTTTGTGGCCAAGTGGTTAGCGGTGTGGATTATGTTGCAGGGGAGCCTGGGTTCAAATATCATGAGAAGCAAGGGAGTATTTATTTTGCGGTCTGGACGGGAAGAGTTTCAGTTGAATTGAAACTCTACTGACGAAGGGATCCCACATCGAAAAGATACAAAGAAGAAAGGTGAAGAGCTAGCTATATAAAGAGCATTTCAGGAGGAGAGTTAACATACCTTGGTGGGCGTTTGGTCATAGGAGTGGTCGCAGCGCGATTTAACACCAGACTCCTATCAGGTGTGTACTTCTCTACTCTAGCTGTATAGCGGCACATGCCGAAGTGTCGGTGACGGCAATAGTAGCCACACGAGTGTGCGAGCGCACATGTGGGGCTTCGACGCGATAGTTGAGGCCATCAGTAGTATTCTTGTGGGTTGAGGCTGCTTGGGCCACGATGGGCCGAAGTGGGCCCAATGGGCCCGTGGGCCCAATTGAATAAAATTTTATGATGATATAGTATATAGTGAACTAGAGTAGGTGGAACTTATATACGTGGCTAGATTTGTGTTAGGTGGGCCACACAAGCGTGTGGGCTCGAATGGGCCGGAATCGGGTTTTAGGCCCAATAGATCGGTACGACCGGAAATGGTAGCTGAGTCACTCGGGGCGACATTAGGCCTTCGTAAAGGCCATTACAGGTGCGAAATTACTGATATATCCTTGGATAGGTAAACTATGAAAATGCCCTTGGTAGGTAAAATTACGGTTATACCCTTAGAGGTTGATTAGCGCGATTATGTTGTTTTATGTCTATCTGATTATGATGGTAATTCATGTTATACTTATATTTGGTATATGTTTAGCATGCATGACGTACTGCATACACGATGTTGTCATATTGCATGGGTGTAATGAGAGGAGGGGGAAGGTATGATTTCAGACTGTCACCAGTGGTTTTGACCACACAGTGGGTTGGCCCCGCTTTCTATAATATTGTTACTAAGTCTCAGTGGTTTTGACCACCAGTGGTTTTGACCACATATTGCTATCTCTGTGACTCGTCCCAGTGGTTTGGTACCATAGTGGGTTGGCCCCACATATCGATATACGGGATTGTCACCAGTGGTTTTAACCACAAGGTGGGTTGGCCCCACCCATATTATTTGTGACTACGGTCACCAGTGGTTTTGACCACACATATATTATTTGTGACTATGGTCACCAGTGGTTTTGACCACACGGGGTAGATTCAGGAGTTTCGGATGGTTAGGTTTTGGGTTGCATGGCATACTTATTGACTTATGAAATTTTGTAAGAGCATTAATATCTTCGGGATGGGGGATTATACACTGAGTCTCGGTGACTCACCCCTTCCTTTACATTTTGCAGATGATTCGTAGATCGCGGATGCGGAGCCGGGGCGGACTCGAGGTGGCCATGCACATTCTTTTTCAGGTTTTGTTTTAAATTACTATTTCGGTTATAACTTTGCTATTAAATTTGGTTTTTAGGTTTGTAATAAGGCCACTAGCTTATATTTTTGGGTTTATTCATCTGCTTTGAATTTTCACTAAATTTGTACAAGTTAAACCAAATGGCATGTCTGAATAACCTTTAAAATGAAAGTTTTCCAAACTCTCACAACTTATCGGGTTTTTCTAAAACTTTACCATCGAGTAACGGCAAACAAGTTATGATAATTAGCTAACAACATATACTTTAAAAGCTACATTTTCCTTAAAGACTAAATTCGAAACGATTTTTTTCACTCAAACCAACTCAGCATTTCATAAAATCAAAAGGTTTTCTTAAAATAAAAGATGACAACTTGTTTTCAACAACGGTTCTTTTCAAAATTAAATCACCAACCTGTTTTCTTCAAAAACATTTTTCCCTGTGACATGCAGAATTCGGTCGTAGTGTGTTGACCGGGTTTGGGGTGTTACAGATAGATATTGGGTCTACCCACTCATATGTTGCTAGTGCCATAACTGGAAATCTGAATATTAGATCTGAGATTACTGATAGAGAGGTGACGGTAATTAGTCCTTTAGGACAGTCGGTAATCGTGAATAAATTGTATAGAGATGTGCCTTTAGAAATTCAAAGAGAAATATTTTTGGCGGATTTGATGGAACTACCTTTCGGCGAGTTTGATCTTATTTTGGGCATGGATTGGTTGGTAAAGCACCGGGCGCACTTGGATTGTGCTGCAAAGCGGATGTCGATAAGGACCTTGGATGATAAGGAAGTAGTAATGATAGGCGAATGAAGAAACTATTTGGCAAATGTGGCATCTGCTTTAAAGGCAGAAAAGTTGGTGCGAAAAGGGTATGGAGCGTTTCTAGCTTTCATTAGTGCGTTGGATGCAAAGGGATTATCGGTGGAAGGTGTGAGAACGGTGAAAGAATTTCCAGATGTTTTTCCCGAGGAACTTCCAGGTCTACCTCCAGATCGGGAAGTTGAATTTGGCATTGAGCTTTTGCCCAGAACGGCTCCGGAGTCCATTGCTCCTTATAGAATGGCGCCGTAGGAGCTAGTGATGCTTAAAACTCAAATTCAAGAACTGTTAGATCGGGGGTTTATTCGACCGAGTGTGTCTCCATGGGGAGCACCATTTTTGTTCGTCAAGAAGAAGGATAGGTCGATGCGTATGTGCATTAATTATAGGCAGTTGAATAAATTGACGATCAAGAATAGGTATCCATTACCGAGAATCGACGACCTATTTGATCAATTGAGAGGAGCTTCAGTTTTCTCTAAGATTGATTTAAGATTGGGTTATCACCAACTCAAGGTTAAGGAGGCATATATTCATAGGACGATATTTCGAACTCGTTATGGACATTATGAGTTTTTGGTGATGCCATTTGGTTTGACCAATGCACCAGCTGCATTTATGGACATGATGAACCGAGTCTTTCAACCCTATCTAGATCGGTTCGTGGTAGTGTTCATAGATGATATCTTGGTATATTCGAGGAATGAGGAAGAGCATGACTCACATTTGCGCACAGTATTGCAAATAATGCGAGATAAGCAACTTTATGCCAAATTCAGTAAGTGTGAATTTTGGCTGAAGGAAGTGACTTTCTTGGGGCATGTTGTGTCAGCCGAAGGGATCAGAGTTGGTCCTCAGAAGGTAGAGGCTATGTTGGATTGGAAACCACCGAAGTCAGTGGCTGAGATTCGGAGTTTCTTAGGTTTGGCTGGCTATTATAGACGCACTGTTGAGGGGTTTTCGTTGATCACTGCACCCCTAACTAAACTGGTGCGAAATGGAGTACCGTTTGTGTGGGCAATTAAACAACAAGAGAGTTTCGAGAAATTGAAGAAGATTTTGACGGAAGCACAGTACTGATTCAACCTGAGACTGGAAAAGAGTTCATTGTTTACTATGATGCGTCACACACGGGCTTGGGATGTGTGTTGATGCAAGGTGGACAAGTGGTAGCTTATGCATCTCGTCAGTTGAGGCTGCACGAAGTCAACTATCCTACCCATGATTTGGAGTTGGCTGTGGTGGTTTTTGCTTTAAAAATTTGGAGGCATTATCTCTATGGTGAGAAGTGTAACACCCCAAACCCGGTCAACACACCACGACCGGATCTGGTATGTCACAGAGGAAAATTGTTTTGAAGAAAACAGGTTACCGGTTAAAGTTCGATTGAGAAAACTCCTTACTATAGTTAAAATCTTGGGTATGATTGTTCCAAAACCGATGGTGCATTTCAAAACCCGGAACTTTTGAAAACTTAGTTGAATCCATAAGTAAAACCAATTCATATCAATTAAAAATCCAAGTAATTTCTTTTAGTTGCTTAAAACATTATGAACTTAGTGTGGAAAATCTTGAGTTTGGAAAACATTTGAGTTTCATTGATTTTAAATTACCGTGTTCTACCCGATGGTAGAGTTTAAAGCGTATCGCTTTGTAGTTTTGAAAACCTTTTCCTTTTTAAGTTTTATCCATTGTTAACTCAATACTTTACTAAGACATATTTGAAATCCAAACTAGGCATATAAATAATCAAAGCATAATCTTAAAAGGCCTTTTACAATCCCAACAAAACCAAATGAAAGTAAACGAAATAAAGTACCAAGTTTTAAATCAGTGCAAGTCCAATTTATTCATAGCATGGTCACCTCGAGTCCATCCGGCTCCATGTCCGCGATCTAAGTGTCAACTGAAATGATAAGGGAGAAGGTGAGTCGTAAGACTCAAAGCACATAAATCCTCTCCGATTAATGCAACATACTAACACACACCGCATACATAGCAATACAAGTAATGCACCCAATCCTAGCCATCCACACTCCTTTTCTACCCCGTGTGGTACCAAACCACTGGTGGTGCCAAACCACTGGTGACCCAAAGTCACGATATCCATAAGTGTGGTGCCAAACCACTGGTTACCCAAAGTCACGAATAATCCAAATGATGGGGCCAACCCATCGTGTGATACCAAATCACTGGCGACGATCTCGTATCTCAAAGTGGGGCCAACCCACGGTGGTGTTGAACCACGTGGGCAGTCGCTATGAGGTGCCAAACCTCCGTGTCCCAAAGACACAAGTGTGATACCAAATCACCGTGACCGAAGTCACGATTAATCGAGTAATGGGGCCAACCCATCGTGTGATACCAAATCACTGGCGTCAATCCCGTAATATCAACCGTGGGGTCAACCCACTGTGGTGCTAAGCCACTGGGACGAGACGCTAAGGTGCCAAACCTCTGGTGACCTAAAGTCACAATAATCAATCTGTGGTACCAAACCACTGGAGGTGCCAAACCTCTGGTGTCCCAAAGACACGGATATCATATTCCCCCTCCTCTCATATCACCCATTATCATACCGACTCATGGAAAGTATGCAAATCATGCAAATCATGCTAACATGCCCAATATTGCATCACATCAATAACAGAACTTGTAACGAAACGGACTTACCCGAATCCGTGCTCATACCCCATAGGGTATCGTATCAATCAACCATACTGTTTCGGCTTTATTAAGCAATCCGGTTATTAAACATATTACTAAGCAAAGAGTGTGTTAGTTTACACACCTGTTAAAACGCAAGCTTTTAAACCCAACGAACCGATCTAAGATCCTCAAATACTTTGCTCCTATAATCGGCCAAACATGAGATTAGCCATCTACACCATTCGGCTAAAACAGATAACACAAGAGGGTTAACACCTAAACCCTTACCTTGCAAATGGTTTGGTTTCCTACTAGAACCCGAACCAAACAATGGTTCCTTAGTCAATCGGCCACACCCTAATAAGAAAACAGTTAATCCTTTGAAGACTTGGCTTAATAAAAACTAAACGAATAGACTAAAAGAACCAACTCTTACCACCACTTACCAAACGAACAACCAACGATGACTGCTTCACTTGATCGCCACCAAAATCCAAAGGCCCTATAATGAAATCGGTTCACACAAGGGATTAACTCCTATCAACCCAATGTCGAAAGTGGCTCTCAACCAAATGAAAATTGACAGAGAACAAGGGAGGGGAGAGATGAACATTCGGTCAAACACTTACCTTGCTCAAAACCCGATTGGAACCTACACAAGAGAGATTCACACTACCCCAATATTCGGCCAAGAGAGAAAAACTACTAAGAGAGGGGATGTTTCGGCAACACAAGGGAGAGATTCGGCTAGCCTCTTAAAGGTAAAAAGCAAAAGAAATGTGGTTAAAAAGGAGAAGAGAAATCGGCAACAATTGAAGAAAGATTCGGCTCAAGTGAAATGGAGAAAAATAAATGGGAAAATTCGGCTAAGAAAGCAATGTGAATTCGGCACAAGTGTATCAAGAGAAAAGAGAAGAAAGTATGAGAAAAAAGGGATACTAGTTTCGGCTTACACAAATGAAAAAGAAAGTGGGAGAGAAGAGAACATTCGGCTACCAAGAAAATTGAAAGAAAACAAAGCAATTTTGGCAAAGGTTCCTTGGACTTTCAGTTTCAAGAAGAAAATGAACTCTCTTGAAATTCGGCTAACAACTTGACAAAAGGGAGAATTTTGGCTTTCACAAATTGACCGAAAAACACCAAAAATGCCAAAAGAATTTCGGCACACTCCACTTACCCACTTACCAAAACCGGCCACTCCCCCCCATGAAGCATCCAAGATTCGGCCACTACCTCCAAACACTCCCAACCACTAATTCAAATCACTTTGAACTAGTCAATCTCCACAATTTACTCTCCACCCACCATTTGAACAATTTGACTTGGTCTATGGCAGAGTTTGAACTGCCTACAACTTCTCCTCCTCTATGCCGTCAAAATGGAAGCAAAATGTGAGCATTCAGCAGCTTGAACACAGGATCTCCTCCTCTGCAAGTGGCGTCACACACACAAGCTTCAAGTGGCGTCTACCTTGCCACTCCACCAGCTCATTTCTTGTGCTAACATTCACCAAATAATATCTATAAGCCCCAGCTTCATCAGCTCCTCCCACCTAAGCCTAAAAACCAAAATTTTCCTACCACTCAGGCTCACATCAGGCTTACACCTAAGCCCCAAAACAACACAAACAACAACATAGCAGGCTAAAAACATGCAAACCATGCAACAACAAAATAGCCCCTATCCCGGGATATTACAAGAAGTCGATCATTTATACGGACCATAAGAGTTTAAAGTACCTCCTTACCCAAAAAGAGTTGAACTTAAGACAACAGAGATGGATAGAGCTGTTAAAGGATTATGACTTCTCAATCGAGTATCATCCTGGAAAGGCTAACGTGGTAGCAGACGCGTTGAGTCGTAAGGTAATATCGAAATTGAGAGCGATGTTCGCTCACCTCAGTCTGTATGAAGATGGTAGTCTTCTAGCCGAACTTTAGGTGAAGCCTTTGTGGTTAGAACAGATCAAGGAAAAGCAGATATCAGATGAAAAGTTGGGTCCCTTAATTCAACAAGTTGAAAGTGGTGTAATAGGGATTTTGGAATGAATAAGGATGGAATGCCGTGCTTTCGCAGAAGAGTGTATGCCCATGGATTCGAAATTAAGACAAATGATTTTGCGTGAGGTGCATAGTAGCCCTTATGCTATGCACCCTGGAGGAAATAAGATGTATCAAGATCTATAGGAGCTGTATTGGTGGCCAGGGTTGAAGCGAGAGGTTACAGATTTTGTGAGTAGGTGCTTGACGTGTCAGCTAGTGAAGGCGGAACATCAATTTCCGTTGGGATTGTTGCAACCGGTAAAGATTCCATTATGGAAATGAGAGCGGATAACCATGGATTTTGTTAGTGGGTTACCCTTAACACCTACTAAGAAGAATTCCGTATAGGTAATAGTGGATCGATTGATGAAGACTGCCCATTTTCTACCAGTTCGTATGGATTACTCGATGCAGAAGTGGGCTAAGTTGTACATAGCAAAGATCGTGAGGTTGCATGGGTACCAGTGTCTATTATTTTAGACAGGGACCCTAGGTTTACATCACGATTTTGGAAAGCTTTGCATGAGGCTTTGGGAACAAAGTTAAACTTCAGCACGACTTTTCATCCCCAATCAGATGGACAGTTGGAAAGAGTAATCCAGATTTTGGAAGACATGTTAAGGGGTTGTGTGATTGACTTTAGAGGTAGTTGGGAGGATTTTCTACCGTTGGCAGAGTTTGCGTATAACAATAGCTATCAGTCCAGTATTCAGATGGCACCCTACGAGGCATTGTATGGTCGTAGGTGTTGTACTCCTACTTGTTGGACTGAATTGGGTGAACGATAGTTATTGGGTCCTGAGCTGATATCAGAAACGGAAGAAAAGGTAAAGGTAATTCGGGCTCGGTTAAAGGAAGTTTTAGATAGACAGAAATCGTATGCAGATCTGAAGCGCAAGGATATTGAGTTTACGGTGGGAGATCAGGTCTTTCTAAAGGTCTCACCTTGGAAGAAGATCTTCAGGTTTGGAAGGAAGGGCAAGTTGAGCCCTAGGTTCATCGGACCGTATCGTGTGTTGAAGTGTGTAGGAATAGTGGCTTATCAGCTTGAATTACCTCCGGAGTTGAGTCGGATTCACAGTGTCTTCCATGTCTCTATGTTAAGGCGTTATCGATCGGATCTGTCTCACATAGTACCAGTAGAGGAGGTTGAGTTAAGGCCTGACTTGTCTTTTGAGCAGGAACCAGTGAAAATTTTAGATCGTGATGTTAAGGTGCTAATAAAGAAGTCAGTACCGTTGGTTAAGGTTCTATGGCGTAATCACGGAACGGAGGAAGCTACGTGCGAGCCTGAGGATGCAATTCGACAACAATATCCTCACCTCTTTTAACCAGGTAAATTTCAAGGACGAAATTTTCTTTAAGGGGGTAGAATTGTAACATCCTAAAATTTGAATTTTTATATGTTGCATTATTTTGATGCTCAGCTAGTTTATTTATCCTATGTGTGTGCTAAAATAGTCTTGAGAAGGTTCGGGATTTAATTGGATTTTGGAATAAATTTTGGTAAATAGTACTTTAATGAAGTGGAATAAGTAACCTTGATGTTTAAGGAAATTAAGTGGCAAAAGTTAGCATAAGATGAGCTAGTAGTAAAGAGGAGTTGGCGCCATAAGCATACTTAGAGGGAAGAGGTTCGAATCCCCTGTTATGCATGAGAATTTTTTTTTTAATTTTTGCACTCATCTAGCATGTGTCGGCCATGCTTTATTTTTGGAAAGTTGGACTTTTAGTTTGTGGCAAGGTGGCTAATGGATTAAGGTAAGAATTGAACTTAAGGTAGGGAATCATGAGGTTATGGTGTGTAGGGGGAACACAAGGCACATTTTAAGGAATGTGTTTTGGAAAGTTTAGAATGGCCAAACTTTGACTTTGGTGTCCATGTATTTGGACGGCTTTGGGGGCTAGGGGGTGACCGAATTTTGTTGAAGGCTTTGGTAAGGATGTGTAGCTAGTTGGTCATTCCTTTTGGTCATTTTGTGCTTTTCATAAAAGCATTTTTCTTTCATCTTTCTTTCCCTAGCCGAATGCACATTGGGCATTGGTGAGCACCTTTTGTTTTTTCTTCTTTTGGTCATTTCATTTTGACCATTTGGTCTTATTTTGCCTAACCTCTCAAGTCATTTTTCCCTAGTGCCGAAAACACCAAAACTTGAAGGCCATTTTTCTCTTTTTATTTTCTTCTCCATTGCCGAATGCTCTCTAGCATCAAACCTTTGCTCCTTCTTAACCTTTGAAAACCGAAACACAAACCTCTCATCCTCTATTTCTTTCTTTCTCTTCCTTTTTTTTCATCTTGTTCATTCTTATGAACATATTTCTCCCTTTTATGTTTTCACCATGGCCGAATGTCAATGACTATCTTCATAACCGAATTTTTCATTTCACATATACTTCTTCTCAACCATTTTTCTATTCAAACTTTGAACAATCAGTAAGAATCCTATTTATTTGTTTTGATATTTGTTTTCTTATTTGCCAACCCATAAGTTGGCTTGGGAAACCTTTTTGACCAAAATTATCATCCATTTCTCATAGACAATTCCTCTTCGTGAAATAGTGGAAGGCCGAATCGCTATCTCTTCGAAGTTATCTCGTAATCACTAGAATTCAGATCAAAAACCTTCAAGGTGAGAGTTCTTCATGGTTTTCACGATCATCCTTTATTTATTAAGATGATTAACAGTGTGGAAAGGAGTAATCGATTCTTATATATAGGGATTTATTCGTGGATCTCTCGAAACATCGTGGTAAGCCTATCTATACCATTTCTTTAAGTCCATACTTTAGTATATTATCGATTTACTAAAGATCTAACGAATGGAGGCCTATAGTGACGTTTTGAAAGGGAATTCTAGTGGTGTTTCCAAAAGGAGTGGTTTGGCGTTCTCAACTCTTAGATTCAAACGAAGGGCTATTTCGGTAATCCGAGACTTTCCATCGGGTTGTGGACCCTCATCCGGTGAAAATCAGTTATTCGAAGTTGTACGTAGTTTTGAGCCATTAGCTGTTCGGGGTTTCCCAACGGGTTGTGGACCGTCAATCGGGGAAAATCGGCAAATCATAGTTATTCGTGATTCCGAGGGTAAAAATCCTAGACCCTTTATCTTTGAATAAATTACTATAAGTGTTAATGATCTAATTGAGCGTTAAAAATATTCTAGGTGCTGACGATCAAGAAAGTGTAGTGCTTACCGTAATCAGGTGTGTAAACCTCGCACCGTATCCCATGGGTTAGATGACTATATCGTAGTAATCGTTGGATTAAATCACAAGTTAGTGAAATCGGGAAAAATAGTATATTTATCACTCTAATGGTAAAAACTATGAAATCGATATTAAGACTGTGAACATTACGAAATTGCCCTTAATGGGCTAAATCGATAAGTGTGATTAAGTGGGCCTTATGTGATATGTGATAAATGAGCTATATATGATATTTGATAATTGGGCCATATGTGATGTTTGATAAATGGACCAAGTGTGATATGAGGTTATATAGGCCAAAATGTGTAATGGGCAAGATTGTAATAATTTGAATAATGGGCCTTATGTTGTAATAATTATATGAATGGATTGTTATGCATATTATATACATGATTGCATGAGTTGGGCTTTTTGACGAAGAGAAGTTCTGGTAGCTTTGCTACAAAATTCTGATGGCTTCGTGCCCAGTTTAATATATGGCTTCGTGCCCAATTTAATATATGGCTTCGTGCCCATTTTGATATATGGCTTCATGCCCAGTTTGATATATGGCTTCGTGCCCAGTTTGGTGTGTTGGCGGGGTGGGTGTCTAAAGCTCCCCACAAGTGTGCTGGTTGGTACGGGTGGTGTGTAGCGGATGAAAATTTAGGTTTGGTTTTGGGAATTGCATATCACATGCATTTTATTCATGTTAAATTGTTATATTTGTAATGGGCTCAGGCCCATATAAATGCTTAAATGGTTTTGGCCCAGTGGACTATGGTAAGTGAGTTACACACTGAGTTCTAAGTAACTCACGCCGTTTTCTTTACCCTTTCCAGGTAATGATCAGTGATGGAGGCTTGGGCTGGGGACGACTCAGTGGAGGCCATACTACGAATAATGGGTTAATTAAATTTCGGATTTCTTTAAAGTACTTTTTAATATTTGCTTTTAAGTTGTGATGTAATAAGGCCTCTGGTTAAATTTTTATGGATGTTTTACTTGTGGATGGATTTTATATTACGTTTTAAATACTTAAATGGGATTTCTTTTTCTAAAAATATAAATAATCGTTTTTCGTAAATAAACGTACGAAAAGGATTTCATTCTTAGTTAAATTTAACTTGGTAACAATTTTTCTGTAACAAACCTTTTCAAAATCTTTATTTTAAAAATCTGTTTTCTACAAACCTCTAAGAGACTTTACATATGATCTTTTCGTGTGACATGTCAAATCTGGTCTTAATGCATAGATCGGGTTTGGGGTGTTACACGGCAAACACTACTAGAAGCGCAAAATCGAGAAGCAATTTTGAAGCATCAAGGCAAATTAAATTTTCAGCCTAAGATAGTCGAAATTATATGTAACAGCTCGTTCTTGAGTCAAATCAGAACAGTGGTTTCGAGACCACAAATTTGAAGTCAAAATATTTATTTTATTATTATTTTAATGTTTGCAGCATGATAGCATGTATGTGTGAAAATTTCGTGAAGAAATTTTATCGTTTGATTGGTCAATTCGGTAAAAAGGACTAAATCGTGTAAAGTGCAAAAGTGTTGTTCTATTAGTTAAAAGTGTCTAATAGCTATAGAACTTTAAAGTAGAGGTCCTTAAGTGGTAATTAGAACATTTATAAAGTTAATAGACAAATATGGACATTATTTGAGTGAATTTTAATGTTTTATTAAAGGTTATATTTGTAAATGGTTAATTAGTGAATAAATAAGTTAAATAAAATCATTTTTTGTCCATCTTCTTCATCAAAACCGATTGGAGTTGAGAAAAACACCATGGATAGAGCTTCAAACATTCAACTATAGTTCAACCTTGCATATAAGTCCACTTTTCGTCCCGTTTTTAATGATTTCTATGTTTTTGAGATCGTTGCAACTAGTACTAACTAGCCCATTGCAGCTAGTACTAACTAGCCCAGACTAATTTGCAAAACTGTTAAAGATTTTGGATGATGCCATTGATGAATATGTGTGAGTTTTGATGTTTGATGATAGATTATGAATATTTGTTATGAGACATATAAGTTTTGTTATGTGATTTTGAGTAAAAATACAAAATAGGGATTAAATTGAGAAATGTGTAAAGTTAGTGGTTAAAATTTTCTTGTGTCGGAGAATGGGTAATACTCGGCCAGCTTGAATTTGTATTAAATTGAATGAATTGTGATTTTATGTGATAAAGACTAAATTGCAAAAATGTGAAATAATAGGGGCAAAAATGTAATTTTGCCAAAATATGTAAATTGTGCTAAACTGATTAAATTAGTAAATTTTGATATTATATAGATTGAGATAAATGAGATTTAGATCTAGAACGGCGGAAAAATCTGCCTAATTCGTCGTTACAACAAACGAGGTAAGTTCGTATGTTTAATAAGCATTAAATTATATATTTATAAACGCATAATTGATATAATTGTGGTAAATTTTATATTATTGAAATGAAATATGAATGCTATTGAGTACGATACTACAGAAATGACTGATAGAGATTCGATACAGTGAAAGTCCCGGTTGAACCTTAAGAATAGATAGGATACAAATGTCATGACATTTGGGTTACTGAGATTATGTGTAAGACCATATCTGGGATATGACATTGATATTGCAACACCCCAAACCCAGCCTAGACGTTCCGATCGGATCTGACGTGTCACATTGAAATGTTGATTTGAAAATTGATCTTGTCAACGAAAGTTCATGACTAAATTTTAAATCTTTTTTAATAAATTGCTATGGAAAACATTGGTGTTGTAAAATCAAAACATGTAGACAATTATTGGTCATATCATTTGTTACAAGTTTATTAATTTGAATAAAAAACCCTTTAAATTTGAAATACGTGATTTTCTTTAGAAACAATTATTATTTTGAAAAACCCGTTTTTCCTAATCTAGCAGGTAGAAATAAAGAGTTAAAACCAAATAAAAGTTAAACCTCAAATGGCCTTATTACATAAACAAACCCAAGCGTAAATTAAAAATATTTAAGTCCCAAGCAGAAAATCAGTGTTCACGTGGCCACCTCCGGGTCCCTCGTGGCTCCAAATCGATTAAGGTTGGGGATTACTTGTACAGTTAAAAGAAAGGGTGAGTTTGTGAAAGCTCAGTGTGTAATTCTTTATCAGTCAAATAACACTTACAAGCAAGCGAAAATGCAGACGGTGGGCCTAAGCACTATACTGAATGTGATCGGCCTAAGCTTTAGCTCTATCAAGAATAAGATTGATGTGGGTCTAAGCCCAAAATAATGACAGTACAGAATAGAGATGCAACCCAACCCAATCCAGCCAACACACCACCTGTATCAACCAACACACCATGTAGGGACTAAGTCGACCCACCCAGCCAACACACCAATATCGTAGCATAGCTACTATTAGTAATGCAGCAAAGCTGCTACCAACAGTAAATGTGGCCCAACCACTAAAATTAGAATATGTGGCGAAGCCACTAGAACAGTAAAAATGTGACAGAGCCACTAGTACAGTACTTCCTGCAAATCACAATCCCAACCCCAATGCAGAATGTCGTGACATAAATATTACGTGTATGCAGTATGTCATATTCATAACCAATCACATAGATATCATACACACATCAACTAAACTACCACTAGGGGTATAATGGTCATTTCGTTGGTTAAGGGTAAAACGGTAATTTCACCCCTCAGGGTATTTCGATAATTCTACCCTACAAGGGTATTTCGGTAATTTGACTCTCTAGGGGTATTTCAGTTATTTTACCCATTAGGGGTATTTCAGTCATTTTACCCATTAGGGGTATTTCAGTCATTTTACTCCCTAGGGTCTCGGTACAGTTAACGACCTTTCCAAAGGCCTACTTTCGCCTCGAACGACTCGGATAACCTATATGGCCAAACAGTGCAATTGGGCCCAAGGCCCATTACTCGGTTTAAATGGGCCCACACGCTCGTGTGGCCCGTTCAGCCCAAATTCTGTCACGGCTATACGAACTTCGCAGCCCAATCCATTGTTATTCGCTTACTGTGGATTTTACCCATGTGGGGCCCATGAGCCCATTAGGCCTACATGGCCCATCTCGGCCCGACGAGGCTCATTACGACCCAAGCCCACGAGAATACTCGTGGTGGTCTCTACAGTCTATCACCGACGATGTGTGGGCACAATTTACTGTACGAGTATGCTCGTGAGCCCTCAAATGCCGAAGTTTCGACTTTTCAGCTTTTGCCGATTCACAGTAACACAGGGGTGTGAATACACACCATTGTCCATCGTTTTAACCGTAACAATTATGTGTGTATGATTATACACCTTTTAGCGACCACTTGCGAAATTGCAACAGCACCAACCTAGATTCAATCCAAAAATTCAATCAGTCCTTAAATCATTAATAAGATTCACAACCCTGAATCTTTACACTGCTCTTACCACTAACCTTAGTAACCAGGAGTATAGCCTTTAACCCTAAAATCGCTTGGCTAGACTCCCACAATTGCTGATTTACCCCTCGTTGCATAACAAAAAATCCCGTTAGAGGGTTGATTAAGGGTGTAGTTTGCAACCATCACATAACTTGAATAAAACAGAGAACACTCACCGAATCCCTTAGAACTGAAAGCTGACTTAAAAGAACGGCACACGTGGGTGGAGTATTGCGTTCGATCTAAGAGAGAGTAACCGAAAGAAGATTATTGAATTGCAACAATGATAATCCTAAAAGGGAAAATCGCAAAGTACAAGAACAACCCAGTCACTTACCCCAATATTCGACTTGTCAGAGTTAGAAGATGAGAGGAGAAGGCAAGGTATTCGGCTATTACACCAGAAGAGAGGAACAACAGAACTTTATTCGATTTAGCCCAAAGAGAAGAAGAAGAGAAGAATGCCAAATCGGTAGAGAGAAAAATAAAGAAGGAAGAAAAGCTTCAAGGGAGAACTCGACACTTGATGTTTATGTTTCGACAAATGTGGACAACAATTGAGAAATAAGGATGAAAAGAGAAAGACCCAAATGGTCAAAAATGCTGCATGAGATGCCACAAAGAGAGCAAATCCTAAAACGCAAGAAAAGAAAAACCCAAAATAACAGAGAGAAAAACGGCTTCTACATTCTCCCCAAATGTCGAAAATGCACCAAATGACATACCCTTAGCCGAATTTCCCTTACTCAAGCTTCCCCATTTGACCAAGACTCCCCTCACATCCCAATTCCTTAGAAGTCTCCACAGATTTCTCCTTGATTTACTCTAAATCCCCCATTCAAATCCATTCAAATTCTGATGACCAAGTCTCCAACCACCTCTGCAGAGTTTGAATCAAACTCTACCTCTCACGCCACAAAGACATAAAATAAAACCCCCTTCTTGCATGCCATGGGATTCGAATCCATTCCCTCTTACATACCCCAACATGCCACTTGCCACCACAACACAAGATCTCTTGTGTCATGAAACAAACACAACTTAATATATGCCCTTTAGGCTAACATCCAGGTTTCCAAAAGAGTAAAAAATCAAAATTTTGCCTAAGGACATACTTGAACCTAGGCTTCCTAAAATCCCCAAATCACTTAGCCATTAAAGCAAACAAACAATTTGTCAGAACATGAAAAATTAAAAACCCTATATTTTTGGGGCGTTACAGATATGAGACTTCGTGTAAGACCATAGTTGGGCTATTGGCATCAATTCGAGATTACATGTAAGACCATATATGGAATATGGCATTGGTACAGTGCTGTGTGTACGAGATTTCTGAGTATCCTTTAGTATTCCAAATGGTTCAACGGGAAATATTGACGAAACGTGGTTACAAGTGATGGTACGACTCAATCAAGGTACTCGTGACAGAAATAGACAAGTAAGTGTTAAAAGTAAATTTCATATGATGAGTAAGTGGAAAAGTATGAGAATTCATATGGTTAAATTGAATACAGTTTATTTCTATTTGCTTATGCTTATGTAAATGTGAATGAATTGATAAGATGTATTCTAACCATGTAATCATTGAAATGAATAAACTTGTGAAATTCCTGGTTAACTATGTGAACGGGTACATGACATAAAGGTGGAATTGTACAAATTATATGATAGTATTTATAATGGCTTAAAATGTGTTTTTTTGATGTGATGAGTTATTATCATACGAGCTTACTAAGCTTTATAGCTTACTTTGTTATCTTTTCTATGTTTATAGTGATTCAGAGGATTGCTCGGGTTGGAAGTCATTGGAGATCATATCACACTATCCAGCTATGGTTTGGTACTTATAAGCTTTGTGATATTGGTTATATGGTGATACGAATCGTCTCGGGTTTGAAAACAAACCGTAAATTAGGTAGTTTCTTGTTTAGGTAACAAAAAGGTAATTTAATTGAAATGATGTCTTCAAAAAAAAAAAAGATAGGTAAGCGGTTGAGGTGGATATGAATTTGAAACAAGAAAGAACCTTTAATAAAAATTAAAGACTCGAATCTTATAGGTTTCAAATTAATGAAAGGAGTTTTGAATAAAAACTGAGACCCACTATCTAGCAAGATAGGAACCAACGGTATAGATAAATGAATGCCACACCCGAAAGGATGATACGTTCGAATCAAGGATAGAACGACGCCACTAGGAACTAGATAAGTCAATTCGAACCTTGAGAATTAGGAGAGTGAATTAAACTCACCAAAAGAAATTCTTCATTCATTAAAATTCAAAAAGTCCCCTTACAAATAAAAATAGCAACTATTTATAGCCTAAAGCTAGGTAGCCAAATGTTCAAACAATTTTTTAAATTAAAACCCACTCTCCAAATTGTTGCCGTCCAACAAACCCACTAGCCAAGCAAATGCTCTATTTTAATGTTTCACAAGCACATGTTTTTAATGGCTTCAATCATTTTAAAATTCTCCATTTCATGCTTCATTTTCTTTTATGGTGCCGTCCATACACTATCACCACATGCTTGATTTTTATTTCCATATCCCTTCTCCATGAATTTCCACTATCACTTGCTAAATATTTTAAAAATTCAGCCCACCAAGCCTTGTTGCCGTTTGTTCTTTGTAAGTGCCAAGATTAAATTAATACAATTTAAAATGTGCTATGCCGTCCATTATTATCTTCCATGCATGCTTTCCATTATGCTATTATTTTATGCTCCATGTGCCCAATTAAAATGTGCTTGCCGTCCACCACTATCTTCCATGCATTCATCATCTCATGGCTTGCTTAAAATATTCTTCATTCATGCTCCATCATCCAAAAGAAATGGCTTGCTGTCCATTAATCTCACTTGCATAATTTTATACACCCATTATGCCTTAATTAATTGGTGTCGTCCATGCACTTCTACACCCACCTATTTTGCACATTTTTATTTCACAATTGTTTATTCCCACCGTGGTTGTGCAGTCCATGCTTGGATAGCATTAATCTCCAGCATGCCTTGTTTCCATACACATGCTTGATTATTATTCCAAGCCACTCACATAAGTTCACGCATGCTTCTCTATATTTCACCTTGTGTTTATTTAATTCAAGGCCCCATTTATGCTCCCCATTGTCGTCCAATGCTCTATCATGCCATGAATTGTGGTCATCCAACTTGCATCAAAAATGTGGAGCAACTACAAAAGCATATAAACCAACATTATTAGCAAAATTCGATCTGACCATAGTTAGCACAAATTTTAATCAACTTATTTTAACACTAGGTAAAGCATACTAACATTCAACTTCGACAAAGGACTTATTAAAAACTCGTACTATCTAAACAAACTAATATGAACTAAGAAAATGCAACAACTACTGAAAATAAATCAAACATGCGTAATTTAAAGTGTTAAATAAACTAGCAGTCGGACTAGCTAGTATATTCAACTTCAAATAAGTTGTAAGAGTTCAGCATGTTCTTGGGATCTTTTCTATCGGTATTCCAAATTTGTGCCACCAAAACTGTCGCGGCATCTTTGAATTGTTTAGCCCGGGAACGTGTAATTGGTAGCTCAATTGGGTCATGGTTGACTTCCGTCACAGGCTTCTTAGGTGAGTTCCTATCATCCCCTCCCTCTTTAAGTTGATTCGTCCTCGAATCGTCACCTACATCGAAAGGAGAAAGATCAGAAACATTAAAACTTGCACTCACATTATACTCACCTGGTAAGTCCAATTTATAAGAGTTGTCATTTATTCGCTCAAGGACTTGAAATGGTCCATCTCCCCTCGGAAGAAGTTTGGATCTTCTTTGCGCGGGAAACCTTTCTTTTCACATATGAACCCAAACCCAGTCCCCCAGTTCAAAGCGAATGTGCCTATGGCCTTTGTTGGCTCGTTGTTCGTACTCCTTAGTTTTTGCCTATATGTTGCCCCTAACCTTTTGGTGCAACTGTTTAATATATTCAGCCTTGCATTTTCCATCTACATGCACAAGTTGGTTAGAAGACAAAGGTATTAGATCAAGCGGTGTTAATGGATTAAAACCATACACAACTTCAAATGGGGAAAACTTAGTAGCAGAGTGTATAGAGCGATTGTAAGTAAACTCCACGTGTGGTAGGTAATCTTCCTACGTCTATAAATTCTTCCGAATGATTGCTCGTAGCAATGTTGAAAGAATTTGATTTACCACCTCGGTTTGACCGTTCGTTTGCGGGTGGCAGGTGGTAGAGAATAGTAACTTGGTTCCTAATCGTCCCCACAATGTCCTCCAAAAATGGCTAAGAAATTTTGCATCCCGGTCGGACACGATCGTCTTAGGCATGCCATGCAACCTAACCACTTCCTTAAAAAAAAGATTAGCAATATTTACAGCATCATCAGTTTTATGGCAAGCTATAAAGTGAGCCATTTTAGAGAATCTATCAACAACCACAAATATCGAATCTCGCCCACTCTTGCTTCTTGGTAAGCCTAGTACAAAATCCATAGAAACATCAGTCCAAGGAGTTTCAGAAATGGGTAAAGGCTTATACAAACCGTGTGGATTAGTTCGAGATTTAGCCCTTTTACAGGCAACGCATCTCCCATAATATCGTTCTACATCTCGTCGCATCTTAGGCCAAAAGAAGTGCTCTTGGAGGGTGGCTAAAGTTTTAGCAACTTCAAAATGTCCCATCAATCCACCACTATGGGCTTCATCTACTAGCACCTCTCGCACAGATCCTTGCGGAATGCATAGTTTACCTTCTCGAAACAGATATCCGTCATGGCGGTAGTATTTCTCGTAGGCTCCCTTTTCACATAACTTGAAAAAATCACCAAAATCAGTATCATTCGCATAGAGGTCCTTAAGAAATACAAACCCCATCAATTTAGAATCCAACACGTTTAACAAAGCATACCTTCAGGATAGTACATCAGCTACTATATTTTCCTTACCTTTTTTGTATTTAATGACATAAGGAAAGGTTTCGAGAAATTCTACCCACTTAGCGTGACGCTTGTTGAGTTTATGTTGCCCCCTTAAATACTTCAATGACTCGTGGTCGATATGAATCAGGAATTCTTTGGGTAGTAGGTAGTGTTGCCATGTCTCCAAGGCTCGAATTAGAGCATACAATTCCTTGTCATATGTCGGGTAGTTTAAGACAGCACCGTTGAGCTTTTCGCTGAAATATGCAATGGGGCGTCCGTCTTGCATGAGTACGACGCCAATACCTAACCCTGAGGCATCACATTCTAGCTCAAAGGTTTTGTCAAAGTTTGGTAACGCTAATAATAGTGCTTGAGTCAAACAGTCTTTAATTTTCAACAACACTTTCTCTTGTTCTTCTCCCCAAACAAATTTAGAATTCTTACGGATTACACTGGTCAATGGTGCAGCCAACGTGCTGAAGTTCGGTATGAACCTTCGATAAAAACTAGCCAGTCCATGAAAGCTTTGAACTTGGGAAATATTTCTCAGACAAGGCCATTCTTAGATCGCTTTAACCTTCTCTTGATCAACTTCAAGGCCTTCCGAACTGACAACAAAACCTAAAAACACAATTTTGTTAGTACAAAAATCACATTTCTGTAAATTTGCATATAAGGTCTCTTTTCGCAAAACTTCTAGGATAGACTTTAAATGTTTCACGTGCTCATTTAAAGTTTTACTATAGACAAGTATGTCGTCAAAGTATACGACACAAAATCTACCGATGAATGATCGCATCACGTGGTTCATGAGCCGCATGAACATGCTTGGGGTATTTGTTAGCCCAAATGGCATAACGAGCCATTCATAGAGTCATTGCTTCGTCTTGAAAGCAGTCTTCCATTCGTCATCCTCGCACATACATATTTGATGATATCCGCTTTTAAGGTTGATCTTTGAAAATAAGCTCGCTCAACTCAATTCGTCGAGCATGTCATCCAATAGCGGGATAGGGTGTCGGTACTTGATCGTGATCTTGTTGATGGCTCGGCAATCTATGCACATCCTCTATGTTCCATCTTTCTTGGGAACTAACAAGACGGGCACAGCACAAGGGCTTAAGCTCTCGCGTACATACCCCTTTTCAAGAAGTTCATTCACTTGTTTTTGAAGTTCCTTCGTCTCTTTCGGATCGCTTCGGTAAGCTGGTCTATTTGGAATTACGGCTCTCGGCACAAAGTCTATTTGATGTTCTATTCAACGAATAGGAGGCAATCCACTTGGAATCTCTTCCAGAAATACGTCTCGAAATTCCTATAACAAAGACAAAACAAGGAAACGTAACTTGTCATCAAAATCATTAGTTCTAAAGTGACTTTCCTTGTACATAAGTACCAATAGAGGCTGTTTTAACAACATAGACTTCTGGATTTCTTTCCCTTTAACATAAAAACTTTCTTTTTCACTCTCGTCTTTTGTTTCCTTTTCTTTTTGTTCCCACTCTCTTTTTTATCACTCATTTTCTTGCCCCTCTTTTTTTCTAAATTCTTTTCTTTTTCTTTCTCATTTTTCCGCTCACTTTCTTTTGATTTTTTGATTGAAGCTTTCATCTTCAATTGATCTTCATAAACTTGCTTGGGTGTTAGTGGAGCTAGTGTCACGTTCCGGCCCAAGTATTTGAAAGTGTACCGATTGGTGTAACCATCATGGATCGCTCGCTTGTCAAATTGCCAAGGTCGCCCAAGCAGGAGATGTCCTGCTTGCATCGGTACCACATTGCACAAGACCTTATCTTGATACTTCCCTATTGCAACCAAAACTTGTTTTGTGACCTTAAATTCTCCCCCGTCGTTAAGCCATTGTAGTTTATACGGATGGGGATGTTTGGTGGTAGACAACCCGAGTTTCTCCACCAATATGGTGCTGGCCACATTAGTACAGCTTCCTCCGTCAATAATGACACAACAAATCTTCCCTTGTACTTGGCAACGCATATGGAATATGTTTTCGCGTTGTTGTTCATTTTCGACGCCTTGTAAGCTAAGACTCCTTTTTACCACTAAGATCTCTCCATTTTCAGCTTGTTCTATTTCTTCCTCATCTTGGGACGTCTCACTAGCATCATCTTCCCTTTCACTTTCGGATTCAATCTCGCTATTATCTCGAATAAACATAGTGTTTCAGTTTGGACATTGACTTGGAATATGGCCCCGACCCAAACATTTGAAACACTTAATGTCTCGGGATCGATTCGGAATAGCTTCCATTTTGCCCTTGCTCGTCTCACCTGTTGGCTTGTTAAACTTGGGTGCGCCACTTGCTTCTTTGGCTCGGCTCGGTATATCCCGTTTGTTGGCCACTTGCCCCCACTTAGAAGTTGAAGATGATTGGGGATTGCTCTAGGCGTAGCTTTTCGTTTTAGCTATTTTTTGACCTTTATTGCCATGTGAACCATTTCGATGATATCGATATAATGGTGTAATTCTACAACATTTGCGATATCTCGATTAAGGCCAGCACTAAAGCGTGCCATTGTGGCTTCTTGTTCTTCTTCTACATTGGCTCGGATCATGGCCACTTCCATTTCTTTGTACTAATCCTCCACGCTTCGGTGACCTTGAGTTAGGCTTTGCAACTTTTGATGCAACTCGCGGTGATAGTAGGTTGGGATGAATCTTTTCCGCATTAGTGCCTTCATTTTCGCCCATGTAGATATTGGACGTTCACCATTCCGTCTTCGGCTCTCTGTTAATTAATCCCACCAAATAATGGCATAATCAGAAAATTCGATGGCAGCAAGTTTCACCTTCTTATTTTCTGAGTAATTATGGCATTCGAAGATTAACTTCACCTTCTTTTCCCACTCAAGGTAGGCTTCCGGATCGGACCGCCCTTGGAAAGTAGGGATCGCCATTTTAATATTCTTCAAGTCGTCATCAGCCCATTCTCGATCTCTTCGCTCACGGACTCGTGGACCTCCTCTCTGCTCATTGTGTTTGAAAGTTTGGATTGTTTGTCGGCTTCATTCGGTTCGTAGATGTCGTTGTCATGTAACCAAGGTTGTTCTTGTCCCCTTCTCAGAATTGGAGGGGTGTTTGCTCGAGGCCTCCGTTCATCTCTTTGATCCAATCATTCGTTGATTGATTGGAACAAATGTGTGATTTCTCGCATTACGATTTGCAAATCAGGGTCTCTTCCTTCAGGATCATTCCATCGGGGTTGCAAACCTCTTCCACCCCGTGACATCCGATGCTTCGTAAACACTATTCGACGCTGGGACTCCTAGACATGTTAAACAAAATTAATGAATCCTCTCTACAATTCTCACTTGTTCACTCACAAAGAAATTATCAACACTCACACTCGTGTTTTCACCCAATTTTCGGCTTTTTCCTTCAATGTAATCTCTCTCGCCTTTTACCGCTCGAATTCACTCTTCTAGATTCTAGAAGGTTGTCTTTGACTTACTAGCAACTCGTAGGTCGTTTTCAAAGAGTTAACAAGGTAAAATTATTTCGGAAAAAGGTAGGTTTTAAAAGGGTAGAAGGTAGGTAGGTGGTGTCGAAAAATAAGGCTCGATAGTAGAGGTGGGGAGTTATGAAGAGTTTGAAAATCCCTGATACTACGATAATAATTTTTTTTGAAACATACTTGGAAAAACTCGAGATGATCAAAACGTGCCTAATTTAATTGGCTCTGATACCAACTGATACGAATCGTCTCGGGTTTGAAAATGAATCGTAAATGTTGCCCGATCATAAATTAGGTAGTTTCTCGTTTAGATAACAAAAGGGTAATTTAATTGAAATGTTGTCTTCAAAAAAAATAAAAATAAAGATAGGTAAGCGGTTGAGGTGGATATGAATTTGAAACAAGAAAGAACCTTTAATAAAAATTAAACACCTGAATCTTATAGGTTTCAAATTAATGAAAGGAGTTTTGAATAAAAATCGAGACCCACTATCTAGCAAGATAGGAACCAACGATATAGATAAATGAACGCCACACCCGAAAGGATGATAAGTTCGAATCAAGGATAGAACGACGCCACTAGGAACTAGATAAGTCAATTCGAACCTTGAGAATTAGGAGAGTGAATTAAACTCACCAAAAGAAATTCTTCATTCATTAAAATTCAAAAAGTCCCCTTACAAATAAAAATAGCAACTATTTATAGCCTAAAGCTAGGTAGCCAAATGTTCAAACAATTTTTTTAAAAATTAAAACCCACTCTCCAAATTGTTGCCGTCCAACAAACCCACTAGCCAAGCAAATGCTCTATTTTAATGTTTCACAAGCACATGTTTTTAATGGCTTCAATCATTTTAAAATTCTCCATTTTATGCTTCATTTTCTTTTATGGTGCCGTCCATACACTATCACCACATGCTTGATTTTTATTTCCATATCCCTTCTCCATGAATTTCCACTATCACTTGCTAAATATTTTAAAAATTCAGCCCACCAAGCCTTGTTGCCGTTTGTTCTTTGTAAGTGCCAAGATTAAATTAATACAATTTAAAATGTGCTATGCCGTCCACTATTATCTTCCATGCATGCTTTCCATTATGCTATTATTTTATGCTCCATGTGCCCAATTAAAATGTGCTTGCCGTCCACCACTATCTTCCATGCATTCATCATCTCATGGCTTGCTTAAAATATTCATCATTCATGCTCCATCATCCAAAAGAAATGGCTTGCCGTCCATTAATCTCACTTGCATAATTTTATGCACCCATTATGCCTTAATTAATTGGTGTCGTCCATGCACTTCTACACCCACCTATTTTGCACATTTTTATTTCACAATTGTTTATTCCCACCGTGGTTGTGCAGTCCATGCTTGGATAGCATTAATCTCCACCATGCCTTGTTTCCATACACATGCTTGATTATTATTCCAAGCCACTCACACAAGTTCACGCATGCTTCTCTATATTTCACCTTGTGTTTATTTAATTCAAGGCCCCATTTATGCTCCCCATTGCCGTCCAATGCTCTATCATGCCATGAATTATGGTCATCCAACTTACATCAAAAACATGGAGCAACTACAAAAGCATATAAACCAACATTATTAGCAAAATTCGGCTGACCATAGTTAGCACAAATTTTAATCAATTTATTTTAACACTAGGTAAAGCATACTAACATTCAACTTCGACAAAGGACTTATTAAAAACTCGTACTATCTAAACAATCTAATATGAACTAAGAAAATGCAACAACTACTGAAAATAAATCAAACATGCGTAATTTAAAGTGTTAAATAAACTAGCAGTCGGACTAGCTAGTATATTCAACTTCAAATAAGTTGTAAGAGTTCAGCATGTTCTTGGGCTCTTTTCTATCGGTATTCCAAATTTGTGCCACCAAAACCGTCGTGGCATCTTTGAATTGTTTAGCACGGGAACGTGTAGTTGGCCCATTAGATAGCTCGACTGGGTCGTGGTTGACTTCCGTCACAGGCTTCTTAGGTGAGTTCGTTTCATATGGCATGTATAAGTTTTGTGGTAATTTGTTGAGTATAAGAAATTTTGATGATTGATGCATATGTGCTTGATATGTATTTAGCTATGAGATTTGGCTTGATAATGATGTAAGGTTTGATAAGTATAGGCTATGGTTATTTTGGTAAACTTAATGGTGTTCTAAGATATTCAAATGGGCATTTGGTATGTGTTGTGTAATAGCTTGAGATGTGCTTGGTTTTGGTTTGGTATTTGAATGCCAAATTGGTTAATAAAGTATGTTGATTTAGTATATGATATATATGTGAATTTTGGCTTGTGAATCTTGTTGTTTGATATGTCATTTAGTTAAGTAAATGATTGTGATATAAGATCTAAACAAATTGGTATTGAAATGGTTTATAATGAGATGATTTGAGATTGATTTGGCTGTTTAATTATGCATGGAAATGGTATCAGTTGGACTTGTATAGGTGTGTTTTCTTTGGGTGAGAAAGGTGGCTTGTAACTAGCCTATTTTCATCCACACGGGCATAGCACACGGACGTGTAACTCAACTGTGGTGACACACAGTCATATGTCCCCTAGTGTTGCAATTGAAAGCAAGTCAGTATGCTCCACACGGCCTCACACACGGGCGTGTGATCATCCGTGTGGCACAAGTCAATATACCCTTCTAATTGGCATACGGTCTAGCACACGGGCGTATAATTTGGCTGTGTTGCATAAGTCAATATACCCTACAGGTTTGGCACGGCCTAACACACGGCCTGGCACACGGGCGTGTGTAGCCGCTTCGAAGGGTACACGGGCTGGACACATGGGCGTATGATTGGCCGTGTAACCCAAGTCAGTATGTACCCCCTATTTTCACATGGCCGGTGACATGGGCGTTTCTAATGGCCGTGTGTCTTGGACACACGGGCGTGTGTCTTGGACACACGGGCGTGTGTCTTGGACACAGAAGTGTGTGTCCCCTGTTTGAAGAAAAATTTTCTAAGTTTTCGAAATTTGTTCTGAACTATAGGTTCAGTCCCGAATTACTACTAATGCATGATTAAGGCCTCGTGGGCTTGTTTAAGGGACACTATAATTGATTATTATTGAATTGTATTTGAATTGATAAACTGTAATAGCCAAATTTAGGGGCTAGTCAAAATAGTGGTTTCGGAACCACTAATTTGAGGTTAGAGAAAATTATTTTTATGTAATTTTATGAGTTAGAGCATGGTTATATAGGTGCATGAAAATTTTGGTGTTTTAATTATAGTGATTTCATGCTTAATTACGAAAAAGGACTAAATCGCATAAAGTGTGAAAGTTCTATTTTACAAGCTAAAGGTGTCTAATAGCTATAGAATATTAATTGGAGGTCCTTAAAGTGCAATTGACCCCTCTAGTAATGGTTGGCCGGCCATAGGGGACAAACAATGTCAAATTGGTCAAAGTTGTTGAAATTAAGTGGACTAAATTGCGGTTTTATATTAAAATAAAGAAAAAATTGATATCATCTTTTCTCCTTCACTCCTCCAACGAAAATTAGTAGCAAAAAGGGGTTTGAAAGCTAAAAAATTTCAGTAAACTCTTCTTCTTACAAGTAAGTGTTTTAGTGATCATTTCTTGATAATAATTGTACTTTTGGAACCCCTAAAGCTTGAGCTAGCTAAAGAGGGGACTATTTTGCAAAATTGTTGAAAGTTTAGAGTTTTTCAATGTGAGAATTTATGTTGTTTGCTGTATTTTTATGGAAGAAAATGAGTCTTAGTTGTTAGATAAACAACTTTTGTGAAAGGTGTTATCATGAAAACACCTAAAAGGACCTTTTTGTAAAGGTTGGAAAATATGTGGTAAATGTGTGAAATGAGGAGTATTGAGGGTTTCCATAAGAGTAATAAATGTTTACCTAGGCTCGTTAAAGAAAGAAATTTGATTAGAAATGATTTCTGAGCCTAAGGGTAAAATGGTCAATTTGAGGAAGCTTAAGGGAAAAATGGTAATTTTGCCAAAATATGATCATTAAAATGTGTTTATTAATGTGGCAACTAAATGAGCTAAATTGTTATTATAGATCAAGAAAAAGGAAGAATTAACCTCGACTGAGGAAAGGGCAAGGTGTCGGATTAGATCGGCAATTTAGCCTATTATGAAATCGAGGTAAGTTTGTATGTAATAAGTTCAACATTGTGCTAGTATGATTTAAAATGTATAATATTCTTATGAATTTATATAATGATGTTGAATGCGAAAATGATGAGAATTGTGATGTTGAAGTCCCGACTGGAGTTTAATAAATGAGAGAATAATGTCAACAAGACTTGAGATGGGTAAGGTCCAGTATAAGACCATGTCTGGGACATGGCCTCAGCACCTAATTAAGATCCCGTATAAGACCATATCGGGGATATGGCATCGGCATCAAAAATGAGAACCGTATAAGACCATATCTGGGATACGACATTGACAATAGATATGGGATCTCGTATAATATGAGATCCCGTATAAGACCATATCTGGGATATGGCATCAGCATCTAGCGGTGACCCCACGTAAGACCACATCTGGGATATGGCATTGGCGTCGAAATTAAGTGTATGATGATGATCATGTATCCTTGAGTATCCCAAGTGATTCAATGGGATAACTAGTTAAGCTTATAATAGGGATAAGATTAGTGAAGAGATTACAAGTATATGTGAGTAATTCACGAGAATGGTTTACGATATGTGGCATGGTATGTAATCGGTAAGAGTAAGTACATGTAAGTTATGGAAATGAGCTTAAGACTTGTGTTTTTATTCCATGCAATGGATGGATGACATTATGAGCTTTATGTTGCTATTTTCTTCATACAAACTTACTAAGCTTTATGCTTACCCCTCTTATTTCCCTTTTCCTTGTAGCATTGCCAAGTTAGCTCGAGACTTCGTGGAAACATCAGAGTTCGGAAGTCACACTATCGACTACTCTTTGGTATAGTAAAGTTAGATTCATTTTGAATATGGCATGTATAGGACTTGGTCTCCTTTTTTTGTGTCATATTTGTTAGCCGAAGTGTTGGCTATTAATGTTATCAAATTCATTTTGTAAGTGGTCATTGGAATTGGGCCAATACTTGACAGAAAGAATCGGAATTGATTGATATATTTCTCGAAACAAACGAAAAGGAAACGAAAGCTGAAACATAAATCATGGATCAACTAAGCCCTCTCGGGGACTTGGTTAAGAATAAGAAAGAGGAATCTCATGTAAATACCATGGAATAAGGTTTGATCCTATTCATGGGGATTTCGTAAATATTCCCATTCCAAAACTAGAAAGTTCGAAACAAGTGGGATTTTTTTTGGAGATTGGATGCAGTTACTAGTTCATGATCTGGCATGTACAGAATGAAAACTTCATTCTCGATTTTACGAGAATTTTTATGAAAGCCTTTCATTTGCTTCTCTTCGATGGAAGTTTTATTTTCCCAGAATGTATCCTAATTTTTGACCTAATTCTTCTTCTGATGATCGATTCAACCTCTGATCAAAAAGATATACCTTGGTTATATTTCATCTCTTCAACAAGTTTAGTAATGAGCAAAACTGTTGTAGGGGATTTTTTGAAACCATTGAATTCGGAATATGGTAAGGTAGCCCTTGGATGGGGAACGACTCCTTTGATGGGTGTCGCAATGGCTTTATTTGCGATATTCTTATCTATTATTTTGGAGATTTATAATTCTTCCATTTTACTGGATGGAATTTCAATGAATTAGATTCACAAGTATCATGAAGCCTCGCTTTTCAATACAAAAAGTGAAACAAAAAGAGTTTATTACAAATTGTCGAAAGATTTGATTCGTTACAATCCGATCCAAGAACAGGGATTATTAGTAAAAATAGAATTTTTGGGAGATATAGAAAGATGCAAAACTCTATATTTCTATTCTATTTTTTCTCTATTTAAATTATATACATACGCGATAGAGGAATATAAAATTCGTTTTATTTGTCTCTCCAAATTCGAATTTCATTTCACAAAAGGAAAAATTCGCTTTTTATCCTGTTGCTAGAGGTTTCCTCATTAGTAATATCGGATAATGGATAATAATCTCTCCCTCGTTACGAACAAAAAAGTGGGGCTGCACAAAAATTGTACACTCCCTTCGTTTTATGAACCTTTGTTGATTCTGAACTTTGTTCGCAAAGGAACCAAACTTTTGACGGACCAGCCCTTTTTTATGCGCCGCTTTACCCTAAAAGGAAAATGAGCTTTTCTCCTCTGGGCGCTAGGCGCTCTCGTGTTCGCGAGAAGGAAAAAGGACTCATCCTTTGTTACATCTGGCATAGATGATAAAGAGAGAGCTTCGTCTATTGATGAACAGCGGATTGACGGAACTCTTGGCATTTCTTTGTTTTTCTCTCCTTTCCTATCAGTGAGTTCCGATCCTTTTGTTCGAAATTTATTCGTTTGTACCGAACCGCTTGCGGAATCAAGTCCTATTCCACAAGATCCTATATCAACTATACATCCTCCTTGCATTTATGCCGGAGACGTTGCCAGTGCTATGGGCTTTGGATTATGTAGATCAAAAATGGTGACTGGGATTGTGGCCCGTGTCCTTAGACCGTGTGTCGAATTAAATTCCTAATATCAGGTGCAGACTTCACACGGCCTGGGCACATGCCCATGTCCATGACTGTGCCTCCCACACGGCTGAGACACACGGCCGTGTCTCTACTCGTGTGTTTACTTCTAAGCATATTGACTTGTAAACCTAGCTTGCAAGGGGACACATGACCAATTAACATGCTCATGGGGCTGATTGTGTGTCACACACAGCCTAGGCACATGCCCGTGTGTCTACCCGTGTGGACAATTGAAAGGCTATCTTCTAAGCCAAATGCCACCCTACATAGCAACCGTACTTATACCAATTCAATTCAACATATATTATGATCATAAGGAACTTCTAAGAACTCAAAATCAAGACATCCACACAAGCATACACTTCATGAAATTCATCATCATTGAATGATAGCTTTATAGTGTGATTACATCTCCGGCGATCTCCAACTCGAGCTAGCATACAACCCTATAAGATATGGGAAAGGAAGAGAAGTAAGCTAAAAAGCTTAGTAAGTAAGTATGTAAATAATAAGTGATTTATTAATAGGCTTTTATAAATCTTCACAATATGTTCTCAAGATAATACAATCATAATTGAACATAGTTCCACTTTTTATTCATGTTCATCTCAAGCTATCAACTCGAGTTACAGTTACTAAATTATTTATATCTTGAGCTACAAAACTCCAAATTAAGATCCGCTAATTTTCCCTGAAAATAGACTCATATATCTTATTACCATAAAATTTTTAGAGTTTTTGGTTTATCCAAGTATAGTTTATTCATTAAATTCTCCCCTGTTCTGCTATTTGACAGTTTCTAACTTTCTTCGCTAAAAATTAATTATCTCACTGTACTAAACTAAAATGATGTTACTGTTTATTTATATTGAAAATAGACTCATTAAGAAATTCAAGTATATAAATTTTATCCCATGATTATTTTTGTAAAATTTTTAATGAATTTCCAAAGTCAGAACAGGGGATTCCAACATCATTCTGACCCTATCTCACAAAAATTCAAATATCATAGAATATGAAATTATTTTTTTTACATCGTTTCTTTTATGTGAAAATAGACTCATCCAGCTTTAATTTTATATCTTATTCAACATCTAATTCAATTTCCATCATTTTTGGTGATTTTTCAAAGTCACACAATTGCTGCTATCCAAAACTGTTTTGTTGCTAAATTTACTCCTGCATAATTTCACTTAGTCGAATTCATCTTACCGAAGGTTCGATCAAATATCGAGTACATTGTTCAAAAATTTTCACACTTATACCTACACTTATTCATCACATAATCATATTCAATTACACTTAGTCGTTACACGATCACATGTATTTTCACTTAGTCAATTTCCCGTTGAACTCATCGGAATAATAACAGATACACGGTGGCCTGCACATAGTACCACCCTTGTAGCCAAAGCTATCTGGTGCGCATAGTAGCTTGCACTTAGTACTACACATGTGACCAACACCATCACTTACACATAGTGGCCTGCACTTAGTACCACACATGTGATCGAAACTATCGGATATGCATAGTAGCCTGTACTTAGTACTACACATGCGACCTATCCGTCTGGTATACGTAGTAGCCTACACTTAGTACTACACACGTGACCTAAAACCATCTCGTAGCTCTCTTGTACACATAGTGGCCTAAACTTAGTACCACACATGTGACCTAGCTACCTCATTCGTATCTTTTCTATTCCAAAGGTTCAACCGGGAATTCTCACTTTTCAATATTATACCAATTCATCTAGAATCAATCACGATTTATAATTTACATCAAATAATTACTCCATATTCAACCATATCTCATATAGTATGATAAAATATTAAAACAAAAATAAAAACGATATATTATTTACATACAAACTTACCTCGAAAGCAAAATCGGTGAAAAGGACTTATTCGTCAATTACTCGTTTTTCCCTCGTTCTAGTTCCAAACCTCATTTTCCTCGATCTATAACAACATATTTCACTTATTTAATTAATGTACTATTCAAAACAGTCCTTAACTCAACTTTTGCAAAATTACAATTTTGACCCTAAACTTTTACATATTTATACTTTTTCCCCAATACTCGAAAATTAAACTTCATCCCTTATTCTTATTTTTTATAACATGCTGATCATTTCTCCCTTCTATGGCAACATCAAATTCCTACTCTAACATACACTTATGAACATTAGGTATTTTTACCGATTATGTCGTTTTACTCGTTTTCACTTAAAATCGCTTAGCAAAAGTTCTTTAACATAATTTCAAGCTTCATGTTCTACAATAAAACATCAAAATACACACTTTTCACCTATGGGTATTTTTCCAAAGATGAACCCTAGCATGAATTATTGGTAGCATAAGCTAAATTGAGCTACCAGGACTCCAAAACCGTAAATAACTTGAAAAATGGGGCTAGAACGGACTTACCATGAGCTTGGAAAGTGGAGAAAACCCTAGTCATGTCTTCTCCTCGTAAATTTCATCCATATGAAGAAGATGGACAAATTTGGCATTTTAATTTTAATTTTGTTTTTAATTCATTTAATTTACAAAAGGACCAAAATGCCCTTACAAAAAAAACTTATCTAACATATACCATATCCATTTTTGTCCAAAAATTTAACCAATAGGCTAATTACCATTTAAGAACCTCTACTTTAAAATTTCATAGCAATTTGACACCTCTAACTTCTAGAACTCAAGTTTTGCACTTTTTACAATTTAGTCCTTTTGACTAAATTGAGTGCCCAAACGTCAAAATTTTCGAATGAAATTTTCACGAAATCATTCCGTGAAATTTTAGACATAAAAATATAATAAAAATAAATTTTCTTACGTCAAATTTTTGGTCTCGAAACCACTGTTCCGACTAGGCCTAAAATTGGGCTGTTATAGGCCTATTTTAAGCAAAAAAAAAATTAAGTGTGTAAAAGTTTTCGGTTTAATCTCGAACCATTCTGTATGTATGTGTAGGGATTTGTAGACCCGTAATAGGGATGCTATGAATATGAATAAAAAATTTTTAATTTGAAACGAAATTTTATGGCCCGATGTTGTATATTTGAGCAAGTTAAGTTCGGTAATGCCTCATATCCGATTCTGGCGTTGAATAGGGTAAGAGGAGCTAAATTTAGTGGTATCATAGCTACAATTTAGTTGATTTTCGAACTAACGTAGCGTAAGTATGAGTCTAGCTATAAATGCCATATGTATGAGTATTTACATAATGATAGTGTAATGACTCTTGATGATTTGAAATGTGTTTTTATAGTAATGGATCACGATCGAACTGCAGCCAATGACACTACAAGTAATGCGTCGGCTCCTGCGCAATGGACCGCGCCAGTAGAGAGTAGACCCAAGACTTTGGGTCAAGAGAAGAGGCTCGAGAAGCCTTTCTCCATATGATGAGCAATTGGTACACTGAGTACATTCGAACAAATCCTAATTCTCAACCCCCTCCACCCCACCTATTCCTCAGCCCGCTTCTGTAACTCAAGCTCACCAAGTGGTAGAGGTAGTAAGAAGAAAAAGACCTCCGATTGATAAGATTCGGAAACAAAGAGCTGAGGAATTTCGGGATAGTAAAGGTGATGATCCGGAGAGGGCTGAATTTTGCCTTGAGAATACCATTAGAGTATTCGACGAGTTGTCATGCACACCTGAAGAATGTATGAAGTGTATGGTATCTCTCTTGAGAGATTCGGCCTATCAGTGGTGGAACACCCCTGTGTCGGTGGTACTAAGGGAGAAAGTTAACTGGGATTTCTTCGAAGAAATATATTAGTCAAAGATTCATCGACCAAAAAAGAAAGGAATTCTTGGAGTTAAAACAAGGTCGAATGACAATGACTGAATATGAGCGTGAGTTTGTAAGGCTTAGCAAATACGCTCGAGAGTGCGTATCGACAGAAGCCATTAAGTGTAAAAGGTTCAAGACGGGTTAAATGAGGATATCTGTTTATTTGTGGGTGTCCTAGAACTAAAATAATTTGTGGTGCTGGTAGATAGAGCCTGTAAGGCCGAGGAACTGATCAAAGACAAAAGGAAGGCTAAAATTGAGTCTCGCGACTCGAAGAAGAGGCAGTTAGGCAAGTCATTCCAATCTTCATCCAAGAAGTCAAGAGAGTTTACTACTCGATCAACCTCTTCAGCTGGGTTTTCAAGTAGAAGTAAGGGTAGACAGTACTCGGGGTCTAAAGTTAGACTACTTCGGTTGCTAGTGTTGGCAATGCTTGACCGAGTAGACCAGAATACCCGCAGTGTGGCAGACGTCATCCCAGGAAGTGTCGAGCAAATGAGAAAGCTTGTTTCAAGTGTGGATCTTTAGACCACTTTATGAAAGATTTCCCCGAGGTGGGTGAGAAAAAGAAACCTCAGAATACAAGACCGGGAAGTACTGCTAGAGGAAGACCACAGAGAAACCCAGGAAATGAAATGAATAGTAAGAACACATCTAGAGAGCAGACTGCTAGAGCTGATGGTAGAGCACCGGTGAGAACATACGCCATTCACGCTCACAAAAAGGCGTCTTCCCCCAACGTGATCATGGGTACATTTTCTCTTTATGATACTCATGTTATAACTTTAATTGATCCGGGATCTACCCACTCGTATATTTGCATGAAATTAGTCTCTAGCATGAACTTGCTTGTAGAGTCTACTGAATTTGTGATAAGAGTGTCAAATCCCCTAGGCAAATGTATATTGGTCGATAGAGTATGTAAAGGTTGCCCTTTGATGATTAGAGGTCATTGTTTTCCTGCTAATCTTATGCTATTACCGTTTGATGAATTTGATGTCATCCTTGGGATGGATTGGTTAGCTACTCATGATGTGATAGTGAATTATTGAAGGAATTTTATTGAGTTAAAATGTGAAAGTGGGGATCTTATTCGTGTTGAATCAGATGAGCAAGATAGATTTCCAGTAGTGACATCTTCCTTGTTGACTCAGAAGTATTTAAGAAAGGGGTACGAAGCTTACAATGCCTTTGTGATGAATGCTAGAGAGACTGAGTTAAGAATTGAATTAGTGCCCATAGTATGTATGCATCCAGACGTTTTCCCAGAGTAATTGCTAGGGCTACCTCCGATTAGAGAATTCGAATTTGGAATTGAGTTAGCTCCTAGTATTGCCCCTATTTTTATTGCTGCATACAGAATGGCTCCAACCAAGCTAAAAAACTGAAGGCACAGTTACAAGAGTTAACGGATAAAGGCTTCGCAAGACCGAGTTATTCCCCATGGGGTGCTCCCGTACTCTTTGTGAAGAAGAAAGATGGTTCCATAAGGTTATGTATAAATTATCAGCAACTTAATAAGGTAACTGTGAAGAACAAGTACCCGTTGTCAAGAATCAAAGATTTGTTTGATCAATTGAAGGGAGCCACGGTGTTTTCCAGGATAGACTTGAGATCTACATATTATCAGTTGAGAGTCAAGGACTCGAATGTGCCTAAAACCGCATTTCGGAAAAGGTATGGTCACTATGAATTCTTGGTCATGCCTTTTGGGTTAACAAATGCCCCTGCAGTTTTCATTGATTTGATGAATCGTATCTTTCGGTCGTATTTGGATAAATTTGTGGTGGTCTTTATCAATGATATATTAATATACTCTCGGGATGAGAATGAGCATGCTAAGCATTTGAGAATGGTTCTGCATATTTTGAGAGATAAACAATTATATGCCAAGTTTAGTAAAAGTGAATTTTGGCTTTAGGAAGTTGGATTTTTGAGGCATATTGTCTCGGGAGATGGAATTAGAGTCGACCCGAGTAAGATTTCAGCAATTGTTGAATGGAAACCACCAAGGAACGTAACCGAGGTGAGGAGTTTTCTAGGCCTAGCTGGCTACTATAGACGATTTGTCAAGGGGTTTTCCATGATAGCTACTCTGATCACGAGTATTTTGTAAAAAGATGTGAAGTTTGAGTGGACAGTAAAGTGCCATCAGAGTTTTGAGAAACTAAAGGCATTGTTGACTGAGGCTCCTGTTTTAGTGCAACCTGAGCTGGGAAAGGAATTCGTAATCTACAGTGATGCATCCTTGAATGGATTAGATTGTGTACTCATGCAAGAGGGCAAAGTGATAGCATATTCCTCTAGACAATTAAAGCTGCACGAGAAGAATTACCCGACTCACGACTTGGAGTTAGCTGCAATTGTATTTGAACTAAAGATTTGGAGACATCATTTTATGGTGAGAGATGTCGGGTGTTTACGAATCATAAGAGCTTAAAGTATTTGATGACTCAAAAGGAGTTGAACCTTAGGCAATAGAGATGGTTAGAGTTGTTAAAGGATTATGAGTTAGTAATAGACTACCATCCGGGAAAGGCAAACGTGGTTGCCGATGCCTTAAGTAGGAAATCCTTGTTTGTGTTTAGAGCCATGAATACACGGATAGCTTTGTCAGATGATGGTTCTATTCTAGCCGAGTTGAGGGTTAGACCAATGTTCCTCCAAGAGATTATGAAGCTCAGAAAGCGACAATGATTTGGGAGCTAAAAAAGTTCAATGTGAGTCAAATGTTGAGTAAGACTTTCGGATAAGTCTTGATGGATGTTTGATGTTGAGTACCCAGAAATGATGAGCTTATTCAAAAGATTTTGCATGAAGCACATAGTGGATGTTTTTCTATACATCCAGGCATCACAAAGATATACAATGACTTGAGGAAATGGTATTGGTGGACGAGTATTAAGAAAGACATTTTCGAGTTTGTTTCAAGATTCTTAATTTGTCAACAAGTGAAGGCTGAACACCAAGTTCCTTCAGGTCTACTTCACTCTATTATGGTTCCCGAGTGGAAGTGGGACCGTATTACTACGGACTTCATCACAGATTTACCGTTGACGCTGAAAAGAAAGATGTTATATGGGTCGTGGTTGATAGACTCACAAAGTCAGCCCATTTCATACTAGTACGGGTCGACTACTCGCTTGATAAGTTGGCGGATTTGTATGTGGTAGAAATAGTAAGACTTCACGAAGTACTATTGTCGATTATTTCGGATAGAGATCCAAGATTTATGTCACGATTTTGGAAAAAGTTGCAAGAGGCCTTAGGCACAAAACTGAGCTTTAGTACAACTTTCCACCCGCAAATCAATGGGCAGTCGGAGAGAGTAATTCAGATACTTGATGACATGCTTCGATGTTGCGTTTTGGAATTTCAAGGCAATTGGGAGAAATACTTACCGCTGGTGGAATTCGCCTACAATAACAGCTTTCAGTCGAGTTTGAAGATGGCGCCTTGTGAGGCACTGTATGGGCGTAAGTACTGAATGCCCTTGTATTGGACCGAACTTACAGAGAATCAGATTCACGGGGTCGATTTAGTTAGAAAAACCGAAGAGAAGGTAAAAGTGATACGAGAATGTTTGAAAGCTGCCTCAGATAAACAAAAGTCCTATTCAGATTTGAAATGGAAAGAGATTGAGTTCCAAGCAAGTGATAAAGTGTTTCTAAAAGTATCACCATGGAATAAAGTCCTCAGATTTGGCCGAAAAGGCAAATTGAGTCCGCGCTTTATCTGACCATATGAGATTACCGAGAGGATAGGGCCGGTAGCTTACCATTTTGCTTTGCCACCAGAGTTGGAAAAGATTTATGATGTCTTCCATGTGTCTATGTTGCGCCGCTACTGATCAGACCCTTCGCATGTGATTGTACCATTAGAGGTAGAAATTCAACCGGACATGACTTATGGCGAAGAGCCGGTTAAGATTTTGGCACGAGAAGACAAACAATTGAGAAACAAAAGTATAGCCCTTGTTAAAGTATCATGCCAAATAAATGGGCTAGAAGAGGCTACTTGGGAGCCCGAGGAGGCTATAAGAGCCCAATATCCCAACCTTTTTATCGGTAAGATTTTCGGGGACAAAAATCCTTATGGGGGAAGAATTGTAATAGCCCGATTTAGGGGCTAGTCGAAGCAGTGGTTTCAGAACCACTAATCAGAGGTTAGAGAAAATTAGTTTTATGTTATTTTATGAGTTAGAGAATGATTATATAGGTACATGAAAATTTTGGTGCTTTAATTATAGTGATTTCATGTTTAATTGGGAAAAAGGACTAAATCGCATAAAGTACGAAAGTTCTATTTTACAAGCTAAAGGTGTCTAACAGCTATAGAATATTAATTGGAGGACCTTAAAGTGCAATTGACCCCTCTAGTAAGGGTTGGCCGGCCATAGGGACAAACAATGTCAAATTGGTCAAAGTTGTTGAAATTAAGTGGACTAAATTGCAGTTTTATATTAAAATAAAGAAGGAAAGATATCATCTTTTCTCCTTCACTCTTCCACCGAATATTAGCAGCAAAAAGGGGTTTGAAAGCTAAAAAATTTCAGCAAACTCTTCTTCTTACAAGTAAGTGTTTTAGTGATCATTTCTTGATAATAATTGTACTTTTGGAACCCCTAAAGCTTGAGCTAGCTAAAGAGGGGACTATTTTGCAAAATGGTTGAAAGTTTAGAGTTTTTCCATGTGAGCATTTATGTTTTTTGCTGCATTTTTACAGAAGAAAATGAGTCTTAGTTGTTAGATAAACAACTTTTGTGAAAGGTGTTATCATGAAAACACATAAAAGGACCTTTTTCTAAAGGTTGGAAAATATGTGGTAAATGTGTGAAATGAGGAGTATTGAGGGTTTCCATAAGAATAATAAATGTTCACCAAGGCTCGTTAAAGAAAGAAATTTGATTAGAAATTATTTTCGAGCCTAGGGGTAAAATGGTCATTTTAAGAAAGCTTAAGGGCAAAATGGTAATTTTGCCAAAATGTGATTATTGAGATGTGTTTATTAATGTGGCAACTAAATGAGCTAAATTGTTATTATAGATCAAGAAGAATGAAGAATTAACCTCGACTGAGGAAAGGGCAAGGTGTCAGATTAGATCGGCAATTTAGCCTATTTTGAGAAAGCTTAAGGGCAAAATGGGCCTAGAAGAATTGGGCCTATTGGGCTTTGGGTCTCATAAAATTTTTATGTGAGCACGAACATGACAAATGACATGACGGCTTTAAAGGTTTAATGAATTTAGAGTGTCTAGGTGTGTTGGAGAAGCTCTAGGTTCAAGTTTTGTGGTGGAGGATTCTTAACTTAATTAATTAAGGAATCAGGGTTGTGAGTAGTGGGCTTTTAAATAAAAAATAAGTGAAAATGGCATAAAGAAGCCTGTGGTGAAGTTGCTAAGTGACGCCACTAGGTTGTAGAGAGGTGGCGACATATGCATGTAGGGAGGTCTGAGGTTCAAGTGCTAGCTTAGTTTTATTTTGGAGTTTAATTTTAGGCTTCTAGAAGGCTGGAAGTGGAGTGTAAAGGGACTCTAAGGAGAAGTGATCAGTAGAAAGAATTTAGGAGAAAGATATGGAAGATATCATGGAGAAAAATTAGGAGATGAGCAGTGGATGAAGTGGTGCCAAATTGGACTTTAGGGGTGGCTAAGTTCGGGCTATATGCTATATAAATGTGTGTGTGCCGAATCTAGGGTCCTAGGTAATGCCGAATTTTCCATTCTTTTTCTTTTCCATGCCGAAACCTTATTTTTCCACAACCGAAAATACCTTGCCTTGTTGCCGAAATCTCCTATAGCCGAATCCCTTTTTGCCGAATTCTCTCATAGCCAAACTCTTTTATTGCCAAAGTATCATTATCTTCTCTTGCCGAAATCCCTATTAGTGTCGAATCTTAGTTGTTGTTCCTCCATCACAAATCTATTGTTTCCTACTATCAGTCAAGGTTAAAAGCCGAATCTCGTTCAGTAGCTATCTAGGCCGCAAGATCAAAATTGGATTCGGTAAGTATTTAGTTAACCCCTTAGTGTGTTTTGTTAAAAGTCGAAAGGTTATCTAACTTCTCATTGTCGTTAATCTTGTATTAACAAGGGTAAGATTCAGAGATCGCAAGCGTGGTAAGGATCGTTAGCAACGTGTATGTGTACTCAACTCGATTATGGTTTAAGTAAATGGCTAAATGTGAGTATGATCTATAGGGGTGACTTGTGTGGATTATGAGTCACTCGGAGTTTAATGGTGTATGTGTGAGTGCAAATCTAGGGGATACTCGTGATTAGTAGCTAAGGAAGGGCTATTAGAACCCGGTGGCACACGGTATGGTACCGGTAAGGCTTCGGTTTTTGGTAAATACTTTGATTAAGTATGGGTGATTTATTGAAGGTTGGTTGGTTGTAGGTTCAAGACCAAGGATAGTATAGCACGTCACAGTAACTAGGTGTGTACAAACACTACACACATATGATATCGGCAATACCGGAAAGCCGAAAAGTCGAAAGTGGCTAAATGGGCCCAGTGGGCCTTGAGGCTAAGTTTGATGAAATTGATTGATTTGGTTATATGAATTGAGTTAGTCATGCATGTTACATGATCTGGAATTATTTTGGGCCTAGTAGGCCATATGAATGAGATCTGGGCCTAATGGGCCTTAAGGATGTGATTTGGGCTTAATGGGCTATATAAACGTGAAACGGGCTTGATGGGCTTTATGGGGACGTAGACAAGTTTGCTAGGGTTTAATAGACTTTAGGCCTAGTTCTAAACAACTCTTAAACCGCATAAGACTTAATCTAATAATTAAACATGTCCGTGGACAAGTCGCTAGGTTAAAGTGTGGCAACGGACATATGCATGTCTAGGATTGGATCTAGGGAGAGCTTGGTACTTAAGCGGTCCTACTGGCCCACCTCCTCTTCTTTGGAATCCTACATGGTGCGTAGTGTATGTTCACTATAGCCGCAAGGACTTGTTAATGGGCCAAAGTTCATAACTAAAACCCGAGAGGGACCAAATACCTCTGATTTAAAAATTACCAAAATATCCTTACATTTGCAAAATTACTAAAATACACCTGATTTGTAAAATTACCAACATACCCTTAATTTGCGGAATTACCAAAATATCCCTGATTTACAAAATTACCAAAATACCATTATTTTGCAAAATTACCTAAATACCCTAGTAGAGTAGATTTATGGAAATACCCTTGGGTAGTGAAATGACTAAAATACCCCTAAGTGTCGAATGTGTGAAAATGTGTATGTTACATTCATGAAATATATGTTGCACTTGGGTGGGTTTTTGATAATACGGAGGAAGATTTGAGTATCGCATAGTCGCTTGACGACCGTGGATCCACCGGTGGCTTTAAGCCCATTATAGCAGCTTTGCTACAACGTTTGAGTAGTGCCACTGCTGGTGCTACCTTTGGAGTGTAGGGATGGGTGTGTTGATATTTATATCCCCACAGGAGTGTAGGGTTGGAAGGGAAATGAAGTGTAGGGTTGGATTTGGGATGGGTACATTGCATTCATGTGATACTTATGTGATGTGAGGTCATTGCGGGCTAAGGCTAAAGACCACCGAATTTGATAGGGCTTAGGCCCAATGTGATATTTGCATGTTTATTGGTTACCAAGGGTCGTACACACTGAGTTTTGAAACTCACATCCTTTTATTAAATGTTCCAGGTGACCCTCAGTAGATGGCTCGACATGGGAGAGGACTCGGAGATGACCACAGTACAAGATACTTAGAAGTTCTATTTATTTGTCTCAAAAGACATGATTTTAATTTCTTTATTTTCACTGGTTGTAATAACGCCTTGTACTTCGATTTGACTTTGGATTTTGAGTTTTGTTATTTCAACTGTTTACTTTAATTATTAAACCTGAGTAAATTTCTCATGTTTAAACATGGTTTTCGAAACACTTAAAACATGGGCTTTTATCCCAACTTAATAAATTGCAAGGATTTTGAGTTTCTAAGCCTTAAATATAGATTTTTAATTTAGTAAAATCATTTTGAATTTATGCCTTTGATGTGACATCCCTGGATTCGGCCATAACATCTGGGCCTGGTCTGGGGGTGTTACAGTATGAGTAAGTACATGTAAGTTATGGAAATGAGCTTAAGACTTGTGTTTTTATTCCATGCAATGGATGGATGACATTATGAGCATTATGTTGCTATTTACTTCATACAAACTTACTAAGCTTTATGCTTACCCCTGTAACATCCTAGATTAGGGGTTATGCGTTCGTGCATAATTCATGAGTTAGTAGATTTTGGCAGTGTTTGGAAGTGCATTAAGGGTTTTTAGAACTCTAGGATGAAGGTGAAAGCTTTGGGAAAATAATTGGATTTTAAGTTAGAAAGGGGAGCCAAGCTGAAGAGGCCTTAAGAAAAGTTTTGGGGAGTTTAGGACACAAGGAACCATGTGGTAAAGTGGCATGAAGGCGCAAGGGTGCAAGGGGGGAAGGTTGCGTCAAAGGGAGTGCCAAGAGGGAAAAGGTTCGAGCATCGTGGGAAGCATTAAAGACTTTTATTTTTGCGTCAAAAAGGGGAACTGGGCTAAGGAGGCTTTAAAGAAATTTTTAGGGAATTAATGCCACAAGAAATCATGTGGTAAAGTGGCAATGGACGCCATGTGCAGTGGGGATAAGGGCCTTGGTTGAGTTACGAAGGAGCGCAGAAGGAGTGTTTATTTTTGCGTCAAGAAGGCGCCTGGCGAAAGAGGTTTTAAAAGAAATTCTGGGTGAATCATGTTACAAACAGCGCCTTGGCAAAGTGGCTTGGGGCGTTATCTGTGGAGCAAGGAGCAGGTCTCATGTTCGATTCACATGGGCAGCAAGGAGTGAGGTTTTATTTTTTTGGCTTTTGACGTTAAGAATGGGGGAAAAGTTGGACGGCAATTGGACTTCTAATTGGATGAGGATTAAGCCTATTTATCCTTTTAAAATTAGTAGGATATATGTGGATTTAGTTTGTTTTTTTATGAAAAATTGAGGTTTTATTTTATTTAGTTTAAACAAGTAGATAAGAGATAAATGAGGAGATAAATTGTTGTTTTATTTATTTTGAATAGGTGATATAGAGATAATATAGGAGATTATCAAAAAGTTTGATAAGAGCAAGGATATAGTAGCCGAATTCTTTATGGGGGGAGTAATCATCTTTGATACCTTTTTCTTCTTTAAATTTCTTTGTGCCGAAATTCTCCTACTCTCACTTCTTATTCTTTAATTTCTTTCAACCCCAAATCCTTTTTATCTCTTTGAAGTTTGAATTTCCTTTGTTACCATTGCCAAAATACTTCAAACTCTTCTCTTCTTCTCATAAGTTTCTCAAAGGCCGAAATATACTTGTGGTAGCCGAATATTCCAACCTCATTTGGAGGCTTAGCCGAATCTGGTAAGTGATCATTCCTCTATTTGTATTTTATTTTATTAAAAGCCATAACCGAATCTCAAGAGCCCTTATTCTCCTTCTTCTGTCGCAAGTCTCAAAAGCCGGAAGTTAGGCACTTTTCCCTCTTGTTGACTATTCTCTTTTGTCTCTCCAAGGAAGTGATAGTGGTAAGTATTCTTTTCTTCATGGATGTGCCGAAACCATGAGTGGGCTTAGATTTATGTGAGATGGCCGAATGGCTTTAGTGCCATAATAAGTGGTTTTGTTGTGTAGCTAACGGTAAGGGTGTACTAAGGAGTTTTCGGGAGTTGATTCATCAAAGCAAGCAAGGTAAGGAAGTGTTGGTATCAGGTTTGAAGCCATATATTTGGTATAAGTGATGACCGATTGTGTACCTTGGTTTCTAGGGACAGATCGACAGAAGTGTATAGCAAAGCTTTTCGAGATTTGGTTAGCAGTGGAAACAGCACCAAGGTAAGGATTTAATTACCATAATCCTATTGGGATTTGGTTTTATGGCCGAATGGTTTTTAGTAAATTACTATATGTTGGCCGAATATAGGAACAAAAGATCTAGGACGCTAGATCGAGGTCTTCGAAATTTGGAGTGAATTCGCTAAGCTAATCAGGTGTGTACCCCACACTAACTTTTAATAAGATTTATGGCAATGTTTAATATGTGTATGTTTATAAGAATGTGAATATGGCTAAGGTACCATGTAATGGTACAAAAGTACTCAGGTACATTTCCTACTCCTACTAGGATTATGAAATATGTTATATTTAACATGTGAAAAGTGATAAGAATGTGATATGCATGACATGTATAATATGGGGCATACGGGTTATATGAAAAGGGGAAGTGAATGTGGTGACTATTGTCACGATATAAGAATGTGGTGACCTCGGTCACATTATCTGAATGTGGTGACTTCGGTCACATTATCTGAATGTGGTGTCACATGACACGAATATTATCTAGTGGCTATGCCACGGAAATTATAAGGGCGATGAGCATGTCGTGCGCAATGGCAAATTGCCGATGGTGTGTAGCGGATGGAGGGTCGACTTAGTAGTCCCCACGGTGTGCAGGTTGGTACGGGAGATGTGTAGCGGATGGCTATCTAGGTTTGGGTTCGGGTTGCATCATTTTTAATCTAATGATATATGAATATGTATGCTATGAAATGCCTGAGTTTGTTAAACTTAGTGTTGTAGTACACATTGAGTCTGTTGACTCACCCCGTTGTGGGAACATTTTTCAGGTGATGATTAGTAATGGACCGGCAGGAGCTTAGTGGTGGCCATGTGAAGTTCAGATTTTACTTAATTTTGGACTCTTTATATTTTAAGTACTTTGAATTTTATTTTGGGTTTAATTTGATGTAACAAGGCCATAGTTGAACTATTTTACATTTATTTTTATTTATTATGTTTACAAATTTTTATCAATTAAAGTTTAAGTAAATTTCTTTTAAACTAAACCCCAAATGTTTTGACATCTAAGATAAAGAGATTTCAATATAAGATAAACCTGTTTTCAACTCGAGCCCAACCCAATTCGAACTTTCTCCCAAAATCACTTAAGATTTTTCAAAGTGCAAACGAATTTGAACCGGTTTACATCGAGGAACATACCAGATCCGGTCAAGGCTCGTGGGCCGGGTATAGGGTGTTTCAATTTGGTATCAGAGCTCAGTTTTAAACTCTCGGCCTTGGGTTTAAGGCCCAAAATGTTTTCAAATCGAGCCCAAGTAAGTTTTATGAAAATATTTTTGGAAATAAGCAGGTTTTTCTGGCATGGTACCTAAGTCTCCGACCCGCAGTCCACCAGGTAAGTACTTCTGTCTATTGTTTGAATTATAAATTGAAGAAGGGTAAGAGTGGAACAGAGAGTTAGTATGATAAGTATTTAAACCCTAGGACTAGTTTACCCCAACTATTACATAAGACTTAATGCCTAATTAAACAAACCTATGGTTAAGTCGTCGAGTTAGGGTGTAGCAACCATTGTGCGCATGTCTAGGATTAGATCTGGAAGAGCCTGGTACTTAAGCAGTCCTAGTGACTCACCTCATCTTCGCTGGAATCCTACCTGGTGCGTAGCTTCTGTTCACCCTAACCAAGAGGACTCAGTCACAGGCTAAACACAATAACTAAAACCCGAAAGGGAACTAGCTGTATTTTTATAAAATCCTAGTTTTAAAATTCTTAAAATTACCCTTTTAATTTGTACAAACTATTTTACAAAATTTTTCTGAAATATTCCCGATTTATTACCAAAATACCCCTATAGGGAAAATGACGAAATTACCCCTAGGTGGGGAAATGGATGGAATGCCCATGGAAGTGTGATTGAATGTTATTGATGAATGAATGTGTCTCTATCGAGATGGATTAATGTGTATGTGAATGTAACTCCCTGAATTAGAGTAGTGAACTTAAACTGAACCTTTGTTTGATCGAAAGAACTACTTCTAAATACTTTATTTCATAAAATTATTCGTGGTTAATAAGTGGAACAAAAGTACTGATGCATAAAACTCTTTAATTAGATTGAATCGCGACGTTAGAAATGAGTTCTAGGGGACGTGGTCATCGTGGACGGGATAAGAGGAGTTTTGGACCGTCAGAATCGTCTGAGAGTCTTCAAAAAAGACCGAAGGTTGAGAATTCTGCTCGTGTGTTTAAGCCAACTACTGGAAATCTAGACCGTCCGTGTGCTCAGTGTGGAAGGTATCATGTTGGCGAGTGCTGGAACCGAGATCGGGAATGTTTTAAATGCAAGTCTAAGGCTCATTTGGTTAAGAATTGCCCTCGGCAATGAAGGTTCATGGTTTAAACCATGGAGGAAATGGTCATGGAACACCCGGCAGAGGTGCTGAAGGTTCGGATGTGAGACAACCAAGGATATGATAGCGGGTAAGTTCCTTGTTTTGGAATATTATTTATTGCTTTAGAGATAGTTCATTCTTATGTTGCTAGTGAAATGCTTGAAACCTTGGATGTGAACTTAAAAATTGTGCCTAGGAAGTATGATGGTTCTATTAAGATTAGAGTGCGCAGCATAAGCGTAGTGTGATGAGTAGGATTGTTCAGCCGTTAGTTAGTAAGTAATTTCGAGGATGAAATTATTTTTAAAGAGGGTAGAACTGTAATATCCTAGATTAGGGGTTATGCGTTCGTGCATAATTCATGAGTTAGTAGATTTTAGCAGTGTTTGGAAGTGTATTAAGGGTTTTTAGAACTCTAGGATGAAGGTGAAAGCTTTGGGAAAATAATTGGATTTTAAGTTAGAAAGGGGAGCCAGGCTGAAGAGGCCTTAAGAAAAGTTTTGGGGAGTTTAGGACACAAGGAACCATGTGGTAAAGTGGCATGAAGGCGCAAGGGTGCAAGGGGGGAAGGTTGCGTCAAAGGGAGTGCCAAGGGGGAGAAGGTTCGAGCATCGTGGGAAGCATTAAAGACTTTTATTTTTGCGTCAAAAAGGGGAACTGGGCTAAGGAGGCTTTAAAGAAATTTTTAGGGAATTAATGCCACAAGAAATCATGTGGTAAAGTGGCAATGGATGCCATGTGCAGTGGGGATAAGGGCCTTGGTTCGAGTTGCGAAGGAAGCAGGAAGGAGTGTTTATTTTTGCGTCAAGAAGGCGCCTGGCGAAAGAGGTTTTAAAAGAAATTCTGGGTGAATCCTGTTACAAACAGCGCCTTGGCAAAGTGGCTTGGGGCGTTATCTGTGGAGCAAGGAGCAGGTCTCATGTTCGATTCACATGGGCAGCAAGGAGTGGGGTTTTATTTTTTTGGCTTTTGACGTCAAGAATGGGGGAAAAGTTGGACGGCAATTGGACTTCTAATTGGATGAGGATTAAGCCTATTTATCCCTTTAAAATTCGGCTAAGAGTAGGATATATGTGGATTTAGTTTGTTTTTTTTTTTATGGTAATTGAGGTTTTATTTTATTTAGTTTAAACAAGTAGATAAGAGATAAATCAGGCAATAAATTGTTGTTTTGTATATTTTGAATAGGTGATATAGAGATAATATAGGAGATTATCAAAGAGTTTGATAAGAGCAAGGATATAGTAGCCGAATTCTTTATAAGGGGGGAGTGATCATCTTTGATACCTTTTTCTTCTTTAAATTTCTTTGTGCCGAAATTCTCCTGCTCTCACTTCTTATTCTTTAATTTCTTTCAACCCCAAATCCTTTTTATCTCTTTGAAGCCGAATTTCCCTTTGTTACCATTGCCAAAATACTTCAAACTCTTATCTTTTTCTCATAAGTTTCTCAAAGGCCGAAATATACTTGTGGTAGCCGAATATTCCAACCTCATTTGGAGGCTTAGCCAAATCTGGTAAGTGATCATTCCTCTATTTGTATTTTATTTTATTAAAAGCCATAACCAAATCTCAAGAGCCCTTATTCTCCTTCTTCTGTCGCAAGTCTCAAAAGCCGGAAGTTAGGCACTTTTCCCTCTTGTTGACTATTCTCTTTTGTCTCTCCAAGGAAGCGGTAGTGGTAAGTATTTCTTTAAGCAATCGATTTTATTCTTTTCTTCATGGATGTGCCGAAACCATGAGTGGGCTTAGATTTATGTGAGATGGCCGAATGGCTTTAGTGCCATAATAAGTGTTTTTGTTGTGTAGCTAAGGTAAGGGTGTACTAAGGCATTTTCGGGAGTTGATTCATCAAAGCAAGCAAGGTAAGGAAGTGTTGATATCAGGTTTGAGGCCATATATTTGGTATAAGTGATGACCGATTGTGTACCTTGGTTTCTAGAAATAGATCGATAGAAGTGTATAACAAAGCTTTTCGGGATTTGGTTAGCAGTGGAAACGGCACCAAGGTAAGGATTTAATTACCATAATCCTATTGGGATTTGGTTTTATGGCCGAATGGTTTTTAGTAAATTACTATATGTTGGCCGAATATAGGAACAAAAGATCTAGGACGCTAGATCGAGATCTTCGGAATTTGGAGTAAATTTGCTACGCTAATCAGGTGTGTACCCCACACTAACTTCTAATAAGATTTATGGCAATGTTTAATATGTGTATGTTTATAAGAATGTGAATATGGCTAAGGTACCATGCAATGGTACAAAAGTACTCAGGTACGTTTCCTACTCCTACTAGGATTATGAAATATGTTATATTTAACATGTGAAAAGTGATAAGAATGTGATATGCATGACATGTATAATATGGGGCATACGGGTTATATGAAAAGGGGAAGTGAATGTGGTGACTATTGTCACGATATAAGAATGTGGTGACCTCGGTCACATTATCTGAATGTGGTGACTTCGGTCACATTATCTGAATGTGGTGTCACATGACACGAATATTATCTAGTGGCTATGCCACGGAAATTATAAAGGCGATGAGCATGTCGTCTGCAACGGCAGCCTTCGATGGTGTGTAGCGGATGGAGGGTCGACTTAGTAGTCCCCACGGTGTGCAGGTTGGTATGGGAGACGTGTAGCGGATGGCTATCTAGGTTTGGGTTCGGGTTGCATTATTTTTAATCTAATGATATATGAATATGTATGCTATGAAATGCCTGAGTTTGTTAAGACTTAGTGTTGTAGTACACATTGAGTCTGTTGACTCACCCCGTTGTGGGAACATTTTTCAGGTGATGATCAGTAATGGACCGGGTCGACAGGAGCTTAGTGGTGACCATGTGAAGTTCAGATTTTACTTTATTTTGGACTCTTTATATTTTAAGTACTTTGAATTTTATTTTGGGTTTAATTTGATGTAATAAGGCCATAGTTGAACTATTTTACATTTATATTTATTTATTATGTTTACAGATTTTTATCAATTAAAGTTTAAGTAAATTTCTTTTAAACTAAACCCTAAATGTTTTGACATCTAAGATAAAGAGATTTCAATATAAGATAAACCTATTTTCAACTCGAGCCCAACCCAATTCGAACTTTCTCCCAAAATCACTTAAGATTTTTCAAAGTGCAAATAAATTTGAACCGGTTACATCGAGGAACATACCAGATCCGGTCAAGGCTCGTGGGCCGGGTGTGGGGTATTTCAACCCCTCTCATTTCCCTTTTCCTTGTAGCATTGCCAAGTTAGCTTGAGAATTCGTTGAAACGACGGAGTTCGGAAGTTACACTGTCGACTACTCTTTGGTATAGCAAAGTTAGATTCATTTTGAGTATGGCATGTATAGGACTTGGTCTCTTTTGTTATGTCATATTTGTTAGCCAAAGTGTTGGCTATTAATGTTATCAAATTCATTTTGTAAGTGGTCATTGGAATTGGGCCAATACTTAACAAGTTCATATATTCAATGATGATGAATTTCATGAAGTGTATGCTTGTGTGGATGTCTTGATTGTGAGTTCTTAGAAGTGGCTTATGATCATAATATATGTTAAATTGAATTGCTATAAATACGGTTGCTATGTACGGTGGCATTTGGCTTGGAAGATAACCTTTCAAATGTCCACACGGGTAGAGACAGGGCTGTGTGTCTAGGCCGTGTGTGACACACGATCAGCCTCATGAGCGTGTTAATTGGCCGTGTGTCCCCTTACAAGCTAGGTGTACAATTCAGTATGCTCAGTAGTAAACACATGGCCAGAGACACGGTCGTGTGTCTCAGCCGTGTGGGAGCTACAGTCATGGATATGGGCATGTGCCCAGGCCATGTGAAGTCTGCACCTGAAATTAAGAATTTAATTCGACATATGGTCTAAGAACATAGGCGTGTGCCTTGGTCGTGTAACCTTATTGAGGTGATGATGTCATAAATAGATTGCCAAGGTTTTCACACATAGGCGAGGACACGGGCGTGTCATGGCCGTGTGAGGGACACGAGCCAGGGACATTGGTGTGTGTCTGGCCGTGTGAAAACCCCTGTAGGTTCGAATTTGAAAATAAAATCCACACGGGCTAGGAAAATGTAGTGTGACACCACACGGCCTGCCCACACCGGCGTGTTCCATTCCACATGGGTGTGTGGCCCTATTTTAAGCCAAAAAAAAAAATTTAAGTGTGCAAAAGTTTCCGGTTTAATCCTGAACTATTCCGTATGTATGTTTAGGGCCTTGTAGACCCATAATAGGGATGCTATGATATGAATGGAAAAGTTTTAACTTGAAATGAAATTTTATGGCCCGATGTTGTATGTTCGAGCAAGTTAAGTTCGGCAATGCCTCATATCTGGTTCTGGCGTTGAATACGGGTAAGGGGTGTTACATAAACTGTATATGAAATGTATGTTTAAAGATGTTGAAAGTTTGGTAATGCTCCGTAACCCTATTTTAACGGTAAATACGGGTGAGGGGTGTTACATTATGCGTATTAATTCATAATATAATTAATTTTAATTTTTATCCAATTTAATTTGGGTTAAATAAATTATTATTAATTAATTATGAAAAGTGGCCTAGTTGAGCTAAACCGAGAAAATCGATCCAATCGAGCACTGGGCAGCCCAAAACCGTCCCACATGCTGACCCAATTAGCTTGTTTGTCTAATTATTTGGCTTGCAAAATGGCCCTTGAAGACTCCTTCAAATTACATTCAAACATTTCCACTATTTATGCCTTTCTAGATTTGCCCTTACCTTAAAATAGCAAGTTTGAAACATTCAAACTTGCCACATGTGTGGCCGGCCATGGTGGGACTCTATGGCTGCTGATTTTTGCTAATTTTAGTAGCCATCCCAACCTATAAATACCCGCTTTGCTACTCACTTCAAACGCATGTCAACCCTTCTCATCTCTTCACTTTTCTCTCATTTTTCTCTCTTCATTCCCTTCTATTGTTCTTCATTTTCTTCCCCTATTCCCTTGCTGATTTCACCTCTTGAAAAAGAGTCAATCAACCACCATTTGGAGCAGCATTCAAGTGTTCGTAGAAGCCTCAGTTTGACAAGAACAAGCGAAGAAGGAGGAGCGGAGCAAACTAGTCAAGCCACGGAGAAAACACCGGATTTGATTATTGTTCCCTATTCTTTTAATGTTGTTGTTGTTATGATGAATATGAATATTTGTGATGTTGAATTGTTTAATTTAATTAATATGTCTTGAATTTAATTCATGTTAGGTTGATTGCATTTCATCTACTTGAGTTATTAAAATTGTGTTTGTGTTGTTATAGGCCTCGGTAAGATGTTTGATTAAGTAAAACCATGACTAAGTTAATCTTGCATTACAATTGATAAGGTAACTAATGAATTAATTATTTAAACGGGTTGAAATTGTAATTAATTGACATGATACTTATCAGTGCATGTTTAATCATTTAAGGTAGCTGAGGGTTAAATTAGCAACAGTATCTAACGATACATTAGCCTTGCATAACTTGCAAGATTATTGTGATTAAACTGTTTCAAGGTAGAAATACATTGCTACCTCACGTAATCTTTTATGTGTTTATGAGATTGAATTAATTGTTTGAATTGGCATAGAGATATTTACAAGAGATTATTTTAATTTCATAGGTATGTATGTGCATTAACACATTTGCTTATTAAAATTTGTTTAATCGGTTGAATTGACATAGATATATAGTCAAGTGATAAATGGATTTTGTTAAGTAATTATGTTCAAAAGTTACCAAATTACTGAGTTGCCATGAATTTATTCGTAACAACATAACCATGAGTTTAATGGGTTCAAGTCTTGGCTCTGGCAAAATTTTTATTTTTCCCTCAAATGAACTTGGACACTGGCACTTAGGCCTTATTAGTAATATTGCTTTTTGATGACACAAGAGGAGCTTGTGGCTCAGTGGCAAGTGGCGTGAATTGGCTTATGAGAGAGCTTGGGTTCGAATCTCTTGGCATGCAAAGGAGAATTTATTTTATTTCCTTGCAGCAAGAGTAGTGGAGTTGGACTGAAACTCTGCAAGGTGAAGTTTGAATTGGTCTTGGAGTTGTTATGGAGGATATCAAGGAGGGATAAAGGGAGTGATTTGTGGAGATTTTCAAGGAATTTGAAGTGTGAGGAGAGTTGTGGCCGTGTGGGAACCGAAGGTCTTAGTGAAATTCGGCTAGGGGGAAAAGAGGAAGCATTTTCGGCACTAGGAGTTCCTTGTTTGGTTTTTGTGAGTGTTGATAGGAGAGTGCCGAATTTCTTTGCTGAGGGTTTGGGGTTTTTTTTCACTTTTTGCATTTTGGGTTCTCTCAAGTCTTATCTATACTACGAAACTGACCACTCGGGTCATTCCCCTTCTGACCATTTGTGTCATTTTTTCTCCTCATATTTGATATTTTTTTTCTCTTATAGCCGAACCTTCCCTTCTCTTCTTTTAACTTCTGTTCATCTTCTATTCTTTGCTGGCTGAATATCACTGTTCTTAATGCTTCTCTGCGTCGACCTACTGCAAAGGTTCTGACTATCGGGTCTTCCTTAAGGAATGGTGAAGTGTGAAAAGTTTGGAGGAGTCATACCTTCGTTCTCAAAACGTCCGAAAAGCAGCGAAGGCATGTGATCGATTCTGAACAACGTTCATTGAGGGATTAAGGTCACCCTTATTCAAACAAGGTTGGGTGCTCGTAGAACTTGGAACGACTCGTAAAAAGGTGTGTAATCACACTATCGTTTCTGTGAGTCGGCAAAAGCCAAAAAAATCAAAAAGCCGAAAGATCAGCATTTAAGCCTCACAAGTGTGCGATCACTCTTGTGGTAAACCAAGCCCACGATCATGGGTGACAGAAGTTAGAGGCCACCACGAGCGTTCTCGTATTCTTGGGTTGTTACGAGCATTGTTTGGCTGAAATGGGCCGTGTAGGCTCAATAGGCTCGTGGGCCCCACACAAAATAAATCCACGATAAGTGGCAAATACTAAACTGGGCTACAACATTCACATAGCCATGACTGAATTCGGGCTAAATGGGCCACACGAGCGTGTGGGCCCACTTGGGCAGAATATTGGGCTTTGGGCCCATTTACACCGTTTCGACCATATATGTTATATGTGTCGCTCGAGGCGACTGTAGACCTTTGGGAAAGAATAAAATGACTAAAATACCCCTAAAGAGTAAAATGACTAACATACCCCTAAGGAGTAAATTGAATGAAATACCCCTAAAGAGTAATATGACAGGTATACCCCTAAGAGTCGGTTGACTGATGTGTTCATGATTGTATATGATCGTTATTGAGTATGACATTCTGCATATATATGTATGATTTATGACATGACATACTGCATGGGGTTGGGATACTGTTATGGAGGAAGTATATCAGTCTTTGGTGGCTCTGCCACATATCTTTATTATTGGCGGCTTTGCTACGTTATCATTCTTGCACCTTGCTGCGTTCACGTCTCGTGTGGCTTTGCCACATATATTGTTATTATTGCCAGCTTTGCTGCAATATTGTTGTGTTGGTTTGGTGGGGCGATTTTATCCCAATATGGTGTGTTGGTTGGTACGGGTGGTATGTTGGTTAGATTGGGGTGGGTTACATATGTGCTCATATTGATTCTGTATTGGGCTTAGGCCCACATTGGTTACTGTAATGGGCTAAGGCCCACACTGTACTATTACTGAATAGGGCTCAGGCCCAGACTGTTACTGCATGATAGGGGATTACATATTGAGCTCTCGCAACTCACCCTTTTCTTCTAACTGTACAAGTAATCCCCAACCTTAGATGATTTGGAGCTGCGAGGGATTAGGAGGTGGCCACATGTTCGCTAGTATTTTACTTTAGACCTAGTTATTTAATTTTTTATATTGGGTTGTTATTTATATAATAAGGCCTCTGGTGATTTTAATTTCTTTTAATTGGGTTTAATTTCTTATTTTGAAACTGCCAAACTGATACAAATAAGTTTTCAAAAATAATAACTGTTTTAAAAGGTAAACGCACATTATCAAACTTCAAATGACGTTAATTAGAGTAGCTTCCGCGGGTTTTTAACCAACTAAGAAACCAACAGAAACAAACATGACAATCATTTTAATAAGTGGTTATTTTCAACTTAATGATTTACCAAATGTTTTTTCCAAGCAATAAGCACTAAATGGGTTCTTAACTTAAAAAAGGTTTCTATCAACAAGCCTTGATTTGGAAAGACACTTCAATGTGACACGTCGGATTCGGTCGTAACGTCTAGGCAGGTTTTGGGGTGTTACATTTAGTGGTATCAGAGTCCGATTGTAAAACTCAGTTGTGGAATAGGTTTTGAAAAGTCTTTCTAAAAATAGATTTTAAAGATTTAAAACATTTTTGAAAGATGTACAAGTGTGGCACATCGAGTCTCCGGTGCCAAATCTGTAAGTTCTCTAATTCTGATTATTAATATACTGTGAAACTCTAGATAAAGGAAACTAAAACCGTAAGAGTATCTGTGAAAACAAACCTCTAATTAATTTTTTTCATAATACATTGTTAATAATTACTGAAATTATAATATGATGCATAAGACTTTTTAATCAGATAAAACGCATATCGAAATGAGCACAAGAGGTACTCGCAAAAGGGGTACACGGGGCTATGGCAGGGGTCGAGAAAGTGCTCGGGTCAGATCATCAGCATCGGGTCTTATGCTTATTAGGGAAACACCAGCCTCACCAGTAACTGAGACAGGGTCTTATGACTGAGCAGCTGTGGATGATGCTCTCTCCCATGCGATGCTCCGCGTTCTAGAGAGGGTTGTTGGAGCTAGTGTTGGAACAATGGGCCGAGGGTAAATTTTAGAGCGAATTCAGCCTAATGGAGTGAAAATTTTAAGGGTATTTCTGGAGTAGCCCCAAAGGTGGAGGAGTGCTGGTTAGAGGCTACTAAACGAATAATGGACGACCTTAACTGTACTACGGAGAAAAAATTAATAGGGGCAATGTCCTTACTACGGGATGAGGCCTACCAATGGTGGCTCATAGTGAGAGAGGGTATACAGGCTGATCGAATTGCATGGGATTTCTTTAAGGCGGCCTCCCAAGGGAAATATGTGGGGGCAAGTTATGTGGACGCCTGAAGAAGGGAATTTCTAAACCTGATCCAAGGGAATAAGATAGTGGCAGAATATGAGGCAGAGTCTTTGCGGTTGAGTCGGTATGCTCGAGGGATAGTAGCAACTGAGTCTGAACGCTATGTTCGTTTTGAGGATGGCCTTTGGGATGAGTTAAGGGTATTGATAGCTCCATAGAAGGAGCGAGATTTTGCTGCTCTTGTAGAAAAGACAAAGATTGCTGAAGAGGTGAAGCGCTTGGAGCGCTAGAACCGTGAAAAAGATAAGGATAGAAATAAGAGGGATTTTGGGCCCTCAAGTTCTTCTGGGAGGCCTGTTAAAAAGGCCAGGTTTGATGGGCCGGTTCAGATTGGGGTTCCTATTGCTATTGCTAGACCGCAGCCTTGCGCTGATTGTGGGAAATCTCACTAGGGTGAGTGTTGGAAGAGAATTGTGGCGTGTTTCAAATGTGGGTCCATGGATCATCAGGTTAAGAATTGTCCTCAGAGGCCTGTTCAGATGCAAGCTGCAGGACAGGGTTATGGTCAGCCAGTGAGAGGTGGTCAGCAGCCACCGAGAGGCCGTGGGCAGGCCAGAGGTGGAAATGGTATGGGACGAGGTTGTGGAGCACCAGGCAGAGAAAATGGTAACATTGAAGCGAGGCAGCCAGCTCTGGTATATGCTACTCGTCGCTGAGAAGATGGTGATGCTCTAGGTGTTATAACTAGTACGTTTTTGATTTATAATGTACCTTACACTACTTTAATTGATATTGGGTCTACACATTTGTATGTTGCTTGCACTGTATCTGGAACTTTGGGCATTCAGTTTGAAAATACTGTTAGTGAGATGACTGTGATAAGTCCACTGTGACAGTCGATTAGAGTAGACAAATTATTCAGAAATATGCCCCTAGAGGTTCAAGGAGTTGTCTTTCTAGTGGACCTGATGGAATTGTCGTTTGGTGAATTTGACCTTATATTGGGTATGGATTGGTTGGTAAAACATCGTGCAAGGTTGGATTGTGTTGCTAAGCGCATGGTGTTGAAGACTTTAGAGGATGAGGAGGTGGCTGTGATTGGGGAGCGAAGAGACTTTTTGTCTAATGTGATCTCTACATTAAGGGCCAAAAAAACTGGTTCGTAAGGGTTGTGAGGCGTTTCTAGCCTATATTGGTGTATCTGAATCTGAGGGTCCTTCTGTTGGAGATATCAAGACAGTTAAGGATTTTTTTGATGTTTTTCTTAATGAGCTCCCTGGGTTGCCTCCGAATTGCAAAGTTGAATTTGGTATCTAGCTCCTGCCTGGAACAGCTCCGTTGTCCATCGCCTCTTATAGAATGGCACCAAAGGAGCTGGTGGAGTTAAAGGCCCAAATTCAAGAGCTACTGGACCGAGGATTCATTCGACCGAGTGTGTCTCCATGGGGAGCACCATTGTTGTTCGTGAAGAAGAAGGATGGGTCCATATGCATGTGCATTAATAATCGGCAACTTAATAAGCTGACTATCAAAAATAAGTATCCCTTGCCGAGAATTGACGATCTGTTTGATTAGCTGCAAGGAGCTTTGGTTTTCTCCAAAATAGATCTCCGTTCTGGGTACCATCAGCTGGGAGTTAAAGAGACTAATGTGTATAAGACTGCGTTTAGGACTTGTTATGGTCATTACGAGTTTCTAGTGATGCCGTTTGGGCTGATGAATGCACCAGCTGCTTTCATGGATCTGATGAACCGAGTATTGCAACCCTACCTAGACCAGTTCGTGGTGGTATTTATAGACGATATCTTGGTGTATTCGAGAACCGAGGATGAACATGATGCACATCTCTAAATTGTTCTGTAGATTTTAAGGGAGAAGCAACTGTATGCTAAGTTCAACAAGTGTGAGTTCTGGCTGCGAGAAGTGACACTTTTTGGTCACGTGTTGTCTGCCGAGGGGATTAGGGTGGATCTTTAAAAAATTAAAGCTGTACTAGATTGGAAACCACCTAAGACCGTATTTGAGATTCAAAGTTTTCTGGGTCTGGCAGGGTATTACAGACGTTTTGTCGAGGGGTTTTCTGTGATTGCTGCACTTATGACTAAGTTGTTGCGTAAAGGGGTACCATTCAATAGGACTGATAAGTAACAAGAGAGTTTTGAGAAACAGAAGAAAGTTCTAACTGAGACCTCTGTTTTAATACAGCTAGAGTCTGGGAAGGAATTTATGGTCTACAGTGATGCATCACACGTCAGTTTGGGTTGTGTGCTAATGTAAGAGGGTAAAGTGGTTGCTTATGCATCTCGTCAGCTTAAGCCTCACGAGGTAAATTACCATACACATGACTTGGAGTTAGCCGTGGTGGTATTCGCACTGAAAATTTGGAGGCACAATTTATACGGCGAGAAGTGTATTATCTACACAGATCACAAGAGCCTCAAGTACCTTCTTACTCAGAAGGAGCTGAATCTTAGGCAGTGAAGATGGATAGAGCTGCTTAAGGATTACGACTGCTCGATTGAGTATCACTTTGGTAAGGCTAACGTGGTAGCTGACGCATTGAGCCGTAGGGCTGCATCTGATATGAGAGCAATGTTTGCTCATCTCAGTTTGTATGATGATGGTAGCTTGTTAGCTGAGCTTCAAGTGAGACCGACATGGACTGAGCAAATTAAGGGGAAAGAGTTGGTGGATGAGTCACGGGTTTCTCGTTTCTGACAAGTTGAGAATGGAGAGACTGCAGATTTTGGGTTTAATGGTGAGGGAGTACTATTTTTCCGTGGGAGAGTCTGTATACCTAGGGATTATGAGTTAAGGCAGTCTATACTGCGAGAAGCGCATAGTAGTCCATACGCTATGCATATTTGTGGAAACAAGTTATACCGAGATCTTTGTGAGCTGTACTGGTGGCCAGGGCTGAAACACGAAGTTACTAATTTTGTGAGTAAGTGCTTAACATGTCAGCAAGTTAAAGCTGAGCATCAACTGCCTTCAGGGTTACTGCAGCCAGTTAATATTCCACTTTAGAAGTGGGAGAGAGTCACCATGGATTTTGTGAGTGGGCTGCCCTTAACGCCTACTAAGAAGGATTCTGTATGGGTCATTGTAGACCGATTCATTAAATCTACCCATTTTATACCAGTCCGCACTGATTACTCGTTGCAAAAACTGGCAAAGTTGTATGTGGCCGAGGTTGTGAGACTTCATGGGGTGCCTGTTTCCATCATACCTGACAGAGACCCTCAATTCACGTCTCGATTCTGGAAGAAATTACACGAGGCTTTAGGTATTAGGTTGGAAGAAATTACATGTTAAGAAGTTGTGTTATTGATTTTTGAGGCAATTGGGAAAACTATTTGCCACTGGCAGAGTTCGCATATACTAACAGCTATCAGTCCAGTATTCAAATGGCACCATACGAGGCGTAGTATGGTCGTAGGTGTCATAATCCTACCTGTTGGACTGAGCTGGGCCAGCGGTGAGTTTTTGGGCCAGAGTTAGTTTCTGATACCAAAGAAAAGGTAAAACTGATTCGAGACCGATTGAAGGAAGTGTCTGATAGGCAGAAGTCTTACGCAGATCTGAAACACTAAGAGATTGAGTATTCCTTAGGAGACTTGGTATTTCTTAAGGTCTCACCGTGGAAAAAGATACTGAGGTTTGGGCGAAAGGGTAAGCTTAGCCCTAGGTTCATTGGGCCTTATCGTATACTGAAGCGTGTGAGACCAGTCACCTATCAACTTGAGTTGCCTCCAGAATTAGACCAGATTCACGATGTGTTCCATGTCTCTATGCTAAGGTGTTATCGTTCTGATCCCACACATATAGTACCAGTCGAGGAGATCGAAGTTAGGCCAGATCTGACCTTAGAGGAAGAACCAGTACATATATTGGGCCGTGAGGTGAAGGTACTAAAGAAGAAATCGATCCCACTGGTTAAAGTGCCTTGGCGAAATCACTGCACTGAAGAAGCCACATGGGAACCTGATGAGGCAATGTGACAACAATACGCTCACCTATTCTGACCAGGTAAATTTCGAGGTTGAAATTTCTTTTAGGGGGCAGAATTGTAATGCCCCAAAAACGTAGGGTCTATAATTTTGTATGTTTTGACAAAATTTGCTTGTTTGCTTTAATGGCTAAGTGATTTGGGTGTATATGGGGATGTGTGAGAAGCCTGGGTTCAAGTCTTGGCTCTGGCAAAATTTTTATTTTTCCTTCAAATGAAGCTGGACACTGGCACTTAGGCCTTATTAGTAATAATGCTTGTTTTATGACACAACAGGAGCTTATGGCTTAGTGGTAAGTGGTGTGAATTGGCTGATGAGAGAGCTTGGGTTTGAATCTCTTGATATGCAAATGAGTATTTATTTTATTTTCTTACAGCAGGAGTAGTAGAGTTGGACTGAAACTCTGCAAGGTGAAGTTTGAATTGGTCTTGGAGTTGTTATGGAGGATATCAAGGAGGGATAAAGGGAGTGATTTGTGGAGATTTTCAAGAAATTTGAAGTGTGAGGAGAGTTATGGCCGTGTGGGACTCTAAGGTCTTAGTGAAATTCGACTAGGGGGAAAGATAGAGCATTTTCAGCACTAGGAGTTCCTTGTTCAGTTTTTATGGGTGTTGATTGGAGAGTGCCAAATTTCTTTGTTGAGAGTTTGGGGTTTTTCTCACTTTTTGCATTTTGGGTTCTCTCAAGTCTTATCTGTACTATGAAACTGACCACTCGGGTCATTCCCCTTTTGACCACTCGTGTCATTCTTTCTCCTCATCTTTGATATTTTCTTTTTCTCATAGTCGAACCTTCCCTTCTCTTCTTTTAACTTCTATTCATCTTCTATTCTTTGCTGACCGAATATCACTATTGTTAATCCTTCTCTGCGTCGATCTACTACAAAGGTTCTAACTATATGGTCTTCCTTAAGGAGTGGTGAAGTGTGAATGGTTTGGACGAGTCATACTTTCGTGCTCAAAACGTCTGGAAAGCAGCGAAGGTGTGTGATCGATTCTGAACAGCGTTCGTTGAGAGATTAAGGTCACCCTCATTCAAGCAAGGTTGGGTGCTCGTAGATATTGGAACGACTCCGTAAAAAGGTGTGTAATCACATTATCGTTTTTGTGAGTCAGAAATAGTCGGAAAGCCAAAACGTTGGTATTTGAGGCCTCACGAGCTTGCGATCTCTCTTGTGGTAAACCAAGCCCATGATCATGGGCGATAGACTGTAGAGGCCACCACGAGCTTTTCGTGTTCTTGGACCGTTACGGGCCTTGTTTAGTTGAAAGGGGCCGTGTGGGCTAAATGGGATCATGGGCCCCACACAGAATAAATCCACGATAAGACTGGGCTATAATGTTTACATAGCCGTGACTGAATTTGGGCTAAATGGGCCACACGAGCGTGTTGGCCCACTTGGGCCGAATATTGGGCTTTAGGCCCATTTACACCGTTTCAACCATATATGTTATCTGTGTCACTCGAGGTGACTGTAGACCTTCGGGAAAGAATAAAATGACTAAAATACCCCTAAAGAGTAAAATGACTAAAATACCCCTAAGGAGTAAATTGACTGAAATACCCCTAAAGAGTAAAATGACAGGTATACCCCTAAGAGTGGTTGACTGATGTGTTCATGATTGTATATGTATCATTACTGAGTATGACATTCTGCGTATATATGTATGATTTATGACATGACATATTGCATGGGGTTGGGATACTGTTATGGAGGAAGTATACTGTAATGGTGGCTTTGGCACATATACTATTACTGGCAGCCTTTCTGCGTTACTGTTACTGGTGGCTTTGCCACTTATACTGTTATTACTGGTAGCTATGCTGCAATATTTGTGTGTTGGTTGGGTGGGTCGATTTTATCCCTACATGGTGTGTTGGTTGGTATGGGTGGTGTGTTGGTTGGATTAGGGTGGGTTACAAATGTGCACCATATTGATTCTGTATTGGGCTTAGGCCCACAATAGTTACTGTAATGGGCTAAGGCCCACATTGTATTGTTACTGAATAGGGCTTAGGCCCAGACGGTTACTGCATGATAGGGGATTGCACACTGAGCTCTCGTAACTCACCTTTTTCTTCTATTTGTACAGGTAATCCACAGCCTTAGATGATTTGGAGTTGCGAGGGACTCGGAGGTGGCCACATGTTTGCTAGTATTTTACTTTAGACCTAGTTATTTAAATTTTTATATTGGGTTGTTATTTATGTAATAAGGCCTCTGGCGATTTTAATTTCTTTTAATTGGGTTTAATTTCGTATTTTAAAACTGCCAAACTGATACAAATAAGTTTTAAAAAATAATAATTATTTTAAAAGACAATCGCGCATTTTCAAACTTCAAATGACATTAATTAGATTAGCTTCCGCGGGTTTTTAACCAACTAAGAAACCAACTGAAACAAAAATGGCAATCATTTTAATAAGTGGTTTTTTTCAACTTAATGATTTACCAAATGTTTTTTCCAAGCAATAAGCACTAAATGGGTTCTTAACTTAAAAACGGTTTCTATCAACAAGCCTTGATTTGGAAAGACACTTCAATGTGACACGTCAAATTTGGTCGTAACGTCTAGGTCAGGCTTGGGGTGTTACAAGTCCAATTTAGGATGACTACTTTCACCAACTTCCTTCTGAGATCGTGTCGGCCTTTGTGATAAAGCTGGTGTACCTATCGCTTCTTGTTGTCGTTTGTTCCAACATTTTATTTGTTTGTCTTGTAGCTCTTTGTATTGTTGGAAGAAAGTATCACCAGTAATAATTCGAGATGGTTTCAGTGACTGCTCTATGGATGCCACGGGAATGCCTACTCTTTTACATAAAGTCGTCACTAAGTGGGGAAAGAACACTCCCACTTTTTGGCCACTAATACATCTCTTCATGTTATAGTGGATCCACTTTCCAATACAAACCTACTTTTTCTGCAAAATAACAAAAAGTAAAATTGCTCGAAAGGTATTAACATTAGATACATTTAAAGTAGGAACTATTCGTGTGCACACAAATTGAATCCATATTTTAGCCTCCGAGAACATGATAGCTTGATTGAAGGAGGCTGGGACACTAGTACCTGGGCAATATTTCCATTCACCCCTTCCCTGTTAAAGAGTTTATAATATTTTCCATATCTATGTCCCGAAAGTATTCTATATCAGTTTCATTAATAATATCTTGGTCATAGTATGGAGCATTATAAAAATCACAAATAATTCAAGGGGTTACTTTAACTTCTATCCCTCATATAGATACAGTATCCTATATATGGCTGTCAGTATTTCTAGACTCGTGATCCAGCAAAGATGCATAGAATTCTTGAACTATCGGGACCACATCAATATCTTTCAGGATTGCCTAAAAACATTCGCACTTAAGGTATCAAACTAATGGCCATATCTCCTTACAAATAATGATCGACGGATCAAATCCCCTCTCTTGAGTAAATGTTTTCCTTTGAAGTTTAATAAAATGTTTTTCAACATTTGGGTTCACAAAAGTAGAGGGATTTTGAACCATCGATGGCTCTGGTTTATTAGTTCATCTAAGTTTTCTAAGAGGCATTATTGTTAAACTAAGAACTAAAGCAAAATATCAAGAAAACAAATTCAATGGAACAACAAAAGTTAAAGTTAGAAACCTTTAACCTCGTAGAAGTCATTGAATTCCTCATTTCATGCGACGTCTATTATTCCCTTGAGTGTTCCCATTTTTTGTTTCATCAAGTATGATTGAGAGATGGAGGTTTTAAATAAAAGAACTGAAAATTGAGGTTTATGGTTTGAGAAGTTTTAAGATATTTTAAATGGGTTAAGAGGATTAAGGGGTTAAGATGTGTTTAAGAAGAATGATAATGTGTTTTTAGGTTAAAAATGAGGGGTTTAGATGGTTAAAAGTAGGATAAAATAGGTTTTAAAGCCACTAGGTTGTGCTTATTGGGTCGGGTCACTTCTATGTCCACATCTGAAAGTTTCAGTTTCACCATTAATTTTCATTGTTAATTCATTTTTCTCAATATCAATGGTGGATCTGGATGTGGATAAAAAAGCCTTCCCAATAAGATGGGTTTCTCCTGATCCTCTTTAAATTCTAACACTACAAAATCTGTCGAGATAATAAAAGTACACACCTTAATAAGCACATCCTCTAACACTCCCTTAGGTTGGATAGCAGATCTATCAGCTAATTGTAATGTAATTTAAGTGTTTTTGAGTTGCCCTACCTCGATATTTTCGTTAACAAATAAAGGCATTAAGTTTATACTACTCTTAAATTGCATAGAGCTTTCTTAAAATAAATGCTCCCTATCTATATTGGAATTGTAAAGCTTCTCGGGTCTTTTAGTTTCTTGGGTACCTATCTAGAAATAATAGCACTACAGGATGCATTTATATTAACTTTCTCCCCTACTTTAACTTTCCTATACGTAGACATGATTTCTTTTAAGAATTTAGCATATTTTTGAGACCTTCTCGATTAGTTCAATTAATGGTAGGTTAACATTCAATGTTTTGAACAAGTTTAGAAAACTTACAAACACATCCTCATCCCGTTTTTATTTCTCTTCTAATCTAGAAGGAAATACTACATGTGTGCCATTGGTTGTGTCATTTACCCTCTCTTCTGGTCTGGCTGCTGGTTCGATGACCTCCTCTGGTTCTGGTTCTTGATCTACTTCTTGGGGTTTTTCTAGAGGACCTTCTGTATTTTCTTTTGCATCCTCTTATGCTAAGATTGTCGGGTTACTCAAGATTTTGCCAGATCGGAGTGCGATTGCTTTTACTTGCTCCTTCTCTTCTCTCCAAGGATTATTCTCAATATTGCTTGGAATGCCTATGCCAATTTGCCTTTTAATATCTCCCTTTTTACTCATTAATTGGCTCATTTGATTCTTTAATTTAGTCAATGTCTTCGATGAATTAGTGCACTCATATTGCACTTACTTTACTTCTGTTCTCATTGACTGCATCTCCCCTTCAATTTGATCCAGATGTTGACCACATACAATATGGTCATTTGGGTTTGCTCTATCTTGAGCTTTCTGTAAATAAGGAGGTTGGTAATTAGTGTTTTTAATTTGATTTAAATTATTATTACTTCCCCTTGGTTTCTTCCCCATCTCAAGTTTGGGTGGTCTCTCTAATCGGGATTGTAGGTATTTGAATAAGGGTCTCCACCCCTATTCCCGATGTAATTCATATCCTCGGTAGGATTGTTGATATAATGGAAGAGCAGTTTGTCTCCTCCATGCATAGATGGTGTACCATTCGCGGATTCAATACAATTAAGTCAGTCCACAAACTATTGGTATTTATCCTCTTCCTAGACAGTCTTTACTATAGCTAGTTTCTAGCTATATGTGAATCATTCAATAGGCCACTAATAGGAGTTCAAGGCCATGTTTTCTATTAATTCATACACATCCTCGTACATTTTGTTCATAAGAGCTCCTCCTGCCAGTCCATCTAATCTAGACCTTGCATTTGCATCCAACCCATTGTAAAACACCTGCAATTGCATCCACTCAAGGAATCTGTGGTGCGCATATTTTTTGATCAATGTTTTAAAACGTTCCCAAGCCTCGTGAAAACTTTCCCCTTCCAATTGTCTGAATACAACAATCTCTCTTATCAGTTGAACCACTTTGCTAATAGGGAAAACTTCTGTAGGAACTTCCCAACGAGCTCATCCCATGCCGTGATGGATCCTGTTGCCTGTGAGTCTAACTAAGTAAAGGCCTTATTAATCAAAGAAAAGGGGAACAATCGAAGACGAATAATGTCATCAGTGACCCCGTTGTACTTGAAAGTATCACAAAGTTGTAGACACAATTTTAAATGTTAATTCGGATCCCCTGTCATTGTGCCCCTAAATTGCAGATTATTCTAGATCATTTGAATCATTTCTGATTTGATCTCAAAATTGTTAGCTATAATAGCGGGCCTCGTTATGCTCTCTTGAACCATGTCAAGACTTGGTAGTGCAGAATCTTTTAGGGTTCTCTCATTACGTGCCATATGTAATTTTGCGGGAAGCTGTGGTGGTGTTGGTAGATCTCCTAAAGCGTAATCGTTAACTTCATCAAACAACAAATTTTCACATGGTATGTTGCCTAAAGCAAGTGGTGGTGGATCTTGCATCTACTGTTACTGCTGCTATTACTGTCGATAATTTTTGTAAATTATTCTTTCTAGATCTATAACTGGCTCTATAGGTGTTCCCCTACTATGAGTCATACACCAGACCCAAAAAAGAAAAGATTAGTAACAATAAAAATTAAAATCTTATCTATAACCTAAAAAGTTCCTAATTATTCTTACTAAAGTGCAAAAAATTTAAAATCGAACTAGTGACGTTGCCTCCTCGACAATGGCGCCAACAACTAGACCGCCTCCGGACATACTATCATCTAAAGTGTGAATATGGCAGCAAAAGATATATAAATGAGGCTTTATCTGCAAGTATATGGGTCTAGTTGTAATATAGTTACAACGAAGTAGGTGAGTACTTTGAGGATCGTACCCATGGGAGGCTAGTGCTAGATCAATTGTAATCTAAACACCAAAATATCTAATTAGTACTTGAAATAGGTTATATTAAAAAATTACAAATAAAATGGATTTTTGGAATTTTTATAATAATAAAATATAACAAATAACTAAGTATCGAGCAATTGAAAAGTAGAATTGATCAAATCTGATTATGAGTGATTAGCTCACTTTGGTAATCTTCATCAATTGTCGCTTTGAGTTCCTCGATAATCAACTAGTTGACATCCTAATAGGATCTTTCGATACGTCCTCTAGAATAACGAGTTAGCAAGGACTACTTATCTTTTAACCTCACAGTCCAGACTGGCTTGGGGTGAAGGTGTTCATAGATAGGCCATACCAATTTTGGGTTAATTCCCACATCGATGAATTCCTAGGATTGTTAAGCATAGGGTTTAGGTTCTTCCTTTCCCAAATGGCTGATCCATTGAGTAACCCTATAAAACAATTAATAAATCATACCTCCATTCGCTAATCCCCATAGAGGGATTAGTTCCTTATGGTTTTCATAAACAACATAAAATTGATATAAAGCATAAGCATGATAATTGGATCAAAAGTATAAATTTTAAAAAAAAACCTTACTTGTATTATGAATGAAAGTTTTATCCACAAGGTTTGATCACAGCCACAACTCAAATCTCTCAAAAGAAAACAAAGAAAAAATTGAAAGTAAATCTAAAACCTAAGAAAAGAGGAAAAATCAAATTAAAAGAAAGATTCTAAGCTAAGTAATTAGTGTCCATAATGTGTGACAAGTGAGCCTATTTATAGGTTTCAGGTGGTCGTCGTCCTTAGCCTTAGCCCTTAGCTAACGTTCTCGAGCTTTAAGTTTGATTATGAGGACTAAAACATCCCCTCGATTGTGTTAATTCCCATCCAGAGTCGATGTCGCGACACCTTAGGACCTGTGTAGTGACATAACAGTCAGTATACTATTCTTTAAAGTGTCTTCAGCGGTATGTAGCAACATCCTTAGGTCGTGTCGCGACATCAAATGCAGTTTTGGACTTCTTTATTCTGCTTCCTATGTTGTGACATCGAACCCTCCGTGTTGTGACATAGTGACCAGTATCGATTTAGCATGCCTTTTAATTGTCTCCTGCACACTTACAAAGTTCATTAGCTCCTCTTAGGCCTCATTCGACCCCTAAGGTTAATAAAAGACTCAATTTGCACATTTTATTAAATTTAATTAAACTTACTAAAACATAATTAAACCTAATGATAATGCTTGTTTTCAAGCTCCTAAAGTGCAAAAATTAGTTTAATCTACTACACCGAATTATGACAGATCAACCCTAGTATCATTAACTAAGGTTGTTGCCCCTTATATCATAGATAAACTAAGATATTATTTTTCTAGTGGAACTAAGATTCTATCTTCTCTTCTTATAAATAGATGGCACCGGTAGAGAAAATTAGACAAATTTTGAAAGATTGTTATTCGGCCAAAAAATAGAGAGAATTTATTCTCAACTTATAAACATATTTTTCAAAATAACAATTTTACCGATTTTTATTAAAGAAAAGAGAATTTTTTCCACCCCAAAAGGAAAACATTTTTCTAGTTATGTGTTTTGATTCAATTGGTTTGAGTCCATACTCGAAGCAGTTCGTGGTACGAGAATAGCGGAGAAGATCGTTTTGTTGAAAGCCGTAAAACATCAAGGGTCTGTTTATCGAAAACACAGGTACGAATTCAGTTAACTTTATTGCTATAAATATCATAAACCGAATCAATTTTCAAAATTCTTATTTTTCACTGTGCAAGAAAACCATTTTCAAACCAGATTTTTTTTCCAGCAATTGGTATCAAGAGCCAGTTTGTGCTATGTTTATGGTGTAAACCGAGATCAAATCTATTTCTTCATCTCATTTGATTAATATGTGATAAGATGTGACATTCTTTTAATTATTTGTATGTTCAGGGGAATGTATGTGAATGAATGCAATATTATATATTTGTTATATAATTATTTTTTTGCCAAGGTTTTGGTTATTAGGAAATAGACCGTGGACTATCATCTCCACGTAGGATTATTTTTATTTATATAATTCTTATGAGCTTAAAAAAAGACATAGGACATAAATGTAATTTTTCCAAAAACGAGTCCTTGTATTAAGAAAATGTTTGAAAATGTTTTGCAACATTATGATATGCACTAAGATGATGCATGTGTCTTACACTAAGTCTTGAAAATATTTGTAAGCTGTTGCAATGGTAATTCCCCCACCCATTGAATCAAGCCACCATGGGGTGATCATGATCAACTAATAAGAATATGGATTTCCATCCATTTAGTACATGAACCTAATTCCTTAGGCATTCACATGTACTAATAATCGTCTAATATTTGACCATCATTCTATGTAACACCCCAAACCCGGCCTAGAAGTTAGGCCCAAATCTGACGTGCCACATTGAAGAGTTTTTCGAAAACCATGCTTTCATTAGAAACCCTTGTTAAAGAACTTAAAATTTTCTGCTATTCAAAACCTCAGATTTCGTTTGCTTATTTTCAAAACATGGTTTATTAGAAATCATTCTTGGAAAACATTATTATCTTTAAAACCTTGTTTTTTGCGGAAAGCTTAATTTAAAACAATTGCGAAACGTGATATTTTTAAAAACAATAGTTATTTCCGATAAATCGTGATCTACTTCTAGCAATTATAAAACAATCAATAAAATCTCAAAACTTAAAGTTCAGAAATATTAAGGCCTTATTACAAAATTTATAACCTAATAAATTAAACTAAAATAAAAATAGGACGTGTACTTTAAAGCCAATCGGACGTGTGGTCATCTCCGAGTCCCTCGCAGCTCCGATTCGACTAAGGTTGAGGATTACCTGCACAGTTAAAAACGGGGTGAGTTTATGCAAACTCAGTGTGCAATCCCCTTACCAGAGTATCGATTAGTATCTGAAGCGAAAACCTAAACGATGCAGGTGAAGCCCTTTCAACAGTAATAGTACAGTACAGATCAGAGCATAAACAGATATGCAACAGTATGAGGATGCATCCCACCCCAATCCAGCCAACACACCACCCGTACCAACCCTACACTCCATGTGGGGACGAAGTCGACTCACCCAGCCCTGCACACCAAGAGCGCAGCCGAGCTGTCAATGTATATATGCGACTCTTAAGCCTTCAATAGCAGTATTATAATTGGCACAGAGCCATCAATAACTGTATTATTTTGACACATAGCCATCAACGGCGGTAATATAATCCGCACAGAGCCTTGGGTAGATATGATCGACACAGAGTCATCGATATCTGTTAGGCACATAGCCATGGGTAAATACGATTGGCACAAAGCCTAAATCAAGATGGCACAGAGCCAAGCTCTCCAATAATGCAGCCTTACTGCTAATAACGGTATATGTGGCAGAGCTACTATAATCAGTATATTGTGGCAGAGCCACTGAATCAGTATAACGTAGCATAGCAACTAGTACAGTACTTCCACTATAAGCATAACCCAACTCAATGCAGTATGTCATGTATGTTATGCTCAATCATTACACATGTATGCAAAATGACCATGCTTAGAAACCGTCATTTCAGCACATATTAACAGTAAATCAGACACACGCCTACAGTCAAGTTGGTTAAACCACAGTCATACAATCATAGTCCAATCATGGCACCAAAATCAGTCTTTTACCCTCATGGGCAAAATAGTTATTTTACCCTAAAAGGGTTCGGTAATCCTATCCTATAGGGGTAATTCGGTAATTCTACTCATAACTAATCCATGTACGCAATGCATCTCAGACATAATCAATCATACAATTAACACATACAACACTAGTACAACCATGAGGGTACAACGGTAATTTAATCGGATAGGGATAAAATGGTCATTTCACCCTTTAAGGGCATCTCGAAAATTTTACCCATTAAGGGTATTTTGGTAACTTTACCCATAGATGGTATTTCGGTAATTTTGCAAACTAGGGGTATTTCGGTAATTTTGCAAACCGGGGGTATTTTGATAATTTTCAAAAATAAGGGTATTTCGATAATTTTGCAAATGGGGGTATTTCGGTAATTTCACAAACTAGGGGTATTTCAGGAATTTTGTAAATCAGGGGTATTTTGGGAATTTTGTAAACCGGGGTATTTCGATAATTTTGTAAATCGAGAGTATTTCGCTAATTTTGTAAACTGAGGGTATTTTGGTAATTTCATAAACCGGGGGTATTTCAATAATTTTGCAACCCAGAGGTATTTCGGTAATTTCATAAACTGAGGGTATTTCAGTAATTTTGTAAACCAAAATAGAGATAACGATGCAAATGGGCCTAGGACACATTCTCGGCCCGAATGGGCCCACATGCTCGTGTGGCCCATTTAGCCCAAATCTAGCCACAGATATGAGATTCACATAGACCAGTTCAATATCTACTACGCAATCATACAACTTATTGATATGGGCCAACAGGCCCACTTGGCCCCTTTCGGCCCATCGTGGCCCAAACAGCATCAAGCCATAAGAATACTCATGGTGGCCTCAACTATCGCGTCGAAGCTCCCACACGTGCGCTCGCACGCTCGTGTGGCTACCATGGTCGTGTGACCGGCATTTCGGCATTTGCCGCTCTATAGCTAGAGTAGTGCGAAATACACACCTGATAGGAATCTGGAGTTGATCCGGCTCCGAACACTCCTATGCCCAAACGCCAACCCAGATATGCTTACTCTCCTCATAGATCACTTTATTTAAAGTCAGCTTCTCACCTTTCCTCTTGTTATCTTTCTGATGTGGGATCCCTCCTTCAGCAGAGTTTAAATCCATCACAATCACTTGCCGTCCCAACTTAGCAAAATAAATATCCCTTTTTGCTTACGATAGGATTCGAACTCAAGCTCCCCTGTAGCCACTTTGCCAACTAGCTCCTTATTATCTTAAAACATGCGCGACTAAATATAAGTCTATGGGCCAAAGTCTAAGTTCATATTAAAAGAAAATAAAAAGAATTGCCAGCGCCAAGATTTGAACCTTGGACCCCTTTCTTCCTTGTATGGCGTCACTCCCTTATCTCCCATGTGGCGCCATTTGGCACTAGACCACAACTCCTTTTATGTCATTTTTTCTCCACATTTTATTCTTAAAGCCTACTTTCTAACACCTAGGGTTTTATTCACCTAAAACTAAAATTTTTCTAAAGCCCAAGTTTGAACCCGAGACTCCATAGAAGCCCTCTAATCTTCCAAAATCACTTACTTAATAGGTCAAACTTGCATTAATGTCATTCTCATGTTCTCAAAATTTTTAAACGCTCCCACGCCCAAGGCCCAATGGCCCCAATTCCATTCGGCCCAAATTCGGGGTGTTACAAATCTACCCCCTTAAAGAAATTTTGTCCTCAAAATTTCCAACAATCTAACAGTCGTTTAACATAGACTACTCTACCACGCTGCCCCCGCGCACTCTGATTCTAATATCCCTATCATACTTTAACTAGAATTTGGAACTCCCTACACAAACTCAAAACACCTAACATTAAAGCAGACAAATATCTCATACACATCGCAATACCTATATCCAAACATCGCATCCAAACCAAACACACAAAGAATAAATACAAAAAATACAGTCCAATACCTAAAGAAATCATCGTATTTCTAACTCACTGTATTTAAATTTCTAAACAGACAAGGGTATTCAGAAAACTTACGGATTCGGTGCTGGAGACTCGGTGTACCACACTTTCAGAAAAATGGTCAATATAACATTTCAGAACTTTAAGCCTTTTTGAAATGACACTTTTAGAAATTTAATTTTGAAAACCCAATCCACAGCCAAGTTTTGCAACCCGGGCTCTGATACCATTAAATGTAACACTTCAAACCCTGCCTAGAAGTTAGGCCCAAATCTGGCATGTCACATTGAAGAGTTTTTCGAAAACCATGCTTTCATTAGAAACCCTTCTTAAAGAACTTAAAACTTTCTGCTATTCAAAACCTTAGATTTCGTTTGCTTATTTTCAAAACGTGGTTTATTAGAAATCATTCTTGGAAAACATTATTATCTTTAAAACCTTGTTTGTTGCAGAAAGCTTAATTTAAAACAGTTACAAAACGTGATATTTTGAAAAACAATAGTTATTTCCGATAAATCCTGATCTACTTTTAGCAATTATAAAACAATCAATAAAATCTCAAAACTTAAAGTTCACAAATCTTAAGGCCTTATTACAAAATTTATAACCCAACAAATTAAACTAAAATAAAAATAGGACGTGTACTTTAAAGCTAATCGGATGTGTGGTCACCTCCGAGTCCCCCGCAGCTCCAATCCGACTAAGACTGAGGATTACCTGCATAGTTACAAACGGGGTGAGTTTAGGAAAACTCAGTGTGTAATCCCTTACTTACAGTATCGATCGATTATCTGAAGCGAAAACCTAAATGATGCAGGCGAAGCCCTTTCAATAGTAACAATACAGTACAGATCATAGCATAAACAGATATGCAATAGTTTGAGGATGCATCCCACCCCAATCCAGCCAATACACCACCCGTACCAACCCTACACTCCATGTGGGGACGAAGTCGACCCACCCAGCCCTACACACCAAGAGCGCAGCCGAGCTGCCAATATATATATATATGGCTCTTAAGCCTTCAATAGCAGTATTATAATTGGCACAGAGCCATCAGTAACTGTATTATGTTTGGCACATAGCTATCAGCGATGGTAATATAATCGACACACAGCCTTGGGTAGATATGATCGACACAGAGTCATCGATATCTGTTAGGCACATAGCCACGGATAAATATGATTGGCACAAAGCCATAATCAAGATGGCATAGAGCCAAGCTCTCCAATAATGCAGCCTTACTGCTAATAACGGTATATGTGGCGGAGCCACTATAATTAGTATATCATGGCAGAGCCACTAAATCAGTATAACGTGGCATAGCCACCAGTACAGTACTTCCTCCATAAGCATAACCCAACCCAATGCAGTATGTCATGTATGTCATGCTCAATCATTACACGTGTATGCAAAATGGCCATGCTTAGAAACCGTCATTTCAACATATATTAACAGTGAATCAGACACACGCCTACAGTCAAGTCGGTTAAACCACATTCATACAATCACAGTCCAATCATGGCACCAAAATCAGTCTTTTACCCTCAGGGGCAAAATAAGTCATTTTACCCTAAAAGGGTATTTTGGTAATCCTATACAGGGGTAATTCGGTAATTCTACTCATAACTAATCCATGATGCAATGCATCTCAAACATAATCAATCATATAATTAACACATACAACACTAGTACTACTACGAGGGTACAACGGTCATTTAATTGAATAGGGGTAAAACGGTCATTTCACCCTCTAAGGGCATCTCGAAAATTTTACACATCGAGGGTATTTCGGTAACTTTACCCATAGAGAGTATTTCGATAATTTTGCAAACCAGGGGTATTTTAGTAATTTTGTAAACTAAGGGTATTTCGGTAATTTTGCAAATTGAGGGCATTTCAATAATTTTCCAAACTGAGGGTATTTCAGTAATTTTGCAAATTAGGGGTATTTCGATAATTTCACAAACCAGGGGTATTTTAGGAATTCATAAACCGAGGGTATTTCAGGAATTTCGTAAATCGGAGGTATTTAAGGAATTTTGTAAACCGAGGGTATTTTGGTAATTTCACAACCCAAGGGTATTTCGGTAATTTTACAAATCGAGGGTATTTCGATAATTTTGTAAATCGGGGGTATTTCAGTAATTTCGTAACCCAGGGGTATTTTGATAATTTTGCAAATCGAGGGTATTTCAGTAATTTTGTAAACCAAGGAATTCGAAACAGAGATAATGATGCGAATGGGCCTAGGGCGCATTCTCGGCCCAAATAGGCCCACACACTCATGTGGCCCATTTAGCCCAAATCTAGCCACAGGTATGAGATTCACATCAATTCAATATCTATTACACAATCATACAACTTATTCATATGGGCCCATGGGCTCACTTGGCCCCTTTCGGCCCATCGTGGCCCAAACAGCATCAAACCACAAGAATACTCATGGTGGCCTCAACTATCGCGTCAAAGCTCCTACACATGCGCTCGCACGCTCGTGTGGCTACCACCACCGTGTGATCGGCATTTCGGCATTTGCCGCTCTATAGCTAGAGTAGTGCGAAATACACACCTGATAGGAATCTGGAGTTGATCTGCGCTCCGAACACTCCTATGCCCAAACGCCAACCCAGATACGCTTACTCTCCTTATAGATCACTCTATTTAAAGCCAGCTTCTCAGCTTTCCTCTTGCTATCTTTCTGATGTGGGAACCCTCCTTCAGCAGAGTTTAAATCCATCACAACCACTTGCCGTCCCAACTTAGCAAAATAAATATCCCTTTTTGCTTGCGATGGGATTCGAACTCAGGCTCCCCTGTAACTTAATCCACGCTGCTAGCCACTTTGCCAACTAGCTCCTTGTTGTCTTCAAACATGCACAACTAAATATAAGTCTATGGGCCAAAGTCTAAGTTCATCTTAAAAGAAAACAAAAAGAATTCCCAGCGCCAAGATTTGAACCTTGGACCCTTTGCTTCCTTGTGTGGTGTCACTCCCTTATCTCCCATGGGGCACCATTTTCCACTAGACCACAACTCTTTTTGTGTAATTTTCCTTACATTTTATTCTTAAAGCCTACTTTCTAACACCCAGGGTTTTATTCACCTAAAACTAAAATTTTTCTAAAGCCCAAGTTTGAACCCGGGACTTCATAGAAGGCCACTAATCTTCCAAAATCACTCACCTATTAGGTCTAACTTGCATTAATGCAGTTCTCATGTTCTCAAAAATTTTAAACGCTCCCACGCCCAAGGCCCAATGGGCCCAATTCTACTAGGCCCAAATTCGGGGCGTTACACTCTAACTTAAGTAGAGCTCCGTGGGGAGTTACTTAACTAGAAGATCTTGAGTGTATAACCATCAACTCAACACCTATGCATCATGCACCACAAATGGGTCATCATGGGACAATCTTACCGAGTAACATGCTTTGACTAGTTGTTCTCTTTTAAAGATAGAATTTCTTGACTTATCACATGATAATGCCTACCATAAAGGCTAGTCTAATTATCATTTGATTACAAAAGAATTCTTCTTAATTTCAAGAAGTCTCCTCAGTGATATCCACATAGAAATCCTACCGTGGGTCAGTGCACTTGCCATGCCATCATAAGAGACCATTGATGGAGGCTATAGGTCTTGTTTAGAGAACTTTTCCCACTCAATATTTTAAAAAACATACAAGGTTTTTCATTTCCGGTTTCAATCATGTATGAACAATATATGCATGACAAGTACATGTGACATTCTTTCCTAAACTATATGACATGCTTTTCTCATGTATACATGACATGCTATGGAAATTTTATAATATTCAAATTCAATTATTCACAAGAGTCAATCAAACAATTTTGATTCTTCATAAATTTCCTTTTAAGGGGGAAACTGAAGAAGTAAATATGAACCGTGCACAAGTAGGTTCCCAAGAAAGGGAGGTGAGTCATATTTGACCACTTAAAAACCAAGTCTTTCCTTACCAAATCCAATCCTAGACATGCACCTTCTCATTACCACATTTCTTACAATAATTGAATAACCTAAAGAAGTGAATGGAACAATACAACAATGTATTTTCTCATTACCACACTTCTTATCTTTGATAGATCAATGATGGATCATCTCATACATATATATCACAATTATATCATAAATAATTATTAAAGAGATATATAAAGAGATGGGTAATAAAATAAAATTGTCAGATAAGGTTTCCATGGTTCTATTTCTAGAAAATAAATGAAAAACAAAAAATTACATAGTTTTTCATCACAAGACATTCCTTGTGTCTTCGACCACCATCGCTCCATCATCTCCTCATCATGTATTCCAGCTCACAAGAATACTATACATAAAAAATAATCCTACATAGAGATCATAGTCCACGATCTATTTCCTAAGAATCGCAACCTTGGAAAAAATAATAATCATATGAAAAATATATAATATTGCATTCATTCACATACATTCCCCTAAACATGTGAATAATTACAAGAACGCCACTTCTTATCAAATATTAATCAAACATGATAAAGAGAGAGATTCAGTCTCGATTTACACCTTAAACATAACACAACCTGGCCCTTGATACCAATTGTTGGATAAAATCCAGTTTGAAAAAGATTTTCTTGCATAGCGGAAAATTAACCCACCCAATTTGTGATATTTACTGCAATAAACTTTAGATCGAAATCATACCTGTGTTTTTGGATAAGCGGATCTTTGTTATTTTTCGGCTTCCAACCAAACGATCTTCTCCATTATTCTCGTACCATGAACTGTTTCGAGTGTGGGCTTGAACCAATTGAATCAAAACACATAACTAGAAAAAAAATTCATTTTGGGGTGAAAACGACAATTCTCATTTCTTTAATAGAAACTGGTAAAATTATTATTCTGAAAAATATGTTTATAAGTTGAGAATAAATTCTCTCTATTTTTTGACAGAATAACAATCTCTCAAAAGTTGTCTAAATAGCTCTACCGGTGCCATTTATTTATAGGAAGAGAAGATAAAACCCTTGTAGAGTAGTAGAAGTTTTTCTTTCCACTAGAAAAATAATATCTTAGTTTATCTAGGATATAGAGGGAAGCAACCTTAGTTAAAGATACTAGGGTTTTGTCATCCCACCTCCTTACATGAGTGGTTTTGGGCCTCTCTCACATCGGGTCCAATTATGAGTATATTTTGGGCCTTTTTGACCCAGTACTCTATAATATAATCCAACATGATTCAGTTTTTCTATTTTCAAAAATAAACTTTAATATCTAAATATTAAATAATTTTCTCACTCCAATTTTACCCCGATAAAATTTTGACATTTTTACCCCAATAAAATTTAAAGAAAATTCATTCAATATGTCACAATTCAGTAAATTTACCATGACTAGATGATTTATTTTCATTTTTAGGTTTCAAAATAGTTTAAAAACATAAATCTATTCTTCCATCATTCTTTAAGTAATCCTATATAGGATTGCTAGTTTCCATTTTCATTTCCATTTCCATTTTTGGAAACCTACATTCATTTCCATATGATTCCATTTCTCCATTTTAGATAAAGCCAAAATCATTCCTAAATTTTTCTCATTTCTTTTTTTCTATTTATTCTGTCCATTTTTATTCAAACACGTAATTTATTTTTGGTTTCAACGAGCTAGTAGAGGGACCGATTGAACATATGTAGTTGAGGCTCAAATGATTTATAATTAAGTTTCAACTTTTTCGCCTATTAATTATAAACTTATTTAGTCATGAAGTCATTCCACTATAGTATCGTGAATGGGATCTTCTCAATGACATAATATTACAAAAGTAACTACTCAGTGCTTGTCCAATGACATTGTCATTAGTGTGTTACTATCATAGGATATCCTTGATCTCTTTGGGATAATATTCGTTCTCCCAATATGATTCTATTTTATCTCATGGTAACCATTACATCTTCCTTAATGAAAAGTCAGTCACTATCAAATAGTGATCAAGTCATCCATCACAAAGACGAGACGGACGACTCATGGCTACATTTTATTTTCTTCAACCATGTAATTCCAATGAGAGGATTTCATTTACCCATGTTTGGGCTATGAATTCCACTGTTGTAAATGGCGCTACATACTATAGAAGTCGTACTCCTAATACACCAACTTTTGGTTCCTTATTTATTTGAACTCAAGCTTGTACTTACATCAAAGTCTATAAGTCAAGCATACATAGTCCGCCATCCACTCATGTTTTAGGTATGTCATACTATGAATGTAACAAGTGAATTAATCAATAAATGGATTTAGGATCTATTCTGCTTGGTTCATGTCTGATGTGCTATCAGTTTAGTTAGTCACATTTATGTCTCTATCTTCTGAGAGTCATCTGCTCCGATGCCCAAGACAAGGCATCTCCCCAACTGGACTTGATAGACGACATATTAATCTTTCAATCAGTTTGCTCATTTTTTATTTGACTAAGAACATGTTTAGGTTCGTCTACTAATACAAGTTGTCTTTCTATATTACGATCTGACCACGTAATACCGCTTAGTATTAGTTAAACATTAAACAACCAGTGAGCATCATTTACTTCCATTTTTCTTTGCGTGCAAAAACCATGTAAGGACAATATATAAAGTATTAATATAATTCATGAACAATTTTATTAACCAATCTGTTCAAAAAGATTACAGGTGTACTTAGGTAAAAATATTACACTTAGGGCACCAGATCCAATACGACGTATTATACATACAGGGCTGACTCTCACTTGACTACTAGAGGATTGGCTAAACTGAAAGCTCTGATACCAATTAATTGTATCATCTTCTACTTGAACCAAATCACCGAGTCGAGATACAGGATGTTACAACATACAAACATTTAGCATAACTTTTAAACCATCTGCGTATGATCATTTTTCAACATACTTCATATCATTTTAATAAAGGTTTTCTGAACAAAAGAAAAAAAGGAAAACATTCAAGAATACAATAGACTCTTAAGAATAAAAATATTATAATACATTACAATACGCTAAAGACTGGCTCTCCTTGGCATGATGTACTGTACGCCATATTCCTAAAATGTTCTCTGTATGCATAATATCTAACTCGTTGTTTCCCTGGCACATTCCTGGCTTGGTCTCTTCTAGCAAACTCATTCCTAGAGCAACACTTGAAACATGAATAGAATGCTTGTAAGTTCATGCGAACTTAGTGAGGTTGAATACAAAATACCTTGGAGCCTTTCTAGTTGAATTCTTCATCTTCAAAGTTTGGATTACCGTTCTGTCTTTGGCAGATTCTTTCATAATATTGGATATATACCAATACAACAACTTCCATACTTAATATTTCACTCTCACTTCACTCCTTGACTGATTCTAGATCTTACTAGTCAATAGAGGTCATAGTCCTTTTATATAAGTCTGTTAACTTCTATAACGCTTCCACCAAAAGTTTGTCTAAAACTATTTTACTTGGGTTATAATTGATTTTATTGTCTTGTTATTGTTATACTAGGGTTTACGCCAAATTTGAGATATATTCCAAGACCTCATCATTTTTTAAAAAAAATTCAAGAGTATTTGTGAAACGCATATAGCTTTTAGGTTGTGAAACATCATACTCAGATCTGGTGATCGGGTCAGATGTGTAACAGCCCTAATCCGTATCCGTCACTGTGGTAGGGTTATAGGGTATTACTGATCAATACACATCATTTAACATACATAACTCATACATTTATGCATTCATACTCAAATACCATTTAATCACAAACACATCGTCCTTTCTAAGAGCCTACGAGGCCTTAAACATGCTTTAGAAGTGGTTTGGGACTAAACCAATAACATACAAAAATTTTTAGAAACTTAGAAAAATTTCAAACATACAGGGGTTACACACCTGTGTGAACAGGCCGTGTGCCTCACACGGCTCCAAACACGTCCGTGTCTTAGGCCATGTGGAAACAGGGCATACATACTGACTTGGGTCACACGGCCAACCACACGCCTGTATGTCTAGCCTGTGTACCCTTCGAAGTGGCCACACACGCCCATGTGCCAGGCGGTGCAGTGCTAAACCTGTAGGGTATATAAACTTATGTAACATGGCTAAGTCACACGCCCGTGTGCTAGGCTGTGTGCCAATTTGGGGGGTATACTAACTTGTACCACACGGCCAGTCACATGCCTGTGTGTGAGACCGCGTGGAGCATATTGACTTCAATTCAATTTCAACACCAGGGGACACACGGCCTGTAACGCCCTGAATTTGGGCCTAGTAGATTTGGGCCTATTGGGTTGTAACGCCCCAAAAATCTTGAAACTTTAAATTTCTGTGCACTAAGGTTGGTATGTATGAGTAGCACTTAGAATATTAATTTTAAGGTATTATCGGGATTATTTGAAGTCTTAGAGATAGGGATGACCATAGGGAAAAAATTATTTTGCTTACTTTAGTGGACCTTAGTCTCAGACATTAGGCCTCTTAAGCAGATTAAGGGGAAAATAGGACACAAATGGGCTTGTGGTCCAATGGCAAGGTAGTATCACTAGGGGAGCTACAAGGTGGCGTGAAGAGGTCCAAGGTTCGAGTAGTGGTAAGGTGTTTTGGAGTGTTTATTTTGCATAGTGGACGGCCAGAGTTGTATGGAATTTGGACTCTTTTGTTGAAGTGTTTGAATTGGTCTTGTGAGCAAATAAAGGAGGGAATTTCGGATGAGATAAGGGAGATATCATGGAGAAAAATTAGGAGATGAGAGGTGGGAAGAGTTGGTGCCGAATTGGACTGTAGGGGAAAGTAGGATTCAGCTATTGGCTATAAAAGGAGGTGCCAAATTCCTTTGAGAGGTTCCTTGGGTTCCATTACATTTCTTTTTCTCCCCCTTAGCCGAATTCTTCCATTTGCCGAAAAAAACCCCATCATTCCTTTGCCAAAATTTCGGTTTTCTCTTTACCCAAATTCCTCATACCTTCTCTTCTTAAATTCCTTCTCTTGTTCACCTTTAGTTCTAGCCGATCACTTCTCCTTTTCTTCTCCCTATTGGTGCCGAATTGTCTGTGTCACCATACTAATCTCAAAAGCCGAATTTAGGCTACAGGATCGAAAGTAGATTTGGGTAAAATTCAGAGATCACAAACGTGGTAGGTAAGGATCATTAGCAAGAGGTAAGTACACTCGTTTCGGTTGTGGTTAGTAAATGGCCGAATGTAACATGGCTTATAGGGGTGACTTATGAGGAATATGGGTCACTTGGTTTTGACGATATATGTTTGGGTGCAGATCTAGAGGATAATCGCAAATAGTAGTAAAGGAAGGGCTACTTGAACGTGTGGCACACGGTAAGGTTACGGTGAGGTTTTGGTTTCTGATAAGTGTGTATTAAGTCATGATTAATCGTTAAGTGATGTCGATTGAAGGTTCGTGATTAAGGGGTTTGCAGCATGCGTGGTTTCCAGGTGTATACACACGATATCGACTATGCCGAAAAGCCGAAAGTGGCTAAATGGGCCCGGAGGACCCTAAGGCTAAGTTTGATGACTTTGTTTGGTTTGGTATATGAATTGAGTTAGTCAAGCATGTTACATGATCTGGAATGTTTTGGGATTAATAGTCCATAAGGGTGTGATTTAGGCCTAATGGGCCATAAGGATGTAATTTGGGCTTGATGGGCTTTATGGGGACGTAGACAAGTATGCTAGGGTTAATGGACTTTAGGCCTAGTTTGAACAACTCTTAAACCGCATAAGACTTAATGTAATATTTAAACATGTCGATGAACAAGTTGCTGGGTTAGAGTGTGGCAACGGATATATGCATGTCTACGATTGGATCTAGAGAGAGCTTGGTACTTAAGCGGTCCCAGTGGCCCACCTCCTCTTCTCTGGAATTCTACCTGGTGCATAGTATCTGTTCACTTTAACCGTAAGGACTTGTTAATGGGCCAGAGTTCATAACTAAAACCCGAGAGGGACCAAAACACCCCTAATTTGTAAATTACCAAAATACCCTTAGATATGTAAAATTACTAAAATACCCCTGATTTGAAAATAACCAAAATACCCTTAGCTTGCAGAATTACCAAAACATCCCTGATTTACAAAATTCCCAAAGTACATCTGTTTTGCAAAATTACCTAAATACCCCTGTAGAGTAGATTTACTGAAATACCCTTGGTTTGTGAAATGACGTAAATACCCCTATGTGATGAGGATGAGTTTTGTGGATGTTAATCATGTGCATGTTGCATTCATATGATATTCTAATTAGGATGCATATGGGTGGGAATTATGGTACGGAGGAAGATTTGAGGATCGCATAGGGGCTTGACGACCATGGATCCACCGGTGGCTTTAAGCCCATTATATGATTAGTAGCTTTACTGCAACGTTGAGTAGTGCTGTTGTGGGTGCTACCTTTGGTGCGTAAAGGATGGGTGGGTCGATTTAGAAATCCCCACATGTGTGTAGGGTTGGAAGGGAAATGGTGTGTAGCGGATGGATTTTTGGGGAGGGTTTTGCATTACCTTGTTTTGCATACGATATGATATGATATGAGGTCATTGTGGGCCAAGGCCCAAGACCATTGATTTTGATAGGGCTCAGGCCAATGTGATAATTATATATTGAATTGAATGCCAGGGGTTGTACACACCGAGTTTCAAAACTCACACCTTTTTATTTAATGTTTCAGGTGATCCTCAGTAAATGGCTCGACGTGGGAGAGGACTCGGAGATGGCCACACTACAAGATGTTTAAATTTTTACTTATTTGTTTCAAGAGACATGGTTTTAATTTCTTATTTTTGTTGGATGTAAGAAGGTCGTGTACGCCGATTTGACTTTAGATTTTGGGTTTTGTTGTTTCAATTGTTTACTTAATAAATTTCTTACGTTTAAACTTGGTTTCCGAAATACTTAAAATTATAAAATGGGTTTTTTTTTCATTACTTAACAAGACTCAAGGATTTTGGGCTTAAAATTTTTAATTAGCAAAATCGTTTAAATTATGCCTTTGATGTGACACGCCAGATTCGAGCCTAACTTCTAGGCCGGGTTTGGGGTGTTATACGGCCGTGTAACACGACTGTGTGTCTCTGCCCGTGTGGACAAAAATAGGCCATTTGCAAGGCCAATTTGCCACCCCAACTTCAATGTACCTACACAAGGCAAAATGGTACCATTTCCATACACAAAGGGCAGCCAAATCAATCCCAATTCATGCACAATTCATGCTATACAAATACAATCATTTCACTTAGCCAAATACATGTCAAAACAATATCAAACAATATGGTTCATTTACCATAATTCACATAACCATTTTGACTTCCATAATGTCTAGGTTACAACCATGCCAAAACAATCCATCTCACAAGGCATTATAAACATCTTACAGAAGTCATTAACAACCATTTCTAATAACCAAACACACATCAATATTAACATCATTTACAAGCCAAATCTCATGGCTATGATCACAACCAAAATACCACATCTAGCCTATACATGCCATATGCCATAAATGCATATTTCAAAAGTACCAACTTAGATGTTTGATAGTGTGATGATGTTCCCGACGACTCCCAGATTCGAGCTAGCCTTGATTCACTATAAAACATAGAAAAATAACACGAAGTAAGCTTCATAGCTTAGTAAGCTTCTATGTGTACAATAAGCAACTATCACCAATCATTCATCATTCAAATAATAGAAAACGATATATAACAATTCTATAAAATCTCAAAACTATCAAATGGTTATCACATAACTTACTAATGAACTCATCAATTCCATAGTTTTAATACTCAATTCATTACCGTACGTACCTGTACCATCTCGTACCAATCTCATACTCAACCACATCTTTCATTTACCCGTTGAACCATTCAGATTAGAAATCGGATATTCAAGGATCTCAATCAATAAGTACCTATACCATGGCCCGAAGCCAAATAAGGGTAACTAATTCCCGGAGTACCTATACCATGGCCCATAGCCAAATCAAGGTAACTCATCTTTGAAATACCTATACCATGGCCCAAAGCCAAATCAATGTATAAATCACACTGAAGTGCCAATATTATGGCCCGAAGCCAACACAATAACCTAATGACATGTGACTAGCATCCTAAACTATTCCTAAGGTTCAACCGGGATTTCACGCTTGTCGAATCATTGTCGAATGTATCCATAGAGTCGTATTCACAATTCAAACAATATTCGTAATCTCATAATCACAGTTTATGCAATATCAAAGCATTAAACATACATTTATAATGAAATTACCTCATACGAACTTACCGCGTATTCGTAATTGACGGGTAGGGTCGACTACTCGATAACCTTGTTTCTCCCTCGATCTAAATCTGAATTCTTTCTTTCTTGATCTATATGAATTCAAAATTCAACCACTCATTCAATTTAGTCCAAAACATACATTTAGGCCTATTTGCACATTAGCCCCTAAACTTTCACACTTTTAACAATTTAGTCCGTATTTCATAAATACACAAAATTCACACAATTCAACAAAGCCCATGCTTGGCTTGTAACACTACTTACCCATATTCAACACCGGAACAGGGAACGAGGCATTACCAGACTTAACATACATCATCGTACAATATCGGGCTATAAAATTTCAATTCAACTTAAAACTTTTCATTTGAAATCATAATGTTCCTATTATAGTTCTATAAGACCCTAAACATACATATGGGATAGTTTGGGACTAAACCGAAAACTCGTGAACACTAAGAAAGTTTTTGCTTAAAACAGGGCCACACAACCGTCTGGAGTGGAACACGCCCCTGTGGGCAGGTTGTGTGGTCACACACGCCCATGTTCCTAGCCCGTGTAGATTTTATTTCTCATTTCGAACCTACAAGGGTTTTCACACAGCCAGGCACATGCCCGTGTCTATAGACCGTGTCCTTCACATGGCCATGACACGCCTGTGTCTTCACCTGTGTTTGAAAACCTTGGTATTCTGTTTATGACGTCAGCAACCACTTGGAGGCACACGACCTAGTCACATGCTCGTGTGCTGGCCCGTGTGACAAACTGAGTTTTTCGTAAATTGGATACAGGGGACACCATGGCCTATCAACACACTCATGGGGTTGACCATGTGTCACACACGGCCTAGACACACACCCGTGTGTCTACCCTTGTGGACAATTATAAGGCGATCTACCAAGCCGATTGCCACCCTAAAAAATAAACACAATTATGCCATCTCAAGTAACACATCACATAGCAATTATACACTATGAACAATCACTAATTCATCATGCATACACTTCACACACTACTGAATCAATTTCACAAACTTGCATATCATGAATTTTATCATCATTGAATATATATAAGACTTAATAAGTATTGGCTAATTCCCAATGGCCATTTACAAAATGAATTGAATGATATTAATAGCCAACACTTTGACTGAAAAATATGACATAAAAAAAATAACCAAGTTCCTATACATGCCATACCCAAAATGAATCAACTTTTCTGTACCAAAAGAATAGTTAATAGTGTGATCCGAACTCCGACGTCCTACGATCCCTGAGCTAGCTTGGCGATACTACAAGGAAAAGGGAAATGAGACGGGTAAGCATAAAGCTTAGTAAGTTTGCCTGATATAAATAGCAGCATAAAGGCTCATGATAACATCTATTCATCACCCTAAATAATACATAAGTTCTTAAGCACCTCGACATAACTTACTCATGCTTACTCTTACCAAATCACATATATCATTTCGCATTCATTTCTTGTAAGATTACTCACGGGTACCTGTATCACTTCATCACGTAACTTTAGCACTTTTATTCTCTTGAACATAAACTTAGCTTTTTGTCATCTTTAACATAAACTTAACTCTTTACCCGTTGAACTAATTAGATTATCGAAGGATACTTAATATCATCATACATGTAACATGATGCCAATGCCATATCCAAGATATGGTCTTATATGGGATCACCTCTTAATGCCGATGCCATATCTTAGATATGGTCTTACACGGGATCTCATATCTCGATGTCGATGCCATATCCCAGACATGGTCTTACACGAGATTGTATATCGATGTCGATGCCATGTCTCAGACATGGTCTTACACGAGATCTCCATTTGGTGCCGAGGCCATGTCCCTGACATGGTCTTATATGCGACCTTCTTTATTTGGTGCCGATGCCATGTCCCAAAATGGTCTTACACAGGACCTTCCTTATTTGGTGTCAATGCCATGTCCCAGACATGGTATTACACGGGACCTTCCTTATTTGGTGCCGATGCCATGTCCCAGACATGGTCTTATATGGGACCTTGTCTTATGTCGTGATAATGGTATCCTTCTTATTCCTAATTCAACCGAGATTTTGACTTAACGTATTTTCATTGTACTCTCATCGAGGCATCATTAATCAATTTCATAGAAGTAATATTCATTTCTCATAATACTAAGCAATTAAAAATATAAAAGCGTTATGTAACTTTAATTTCACACAAACTTACCTCTGTACCAAAATATATGTTGAATTGTTCAATTTAGTCCACGACATTAACCTTGCCTTGGTTTTGGTCTAGGCTTCGTGTTTCTTGATCTATAATAACAATTAAACTTGTTTAATACTCACATTGACTAAATTAACCCATGAATCTTACTTTGGAAAAATTATGATTTTACCCCTAAACTTTCATATATTTACACCTTTACCCCTAGGCTCATAAAATGATTTTATTTAATTTTTCTTGCATTTTAAGCCTAACCGAATCATATTAATAACTACAACAGCCCCCAATTTTCACTAATTCACTCATGTATGACCATTTTCATAACTTTTACAAATTAGTCCTTTTTATGAGTTTCTCATGAAAATCTCTTAGAAAAAGATGCTTATCATACATCAAACTTTCATATACCTCCATAAATCATCAAAATACATGCATGTCATACATGGGTAAATTTTTGAACATGAACCCTAGCTCAAAATATAGTTAGAAATAGCTAAATCGAGCTACAAGGATCTCAAAAATACGAAGAACATTAAAAACGGGGCTAGAAGGTACTTACAATCAAGCTTGAAAAGTGAAGAAACCCTAGCTATGGAGTCCTTGTGATTTTCGGCTATGGAGGATGAAGATGGACAAGGTTTTTAGCTTATTTTCCCTTTTAATTCTTTTACCAACTGACAAAAATGCCCTTAAGACCCCTTCATTAAGATTTTTCCTTCCCATGTCTATTTTTGTCCATCTTGACATATAATGGTCTAATTGACAAATAAGGACTTCTAATAATTTCTCTAATGCTATTTCATACTTGAATCTTCTAGAAACTCATATTTTCGGTCTTTACAATTTAGTCATAATGGACAAATTGATCACTAAATTATAAAATTTCTTCATGAAATTTTCACACAATCATGCAAGCATACCATAGACCTCATAAAAATCATAAAACACATATTTGTACTTCAGATTTATGGTCTCGCAACCACTATTCTGAGTAGGCCCTAAATCGGGCTGTTACAATTCTCCCCCTTAGGGATTTTCGTCCCCGAAAATCTTACCAGTGAATTGGGATATTGGTTTCTCATAGCCTCCTCGGGCTCCCATGTAGCCTCTTCTACCCCATGCCTTTGCCATAGTATTTTCACAAGAGCTATACTTTTATTCATTAACTGTTTAACTTCATGTACCAAAATCTTAACCGGCTCTTCACCATAAGTCATGTTTGGTTGAATTTCTACCTCTGTTGGTACAATCACATGCGATGGGTCTGATCGGTAGCGGGGTAACATAGACACGTGGAAGACATCATAAATCTTTTCTAGCTCAGATGGCAAAGCCAAACGATAAGTTACCGGCCCTATCCTCTAGGTAATCTCATACGGTCCGATAACGCGCAGACTCAATTTACCTTCCTGGCCAAATCTGAGAACTTTCTTCCATTGTGACACTTTTAAGAATACCTTATCACCAACTTGAAACTCAATATTTTTCCATTTCAAATCCGCATAGGACTTTTGTCTATCAAAAGCAGCCTTTAAACAATCACGAATTATTTTTAATTTCTCCTCGATTTGTCTAACCAGTTCAACCTCGTGAATCTGATTTTCTCTGAGTTCAGTCCAATACAATGGCGTTCGACACTTCCACCCATACAATGCCTCATAAGGTGCCATTCTCAAACTCGACTGAAAACTGTTATTATAGGTAAAATCTACCAACGGTAAGTACTTTTTCCAGCTGCCCTGAAAACTCAAGAACACAACACCGGAGCATATCCTTAAGTATCTATATTAATCTCTCCAACTGTCGGTCAGTTTGTGGGTGGAAAGCTGTACTAAACTCAACTTTGTGCCTAAAGCCTCTTGTAACTTTTTCCAAAATAGTGATGTAAATCTCGGATCTCCATCTAAAATAATCGACAACGGTACTCCATATAGTCTTATAATTTTTGACACATACAAGTCTGCCAACTTACCCAATGAATAATCAACACGTACCGATATGAAATGGGTCGACTTCGTAAGTCTATTGACTATAACCCATACGTCATCTTTCTTACTCGGTGTCAAGGCAAACCCGTCACAAAGTCTATAGTAACACGGTTCCATTTCCACTCGAGAACCATAATAGGCTGAATTAGACCCAAAGGTACTTGGTGTTAAGCTTTCACTTGCTGACAAATTAAGCATTTCGATACAAACTCAGAAATATCATTCTTCATACTCAGCCACCAATACCATTTCTTCAAGTCATTATACATTTTTCTGTTACTTGGATGTACAGATAGACATCTGCTATGTGCCTCGGAACATCAAATATCCATCAGAATTAATCTAACAATTTGACTCAATACCCGACTTACACTGAACTTTTTTGGCTTGCAAGTCGCTGTCACTTTCCTGAGCTTTACAAATCTCTTGGAGAAACATCGATCTAGCTCTCAACTCAGCTAGAATAGAGCCATCATTCATCAAGGCCAGCCGTGTATTCATAGCCCTCAATGCAAACAAAAATTTTCTACTCAAAGCGTCGATGACCACATTCGCCATTCCCGGGTGGTACTCAATCACTAGCTCATAATCCTTTATCAACTCCAACCATCTTCGTTGCCTTAGATTCAGTTCCTTTTGAGTCATCAAGTACTTTAGGCTTTTATGATCAGTGAATATCCGACACTTTTCACCATACAAATGGTGTCTCCATATCTTCAATGCAAACACAATGGCAGCTAAGTCAAAATCATGTGTCAGGTAATTCTTCTCATGTGACTTTAACTGTCTAAAGGCATATGCTATCACCTTTCCCTCTTGCATAAGCACATAGCCCAATCCATTCAAGGATGCATTATTATAAACCACAAATTCTTTTCCCGGTTCAGGTTGCACTAGAACTAGAGCCTCAGTAAACAATGCCTTTAGTTTCTTGAAACTCTATTGGCACTTTTCTATCCATTCAAACTTTACATCTTTCAGTAATAGTCTCGTCATTGGAGTAGCTATCATGGAAAATCCCTTAACAAATCATCTGTAATAGCCAACAGAAACACATACAGAATCTTCGTGGAAATTTAAAATTTTTCTAAGTTTCAGGGGATACACGCCCGTGGGGGTAAGCCGTGTGCCTCCCACGGCTGCTAGACACACCCTTGTGTCCTCCCCGTGGTCGAAATTGACCTTTGCTCCACAGCCACCAAGCATGCCTGTGTACTTTAGCCGTGGTCGATCCTGTCAAAAACCACACGGCTACTAGGCATGTTCGTGTGCCGTGGCCGTGTGCTCTTAGGCCATATACTAACTTACGCCCACGGTCACTAGGCACGCCCATGTGTCACAACCGTGTGGCAAAAATAGGCCTTTTGCAAGACCAAAATGCAACCCACATGGGTCATTCCTTTAAGCACATTTGAGCATCCTTATATACACAATTTGGCAAACCATTTCATATCCAATAATCATCATATCATCACATATAATCTCATTTCTAAGCATGCCATTTTTTACAACCAAATTACATGTAAATCTAGGTATAAATCATCCATAACTTCACTAAATCACTAAGGCATTAATTCATCATTGAACTCACCATGTATAAGCTAATTCATTACCATCATGCTATATCCAAATATGTACCAAATACCATATTCACTCATGCACTTTACCAACATTTAACTAGCCATATCACATGGCTATTTACAAATCTCCAATAGGAGTCAAAACAACTAGCCTATAAATGCCATATTTCAACTATGAACATCTTCCCAAAATACCAAAATAGAATGCCGATAGTGTGATTGAGATGCTGACGATTCCCGAATCTGAGCTAGCTTTACTGACACTGCAAAACAGAGAAACAAATCACACAGTAAGCTTTATAAAGCTTAGTATGTTCGTAACATAAAACATTATACTAAACCAACCATCACATAAATTATTTCATGAACACAATGTACCATACCATACAAGCTAATACATTCAATTAACATTCCATGATCTCAATCATAATTTCATCAACCACATAGGTTCCGAACGTACCTTAGCCAACACTTAGTTATCAATCACATGCTACTAATCACTCACTAACTTCATTTCTTTCAACTTTCATCACTTCTTCAGTTCATTCACACACTCAGTGTCCAAATCATTAGACGAAGCTTAGTAACATCACACACCTAGTGCATTTTACATCACACCAATCTTATATTGGTATCGCACACACAGTGCCCATCACAAGGCTAAAACTTATATTATTTCGCACACACAATGCTAATTATCTTGGTCCCATCTCTGAATACGCACACTTAGTGCCATGTAACATCGAGCTCTTACATAGCATTCCTAATGCATTAATTCCATACCATTCATTCCAAACATTAAACATGGCTAAATATAATACACATATTGTATCCGAACTTACTTCGGACGTTGAACTATCGATACGGTCGATTAATCGAGCACTTTATCTTTGCCTCGATCTCGATCTGAACTTCTTCTTTCTTGGTCTATACACATTCAAATTAAATCCATCCAATCACCAAATCATTCATTTTAGTCCAAACACACATATTTAGGGCATTTTACACAATAGCCCTCACATTTTTACATTCGACACCTTAGTCCTTATTTCACAAAATCATCAAATATACAAAATTTCAAAACACATATGCTAGCCAAATTCTTTCCATGCTAATTCAAACTCATACATTTCATTTATTTCACAATTTAGTCCCTCAAATTACACTTTTCTCAATTTAGCTCAATTTACTCAATTTCACCAAAAACTCAAATACAAAATACGTTAATCCAATACTAAGCTTTCATATTATACCAACTATCAACACAAAGCTCACATGTTCATTAATAGCACATCTCAAAATCTTCACCAATTCACAAAATTGAAGCATGGGTTTTAAAGAGCACAAAGCAACGATTGCAAAAACGTAGAAATTATCAATAACCGAAGCAAAACATACCTTGAATTATGAATCACAAGCTAGCTGAAAGTTTAGAGTTCTTCCTTCTTTTTATTTTCTTTTTTTTTCGGCACTAAGAATGAATGAACAACCCCACTTTCCATTTCATTTAATTATAATATAACTTTATAATATAATATCATGCTTTTATCTTTTATAAATAATAAATAAAAGCCTTATATTAAAAAACATGCAGTCCACCACTCTCACATTTAGCTAAATTGCAATATAAATCCTTCCAATTATAAAGACAACAACAATTTAGCACTTATCAATCAACACACAGCATTTTGCACTTTACGCGATTAAGTCCTTTTTTCATAAATCATCATACATTCGATAAAATTATCACATAGAAATTTCACACTGGCTATATCACATACTATTCACACAGAAAATATCATTAAAATATTTTTACGACCTCGAATTTTTGGTCGCGAAACCACTATTCTGACCAGGGTCTAAACCGGGCTGTTACAACTCTCCCCCTTTAGGGATTTTCGTCCCCGAAAATCTTACCAGTGAATAATTGTGGATGTTGCTCTCTCATAACGTTCTCAGGCTCCCATGTAGCCTCTTGAATTCCGTGTTTGTGCCATAATACTTTCACTAAAGAAATTTTCTTATTTCTCAACTCTTTGGTCTCTCGTGCCAAAATTCAGATAGGTTCTTCACTATACAACAAATCTGACTGAATTTCAATCTTAGTAGGAGCAATCACATGAGACGGGTCTAATCTGTACCGTCGAAGCATTGACACATGAAACACGATATGAATCTTTTTTAACTCAGATGGCAATCTCAATCTATAAGCAACCGGCCCAACTCATTCAATAATCTCATACGGTCTAATAAACCTCAGACTCGGTTTGCCCTTTTGGCCAAATCGAAGTATTTTCTTCTACGGAGTCACTTTCAGAAACACTTTATCACCAATTTCGAATTCAATATCCTTTCGTTTCAAATCTGCATAAGATTTCTGACGATCTGAAGCCGCTTTTAAACTGTCATGAATTACTTTCACTTTCTGCTTAGTCTCTTTTATAAGATCAACCACGTGAATCTTATTCTCATTTAGCTCGATCCAATACAATGGAGTTCGACCCTTTCGACCATAAAGAGCCTCGTATGGTGCCATTTTAATGCTAGAGTGGAAACTATTGTTATACACAAACTCAATCAATGATAAATGCTTTTCCCACGTACTTTCAAATTCAAGTATGCAACATCTCAGCATGTCTTCGAGAATTTGAATGATACGCTCGGATTGACCATCCGTTTGCGGATGAAAAGCAGTACTGAAATGCAATTTCGTGCCTCAAGCATCTTACAATTTCATCCAAAATCGCAAGGTAAATCTCAGATCTCTGTCAGACACTATAGACAGTGGTACTCCGTGCAATCTCACAATCTCAGCAATATACATTTCAGCTAATCTGTCGAGTGAATAATTTGTTCTCACCGGAACAAAATGAGCTGATTTCATCAATCTATCAACTATCACCCAGATTGCATCCTTCTTACTCAGAGATAAGGGCAAACCCGACACAAAGTCCATCATGGTTCTCTCCCATTTCCACTCAGGAATCATAATCGGTTGTAACAAACTAGACAGAACTTGATGTTCAGCTTTGACTTGCTAACAAACTAAACATTTCGACACAAAGTCAGAAATGTCTCTTTTCATGCCATGCCACCAATTGAACTGTTTTAGATCATTATACATCTTTGTACTCCCCGGATGCACAGTTAAATGACTATTGTGAGCTTCATTCAAAATCATTGGAATCAACTTTGAATTTCTCAGAACACAAATCCTATCTCTAAATCTCAAACAATCATCACTACCAACTCAAAATTTTGATTTAGCATTCAATTCACATTGAGTTCGTTTAGCTATCATTTCAACATCATTTTTCTGAACATCACAAATCTGCTGTACAAACATCAGCTTTACTTTTAATTCAGCTACCACCGCACTATCATCACACAGATATATCTAATTACTCATAACTCGTAAAGCATATAATGATTTTTGACTCAAGGCATCAGCTACAACATTAGCCTTAGCCGGGTGGTAATCTATCACTAGTTCGAAGTTTTTCATTAATTCTAACCATCTTCTCTATCGCAAATTCAAGTCTTTCTGAGTCATCAAGTACTTTAAGCTCTTATGATCAGTATAGATGTGACATTTTTCCCAAAAAGACAGTGATGCCAAATCTTCAATGCCAATAAAATCGCAGCCAATTCAAGATCATGCGTTGGGTAATTCTTTTCATGCGGTTTTAACTGTCTCGAAGTGTAAGCAATGGCTTTCCCTTCTTGTATCAGCACACAGCCCAAACCATTCAATGATGCATCACTATAACTTTGAACTCTTTACCTGATTCGGGCTGAATCAAAACTGGTGCTTCCGTTAACAACACTTTCAACTGCTCAAAACTCTACTGGCATTTTTCTGACCACTCGAATCTAACATCTTTCTGTAACAACTTCATCAACGGAGTCGCAATCATAGAGAAACCTTTCACAAACCACATATAATATCCTGCTAGTTCCCAGAAAACTACGGACTTTGGACACATTTCTCGGAGGCTTCCATTCCAAAATAGCGGAGATTCGAATCAACTCTTATTCCCGCAGCTAATACAGTATACCCCAGAAAACTAACCTCACGCAACCAAAATTCACATTTGCTAAACTTTGCATACAAATGTTTCTCACGTAGAGTTTGTAGCACGGTTCTTAAATGCTCAGCATGTTGCGTCTCATCACACGAATAGATCAAAATGTAATCAATGAATACCACAACAAAGCGATCCAAATACGATCTGAATATCCGATTTATTAGATTCAGAAACATGCAGGAGCATTTGTTAGTTCGAAAGGCATTACTAAGAAAGTGGTCTTCGGCACATCAGATTCTTTAACTCTTAACTGATAATAACCCGATCTCAAGTCTATCTTTGAAAACACTGTAGCTCCCCTCAGTTGATCAAACAAATCATCAATACGAGGCAAGTGATATTTGTTCTTTATCGTCACTTTGTTCAACTGTCGATAATTAATACACATTCTTATAATTCCATCTTTCTTTTTCAAAAATAACACAAGAGCTCCCCAAGGTGAGAAACTCGGTCGTGCAAATCCTCTATCAGTTAATTCTTGCAACTGTGATTTTAACTCTTTCAATTCTGTTGGTGCCATTCTATACGGAGCTATAGAAATGGGAGTGGTCCCGACACTAATTCAATTCCAAATTTGACTTCTCGAATCAGAGGTAATCCCTACAACTCTTCAGGAAACACATCTGGAAACTCATATACCACAAGCACAGATTCAACTTTCTTTTCCAACACTTTTGTATCAATCACGTACACCAAATAAGCTGATCGCTGAAATCAGAGCTTTAAAATTTATAAAAGAATGATCGAACCTAGAAACTAACTCTGACAATGATTAAAGGGAAGTGTACCTATCGAACAGTAGTATAGCTAAGGCAAGACCGGTTATCGAACCCAAAGGAACTAAAAGTACTAATACTAACTTTCTTTTTATTATTTAGCCTAAAATAAATGAAGTTATTATTTAATCTAAATTTAACGAACTGCTAAGCTAAAGACACAAAGACAAAAAGAACGATTTGGGAAAATAACTTTTAGGAAAAACTCAGTTGATCAAGACGATACCCTCAGAAAGAATCCACCTAGACTTCACTCGTTATTAAACCATGAACTATATGATTTATTTACTTAGTTTGATCCGTAAGACTCCCTAACGTATATTAAACCCTCTCTCAAGGCGAATAACGTCTAACCCTAGGTTAATTATTGGAACTCTCGTTCTCTTATAATAACCCCCTAGAATAGCAGTAAATCGATCTATGGACTCCCATATTAGGTTTCACCCTAATCTGGCAAAATCTCGTCACCCTATCTCTAGGCGTGGGATCAACTCCACTTAATTATGCTAGATCTACTCTTTGGTAGGGTCTATTCCTACTCCACCTAAGCACATCAAATTTAGATTAAGCATGCATAATTAAGATCAAACTATGTATTTATCATATAATTCAGAAAATAATAACAAGATCCATCATAGGTTTCATCCTCTTCAGGTATCTGAAGGGTTTAGTTCATAACAAATAAAGAAAACATCTTAAGAGAAAAGATAAAACAAAACATAAGAAATCCCTAAAACTCCCTGAAGGAATTAAAGGAGAAATCCGCCGTCTTGAGTAGAACTCCGGCTTCCTGAGATGGATCAACTGGCTATCTTCGAGTGATTCCCACAATTCTGACCTTTTCAGCTTGGCTCCTTGGCCTAGCTAACTGCCCCTATTCTGGTAGCACATAGAGGGTTTATATAGGCTTTCGAAATACGTTTCTTTCTCCCTAAGTATCCAAATCCAAGTGAAATTGCTCTTTCTAGCGACAGAGACACGGCCATGGCACATGCCCGTGTGAATCGTGGTCAGGCCGTGCTCGGACTTCTTTAATGAGGCACTACCGTGTAAATGGAGGGAAGGCCGTGTTCTAGATGATTAGTGAGGCACGGCCATGTGGGTTAAAGTTTAGGCCGTGTCAATTTCGTGATATGGCCCATTTACTCCATTTTGGGCCCGTTTCTCATACTTTTTATCCTCGAGTGCTTTCCTGGGTATAAGACATGAAAAGAAATGATTAAGAGCACCTTTTTATATGAAACAGAGGATAAATCATCTAAAAGCATACTAAATGTGGGATTAAAATATGTTATAATTACGGTTTATCAAATACCCCCACACTTAAGCTTTTACTTGTCCTCAAGCAAAATTCTCAACTTACAATTAAAATGAACTTTCCACAATTCATAATTCCTATCAACAATGTCTCATCATAATTCATAGATAATTTATACATGGATAATTTAACTCAAGTAGTCCTAAAGATTCAAACAAGATAAGTCATACATTTGTAGCACGAAAACATAGACGTTTCCCTTTATCTAAATAAATACCTTTAACTCAAAACCTACAAGGATTGACATCCTCACAAAAGATTCACTCAAATCACTCAAAAAGTGTTTAAGGTTCAAAATTAAAAGATCACTCATAAGTCGAACATGAAAAGTTAATCCCATAGGCTTGCCTAAATATCAAATCTCCACCACTGTAAAATGAGATGACAAACAGATCAAAAAGGTCTTTAACAAGGTTGTAACGGGGCTAGGGTTAAGGGTATGGATATAGGCTAAATTAAAGGGTTAGAATCGAGATTGAATTGACAAGTTACCTATCTAGAAAAACAAACTGGTAATTACATCAATTGAAAATTTACAATACTAATAATACGAGGTTTTTTTTTTCTTTTGATAGTTTGACTTTAACTGTATAAGCTCACTCTTCATAATACTAATACTAAATATACTTTGATTTTTGATTTTTTTTAGAACAAACTAAGTAATAAAATCTAAATTTAACTATTGCAATAATATAATTAGATAGCTAATCAAATCAAATCTCGATATAAGGGTAGTCAAAAAGGAATGGTGATAACAAATACAAAGGGTTTTGAGTTAATATTAGTGGGTTAGTCAATAAAAAGGGTTGTTAGGCTCAACGGGGTTCACTAGGGGTTAATTATGAAGGTAGGCTTCTTAGTGGTGTTAATGGGTTAAATCCTAAGTGCCTTTATCATTTCTGTTTATCAAATCATAACTGTGGTCTCGACATGTATAATCAAGGCAAGTTCTAGAATAATAGTTCAATGTTGACACACTCATAATCAATAAAGTGAGCATGAAAAAGAATATATGCTCTATAAGGCTCAAAATCTCACAAAAATTATGGGTGTTTTTGACATCAACCTCATAGATTTCAAATTTCAAAGTAATATTCAAATTCAGGTTAACAACATAAAAATTTTAATTTTTGAAAAATAGACTTATCACGCTTGATTCTCTAGTATTCTTCAAATTTAATCATCAATGCACAATTATCAATGACTTACTCTAAAAGACAGTAATAAAAATTATAAATCATCAGAAATTTCATCCTAATTAGTAATATGAGGAAATTACTTTCAAACAAGACTAAATTCAGGGATTTGGGAATAATGGAAAAAAAGTTAGGCATTTTTATCCTCAGGGTTTTAGAATAATGCAGAAAGTTAGGCATTTTCTCGAAAAAACTATTCACCCCCCAACACTTAAGATGTACATTACCCTCAATGTACAAAGATATATATGACATTTAAGGGATAAATCAAAAGGGTAGGGGAAAGAATACTTCCTGCATTTTGGATAGGTTCCTTGAGTTGGGAGTGAAAGGAGGATGGGGAGGTTGGTCTGGATGACCAACCTGCTCTAGATAAAGAAATTGGGTAGCACACTGAGAAATAGCCTGGATTTATTGAGACCTAATTAAAATAAACTAAATATATAGTTAAAGATAAGAAAGATCAAGAAAGAGGAAACAAAAATGTAAACCAAATGAAAATTAAAGATAAATGGACCGAAGAGTCCTTATTGTTGGATGGTTCGCGACGTGGGTGTGACTTCTAAGGCTGGAGAGGTGCTAGTGGTGGTGGAAGTGGTGTGATTCCCTAGCAGCCTGACGAACCTATTCCTAATAAACTAAAAGAGAATAAAATAAATTAAGCATAAGATAGCCAAAGAAAAGGAGAATGAAAGGAAGGAGAAAAGAAAAATAAAAGCTAAATGGTCTCAAATGCCCTTGGCTTGTTATTTGGATGAAGCTGTCGGCATGAACTCATGTGAATCAGTCTCCTTTAAGGAGTTTGGCCTTTTATGCTTCTTCGGCATGGTTCTGGTGTAGCTCAAAAGTCTGGACACTTTTCTAAGGTAAGGAGAGAAATTTTGAAGGAAAAAGAAGGAACGAAGAAGATGAGGAGAATGAAAAGGCTGTGGGATTTAAATAGAGGTTCAGTTTTGGTGTTTTCCCACGGTCGTGTACCAAGGGTGTGTCGATTCACACGGCCGTTTCGCATGGCCGTGTGTCTAAGTGTGTTGCTCCTCCATGCCCATTTTTCCTCCAACCACGCCCGTGCATGAGAGGTCAGTATGTTGACATGGTTAAAGGGCACGGACGTGTTCTGCCCGTGGTTGGCAAGTCAGTAGCTTCACACGATTGTGGGGCACGGTCGTACCACTTTGTCGGTGCCCGTGGGGGAGTGGTTGGATTCGTGACTCAGAAATTGGTTGAGTCTGATTTGTACTTCCCCTGCCATGTAGGTACAAAGATTTGTTAGGTACACACGGTCACGATCACGACCGTGTGCAGGGCCGTGTGACCTGGAATTCTGCACCCTTAGTTACTTTAAAGTTAGGTGATAAAAAGAAAGAATAAAAATAAATAAAAATAAAAAATATAGAAGTTAATGAGGTTAGTACTCGGGTTGCCTCTCGAGAAGCGCTCGTTTATAGTCTTAAGCTAGACTTTTTCCTAGAAGATCAAGGTGGTTTAAAAGTTTGAATATCTTTCCTAACACTGTCAGTTCCGTTTTCATGATAAAGTTGAAGTCGGGAAGTGTTTACCTTAAAAGAGCTGAATATAGGATTACTTACCTCAACTGTTCCGTGTGGGAAAACATTAATTACCTTGAAAGGTATTTCTTTGTTCGTGATAGGATCAAGAGGAGATGTTCGTGGGTCTGCTTTATCTAATGATATCTGATCTCTGATTTTGAAGTGATTTGATGTCCCTATGAGCTCTTCTAGGGGCCCTTTTGGCTTAACTTCGTGTGGTTTTGATTCTTCCTCGTGTATCCCTAGTTTTTCCTTGAAGTGTGTTTTCCACTCGTCTAGTTCTTTAGTCTGTATCCTTTGTTCTTCATGAGTTATCTCTTTGTTGGTACATGGTATGGGATCGGGATCACGCTGTAGTGATTCCTACGATGAAGGTTGCACATATTAATTATCAACTGAATTGTCTTTCTTACCTTCATCGATTATTGTCCTCACAGAGTCAAGAGCTTGAATACTGATTGATTCATCCCCTACACAAAGTATAAGTTCACCTGCATCAATATCAATTTTAGTTCTGGCAGTCGCTAAGAATGGCCTTCCTAATATTAAGGGGATTGAATTATCCTCTTCCATGTCTAGGACAACAAAATCTACTGGGAAAATGGATTTATCGATTTTGACAAGAACATCTTCGATAATACCCCTAGGAATTCTAACAGTTTTATCAGCTAATTGAATACTCATCCTAGTTTGTTTGGGCTTCCCTAGACCTAGCTGTTTAAACAATTTATAAGGCATGACATTTATGCTCGCCCCTAAATCAGCTAACGCATTATCAATAGTCAAACTACCAATTAAACATGGAATTGTAAAACTCCCTGGATCTTTTTGCTTCTGCAGTAGTCTATTTTGTAGAATTGCTGAGCACTTTGCATTGAGTTCCACATGTGGCTCTTCATCTAATTTGTGTTTGTTTGTCAAGAGCTGTCTTAAAAAATTCCTCGAGTCTGGCATCTGAAAAAGAGCTTCAAGAAGAGGTAAGTTAATATGTAATTTCTTTAGGAGTTTAAGAGACTTACCGAATTGTTCCTCTGAATTTAATGCTTCGGGATAAGAAATGCGAGGTTGGTATTCTCTGATTACCAGTTTTGGCTTTTCTTGTGTTACCTCGACTTTACCATCTTCTACCTCAGTTTCTTGTTGTGAGATGGGTTCGTCTACCTCTACGTTTTCCTGAGCTGTTACGGCTTGAATTTTCTCCTTTGGGTTTATTTCAGTGTTACTTGGTAGACGTCCTTGCGGTCGTTCTGACATTAGTTTTGCAAGTTGTTCTGTAACATCCTAAATCGGGGCCTTTGCATTTTATGTGATTGTATGTCGATAGTGTGGTTGTCATGCTAGTTTAGGGTATTTTAGGGGCTAGGCATGAGCTAGGGGTAGGCCAGAGCCTTATCAAAAATTTGCCTTTTGGGCACTTAGAAGGGGGGAGCTGAATGGGATAGGAGTTAAGGGTGGTTGGTAGTATGTTTTGACACAAGAAATGCCTTAGTAAAGTGGCAAGGAGGTGCCATTTAGGAGGCAGGTGAGTGACGCCTCAGGGAAGCTGATAGGGACTTGGTTCGAGATGCGGGAATCCCCTTTTTGTGTGTTTCTTTTTGACGCCAAGACCAGGAGGTGTTGCATTTAGTTTGGACTCTGGTGGATGAGTGTTGAAGGGGTCAACAGATTTGAATGGGTGGAGGAGAGAAAATTTAGGAGTTTAAAACATTCAAACAGGTTCGAATGTGTGATCAGTAGAAATTTGTGGAGAGAAGAAGGGGATAGACATGGGAGCTCAGTGTTGGCTGAATTTTAAACTCTGAATAGGAGGAGGGGAATCGGTTTTTGGTGTGGCTTGGTGTGCCAAAATTTGCATTGGCCATAGGACTCCGTAGGGTCATTGTTGAGCTAGTTTCGAGTTTTGAGAGGTAGGTGCCGAATGTGGGTTGCTTTACCTTGTGCCGAAAGTGCCTAGGGTGTTCAAGTGGGTCTTTTTGTTTAGAGTTTATTTCTCTCTTTATTCTCTTTTCTCTGAAACATAGCTCTCACCATTGCCGAAATTCCCTTGTTTTTCATTTTTTTTCTTGTTTTCTCTAAAAGCCGAAACCTTTTCTTCAATTGTCTTCGTTCTCCTTTGAGCACCATAATCGCATCTATTATCCATTTCCTTTTCTTTCTCCTTTTTATATTTCAATACCGAAAGCCCTAACCCAATTCTCATATTTAATCTCTTTGCTGTAGCCGAATACCCCATCCAAAGTCCTCTTCTCTGATTTCTCTCTACAATCCGAATCTTCGTGGCCTTCTTTTCTTCATCTTTCCTTTTTCTCACTTCTAAAAAACCAAAACTCCTAGGTTCCATTGGTAGTTTTCGGCCCTTTCATCCTCTTCCCTACTTTACCGAATTTTCTCCTCTTCTGTGCTAGTGCCGAATCCTCTTAGGTGTCAACCAGATCTCTTGCGTTAAGGTTAGTGATGATTTCGTCTGAATCGTTATCTTCTCTTTTGGATTTTCTTGCCAAAGTCGAATGGCTACTTGGTTTAATGTTGGGTGCTTGGCCGATTATAAGTGGAAGTGGTGGCACATACTTTTGATCTTCTGGATTCGTTTGGCCTGTGAATCAAGCCTAAAGCCTCGAGATTTGTCGGTCTAGATAAGGGCTTTGGCATTAAGCGTTAATCTCTATTAATTCGTTTTCACTACTTTAATCTGATTTAGTGACCAAGTTGTTCATGGACTCAAATGCCAGCCAAGCGATAGGAGGGGTTGGATCTGTAAACCCAGCCCCTCAGTTTAAGAAGCGGGCAGTGTCTGCTGTTCGAGATTGGCCATCGAGTTGTGGGCCGGCATCTGAACAGAGTATTAGGTAGATAGCGGTAGTGCTTATCAACGAGAGTGTTGAGTAGAAAGTATCGTGTTACGAGTAATCAGGTGTGTAACTTTTACACACTTCATATGTTTAATATGCTATTATTTGCGTGTTGTCAAAAGCCGAAGTGATAGTGGAAATCACTAAGTTACCCCTGTGGGCAAAAGAAAGGACTCCGGGTAATTCCATTTTGGTGGCCAACGTTATTTGCATATATTAAAACCTGCATGTGCCATGTTATGCTTTTCTTAAATGTTAAGCATGACCATATTATATTGAAAAGCATGTACATGAAAAATGGGTATGATGAGAGGAGGGGGAAGGTATGATTTATCAGACTGTCACCAGTGGTTAGGTACCACAAGTGGGTTGGCCCCACATATCATTATTCTGTGACTAAGTCCCAGTGGTTTGGAACCACCAGTGGTTAGGTACCACATATGCTTATTTTTGTGACTCGTCCCAGTGGTTTGGTACCACAGTGGGTTGGCCCCACATACCAATATAAGGGATCGTCACCAGTGGTTAGGTACCATGTAACATCCTGGAAAGGGCCTATGCATTTTCAGTTTAAGTGTACGAAATACCCTGTCTTAAGCACTATGAATAAATTCTTGATATTTTTGGGAAACTCAGAAATGTATGAAAATGAAATGGAAATGAACATTTTTGGAAACCTAGAAATGCATGGACATGAACATTTTTGGAAACCTAGAAATGCATGGACATGAACATTTTTGGAAACCTAGAAATGCGTAGACATGAACATTTTTGGAAACTAGGAAATGTAAGGAAATGATTCAAAAATGGAAAGTGAACATTTCTGGAAACTTGGAAATGTAAGAAAATGGCAAGTTTACAGAGCCGATCGAAAATTTTAGGAAACTTAGAAATGACGTAGAAATGTCGAGTTTTAAAGTTTAAAATAGGAAATTAAGGCAAGGTGGCCTTAAAAGAAAAAGTTGGTGGAATTTGACACACAAACAGGCTTGGAAAAGTGGCCTGAAGATGCCACTTAGAGCCTATGGAAATGGCGCCATATGCAGGAGGAATGGGCCTGAGTTCAAGTCACTTGGGAAGCAAATAATGAAGGTTTTATTTTTTTGCTTCCAGAAGACTGAGGTGGACGGCACATAGGAGGTGTTTTATTCTCATAAATATTTGATTAAAAGGTGATAAATAAAGGATTTTTAAATTGGATTATTTTGGAGAGATAAATGATGGATTAAATCTTTTTAATTTAAATAAGGATAATATTATCACATATGAAGAGTAGTGGCCAAGTAAGGGACTCTCTTTTTTATAATTTTGGCCAAAGGAGGAAAATTGAGGCTATTCTTTCATCTTTTCTAAGTGTTGCCAAAAATTCCCTAGCTCTCTCCCCCTCTCTGCCGAAATTTTCCTTAAGCAAAAATCCATCTTTTCTTTTTCTTTTTCTTCTACTGTCAAAACCGAAACCACTTTGATCTCTGTCTAAGTCTCCATAGCCGAATCTCTGTGACTTCAATCAAGGGTGCCGTCGATTGTGGTGTTAAGGTAAGAACAATGGATTCTTGATTGGTCAATCACTTTCAACCTAGATTTAGGAACTGATCCTTTTGGTTGTCTTTTGGCCGAATATTGAAGGAGGAATTCCAGGATTTCAGATCTAAAGAATTTCGGCTACTCAAGAAGAGAGTTTCAGGATTCAAGGATTTAAGGTAAGAAAAACATGGTTCAGGCCAAAAGCCATTTGATTAAGTTTATTAGGTGATTTGGAAATCAGATCTAACATATGTGTGTAGGGATTTTGACATCTCCATAGCCAAGGGTTACTTTTTGGGATTTGGAATCACAAGGTATGTGTTTAAGATATTCGGCCAAGGCCTATTTTAAATGTTTGGATTTATTATCAGAAGCCGAAAACTAACCTATGGAGTAATATAATGTTTAGCTGAATTCACAAAGGAGGAATACCAAGATCCGGCATTTGATTCTTAAAATCAATTCGGCAACAAGGTAAGTAATAATAATCCTATTAGTATTTGGAATAATGGTCGAATGGTCTTTTAAATAGTAAGTGATTAATTTATGTAGGATTTGAGATCTAAATCTGTAAATCAGTTTTCTTTGGGATTTCAAGGACTTCATTAAGCGAATCAGGTGTGTAATCCCCACTATCTGTTAATATGTCACATGGCAATATTTTAATCTATGAGTATATATATGAATGAGAATATGGCTAAGTACCCAAATGTGGTACAAAAGTAATCAGGTACGTTTCCTACTTCTACTAGGAATATGAAATATGTTATTCGTAACATGAGAATTTTATACGATTGTGAACTCTGGTATATTATGCTTATTAATATATGGGGCATATGGTTGTATATTGAAAGGGGAAGTGAAAGGTGACTTAAGACCACAGTAATCTGAAAAGTGGTGACCTAAGACCACAGATGCGGTGACTTAAGCCCGCAATTTGGTGTGTAGCGGAAGGAGAGTCGACTCAGTAGTCCCCACGGTGTGTTTGGCAGGTACAGGGGTGTGTAGCGGATGGCATCTAGGTTTTGGGTTCGGGATTGCATCATTATTTTGAATTAATGTATGAACATATTATGTTCGGTATGCCTTGATTTATTAAATTGTAGTGTTGGTTACACATTGAGTCAGTTTAACTCACCCCGTTGTGGGAAATATTTTTCAGGTGATGAGCAATAATGGACCGGGTCGGCAGGGGCTAAAGGTGGCCATGCATAGCAAGGAGGAATTTAAAGATTCGGACTTTTATTTTTACTAAGTACTTTAATTTTAAATTTGGGTTTTGTTTGATGTAATAAGGCCATAAGGCCCAAGTTGGATTTCTTTATTTTTGTTTATTTTTAATTATCACGTTCCGAATTATTTTGATTAAAGTTTAATTTAATTTATTTTAAAAATAGACTCTAAAATTGTTTTGTCACCGTAATTAAATGATTTCTAATTAAAATAAATGGGCTTCCAACCTAAGCCCGACCCAAAACGATGTTTTTCTAAATGACCCTGATTTCCAAAATTTTTGCAACATCATCGTTTTGAAAAGTAAAATTCTCAAAAAGAACCCTCAAAGTTTTGCAACTTTTGAAATATCCCTGATTTATTAAATTTTACAAATTGTGAAAAATTACCGAAATACCCCTGGATTTCAAAAAAAATTTTTCCAAATTACCCGGGGCTTTGAAAATACCAAAATACTTGTGGCAAAATCACCAAAGAAATTTTTCTTTTGAAAAATTACGAAAATGCCCCTGTAGGACAAATTACGAAAATACCCCTGGGTAGTGGAAAAACAATAACAATGAGAACTACAACATTTCTCTGAATGCACGAAAGTTCATACTTGTTTGATGGATGAATGAATGGAAAGACTGTATGCTTGTATGAATACGAAAGAACTACTCCTAAATCCTTTTTCATAAAACTCCTTCGCGGGGAAATAAGTGGAACAATGAATAAATCATAAAACTTTTTAATCAGATCTCGACGTTAGAAATGAGCTCTAGAGGACGTGGTCGTCATGGACGAGGTAGAGGAAGGATGACTGTGTCAGGACCCGTTAGATCAGGACAAGGGTCTGACAATGAGATACCACTGCCACCACCACCCCCAACTGTGGGTACTGAGCAGCAAGCTCAGACGGGGGAAGATGCGGTGTCGCAGGCTGTGCTGTGAGTTTTGGAATTGGTGGCTGGTGCAGGAGGAAATTCGGGAACCCAGAAATCTGTGCCTGAATGGCTCCGAGCTAATGGAGCCGAGATGTTTCGAGAGTGTGCGGAGTAGCACCTAAATGCAATGAGTCTCGGTTGGAAGCAACGGAGCGCATCATGGATGAGCTTGATCGACCCCGAGGAAAAGTTAAAGGAATGGTGGCACCATTCTGCGATGAAGCGTAGCAATGGTGGTTAACTGTGTGGGATGGTGCCACGGCTGAGGATCTGACCTGGGAGTACGTTAAGGAAGCGTACCAAAAGAAGTATGTGGGAACCATGTACATTGATGAGCAAAGGAAAGCTTTTCTGGGGCTGATCCAAGGAAACAAGTCGGTTGCAGAATATGAGGCTGAATTCCTGAGGTTGAGCCGGTACGCTCGAGGTGTCGTGGCGACTGAGCATGAGCGCTGCGTCCATTTTGAGGACGGGCTAAGGGATGATCTGAGACTATTGATAGCACCGCATCAGGAGCGAGAATTCTCTGCTTTGGTAGAAAAGGCCAAGGTGGCCGAGGGAATCAAGGATTCTACAAAGCAAGTTATGGATAGAAATAGGCCCAAGAGAAGTTTTGGGTCATCTGGAAAGGTTCATAAGAGGCTTAGAGTTGATGGGCGCGAGGTCGACAAGTCGGGATCGGAAGGGCGATGCTCGACCTTGTGATGTGTGTGGAAAAGCACTTGGGAGAGTGTTGGAGGAGAACTGGAGGATGTTTTAGGTGTGGGTCCAAGGACCATGTGGTCAAGGAATGTCCTAAGAACTTAGACGAAAGCCGACCGGCAACTCAGAATGTTAGTCAGACGGGTAGAGGAGGACCGCAGCTTCAACGAGGTCGTGGTTCGAGCAACAGAGGTAATGGTGCTGGCAGAGGTCGTGGAACACAGGGCCGCAGTGCTGCTAATGCTGAGGCAAGGCAACCAGGTTTGTTTTATGCGGTTCGCCGGAGGGAGGATGGAGACGCGCCGGATGTTATAACCGGTACGTTCTTTATTTTTGACAAGCCCTATTTTGCTCTAATTGATGTGGGCTCGACCCATTCATATGTTGCATATAGTGTAGTGGACACACTAGGCCTAGACTCTGAACTTCCTGATAGGCAGATGACTGTAGTAAGCCCATTAGGCCAAACAGTGATGATCGATAAGATCTTTCGGAATGTACCCCTAGAGATTCAGGGAGTGAACTTTCGGGCTAACTTAATGGAATTACCTTTTGGAGAGTTTGAACTTATACTCGGAATGGATTGGCTAGAAGAGCACTGAGCCGTGTTGGATTATGCGGCTAAGCGTATAGAACTAAGAACCCCGGAGGATGAAGTAGTAGTAATGGTTGGAGAAAGGAGGAACTACTTGTCTAACATAGTTTCGGCGCTGAAGGCTGAGAAGATGGTTAAGAAAGGGTGCAAGGCATTCTTAGCCTTCTTAAGTGCATTAGGTGGGAAAGAAGAAGGCGTCCGTGGAGTTAGAACTATAAGGAACTTTGAGGATGTATTTTCGGAGGAATTACCAGGAATATCCCTAGATAGGGAGGTGGAATTTGGAATAGATTTGCTACTGGGAACAGCTCCTGTGTCAATTGCTCCATACCGAATGGCGCCAAAGGAGTTGGTTGAGCTCAAGGCTCAAATCCAAGAGTTGTTGGATCGTGGGTTCATCCGACCCAGTGTGTCTCCATGGGGAGCACCGGTCCTGTTTGTTAAGAAGAAGGACGGAACTATGCGTATGTACATAGATTACCGTCAATTGAATAAGCTGACCATCAAGAACAAGTATCCTTTGCCAAGGATCGATGACTTGTTCGATCAGCTGAAGGGGGCCGCAGTGTTTTCAAAGATCGACTTAAGGTCGGGTTATCATCAGTTGAAGGTGAAGGAGGCTGATCTCCATAAGACCACTTTTAGGGCAAGATACGGCCATTTTGAGTTTGTGGTAATGCCGTTTGGGTTGACGAACGCTCCAGCCGCGTTCATGGATATGATGAACCGAGTTTTCCAACCCTACTTGGATAGGTTCGTCGTTGTATTCATCGATGATATTTTGGTATACTCTAAGTCGGAAGAGGAGCATGATGAGCATCTCCGAGTGGTGTTAGAAGTATTAAGGGAGAAGCAGCTTTATGCCAAATTCAGCAAGTGTGTATTTTCGCTTAAGGAGGTGGCATTTTTAGGACATGTGGTATCCGCAGAGGGAATAAGAGTGGACCCTAGGAAGATTGAAGCGGTGTTGGATTGGAAACCACCTAGGTCCGTGGCTGAGATTCGAAGTTTTTTAGGCTTGGCAGGCTATTACAGAAGGTTCGTGGAAGGGTTCTCGTCAATAGCCGCGCCTTTGACAAAGTTGCTAAGGAAGGAAGTACCCTTTGAATGGACTAATAAGTAGTAGGAGAGCTTTGAAAAGCTTAAAAAGGTGTTAACGGAAGCTCCAGTGTTAATTCAGCTGGAAGCAGGAAAAGATTTTGTGGTGTATTGTGACGCTTCGCATACGGGATTAGGCTGTGTGCTAATGTAAGAAGGAAAAGTAGTCGCTTATGCGTCCCAAGATTAAGGCCGCATGAGGTTAATTACCCAACCCATGACTTGGAACTAGCAGCAGTGGTTTTCGCTCTTAAGGTTTGGAGGCACTACCTTTATGGAGAAAGGTCAGTTATCTACACAGACCACAAAAGTCTTAAGTACTTGCTAACTCAGAAGGAGTTGAACTTGAGGCAACGAAGGTGGGTGGAACTGTTGAAAGACTACGATTGTTCGATAGAATATCATCCGGGCAAGGCAAATGTAGTAGCTGATGCCCTAAGTCGGAAGGTTGTGTCGGATCTAAGAGCTATGTTCGCACACTTGAGTTTGTATGATGATGGAAGCTTGTTGGCAGAATTACAAGTCAAGCCCACATGGCTGAATGAGATGAAAGAGGGACAGTTGGCTGATAAGGACTTAAGTGCTAAGTTACAGCAAGTACAGAATGGAGAAGTAAAGGATTATGGTGTCAATGATGATGGAATATTGTGCTACATAGGAAAAGTTTGTATGCCGAGGGACAAAGAGTTGAGACAAAGGATTCTTCGGGAAGCGCATGGTAGCCCTTATGCTATGCATCCCGGAGGCATTAAGCTGTATAGAGATTTAAGGGAACAATTTTGGTGGTCTGATCTTAAACGAGAAGTGACTGAACTTGTGGGGAAATGTTTGACATGTCAGCAAGTTAAGGCTAAACACCAAGTCCTATCGGGATTGCTTCAACCGATCGAAATTCCACAATGGAAGTGGGAGAGAATTACCATGGACTTCATTAGTGGGCTTCCCCTTACGCCTACTAAGAAGGACTCGGTATGGGTGATAGTGGACCGTTTGACCAAGTCCGCGCACTTCATCCCAGTAAGAGTTGAGTATTCTCTTCAGAAATTGGCTAAGTTATATGTGGCGGAAATCGTGAGGTTACATGGAGTACCGGTATCAATCATCTCCGATAGGGACCCAAGTTTTACGTCTCGATTTTGGAAGGCACTTCATCAAGCTTTAGGCACTAAGTTAGACTTCACTACGGCTTTTCATCCACAATCAGACGGGCAGTCTGAACGAGTTATACAAGTGTTGGAGGATATGCTGAGAGGCTGTGTGATGGATTTCTGAGGAAGTTGGGAAGATTACTTGCCTTTAGCTGAGTTCGCCTACAACAACAGCTATCAGGCTAGCATTCGGATGGCACCATATGAAGCATTATATGGTCAGAAGTGTCGAACTCCTACTCGTTGGACTGAGTTAGGAGAACGTCGAGTGTTAGGTCCGGAGTTAGTGGCAGAAACTGAAGAGAAGGTTGAGATAATTTGGGCAAGGTTGAAGGAAGCCTCTGATAGGCAGAAGTCGTACGCAGACCTTAAGTGGAAGGAAATAGAGTTTGAAGTGGGAGACCAAGTCTTTCTGAAAGTCTCGCCTTGGAAAAAGGTTATGAGGTTCGGTCGCAAAGGGAAGTTAAGCCCAAGGTTTATAGGGCCCTATCGAGTACTGAAGTGAGTTGGGCCAGTGGCATACCAATTGGAGTTGCCACCAGAGTTGCAATAGATGCATGACGTATTCCATGTATCCTTGCTACGTCGTTACCAATCGGATCCGTCTCATGTGGTACCAGTTGAAGAGGTGGAGCTAAGGCCAGACTTATCCTACGAGGAAGAGCCGATTCGGATATTGGAATGTGACGTGAAAGTGCTATGGAGGAAGTCAGTTCCTCTAGTCAAAGTGTTATGGCGCAATCATGGATCAGAGGAAGCTTCGTGGGAACCAGAAGAGGCAATGCGACAACAATACCCTCAATTATTTTAGTTAGGAAATTTCGAGGACGAAATTATTTTAAGGGGTGTAGAACTGTAACATCCTGGAAAGGGCCTATGCATTTTCGATTTAAGTGTACGAAATAACCTGTCTTAAGCACTATGAATAAATTCTTGATATTTTTGGGAAACTCAGAAATGTATGAAAATGAAATGGAAATGAACATTTTTGGAAACCTAGAAATGCATGGACATGAACATTTTTGGAAACCTAGAAATGCATGGACATGAACATTTTTGGAAACCTAGAAATGCATGGACATGAACATTTTTGGAAACCTAGAAATGCGTAGACATGAACATTTTTGGAAACTAGGAAATGTAAGGAAATGATTCAAAAATGGAAAATGAACATTTCTGGAAACTTGGAAATTTAAGAAAATGGCAAGTTTACAGAGCCGATCGAAAATTTTAGGAAACTTAGAAATGACTTAGAAATGTCGAGTTTTAAAGTTTAAAATAGGAAATTAAGGCAAGGTGGCCTTAAAAGAAAAAGTTGGTGGAATTTGACACACAAACAGGCTTGGAAAAGTGGCCTGAAGATGCCACTTAGGGCCTATGGAAATGGCGCCATATGAAGGAGGAATGGGCCTGAGTTCGAGTCACTTGGGAAGCAAATAACGAAGGTTTTATTTTTTTACTTCCAGAAGACTGAGGTGGACGGCACATAGGAGGTGTTTTATTCTCATAAATATTTGATTAAAAGGTGATAAATAAAGGATTTTTAAATTGGATTATTTTGGAGAGATAAATGATGGATTAAATCTTTTTAATTTAAATAAGGATAATATTATCACATATGAAGAGTAGTGGCCAAGTAAGGGACTCTCTTTTTGATAATTTCGGCTAAAGGAGGAAAATTGAGGCTATTCTTTCATCTTTTTTAAGTGTTGCTGAAAATTCCCTAGCTCTCTCCCCCTCTCTGCCGAAATTTTCCTTAAGCAAAAATCCATCTTTTCTTCTTCTTTTTCTTCTACTGTCAAAACCAAAACCACTTTGCTCTCTGTCTAAGTCTCCATAGCCGAATCTCTGTGACTTCAATCAAGGGTGCCGTTGACTGTGGTGTTAAGGTAAGAACAATGGATTCCTGATTGTTCAATCACTTTCAACCTAGATTTAGGAACTGATCCTTTTAGTTGTCCTTTGGCTGAATATTGAAGGAGGAATTCTGGGATTTCAGATCTAAGGAATTTCGGCTACTCAAGAAGAGAGTTTTGGGATTCAAGGATTTAAGGTAAGAAAAACATGGTTCAGGCCGAAAGCCATTTGATTAAGTTTATTAGGTGATTTGGAAATCAAATCTAACATATGTTCGACTACATTAGTAACTTCCCTGACTGACTTAGTAACTTTCTCAACCGATGCTTGTTGATCTTTAAGTATTTTCTCATTTTCTTTGAAGTGGTTTTCTGTGTTTGCCATAAATTTTGTCAGCATTTCTTCGTGGTTTGGCTTCTTCTCTTGCGGATATGGCTGATTTTGGAAGTTTTGAGGAGGTTGTTGTCTTTGATTTCCTTGACCTCCCCATGAGAAATTTGGGTGGTTCCTCCAACCTGGATTGTAAGTATTACTATAAGGATTATTATTAGATCTGAAATTATTACCTATATAGTTCATCTGTTCGCTCTCTGATCCCGGTTGGTAGGGTGGGTACTCAGGATTCGCCACAGTTCCACTTGCGTCGCACTGCATTACTGGGTGTGCCTGCGAAGTACACAAACTGTCAAGATTTTTATTCATCATCTTCATTTGTGTTGATAACATGGTCACTGTGTCTATGTTGAAAGCTTTGGCTGATTTTGTCAGTTTTGTTCTTGTAACTTGCCACTGATAATTATTCAGTGACATCTCTTCAATAAACTCGTAGGCTGCTTCAAGAGTTTTGTTGTTCAAAGTTCCACCGGCGGCTGAATCGATTAATTATCTCGTTGAAGAGTTTACACCGTTATAGAAAGTTTGGACTTGAAGCCACAAGGGGAAACCATGGTGTGGACACCTTCTCAAGAGATCCTTGTACCCCTCCCATGCGTCATATAATGTCTCTAAATCCATCTGCACAAAAGAAGAGATATCATTCCGTAATTTGGCCGTCTTGGCCGGTGGGTAATATTTTAAAAAGAATTTTTCGGTCATTTGTTCCCATGTAGTGATTGACCCTTGTGGTAACGAGTTTAACCACTGTTTGGCTTTATTCCTTAATGAAAAGGGAAATTGCCGAAGACGTATGGGATAATCGAAAATGCCATTTATTTTGAAGGTATCACAGAACTCTAAAAAGTTAGCTATATGAGTATTTGGATCTTTGTCCTGCAAACCATCAAATTGAACAAACTGTTGAATCATTTGTATTGTGTTAGGCTTTAATTCAAAATTATTAGAAGCTATAGCGGGCCTAACAATACTTGATTCTGCTCCTGTTAAATGTGGTTTAGCATAATCAAACATAATGTGTGGAGCATTGTGTTCCCCCACATCACGGGGTTGTGGAATATTCTCGTCCATCCCTTTAGTAGGATTGGATCTGCCTTCTTGATTTTCCTCTATGTTATTTAGGGCTTGCCTGATTTCTCGGTGATTCTTACGAGTGGTAGCTTCAATATCACTGTCGTATATTAAAGGTCTTCTCGGGTTCCTTCTAGTCATAAACTAGAGGTACCTAAAAAGAAAAGAAAGAAAGAAAAATTAGCAAAATTAAAATTTAACCTAAAAACAAAAAATAAATTGCGGAAAATAAAAGTAATGGCTAAAGTAATAAAAATAGAGTTTCCTTAATATTTTAGTTCCCCAGCACCAGCGCCAAAAACTTGATCGCTGAAATCAGAGCCTTAAAATTTATAAAAGAATGATCGAACCTGGAAACTAACTATGACAACGATTAAAGGCAAGTGTACCTATCGAATAGTAGTATAGCTAAGGCAAGACCGGATTATCTAACCCAAAGGAACTAAAAGTACTAATACTAACTTTCTTTTTATTATTTAGCCTAAAATAAATGAAGTTGTTATTTAATCTAAATTTAACGAACTGCTAAGCTAAAGAAACAAAGACAAAAAGAAAGAATTGGGAAAATAACTTTAGGAAAAACTCAGTTGATCAAGACGATACCCTCAGGAAGAATCCACCTAGACTTCACTCATTATTAAACCATGAACTATATGATTTATTTACTTAGTTTGATCCGTAAGACTCCCTAACGTATATTAAACCCTCTCTCGAGGCGAATAATGTCTAACCCTAGGTTAATTAGTGGAACTCCCGTTCTCTTATAATAAACCCCTAGAATAGTAGTAAATCGATCTATGTACTCCCATAGTAGGTTTCACCCTAATCCGGTAAAATCTCGTCACCCTATCTTTAGGCGTGGGATCAACTCCGCTTAATTATGCTAGATCTACTCTTAGGTAGGGTCTATTCCTCCTCCACCTAAGCACATCAAATTTAGATTAAGCATGCATAATTAAGAACAAACTATGTATTTATCATATAATTCGGAAAATAATAACAAGATCCATTTTAGGTTTCATCCACTTCAGGTATCTGAAGGGTTTAGTTCATAACAAATAAAGAAAACATCTCAAGAGAAAAGATAAAACAAAACATAAGAAATCCCTAAAACTTCCTGAGGAATTGAAGGAGAAATCTGCCGTCTTGAGTAGAACTCCGACAATTCTGATCTTTTCAGCTTGGCTCCTTGGCCTAGCTAACCGCCCCTATTCTGGTAGCACTTAGAGGGTTTATATAGGCTTTCAAAATACATTTCTTTCTCCCTAAGTATCCAAATCCAAGTGAATTTGCTCTTTCTAGTGACAGGGACACGGCCATGGCACACGCACCTGTGGATCGTGGTCAGGCCGTGCTCGGACTTCTCTAATGAGGCACGACCGTGTAAATCGAGGGAAGGTCGTGTTCTAGATGATTAGTGAGGCACGACCGTGTGGGCTAAAGTCCAGGCTGTGTCGATTTCGTGATATAGCCCATTTACTCTATTTTGGGCCTGTTTCTCGTTCTTTTTATCCTCGAGTGCTTTCCTTGGTATAAGACATGAAAAGAAAGGATGAAAAGCACCTTTTTATATGAAACAGAGGATAAATCATCCAAAAGCATACTAAATGTGGGATTAAAATATGTTGTAATTACGGTTTATCATAAGCTTGACAACCTTTTCTCACATAGTTCATAGCTTTCACCGTAGATACAATAGCTGGTAATCCTTTCATATCAATGGATTCAATTTGAATTATCTCACCATTCTGACTCTTCAACTCAATACTCTTTCTTTTACAATTCACGATGGCATTATGCAGAGTAAGCCAATCCATACCCAAAATTATGTCAAACTCATCGAAGGGTAACAACATCAAATTAGCCATAAAATAAGCATCCCAAAACATCAATGGGCAACTCTTGCACACCTTATCCACCAGGATACACTTGCCTAAGGGGTTTGACACTCTAACCACAAATTCAGTAGACTCAACAGGTAAAGTCTTATTCAGTACTAAGTTCATACACACATAGGAATGAGTTGATCCTGGATCTATCAATGCAATGACATCAGTATCAAATAAAGTGAAAGTATCGGTGATGACGTCTGGAGATGATGCTTTCTTTCGTGCACGTATAGCATAGGCTCGGGTAGGTGCTCTCGCTTCTGACCTCAAAGCTTTGTCAGTTGTCCCCCTCTGACTTTCGCTCACATTTCTATTGTTTCTGGGTGGTCTACCTCTAGCCGTCACATTACTTGGTCTTTCATTTTGAACATTTTCCTCTTCGACCATCTTCGGGCAATCTCGAATAAAATGATCTCGGGATCCACATTTATAACAAACTCTATTGTTGTACTTGCCCCAACACTCTCCCACATTTCATCTTCCACACTGTCTGCACTCAAGTTTCTCGATTCATTCGAAACTTGAATTCGTGAACCAGTACTTTATCTCGAACGATCTCTACTTGGATGTCCAAACGAAACATTTGAACGATTGCTTGCATCTCTATATCTCTTCGCTTAAGGTTGAGAGAACTTATTCATCGATCTCTTTCTTTCATCACGCCTCAGAATCTGCTTTCTTCTTTTCTTTACTGAGCTCCTCAGCCTTGCATGCTCTTTCAAATAACACAAGAAATTCATTTATATCAAGTATCCCAACCAACAATTTAATGTCTTCATTCAATCCCTCTATGAAATGTTTGCACCTAGTAGCTTCGGTCGAAACACATTCTCTCGCGTATTGACTCAATCTTACGAATTCTCACTCGTACTCAGTCACAGACAAACGACCCTGTTTCAATTCTAGAAACTCTTTACATTTCTGATCAATGAATCTTTGACTGATATACTTCAATCTGAACTCGGCTTGAAAGAAGTCCCAGGTGATTCTCTCTCTCGGGACCACAGATATTAATGTTTTCCACCAGTTATAAGTAGTGTCTTTCAATAAGGAAACTGCACACTTAATACACTCATCAGGGTTCAATGACATCTCATCGAATACTCTGATTGTATTCTCAAGCCAAAACTTGGCTCGCTTTGCATCGTCATCAGATGTGGCCCTAAACTCCTCGGCCCTCTATTTTCGAATCTTGTCTACATGTGGTTTATTCAATCTGATCGGATCTACAACTTGTGGCAGAACAGGTACTTGTGGGGGTGGAGGTTGTGGAGTAGTCGGATTCGTTCGAACGAACTCCGTAAACCACTCACTCATCATTCAGAAGAAGGCTTGCTTAGCCTCTCCTCCTTCACCACTATCATTTAGCCTATATATAGCCGGCTCTGTCCCTTGAGCGGGAGCAGGCGCATTGCTTTCTACATCATCAGCAACTGCTCGATCGGGACCCATTACTATATGAGAACACATTTTCAACTGTCAGAATTCATCACACTATCACAATTTCATAATATGGCATGTATAGCTAGACTGACACGCGCTACGTTAGTCCGAGAATCAACTAAATCGTAGCTCTGATACCAATAAAATGTAACACCCCTAACCTGAAACCGTCACCGAAATAGGATAAGAGGCATTGCCGGACAATAGGATCATTTCACAACTCATTTACGACACAAAGTCAATCATGATCATAATACATCAAACATAAACAATTAGTCCCTTATTAAGGTGTATAAGACCTTAAACACATGCTAGAGAGGGGTCAGGACTAAACTGAAACACATACAGAATCTTCGTGGAAATTTAAAATTTTTCTAAGTTTCAGGGGATACACACCCGTGGGGGTAGGCCGTGTGCCTCCCACGGCTGCTAGACACACCCTTGTGTCCTCTCCGTGGTCAAAACTGACCTTTGCTCGATGGCCACCAAGCACGCCCATGTACTTTGGCCGTGGTCGATCCTGTAAAAAACCACACGGCTACTAGGCATGTTCGTGTGCCGTGGCTGTGTGCTATTAGGCCATATACTAACTTACACCCACGGTCACTAGGCACGCCCGTGTGGAAAAAATAGGCCATTTGCAAGACCAAAATGCCACCCACATGGGTCATTCCTTTAAGCACATTTGAGCATCCTTATACACACAATTTGGCAACCCATTTCATATCCAATAATCATCATATCATCACATATAATCTCATTTCTAAGTATGCCATTTTATACAACCAAATTACATGTAAATCTAGGTATAAATCATCCATAACTTCACTAAATCACTAAGGCATTAATTCATCATTGAGCTCACCATTTATAAGCTAATTCATTACCATCATGCTATATCCAAATATGTACCAAATACCATATTCACTTATGCTTTACCAACATTTAACTAGCCATATCACATGGCTATTTACACATATCCAATAGGAGTCAAAACAACTAGCCTATACATGCCATATTTCAACTATGAACATCTTCCCAAAATACCAAAATAGAATGCCGATAGTGTGATTGAGATGCTGACGATTCCCGAATCCGAGCTGGTTTACTGACACTGCAAAACAAAGAAACAAATCACACAATAAGCTTTATAAAGCTTAGTAAGTTTGTAACATAAAACATTATACTAAACCAACCATCACATAAATTATTTCATGAACACAATGTACCATACCATACAAGCTAATACATTCAATTAACATTCCATGATCTCAATCATAATTTCATCAACCACATAGGTTCCGAACGTACCTTAGCCAACACTTAGTTATCGATCACATACTACTAATCACTCACTGACTTCATTTCTTTCAACTTTCGTCACTTCTTTAGTTCATTCGCACACTCAGTGCCCAAATCATTAGACGAAGCTTAGTAACATCACACACTTAGTGCATTTTACATCACACCGATCATATATTGGTATCGCACACACAGTGCCCATCACAAGGCTAAAACTTACATTATTTCGCACACACAGTGCTAATTATCTCGGTCCCATCTCCGAATACGCCCACTTAGTGCCATGTAACATCGAGCTCTTACATAGCATTCCTAATGTATTAATTCCATACCATTCATTCCAAACATTAAACATGGCTAAATATAATACACGTATTATGCCCGAACTTACCTCGGACGTTGAACTATCGATACGGTCGATTAATCGAGCACTTTATCTTTGCCTCGATCTTGATCCGAACTTCTTCTTTCTTGGTCTATACACATTCAAATTAAATCCATTCAGTCACCAAATCATTCATTTTAGTCCAAACACACATATTTAGGGCATTTTACACAATAACCCTCACATTTTTACATTTTGACACTTTAGTCCTTATTTCACAAAATCATCAAATACACAAACTTTCAAAACACATATGCTAGCTGAATTCTTTCCATGCTAATTCAAACTCATACATTTCATTTATTTCACAATTTAGTCCCTCAAATTACACTTTTCTCAATTTAGCTCAATTTACTCAATTTCACCAAAAACTCAAATACAAAATATGTTAATCCAATACTAAGCTTTCGTATTATACCAACTATCAACACAAAGCTCACATGTTCATTAATAGCACATCTCAAAATCTTACCAATTCACAAAATTGAAGCATGGGTTTTAAAGACCACAATGCAACGATTGCAAAAACGTAGAAATTATCAATAACCGAAGCAAAACATACCTTGAATTGTGAATCAGAAGCTAGCCGAAAGTTTAGGGTTCTTCCTTCTTTTTATTTTCTTTGTTTTTTTGGCATTAAGAATGAATGAACAACCCCACTTTCCATTTCATTTAATTGTAATATAGCTTTATAATATAATATCATGCTTTTATCTTTTATAAATAATAAATAAAAGCCTTATATTAAAACAACATGCCGTCCACCACTCTCACATTTGGCTAAATTGCAATATAAATCCTCCCAATTATAAAGACAACAACAATTTAGCACTTATCAATCAGCACACAACATTTTACACTTTCCGCGATTAAGTCCTTTTTTCATAAATCAGCATATAATCGATAAAATTATCACACAGAATTTTCACACAGGCTATATCACATACTATTCACACACAAAATATCATTAAAATATTTTTACGACCTCAAATTTGTGGTCTCGAAACCACTGTTCCGACCAGGGTCTAAACCGGGCTGTTACAGGCAATCTTTGCATACCTTGTCAACTAATACACATTTGACTAAGGGATGGACACTTTTATCACGAATTCTATAGACTCTACAGGCATGCTCATACTAGGTACTAATTTCATACAAATATATGAGTGGGTAGATCCCGGATCAATTAAAGCAACAACATGAGTATCATGGAGAGAAAATGTACCCGTAATTACATCAGGAGATGATGCCTCTTCGCGAGCACGAATAGCATAAGTCCTCACAGGAGCTCTACCCTCAGATCTTGCAGCCTCTTTCTAGATGTATTCTTACTACTCATTCCACTTCCTAGGTTTCTCTGCGGTCTCCCTCTAGTATTACTTCATTATCTTGCACTCTGAATTTTCTCTTTTTCGACCGTCTCGGGGCATTCGCTAATAAAATGATCTTGGGAACCACACTTAAAATAGGCTCTCTCATGTGCTCGGTACTCATCGGGGTGACATCTGCCACACTGTGGACATTCCAGTCTATTCGGTCGAGCGTTACCAACACTTGAAGTGGTCTGAGCTTTAGACCCCGAGTACTGTTTACTCTTACTTCTGTTTGAAAACCCAGCTGAAGGAGCTGATCGTGTAGTGAAATCTCTTGACTTCTTGGATGAGGATTAAAATGACTTACTCATTTGTCTCTTTCTTGAGTTACGAGACTCAATCTCAGCTTTTCTTTTCTCTTTAACCAACTCCTCAGCTTTGCAAGCCTGCCTGCTAACACAACAAATTCCTTTAATTCTAGGACACCAACAAATAATCGGATATCCTCATTTAAACCATCCTCCAACCTTTTACACATAATAGCTTTAGTGGATACACACTCTCGAGCGTATTTACTTAGCCATACGAACTCACGGTCATACTCGGTTACTATCATCTGACCCTGTTTTAGTTCAAGGAATTCCTTTCTCTTTTGATTAATAAATATTTGACTAATATACTTCTTTCTGAACTCTTCTTGGAAAAATGCCCAATTAACCTTCTCCCTTGGTACAACCGAAAGAAGGGCGTTCCATCACTAGTAAGTGGAATTTTTCAAGTAAGACACCACACACTTCATGCACTCTTCATGTGTGAAGGATAACTCATTGAATACCTTGATGGTATTTTCAAGCCAAAATTCTGCTCTTTTCAGATCGTCATCTTTACTAGCTCAAAATTTCTCGGCTTCTTATTTTTAGATTTTATCAACCGAAGGCTTTTCTCTCTTTACCACTTCTACCACTTGGGGAGCTATAGGGGTAGACTAAGGAATAGGTGGGGGCGGAGGGGGTTGAGCATTCGGGTTCATACGAACGAACTCCATATACCAAGCATTTATCATGTGGAGAAAGCCTTCCCTAGCCTCTTCTCCTCCTCTTTGACTCACAATTGCTGGTCTATTCTCATTCTAGGTCGGTACTGTCCCTTGGACGGGGGCTGGCGTGTTACTTTCTACATCATCTGCCACAGCTCTATCGGGATCCATTTACTATATGAAAGCATAATTTAAAATGTCAAGAGTCATCACACTATCATTGTAACAGCTCGGTTTAGACCCTAGTCGGAACAATGGTTTCGAGACCACAAATTTGAGGTCATAAAAATACTTTAACGTTATTTTTGGTGTTTATGATATGTGATTGAGCATGTGTGAAAATTTTATCATTTGTGTGTGGAATTATGAAAAAGGACTTAATTGCATAAAATGGAAAAGTTGTGTACTAGTTGTAAAAGTGCTTAATTGCCATGGTTTATTAAAGGAAAGGACCTTATGTTGTTATTAAACCATTATGTGGTTAATGGACATTTATAGCCAACCATTATAAATTATTATATGTTTTTATCAAAGGTTAAAATTGTAACTTAATTATTAATGTTTTATTAATTAAAGCACAACAAAATGTAAGTCATTTGGTTCACCATTCCACTAAAATTTTCAAAGAAAAAGAAAGGAGAAAAGATTTAAGGGTTCGGCTAGGTTCAAGCAAAATTAAGGTATGTTAGCTGTTTGGTTTTTGATAATTTCTATGTTTTCGTGATCGTTGCTTCGTGTTCTTTCAAACCCATGTCTTAAGTTTGTAAATTGATGATGATTTGGGCTAAATTGAGAAAATAAGAAATTGGCAGACTAAAATGTGAAATAAATGAAATGTGTGGGCTTGTATGGACATAGGGAGAATTCGACTAGGCATGGGTAAAGTGAGATTTTGTGTATTTTATGATTTTGTGAAATAAGGACTAAAGTGTCGAAATGTGAAAATGTGAGGTCTATTTTGTAAAATACCCTAAATATGTGTGTTTGGATTAAATTGAATGATTTGGTGGTTGGATGAGCTAAATTTGAATATGTATAGACCGGGAAAGGAGAGATTCGGATCGAGATCGAGGCAAAGAAAAAGTGCTCGATTGATTGATTAATCTCGGTATATCTACGTCCGAGGTAAGTTCAGATATAATACATGCTGTTGAATTTATGTTTAAGTGCTATGGAATGAATAACTATGTGATTATTGGGTAGAAATATTATATGTTTGGAATTGAGAAATATGGCACTAAGTGTGCGAAATAGAAATTATACAAATTGAATGGCACTGTGTGTGTTGATTTGAGAAAGTATCGATTTTACCGATTGGCACTGTGTGTACGATACTGAATTAAGTTAATTTTTATATCGAGGCACTAAGTGTGCGATGTCACTTAAGCTTTAGCTATGAATTGGGCACTAAGTGTGCGATTGAGTTGAAAAGATAACGAACAGTGAATGAAATATGATATCGAGCATTGATTAGCAAGAACATTTGTTAACTAAGTATTGGCAAAGGTACGTTCTGAACCTATGTGGTTGATGATAGATTTTAAGGTTGAATGAATGGATGTTTGAGCATATGGTTGAGGATGACATTGTGCTTAGTTGTAAATCAATCTAAGTGATGGTTTATTTATATATTGATTTTGAATTATTGAGTAATATGTATTATATTACAAACTTACTAAGCTTTAAAAGCTTATTGTGTGATGTGTTTCTCTGTTTTATAGTGCCAGTAAAGCTAGCTCAGATCCGAGAATCGTTAGAGACTCAATCACACTATCGGCTATCTACTTTGATACTTTTCAAAGACGTATATATTTGGTATATGGCATGTATAGGCTAGAAGTTATGGTATGTTTTGAAATGTTTGGACCTTGACATGTGATATGGCTTGGAAGTTAAATGATGTTAGTTCTTATATGAAGGCTATGAAAATGATGAATGTGGTATGCAATAGTGAGATTAGAAATGGTATATTTCATGCTTGAATTGGTTGATGAGAATGATGGTTTAATGTTAACTTGTGATAAGGATTATTTGATTCTTGACTTATAAGATTTAGGATGAGAAATTGGTATTTTTGATGAACTTATTTGAGATGAAAATTTGGTATGAAAATAGATGATGTAGTTGATGATTAATTGGTACATATATTGATAGGTTTTGATTGCTAATTGAAGTATAAATGCATGTGATTTGAGGCTTGTAGGTGATCCTAAGTGTGGGAGGCAAGTTTAGCCTTGTAAATGGCCTATAATTGCCCACACAGTTGAGCACATGGGCATGTGGCTCAACCGTGTTGTTTAAGTTTGCCAATTGAAACAAGTCAAGCTCGACCACGGGTTGGACACACGGGCGTGTGACTGGCCGTATGGTGCAAGTCAGTGTCAACCACGGATGAGGCACACGGGCGTGTCTCAGGCTGTGTGGACAAGTCAGTATGTATGCCCTGCTTTGCCACGGATTGGATGTATGGGCGTGTCCGAGGCCATGTAAGGCACACGGCCTACCCACACGGGCGTGTGATCTCTGCAATTTTGAAAAAAATCTTTAAATTTTTGAAAATTTTCGTATGTGTTCATTTTAGTCCCGACCCCTATCTAACATGTGTTTAAGGACTTGTAGACCTCATTAAAGGACAGTATTCTTGTATTATGCTATGATATGATGATGATATACTTTATGATGTGAAATATCTGTGAAAGTTTCTATTTTTCCGGTAATGCCTCTTAACCCTATTCCGACGACGGTTACGGCTTAGGGGTATTACATTTTATTGGTATTAGAGGTACGGTTTAGTCGATTCTAAGACTAATGTAGCGCGTGTGAGTCTAGCTATACATGCCATGTATATATAATTGCTATAGTGTGATGAACCTTGATAGTTAAAAATGTGTTTTTATATAGTAAATGGATCCTGATCAAGCAGTTGCTGATGATGTAGAGAGTAATGCACCTGCTCTCGCTCAAGGGACAGTGTCAGACGAATCAAGGCCAAATGCAAGTAACCAAGATGGAGAGGATAAGCAAACTTTCTTTCGAATAATGAGTGAGTGGTTTTCGAAGTTCATTCGAACGAATCCAGCTGCTCAACAACCTCCACCCCCACAAGTACCCATTGCGCCACAAGTTGTAGATCCAATCCGATTGAATAACCTCTTGTAGATAAAACCTGAAAGTATAGGGCTGAAGAATTTAGGGCCATAGTTGACGATGATGCTAAGCGAGCTGAGTTTTGGCTCAAGAATACAATTTGAGTGTTTGATGAACTGTCATTGACTCCTGATGAATGCCTAAAATGTGTTGTTTCATTGTTGAGAGATACGACATATAATTGGTGGAATACATTGATCTCCGTGGTTCTGAGAGAGAGAATCACCTGGGATTTCTTTCAAGTTGGATTCTGAAAGAAGTATATCAGTCAACGATTCATAGATCAGATATGTAAAGAGTTTCTAGAGCTGAAAAAAGGTTGTATGTCTGTTAATGAGTATGAATGGGGGTTTGTGAGATTAAGTCAGTATGCACGAGAATGTGTTTCAACTGAAGCTACTATGTGCCAACGTTTCATTGAAGGGCTAAATGAAGACAATAAATTGTTGGTTGGAATACTTAACCTGAATGAATTTGTTGAGTTAGCCGATGAGCTTAGCAAAGAAAAGAAGAAAGCCGATTCTGAGGCTAGAGATGAAAGAAAAAGATCAACGAGTAAGTCGTCTCAACCTTCGACGAAGAGATTTAGAGATGTAAGTAATCATTCAAATGCTTCACTTGGACATTCGAATAGAGATCGTGTGAGACATAGTATTGGTCCAAGAGCTCAAATTCCAACTGAATTAAGTGTTGGATGTATCAAAAGCAACAAACCTGAGTGTAGACAATGTGGAAGACGACATGTGGTAGAATAATAGAACATGTTATAAATGTGGATCATGAGATCATTTCATTCGAGATTGCCCAGAGTTAGCTGAGAAAGACAATGTTCAGAGTGCGAGACTGAGTAATATGACGGCTAGGGGTAGACCACCCAGAAACACTGGAAATGTGAGTGGAAGCCAAAGAGGGACTATCGATACAACTGTGAGATCCAAGTCGAGAGCACCTACCCGAGCCTATGCTATTCACGCTCGTGAAGAAACTTCATCTCCAGACGTCGTTACTGGTACTTTTATTTTATTTGATACTGATGTGATTGCATTGGTAGATCCAGGATCTACTCATTCCTATGTGTGTGTGAATCTAGTATCTAGTAAGACTCTACCTATTGAGTCTATTGAATTCGTGATTAGAGTATCGAACCCCTTAGGCAAGTGTGTCTTGGTTGATAAAGTGTGCAAGAATTGCCCGTTGATGTTTCAGGATATTTGCTTTCCGGCTAATTTGATGTTGCTACCTTTTGATGAATTTGATATAATTCTGGGTATGGTTTGGCTCACTTTACATAATGCTATTGTGAATTGTAAATGAAAGAGCATTGATTTGAGAAGTCAGAATGGTGAGATAGTTCGAATTGAATCCAGCGAGTTGAATGGGATACCGGTTGTTATATCATCGATGAAAGCTTTGAAGTATGTGAAAAAGGGTTGCGAAGCCTATCTTGCGTATGTGATAGATACAAAAGTGACTAAAAAGAAAGTTGAATCTGTACCTGTAATATTTGAGTTCTCAGATGTGTTTCCTGAAGAATTAACAGGATTACCTCTGATACGAGAAGTTGAATTTAGGATTGAATTAGTGTCGAGAATGACTCCTATCTCGACAGCTCCATATAGAATGGCACCGACAGAATTGAAATAGTTGAAGTCACAGTTGCAAGAGTAGACTGATAAAGGATTTGCACAACCGAGTTTCTCGCCCTAGGCTACACCTGTATTGTTTGTGAAGAAGAAAGATGGTACTATGAGTATGTGTATTGATCACCGACAATTAAATAAAGTGACGATAAAGAATAAATATCCTTTGCCACGTATTGATGATTTGTTTGATCAGCTGAAAGGAGCTACAATGTTTTCTAAGATAGATTTGAGATCGAGTTATTATCAGTTAAGAGTCAAAGAATCGGATGTGCCGAAAATTGCTTTCAGAACTAGGTACGGGTATTATGAATTCTTAGTTATGCCTTTCGAACTAACGAATGCTCCTGCAGTGTTTATGGATTTCATGAATCAGATATTCAGACTGTATTTGGATTGATTTGTCATGGTGTTTATTGATGACATTCTGATTTATTCCTGTGATGAGACGCAACATGCGAGCATTTGAGAATTGTGTTACAGACTCTGGGTGAGAAGAAATTGTATGCAAAGTTCAGCAAATGTGAGTTTTGGCTACGTGAAGTTGGTTTTCTGGGGCATATTGTATCAGCTATGGGAATATGAGTTGATCCGAGTAAGATCTCAACTACTTTAGAATGGAAACCTCCGAGAAATATGTCGAAGTCCGTAGTTTTCTGGGACTAGCGGGATATTATAGACGGTTTGTGAAAGGCTTCTCGATGATTGCGACTCCATTAAAGAAACTGCTACAGAAAGATATTAAATTCGAGTGGTCAAAAAAGTGCCAGTGGAGTTTTGAATAGTTGAAAGTATTGTTAACAGAGGCGCCAGTGTTAATCCAACCTGAATCGGGTAAAGAATACATAATATACAGTATATAAGACTTAATAAGTATTGGCCATTCTCAATGGCCATTTCCAAAATGGATTGAATGACATTAATAGCCAACACTTTGACTGAAAAATATGACATAAAAAAAATGACCAAGTTCCTATACATGCCATACCCAAAATGAATGAACTTTTCTGTACCAAAAGAATAGTTGATAGTGTGATCCGAACTCCGACGTCCTACGATCCCCGAGCTAGCTTGGCGATACTACAAGGAAAAGGGAAATGAGAGGGGTAAGCATAAAGCTTAGTAAGTTTGCATGATATGAATAGCAGCATAAAGGCTCATGATAACATCCATTCATCACCCTAAATAATACATAAGTTCTTAAGCACCTCGACATAACTTACTCATGCTTACTCTTACCAAATTACATATGCCATTTTGCATTCATTTCTCGTAAGGTTACTCACAGGTACCTGCATCACTTCATCACGTAACTTTAGCACTTTTATTCTCTTGAACATAAACTTAGCTTTTTCTCATTTTTAACATAAACTTAACACTTTACCCATTGAACTAATTAGAATATCAAAGGATACTCAATCTCATCATACATGTAACACGATGCCAATGCCATATCCCAAATATGGTCTTATATAGGATCACCTCTTAATGCTGATGCCATATCCCAGATATGGTCTTACACGGGATCTCATATCTCGATGTCGATGCCATATCCCAGATATGGTCTTACACGAGATCATATCTCGATGTCGATGCCATGTCCCATACATGGTTTTACACGAGATCTCCATTTTGTGCCGAGGCCATGTCCCTGACATGGTCTTATACGGGACCTTCTTTATTTGGTGCCGATGCCATGTCCCAGACATGGTTTTACATGAGACCTTCTGTATTTGGTGCCGATGCTATGTCCCAGACATGGTCTTACACGGGACCTTCCTTATTTGGTGTCGATGCCATGTCCAAGACATGGTCTTATACGGGACCTTCCTTGTCTCATGTCGTGATAATGGTATCTTTCTTATTCCTAATGTTCAACTAGGATTTCGACTTAACATATTTTCATTATACTCTCATCGAGGTATCATTAATCAATTTTATAGAAGTAATATTCATTTATCATAATACTAAGCAATTAAAAATATAAAAGCATTATGTAACTTTAATTTCACACAAACTTACCACAGTACCAAAATATATGTGGAATTGTTCAATTTAGTTCACGACTTTGTCCTTGCTTTGGCTTCGGTCTGGGCTTCGTGTTTCTTGATCTATAATAACAATTTCACTATTCTTTAATACTCACATTGACTAATTAACCCATGAATCTTACTATAGAAAAAATTACGATTTTGCCTCTAAACTTTCACATATTTACACTTTTTCCCCTAGGCTCGTAAAATGATTTTCATTAAATTTTCTTGCATTTTAAGCCTATTCGAATCATTTTCATAACTACAATAGCCCCCAATTCCCACTAATTCACTCATGTATGACCATTTTCATAACTTTTACAAATTAGTCCTTTTTATGAGTTTCTCATGAAAATCTCTTAGAAAAAGACGCTTATCATACATCAAACTTTCATATACCTCCATAAATCATCAAAATGCATGCATGTCATACATGGGTAAATTTTTTAAACATGAACCCTAGCTCAAAATATAGCTAGAAATAGCTAAATTGAGCTACGAGGATCTCAAAAATATGAAGAACATTAAAAACGGGGCTAGGAGGTACTTACAATCAAGCTTGAAAAGTGAAGAAACCCTAGCTATGGAGTCCTTGTGTTTTTCGGCTACGGAGGATGAAGATGGACAAGGTTTTTAGCTTATTTTCCCTTTTAATTCTTTTATTAACCAAATGACAAAATTGCCCTTAAGGTCCATTCCTTGATATTTTTCCTTCCCATGTCTATTTTTGTCCATCTTGACATATAATGGTCTAATTGCCAAATAAGGATTTTTAATAATTTCTCTAATGCTATTTCATACTTGAATCTTCTAGAAACTCATATTTTTCAATCTTTACAATTTAGTCCTAATGGACAAATTGATCACTAAATTATAAAATTTCTTCTTGATATTTTCACACAATTATGCAAGCATACCATAGACCTCATAAAAATAATAAAACACATATTTCTACTTCAAATTTGCGATCTCGAAACCACTATTCTGACTAGACCCTAAATCGGGTTGTTACATGGCTGAATTACATGTAGGTTCCTAACAGCCCAAAACTTTCGTTTATTTCACATTTCAACAACTCAATTTGCACATTTCACAATTTAATACCTATTATGCATTTTCATCAAAAATCACTTAACAAAACACGTAAAACTATCATTAAGCTTTCATATTTCAACCTTAAACATCAAAGAACTCATAGATTCAACAATGGCAACCCTCAAAATCTTTAACAGTTTCAAAATTAAAGGTACGAGCTAGCTAGATTGAGCAGCAACGATTACAAAAACATAGAAATCATCCAAAACCAAGCTAAATCATACCTTAATCAAGCTAAGAGTTGGCCGAATATCTCAAGCCCTAAAATGGCTTTCCACTTCGTTTTATTTTCGGTTGAAATGATGATAATATGAACAAAATTTCCTTTTGTTTTATTAATATTAACATTAGTTATCAAATACCAAAATTAACCTTAATTATACAACATAAAAGTCACTTAATGGTTGTCCAATATTGCCCATTCACCATTCAAATGGTTTAATTACCATTTAAGGCAACCATATTTGTAACAGAACGGTTTATACCCTAGTCAGAACAGTGGTTTCGGTACCACAAATCTGAGTCAGTAAAATTTTTTAAATATTATTTTCTGTGGCCTTGATATGTGATTAAGCATGTGTGTAAGTTTCGTGATTTAATTTGATCATTTGTGTGTTTAAATTGAAAAAGGACTAAATCGCATAAAAGGTAAAATGTGACTTAATTGGTGTGTCTTCTTTTATATGGGGATTCATGTTGCAAATTGGCCATAAATGAGAATAGTGGACGGCATTAAATGTTATATATGCTTTTATATGTTAATTTTTTAAAGTTAATATTAACATTAATATATTATAAGTTATTATATAAAACAAAACATTAAAAAGAAAGAAAAAGAAAGCCATATTGCTTTATCTTTGGACGAATATCAAAAAGAAAAAGAAAAGAAGAAGAAAGCAAGGTTTCGGCTAGGTTTGAGCTTAATTAAGCTTCAGTTTTTGATAATTTCTACGTTTTTGAAATTGTTGCTTTGAGAGCTACAAAACCATGCATTAATTTTGTGAATTGATGATGTTTGTATGATATGCCATTGATGATATGTTGAGCTTTATGATGATTTATGGTGTTAAATGAAAGATTTGAGCTAGATGAACATACTTTGTTCTTGAATTTTTGATGAATTTAGCTAATTAGGGCTAAATTGAGAAAATATTATTTTGGAGGACTAATTTGTGAATTTGATGAAAAGTATGGACTTATATAGTCCCTAGGGAGATTCGGCTATGCATGTGTGTAAACAAATTTTGTATATTTGGTGTTTTGAGAAAAATGGACTAAATTGATAAAATGTGAAAAGGTAACGGCTAAAGTATAAATTGCCCTAAATATGTCGATGCGGATTGAATAGAATGAATTAGTGAATAAAAGGGTTAATTCTGAATATGTATAGATCAAGAACCGAGGAAAACAGACTTAGATCGCGGGAAAATGAAAGTAACCGAGTAGCTGTTTCCATTCCGTTAAATCGAATCCGAGGTAAGTCATTATGCAAATAAACGAATTCGTATTGAATTATGTATGTTCTTATGACTATTGTTATCGATGAATACTTATGATATGATTGATCATGAATTCTGAGATAAGGATTACTTAGTGACAATATTCGAGAAGTCCCGTACGAACCTAAGGATAGATAGGATTAGCTATGTCATGACATAGGTATCTGTTCTGTTTTTATCATGTAAGACCACGTGCGGGGCCGGCGTTGATTTGAGATCGTGGCAAGAGACCACGTGCCGGGATGTTTGCATCGATATGATCTTTACGTGTAAGACCATGTCTGGGACATCGGCATCGTATTGATTCGTGTAAGACCCTGTCTGGGACAATGGCATCAGTATTTGAGTGCATATAAGCCCTCGTCTGAGACGTTGGCATTGTACGACTATTCCGAGCCTTCTGAGTATCCTACTAGATTCCTTACGGTTCAACGGGCAAGTCTGTGATATGAAATGGCCTTGTAAATAGTGAATCCATTTCAGGTATGTTGATTCATACACTAAGTGTGTATATAAGGTAAGTTCCTATGTGATCTTACTATGATGATTTTGTATATTTGGATAACATTATGAGATGTGATAGTAAGCATGAAAGAGCTTTGTATATATGAGACTTTTGAATTGATGAATGTGGCAAATATGGCCAAGTACATAGACCAAAGTGTATATATATGTGATAATTTGCTAAGTGATTTAAATGTGCCAATGCATCTATGAGTATATATGCCTTCTATGCTAAGTTTGTTTGTATTCTGACTTACTAAGCTTTTGGAAAGCTTACTCCGTGTGTGTGTTTTCTCTGTTTTATAGGTCGTCAAAGCTACTAAAGGCTCAAGACCGTCAAGGATCGTCATCACACTATTCAACTTGTTTTTGGTACATTTTGGATATATATTGCTAGACATGGCATGTATAGGCTAGTCTTTTGTATTTGTAAATGAAGTGAATTTAGCCATGTGATTTGGCTAGTTATATGTTGGTGTTAGGTTTAAATGAATGTGACATATGAAGTATACCTTGGTATGGTTAAAAGCACATGGATTGGTCAAGTTTTTGGGTAAGCATTTAGATGAATTATACTTGATATACATATGTTTTGGTTTTGGAAGTTGGCATGGTTGGAATGGATATTGAATGTCTAGATTTAATGGTTATTTTGGTTATCTAGTATGCATGAAATGTGTTGGTAAATATTGCTTGTAGGTAAGACCCAAGTGGGTGGCATTTTGGCCTTGAAAATGGCTTATAATGTCACACAGTTGTGGCACACGGGCGTGCCTAGTGACCGTGGGGCTAAGTCAGTAGCTAACATAGGAGTACACGGCCTTGGCACACGGACGTGCTAGCCATGTGATTTTTTACAGGATCGACCACGTGCAGAGTACACGGGCGTGCTTGGTGGCCGTGGAAAAAAGTTCAATTTTGACCACGGGGAGGACACACGGGTGTGTCTAGCAGTCGTGGGAGGCACACGGCCTGCCCACACGGGCGTGTAACCCCTGAAAGTTAGAAAAGTTTTAAATTTCTGAGAATGTCTGGATCTGTTTCAATTTAGTCCCGGCCCGGTTTATAAGCATGTTTTAGGTCTCGTTGACCATATTAAGGGACATTATGTTTGAGATGGATGGATGAATGTATGAACTTCTAAAAATGTTTTCGATCAGTCTGGTAGCGCCTTTAACCCTAGTTTGATGATGAATACGAGTTAGGGGTGTTATATTTGGTTGGTATCAGAGCTACAGTTTAGCCGATTCTTAGACTAACGTAGCATGTCAGAGTCTAGCTATACATGCAATATATCTGAATTGTGATAGTGTGATGAATCTTGACGTGTAAAAAATGTGATTTTTGTATAGTAATGGATCCCGAAAGAGCCGTAGCTGACGACGTAGAAAGTAATGCGCCTGCTCCCGCGCAAGGGATAGCGACCTCTGATTCGAGACCGGCGATGAGCGGTCAAGCGGGAGAAGCTAAACAAGCTTTCTTCTAGATGATGAGTGAGTGGTTCACTCAGTTTGTAAAGAATAACCCGACTGTTTCATAACCCCGCCCCCGGTTAATCCCCCTCAGACGTCTGATATACCTCTGACTACAAACCAGAATCTGTGGAATAAGCCTCTAGTTGACAAGATCCATAAGTATGGAGCCGAAGAGTTTTGGGCTACTAATGATGATGATGCTGAAAGGGCTGAGTTCTGGTTAGAAAATACTATACGGGTATTCGACGAAACGTCTTTGACTCTGAAAGAATGCATAAAGTGTGTTGTGTCATTACTCCGAGATGCAACTTATTGATAAACCATAATTATAACATATTTTAATCCCATATTTAGTATGCTTTTGGATGATTTATCCTCTGTTTCATATAAAAAGGTGCTTTTAATCCTTTCTTTTCATGACTTATACCCAGGGAAGCACCTGAGGATAAAAAGAATGAAAACGGGCCCAAAACGGAGTAAATTGGGCCAAGGAAGAAATCAACATGGCCTGGACCAAAGCCCACACGGTCGTGCCTCACTAATCATCTAGAACACAGCCTGATCTCGATTCACACGGCCGTGCCTCATTAAAGAAGTCCGAGCACGGCCTGACCATGATTCACACGGGCGTGTGCCATAGGCGTGTCCCTGTCGCTGGAAAGAGAAGTTTCATTCGGAAAAGGATACTTGGAGGCAGAGAAACACATTTCAAAGCCTATCCAAACACCCTAGCAGAAATTCTACATAAATTAGGATACTTAGGGGCCAAGTAAGGCATCACAAAGTCTATATAAACACACAAGGGGGCAACTTGAAGGGGAGTTCGGCAGAAGCCAAAACCGGCGTCGAGCTAGGCCAAGGAGCCAAGCCAGAAAGGTCAAAATTGTGGGAATCACTTGAAGTTAGCCAGTTGATCCATCCCAAGAAGCCAGAGTTATACTAAAGACGATGGAATACTACTTCAATTCCTTCAGGAAGTTTTAGGGATTTCTTATGTTTTGTTTTATCTTTTCTCTTGAGATGTTTTCTTATTTAGTTATGAACTAAACCCCTCAGACACCTGAAGGGGATGAAACCTAGATGAATCTTGTTATTTGATTTTTGAATTATATGATAACTACTTAGTTTGTTCTTAATTATGCATGCTTAATCCAAATCTGATGTGCTTAGGTGGAGGAGGAATAGACCCTGCTTAAGAGTAGATCTAGCATAATTAAGTGGAGTTGATCGAACGCCTAGAGATAGGGTTACAAGATTTTCTTAGATTAGGGTGAAACCTAATATGGGAGTCCATAGATCGATTTAATGCTATTCTAGGGGGTTATTATAAGAGAATGAGAGTTCCACTAATTAACCTAGGGTTAGACATTATTCGCCTCGAGAGAAGGTTTAATATACGTTAGGGAGTCCTGCGGATCAAGCTAAGTAAATAAATCATATGATTCAGGGTTAGATAACAAGTGAAGTCCAGGTGGATTCTTCCTAAGGGTATCGTTGTGATCAATTGAGTTTTTCTTCAAGTTATTTCCAAATTCGTTCTTTTTGTCTTTGTCCTTAGCTTAGTCTTTGTTAAATTTAGATTAAAATAACTTCACTTTATTTTTAAGGCTAAATAATAAAAAGAAAGTTAGTATTAATACTTTTAGTTCCTTTGGGCTCGAAAATCCGGTCTTGCTTAAGCTATACTACTGTTCGATAGGTACACTTGCCTTTAATCGTTGTCAGGGTTAGTTTCCAGGTTCGATCATTCTCTGTATAAATTTTAAGACTCTGATCATCCGAAAGAGCGAATTACATGAGACTTCTTTCAGAGTGAATTCCGGAAGACATATATCAGTGAAAGATTCGTCGATCAGAAACGAAAAGAATTTCTGGAACTAAAAGAGGGTCGAATAACTATTTCAGAATATGAACGAGAGTTCATGAGACTGAGTCAGTATGCTCGGGAATGTGTATCATCTGAAGCTATAATGTTGATCATTGTTTTATGCAATGTCAAAGTCTTAAAATTTATATAAAGAATGATCGAACCTGGAAACTAACTATGACAATGATTTGAGGCAAGCGCACCTATCGAACAGTAGTATGTTTAAGGCAAGACCGGAATGTCGAACCCAAAGGAACCAAAAGTACTAATACTAACTCTCTTTTTATTATTTAGCCTAAGAATTAAGGGATTTGTTTATCTAATCTAAAATTACTAACTACTAAACTAAAGACTCTAAGTCAAAGAAGAATGAAATTGGGAAAATAACTTGAGGAAAAACCAATTGATTAAGACGACACCCAAGGAAGAATCCACCTAGAATTCACTTGTTATCTAACTCTGAACCAGATAATTTATTCATTTGACTTGATCCATAAGATTCCCTAATTTATATTAATCCCTCTCTCGAGGCGACTAACTTCTAACCCTAGGTTGATTAATTGAAATCTCTTTCTAATTAAAACCCCTAGAATCGCATTAACTCGATCTATGGACTTTCATATTAGGTTTCACCTTAATCCGGCAAAATCTCGTCACCCTATCTCTAGGCGCGCGATCAAATCTGATTAATTATGCTAGATCTACTCTTAATCTGATTAATTATGCTAGATCTACTCTTAGGCAGGGACTTTTGCTCCTCCACCTAAGCACATCACACTTGAATTAATATCCCGAAAATATCAATACAAGAATTAAGAACATATAATTAAGAACAAGTCAAATATTTATCATATAGTTTAGCAAACGATAACAAGATTCATCTTAGGTTTCATCCCCCCTCAGGTATCTAAGGGCTTAGTTCATAACAGTAAAAGAAAACATCTCAAAAGAAAAGATAAAACAAAACATAAGAAATCTATAAAACCCCCTGAAGGAATTGAAGGAGAGATCCTCCGTCTTGAGTATAATTCCAGCTTCTTGAGATGGATCAACTGGATATCTTCGAGTAATTCTCCACAAATCTGCCCTCTTTCTCCTAGCTAGACGCCCCCTAACTAAAGCCCTGGGTTCCCCCCTTCTTAGGTGATACTTAGGGTGTTTATATAGGCTTTTGAATATGTTTCTTTGCCCCTAAGCATCCTAATTCGAGCGTAACTTCTCTTCCTGACAACAGGGACACGCCCATGGCACACGCCAGTGTAAGTCGTGGCTAGGCCGTGTTCGAACCTATTGAATGGGGCACGGCCATGTGATCTTGGGCCCAGGCCGTGTGGATTTCGTGATATGGCCCATTTACTCTGTTTTGGGCTCGTTTTCTGTTCTTTTCGTCCTCTGGTGCTCTCCTGGGTATAAAACATGAAAACAAAGGATTAAGAGCACCAAATTACATAATTCGAGGCTTAACTCATCCAAAAGCATGCTAAATTTGGGCCTAAAATATGTTACTTTTATGGTTTATCAAATGTGCAAAAGATTCGAAGATGGTCTTAATGAAGATATTCGTCTGTTAGTCGGGATATTAGAAATAAAAGAGTTTGTTATACTTGTTGATCGAGCGTGTAAAGCTGAGGCACTCGGGAAAGATAAAAGAAAAGTTGAGTCTGAAGCTCGAGATATGAGAAAGAGATTTCAGAGTAAATCATTTCAGTCTGCTCCGAAAAGATTCAGAGATAATCAAAGTCGTTTCAGAGATGATGTGGGACATTCGAACAGAAATCAATCTAGACAGCAAATACGTTCTAAAACTCCAGCAACTTCAGTGGCTAGCGTTGGTAATGCTCAATCTGAGAGACCTGAATGTAAACATTGTGGAAAAAGGCATCCAGGAATCTGTAGATTAAATGACAAAGCTTTGTTCAGATGTGGATCACTTGATCATTTTATCCGTGATTGCCCCGAGTCTGTCGAGCCAAAGCCTGTTCAGAATCTGAGATCTGATAATGCACCTATGAGAGGTAGACCTTCAAAGAATGTAAGAAATGTCAGTGGTAGTTAGAGAACTACAAGAGACAATGTTGCCAAGTCGGAAGCTAGAGCGCCTGCCAGAGCATATGCTATCCGAGCTCGAGAGGAAGCTTCATCTCTAGATGTTATAACGGGTACTTTTACACTTTATGATACTTCTGTGATTGCATTGATAGACCCTGGTTCTACGCATTCATATATATGCATGAATTTAGTACTCAGTGAAACTTTACCTGTAGAGTCTACTGAGTTTGCTATAAAAGTATTAAACCCCTTAGGTAAAAGTGTCCTTATTGACAAAGTATGCAAGAACTGTCCGTTAATGTTTCGAGATATTTGTTTCCCTGCTGATCTGATGCTTTTTCCATTTGATGAGTTCGATATTATTATAGGTGTGGATTGGTTGTTTTTTCCCATTTTATTCCGGTAAGATTTGATTATTCACTTGATAGATTAGCCGAGCTTTATATTTCTGAGATTGTTAGATTGCATGGGGTGCCACTATCCATTATGTCAGATAGGGATCTGATGTTTACATCAAGGTTCTGAAAGAAATTACAAGAAGCTTTAGGAACGAAACTGTATTTCAGTACAGCTTTGCATCCTCAAACAGATGGTCAATTCGAGCGGATCATTCAGATTCTCAAAGATATGTTAAGATGTTGTATACTTGAGTTTAATGGTATGTGGGAATAGTATTTGCCATTGATTGAATTTGCATACAATAACTGTGACAGACCAATTTTGACCCTAATCGGAACGGTGGTTTCGGGACCACAAATTTGAACCCGATAAATATTTTTAATATTATATATTGTGTCTATTATAGGTGAATTTATGTATGTGAAAGTTTCGTAGAAGAATTTAAACGTTTGAGCGTTTTATTGGCTAAAAGGATTAAATTGCTAAGAAGACCAATGTAGTGAGCATGAATTAAAAAGAGCTAAGTGACTTGTTTATTAAACATAGGGATTTGCATGTCAAATTCCCCATATTTAATATGGTGGACGGTAAGCATGCAATAAATAATCTATTGTCTTAGTATAATATTTTTTTTTAAGCATTATTATATTATAAGCATGCCAAGAATATTATGTTTTCTAAGTATATTATAATTTAAGTATTATTATACTAAAAGCATGCTAAAATAATGTGTTAATAGATTTAAACAAAAAGGAAATTATTTTCATTTCTCTTCCTTCATTCATCTTCCACCCGAAACTATCTTCAAGAAGAGAAGAAAATTCATCTTCTTCATTCGGCTGGTTGCATGTGTTAAGCAAGGTGAGATTTTGAACTTTAACTTAACAATCCATCTTTGAAATTGGTTGATTTCTTTCATCACCATTGAAAACAAGTAGAAATTGATAATGTTAGGCATGATGAAGTTCGGCCATGGTGATGATTTATGATTTGGTTTGTTAATAAACTTAGATAATATGAGAAGAAGTAGCTTGAGCTTGTAAGAAAATTTTTTAAAATTTAGGCATGGGGATGCCCTTATATTCGGCCGAATGTGAGATCACCATTCATGAACTCTTTTCTATTGTTTTGATGTTCTACTATACATACATGTATAGAGTAATTGGCCATGGATGATTAGTTATACTTAGATATAGTTATTGGGAGAGCTAAGTATAAGAGTCGATTGCTTGAAGTAAATTAAAGGAAGGGGTAAAACGATAGAAGGAAGAATTTTAGAGAATTCTAGGGACCTAATGATCATTCGGCCATTGAGGAGAAATCCCAATTGGTTGCAATTAGTATTGCGGTGCACTGTGAGTTAAATTGATTAAGTTGAATGCTTAAAATTTTGTGTGATTATTGTTTTAAATTAAATAAATGAAGTAGGAAATTCGGTTCCTAGTTTTTCTTAAATTAAGCTATGTGCATTTTTGTTTTGTTGAGCGAATGGATGGAATGAATGTAAATAAAACTTATTTGACATTTCTTAGATGGGGAACAAAAAGAGAAAGAACTAGATCGAGGCAAAGCAAAGGTTCTTGAATAGCTGATTTACACAGACTATCAACAACCGAGGTAAGTCCTTTAGCTAAATTATGTTAACGATTTTGTAACACCCCTTACCCGAGACCATCGCCGAAGTCGAGTATGAGGCATTACTAGACTTGACTACAAGTTCAGGACATAAAAATTTAAAGCTGTCAAACTGCGTCATGCTGACTAATTTGACCCTAACTCGAGTTACAAAACTCGAAATTCAGATCCGTAAATTTTTCTTGAAACTAGACTCATATAAGAATTTACCATAATTTTTCCAGAATTTTTCATGTGGCCAATTAGTACAGTTTATTCATCAAAGTTACCCCTATTTCACTGCTCGACATTTCTGACTTATCATTACAAAAATACAGTTATCTCATTGTACAAATTTTCAATAATGTTCTTGTTTATACCAATCAAAAATAGACTCATTAAGGATTCTAAACATATAAACCATGCTTCATAATTATTTTTGTACAATTTATAACAATTTTTCCAAAACAGAACAACGGCTCACGAATTCATTTAGAGCAAGTCTCACTAAAACTTAAATATCTCATAATAGAAAAATCCTTTTCCTACTCTGTTTCTTTCATATCAAAATAGACACATTATGATTTGATTCTACACCACATTCACCTTCTAATTCAACTTATCCTATATTTGGTGATTTTTCAAAATCACTTCACTGCTGTAACTAAAGACTGTTTCTATACAAAAATATGATTTCTAGCTTATAACCGAATATACTCACATGCAATTCATACCATCCATGCATCTTAACCATTAACGCAATTTAGCTTGTACCTAAATCATTCACATAATATCATAACATCATCGATTTAAAAGAGTACCAACATTTATAACAAAAGTCCCAAAAGCATACTTGACTAAAAATTTTAGCCATATTCGCATGGCTATTACATACATGAACCAAAGTTTCCGTCAAACCTAGACAAAATCTTTCCTATACATGCCTTCATTGGAAAACCAAAATGAAAGAGTACCAAAACAGTTTGATAGTGTGGACGACTTTCCGAACGATCCCGACGAGTTTGTAGCTTGCACCAATCTATAAAACAAAGGAGAACATTTCACACTAGTAAGCTTACTAGCTTAGTAAGTCCAAATCTCATGATAATAAAGCATACAAATATTTATGAAATCAAAACTTCCAACTTATTGTATTCCACCTAAGCACTTAAGTAAATTTCTTATACAAGGCCGAATACTAGTAATTCAATAACCCAAGTAAAGTAGAAATCATTTCTTTAAAATTCATATAAGCATATCGCATGAAAATCTCCTTTCTTAGCATTTATACTTAAAACCAATTGTTCCATAATAGCACATTCTAACTCGAATTCCATCATATTACACCTATCAATATTAACTTCAAACACATATACCAAAATTTTCATAATATTAATCCGACTCAAGTGATATTAAGCATCACATACCTTACATGCTTACTCAACCATATAGTCAATAAATTTTGCTTTAAGTTGCCTTGAACAAAGATTCGATTTCTCTTTTGTAAAATACATCACCGCATCAAGCTGCTAGGCGTAAAAGCCCGAAAAGTGACACTGCACAAGGCTGCTAGGCGTAAAGCCCGATAAATAACACCGCACAAGGCACGCTGGGCGTAAAGCCCGATAAATAACACCGCACAAGGCACGCTGGGCGTAAAGCCCGATTCATGTCAATACGGTTAGACATTCCCAATACACTTCATGACTATTATATACTCATCTAATTCAATTGGGCTCGCTCACATTGAACCAACAAAATCATTTTATCATTATACAATCCAACAATTTCCATCACATACTCAACATAAATCATCAACCAATATGTCAATATACATTCGGCCATGATGTAATTGGATACTAACATTCATCAATTTTTTTTTTTTTATAGTCAAGATAACCAAAATTAATTCTTTGACAAGATTTAACTAAGGGACTTACCTTGGTTGTCGATAGGCCGTGTAATTCGGCTAGTCGAGAACCTTTGTTTTTCCTCGATCTTGTTCTTTCTCTTTTTGTTCCCGATCTAAAAATGCCAAGTAAATTTTATTCATATACATCCTATCCATTTGCTCAACTCAAAACAAATTGCACATAACTTAATATCCAAGGATTATTATACTACAACTCAAGGTTTGATTTAACTTATATTCCATTCACTTCAAATCATCTAATTTTAACACATTAATTGAACACATGCTTTACTGCACATTCGGTTTTTACATGATGTAAACCTCACACCATTTTACATTCAGAAATCTAAATGTAATTACATCAATAATTACATACATATACAACTTATACAATTTCCAAGTATTCCACCGAATACATAATCCAATATATATATATAAATATATATATATATATTTGCGCATAGCCTATACCCAGTAAGAGAATAACTACACTTTAGTTCTTTAAACAATATTCACGCAAATATCAGTGCTCTTGAGATTATACCAAAACATTCGTAAAAAAAAATGTTCATAACATACTTAACGAAATACATCCTATATATATATATATAGTGCAAAGATGATAACAAGAACCAACCTTAACCGAATACACAAACATGCATAAGCAAAAGCATATTAAACTATTACTACTAATTTACCTATCCAATTATACCACCATTCATGAATTCATGTTCACCTAAAATATGATATTACTTGTATAACAGCCAAGCTTATATATATTCATGCATTCAATGCAACCAAGTAAATCATGATTAAACATAAAACAACTAATTTTCCACCCAAGGCAACATTCGGCTATCACCACCAACTCAAGAATTTGAGTATGATCTAATTAGTATACAAGACAATAACCTCAAATTTGTTAGAATTAATAAAAACTAAGGGAAATTACTCACCTTAAAGAGACATGCAATGACAGCAACTATGGAAGCTTAAATTTTCTTTTCTTTCCCCTTTGTGTTCGTGAAGAAAGATGAAGCAAGTGAGAGAAATATTTTATTTTTATTTTTTATTTTTTGTTTTATCAATTAACCTATTTTCTTTATAGCATGCTTATTAAACAAACTATACTTTAGTTATAAAACATTAAAATCATGACATTCAAAGCATGCTTACCGTCCACTACACTAAAATTTTGGGGAATTTGACATGCAAACCCTCCCATGCAAGGAGAACAATTCAATTTACTCCTTTCTATTGCTACAATCGGCTATGAGAGAAGGAAAATAATGGCCTTATTTTATGCTTTAAATAAACCTATACACTAACACATTTTATTATATAAAATACTAACATAAGCATATAATAAAATTTAATTAAACCAACATATATATAAATCTAGCTAACTTGGCCCATTGCCGTGCATCACTATGGTTAATGGGCTAATTGCCCTTTAGGACACACACTTAAAAGCCACAAGCAATTTAGTACACTACACCTTAGGATGTGAATTTTTTTAAGCTTTTATGCGATTAAATCCTTTTCATCAAATTAAACACTCAATCAATCATATTTTTCTACGAAACTTTCACACACATCAACACACATATAATAAACATAAAATAAATTTAAAAAAAAAAATTTATCGGCTCGGATTCGTGGTTCCGAAACCACCATTCCGATTAGGGTCAAAATTGGTCTGTTACAACTCTCCCCCCTTAAGGATTTTCGTCCCCAAAAATCTTACCGTTAAATAAGTTCGGATATTGTTGCCTCATTGACTCCTCAGGCTCCCACGTAGCCTCTTCAACTCCGTGACGATTCCATAAAACCTTTACTAATGGAATCCTTTTGCTTCTCAACTCTTTTATTTCCCGAGCTAAGATACGGATCGGTTCTTCATCATATGTCAAATCAGATCTAATTTCAATCTCTGACGGTGCAATCACATGGGACGAATCTGATCTATATTTGCGAAGCATCGAAACATGAAATACATTGTGTATCTTTTCTAAGTCAAGGGGCAATTTCAATCTATAAGCAACAGGCCCTATACGCTCTATGATTTCATACGGTCCGATAAATCTCGGACTCAACTTGCCTTTCTGACCAAATCGGAGTATTTTCTTCCACGGAGAAACTTTTAAGAACACCCGATCTCTGACCTAAAATTCAATGTCCTTACGTTTCAAATCGGCATAGGACTTTTGACGATCCGGCGCGACTTTCAAATTACTCCTAATAACAACCACCTTACTGCTTACGCTTTCTTTAATCCAATCAACCCCTTATATCTTATTCTCACCGAGCTCACCCAATACAATGGTGTGCGACATTTTCGACCATATAAGGCTTCATAAGGCGCCATTTTTATGCTAGATTGGAAACTATTATTGTAAGCAAATTCAACCAAAGGTAGGTATCGTTCCCACGCACCTTCAAACTCGAGAGCATAACACCTCAACATGTCCTCAAGTATCAAAATAGTTCGCTCGGTCGACCGCCTATTTGCGGATGGAAGGTCAGTACTAAAATGAAGTTTAGTACCTAAAGCATCTTGCAATTTCTTCCCGAACCGCGATGTGAATCTTGGGTCCCTATCAGAAACAATGGAACTCGGTACACCGTGCAACCTTACAATCTGCGACACATACAATTCGGCAAGCTTATCAAGTGAATAGTCGGTACGTACCAGCACAAAATGAGCTGATTTAGTCAGTCTATCAACGATAACCCATACGGCATCTTTCTTACTAGGTGTCATAGGAAGACCGGATACAAAATCCATTGTAATTCTATCCCATTTCCATTCGGGTATCATGATTGGCTGAAGTAATCCGGATGGTACCTGATGCTCAGCTTTCACTTGTTGACAGATTAAGCACTTGGAAAACGAATTCGAGATATATCTTGTTTCATGCCGTGCCACCAATAGAAATGTGTTTTCATCGTTATACATTTTCGTGCTACCCGGGTGTATCGATAATCGACCACTATGGGCCTCACTCAGGATCATCTGTATCAAATCTGAGTCCTTTGGAACACACAATAGACTTTTATATTTCAAACAATTATTTGCATCAATTTGAAAATATGATTCTGTACCATTTCCACACTGAATCCGAATAGCAATCAACTTTTTGTCAACTTTCTGTGCGTCACAAATCTGCTGAATAAACATCGGTCTTGCTTGTAACTCGGCTACGATCGAACCATCATCAGACATAGCCATTTGTGCATTCAATGCACGAAGAGCAAATAATGATTTTCGACTTAACGCATCCGCAACAACATTAGCTTTTCCCGGATGGTAGTCAATTACTAAGTCATAGTCTTTCAGCAATTCTAACCATCTGCGTTGTCTCAAATTTAGATCTTTCTGAGTCATTATATACTTTAGACTTTTATGATCTGAATAAATATGACACTTTTCGCCGAATAAATAGTGACGCCAAAATTTTAAAGCGAACACAATGGCTGCTAACTCCAAATCGTGAGTTGGATAATTTTTCTCATGCGGCTTTAATTGTCTCGAAGCATAGGCTATCACCTTGCCTTCTTGCATTAAAATGCAACCCAACCCATTCAAGGAAGCATCGCTAAAAATAATAAATTCTTTACCCGATTCAGGCTGAGTTAACACTGGAGCTTCGGTCAAAAGGGCTTTCAACTGCTCGAAACTTCTCTGACACCTTTCTGACCATTCAAATTTGACATCTTTCTGTAATAGCCTCGTCAAAGGTGTAGCTATAACAGAAAAACCTTTTACAAATTGTCTATAATATCCCGCAAGGCCTAGGAAACTTCGGATCTCGGAAACATTCTTTGGTGGCTTCCAATCGAGTATAGCTGCTATTTTGTTCGGATCCACTCGAATACCTGACACCGAAACAACATGACCCAAGAAGCTGACTTCATTCATCCGTAACTCACACTTACCGAACTTTGCATACAATTGTTGATCTCTCGAGTTTGTAGTACTAGTCTCAAATGCTCAAAGATGTTCCGTTTCATTTTTGGAGTAGATTAGTATATCATCAATAAACACTACCACAAAGCCGATCCAAAACTCGCCGGAAGACTCGGTTCATTAGATCCATAAAAACAAAGCGGTGCATTAGTGAGTCCAAAAGGCATAACCAAAAACTCATAATGCCCGTACCTGCTCGAATGCGCCTTTGGCACATCTGAATCTCTCGACTGCAATCGATAATAACCCGATCTCAAATCTATCTTGAAAACACCAAGCCCCTTTCAACCGATCAAATAAATCATCAATCCGAGGTAACGGGTACTTATTCTTTATTGTTACCTTATTTAGTTGCCGTGTGTCGATACACATTCGCATAGTCCCATCTTTCTTTTTCATAAATAAAACCGGTGCACCCCCACGGAGAAAAACTTCGGTCGTCATGAAGCCCCTATCTCATCAACTCTTGCAATCTGCGTTTTCAATTCTTTTAATTCAAGAGGTGCCATCCGCATTTGGAGCTATCGAATCGGAGTCGCACTCAAAGACTAACTCAATGCCGAACTCAATCTCGTCTTGATCGGGGTAAACCCGTAGTTCTTCAGAAACACATCGGGTATTCGCACACCACCGATCTGATTCAATTTGTTTCTGGACATTTTATTATCCAAAGACATAAGCCAAATAAGCTTCACACCCTTTTCTCACATACTTTCGAGCTAACATTGAAGATATTATCGTAGGCAACCCATTTACGTCACGAAATTTAATTTCGATGGTCTCACCATTTCGACATTTCAAATCGATAAGCTTTCTTTTACAATCCACTACTGCCTCATGTGAGGTTAACCAGTCCATACCCAAGATTATATCAAATTCATCAAAGGGCAACAACAATAAATCAGCTGGGAAGCAATAATCCAAAATCATCAACGGGCAACCCCTACACACTTTATTTACAAGCACACATCTACCCAATGGGTTGGACACACTTATCACAAACTCGGTAGACTCAACTAGTAGAGTCTTTCCGAATTCTAAAGTTTCACACACATATGAGTGAGTCGAACCAGGATCAATTAATGCAATTACAGTAGTGTCATAAAGGGTGAAAGTACCGGTAATGACATCGGGAGGAAGCATCCTCTCGCTCGTGCAAAGATAAGCTCTAGCTGGAGCTCTAGCCTCAGATCGAACTGTAGTGTTCTTCGTTCCTTCCTGACTACCACCTACATTGCCGGAATGTCTGGGTGGTCTCCCTCGCATTGATGTGTTGCTCGGCTTAGTGTTCGAATCGTATTCTCGCTTTCGCTTAACCTCGGACATTCTCTAATAAAATGATCGGCGATCCACATTTATAGCAAGACCGATCATGAAATCTACATCTCCCCGAGTGCCATTTCCCACGGTGCTCGCATTCAACTCTATTCGAGGGACGTTACCAACATCGGCTATCGAGGTAGCTCGAGAGCTCATAGAAGTCGATCCGTCTAGGTGGATTTATAGTAGCGTTATGCCTACTGTAGTCATCTCTGGACTTCTTGGTTGTGGAATGAAAGACCTTACCCAAGATCTTTTACGAATGTCTCTAGCTTGATCCTCGACCTTTCTTTTCTCTTTCCCGAGCTCTTGACTTTGCAAGCTCTTTCAACTAAAGTCACAAACTCTTGAATTTCAAGAATGCCAACAAACATCTTTATATCTTCATTCGAGCCATCTTCAAATCTTTTACACATAATAGCTTCAGAGAAACACACTCTCTAGCATATCTGCTTTGAGTCGACAAATTTTCGTTCATATTCCGTCACGGTCATTCGTCCTTGTTTCACTCAAGGAATTCCTTTTCGTTTTTGATCAATAAATCTTTGGTGATGTACTTCTTACGAAATTCATTTTGGAAGAAATCCCATGTCACTTTCTCTTTGGAACCACTGATACTAGTGTGTTCCACGATGATATCTGGTGTCCTCAATAAAGATATAGCACACTTGGGCATTCATCCGGAGTACAAGATAGCTCATCAAGTACCAGTATAGTATTATCAAGCCACATTTCGGCTCGCTCTGCATCATCGTCATCATTGGCTTTAAATTCTTCAGCCCCAAATTTTGGATTTTATCAATCGGGGCCTACTAGATCTCACCGGATCTATCATCGGGGTTGCTGAAGGAATCGGAGTTGGATTATTTGGGGGTGGAGGTTGGCGTACAGCCGGGTTAGTTCGAATAAATTGGGCAAACCACTCATTCATCATCTGATAAAAGGCTTGTTTAGTCTCTCCTTCGTGGCTACCCGAAACAGGTCGAGAGTCTACCAGCGCTGATCCGTGTGCACGGTCAGGCGCTACACTCTCTACATCATCAGCTACGGCTCTTTCAGGATCAGTGTCCATTTACTATATAAAACAAAGTTCAGGCTGTCAGAAGTCACCACACTATCAATATATGATAAAGGCATGTATAGCTAGACAAACGCGCGCTACGGTAGTCCTAGAATCGACTAAACCGTAGGCTCTGATACCAATAAAATGTAACACCCCTTACCCGAGACCATCGCCGGAGTCGAGTATGAGGCATTACTAGACTTGACTACAAGTTCAGGACATAAAAATTTAAAGCTGTCAAACTGCGTCATGCTGACTAATTTGACCCTAACTCGAGTTACAAAACTCGAAATTCAGATCCGTAAATTTTCCTTGAAACTAGACTCATATAAAAATTTACCATAATTTTTCCAGAATTTTTCATGTGTCCAATTAGTACAGTTTATTCATCAAAGTTACCCCTATTTCACTGATCGACATTTCTGACTTATCATTACAAAAATACAGTTATCTCATTGTACAAATTTTCAATAATGTTCTTGTTTATACCAATCAAAAATAGACTCATTAAGGATTCTAAACATATAAACCATGCTTCATAATTATTTTTGTACAATTTATAACAATTTTTCCAAAACAGAACAACGGCTCACGAATTCATTTAGAGCAAGTCTCACTAAAACTTAAATATCTCATAATAGAAAAATCCTTTTCCTACTCTGTTTCTTTCATATCAAAATAGACACATTATGATTTGATTCTACACCACATTCACCTTCTAATTCAACTTATCCTATATTTGGTGATTTTTCAAAATCACTTCACTGCTGTAACTAAAGACTGTTTCTATACAAAAATATGATTTCTAGCTTATAACCGAATATACTCACATGCAATTCATACCATCCATGCATCTTAACCATTAACGCAATTTAGCTTGTACCTAAATCATTCACATAATATCATAACATCATCGATTTAAAAGAGTACCAACATTTATAACAAAAGTCCCAAAAAGCATACTTGACTAAAAAATTTTAGCCATATTCGCATGGCTATTACATACATGAACCAAAGTTTCCGTCAAACCTAGACAAAATCTTTCCTATACATGCCTTCATTGGAAAACCAAAATGAAAGAGTACCAAAACAGTTTGATAGTGTGGACGACTTTCCGAACGATCCCGACGAGTTTGTAGCTTGCACCAATCTATAAAACAAAGGAGAACATTTCACACTAGTAAGCTTACTAGCTTAGTAAGTCCAAATCTCATGATAATAAAGCATACAAATATTTATGAAATCAAAACTTCCAACTTATTGTATTCCACCTAAGCACTTAAGTAAATTTCTTATACAAGGCCGAATACTAGTAATTCAATAACCCAAGTAAAGTAGAAATCATTTCTTTAAAATTCATATAAGCATATCGCATGAAAATCTCCTTTCTTAGCATTTATACTTGAAAACCAATTGTTCCATAATAGCACATTCTAACTCGAATTCCATCATATTACACCTATCAATATTAACTTCAAACACATATACCAAAATTTTCATAATATTAATCCGACTCAAGTGATATTAAGCATCACATACCTTACATGCTTACCTGAACCATATAGTCAATAAATTTTGCTTTAAGTTGCCTTGAACAAAGATTCGATTTCTCTTTTGTAAAATACATCACCGGCATCAAGCCTGCTAGGCGTAAAAGCCCGAAAAGTGACACCGGCACAAGGCCTGCTAGGCGTAAAAGCCCGATAAATAACACCGGTACAAGGCCTGCTAGGCGTAAAAGCCCGATAAATAACACCGCACAAGGCACGCTGGGCGTAAAGCCCGATAAATAACACCGGCACAAGGCACGCTGGCGTAAAAAGCCCGATTCATGTCAATACGGTTAGACATTCCCAATACACTTCATGACTATTATATACTCATCTAATTCAATTGGGCTCGCTCACATTGAACCAACAAAATCATTTTATCATTATACAATCCAACAATTTCCATCACATACTCAACATAAATCATCAACCAATATGTCAATATACATTCGGCCATGATGTAATTGGATACTAACATTCATCAATTTTTTTTTTTATAGTCAAGATAACCAAAATTAATTCTTTGACAAGATTTAACTAAGGGACTTACCTTGGTTGTCGATAGGCCGTGTAAATCGGCTAGTCGAGAACCTTTGTTTTTCCTCGATCTTGTTCTTTCTCTTTTTGTTCCCGATCTAAAAATGCCAAGTAAATTTTATTCATATACATCCTATCCATTTGCTCAACTCAAAACAAATTGCACATAACTTAATATCCAAGGATTATTATACTACAACTCAAGGTTTGATTTAACTTATATTCCATTCACTTCAAATCATCTAATTTTAACACATTAATTGAACACATGCTTTCTTCACACATTCGGTTTTTACATGATGTAAACCTCACACCATTTTACATTCAGAAATCTAAATGTAATTACATCAATAATTACATACATATACAACTTATACAATTTCCAAGTATTCCACCGAATACATAATCCAATATATATATATAAATATATATATATATTTTAAGTGCATAGCCTATACCCAGTAAGAGAATAACTACACTTTAGTTCTTTAAACAATATTCACGCAAATATCAGTGCTCTTGAGATTATACCAAAACATTCGTAAAAAAAAATGTTCATAACATACTTAACGAAATACATCCTATATATATATATAGTGCAAAGATGATAACAAGAACCAACCTTAACCGAATACACAAACATGCATAAGCAAAAGCATATTAAACTATTACTACTAATTTACCTATCCAGTATACCACCATTCATGAATTCATGTTCACCTAAAATATGATATTACTTGTATAACAGCCAAGCTTATATATATTCATGCATTCAATGCAACCAAGTAAATCATGATTAAACATAAAACAACTAATTTTCCACCCAAGGCAACATTCGGCTATCACCACCAACTCAAGAATTTGAGTATGATCTAATTAGTATACAAGACAATAACCTCAAATTTGTTAGAATTAATAAAAACTAAGGAAATTACTCACCTTAAAGAGACATGCAATGACAAAGAACTATGGAAGCTTAAATTTTCTTTTCTTTCCCCCTTTGTGTTCGTGAAGAAGATGAAGCAAGTGAGAGAAATATTTTTTTATTTTTTATTTTTGTTTTATCAATTAACCTATTTTCTTTATAGCATGCTTATTAAACAAACTATACTTTAGTTATAAAACATTAAAATCATGACATTCAAAGCATGCTTACTGTCCACTACACTAAAATTTTGGGGAATTTGACATGCAAACCCTCCCATGCAAGGAGAACAATTCAATTTACTCCTTTCTATTGCTACAATCGGCTATGAGAGAAGGGAAAATAGTGGCCTTATTTTATGCTTTAAATAAACCTATACACTAACACATTTTATTATATAAAATACTAACATAAGCATATAATAAAATTTAATTAAACCAACATATATATAAATCTAGCTAACTTGGCCCATTGCCGTGCATCACTATGGTTAATGGGCTAATTGCCCTTTTAGGACACCCACTTAAAAAGCCACAAGCAATTTAGTACACTACACCTTAGGATGTGAATTTTTTCGCTTTTCGCGATTAAATCCTTTTCATCAAATTAAACACTCAATCAATCATATTTTTCTACGAAACTTTCACACACATCAACACACATATAATAAACATAAAATAAATTTAAAAAAAAAATTTATCGGCTCGGATTCGTGGTTCCGAAACCACCATTCCGATTAGGGTCAAAATTGGTCTGTTACAGATTTAATTATGATTATATACAATAGTGTGAATTGCTGAATTTTTGTACCTATTTATATTATGGCCGAATGTATAGAGGCATAGTAGGTCGATGGTTAAAGTTGGTTATGTGAAATAAATTGTTGGATTGCATAATGATATAGTGATTTTATTGGTTTAATGTGAACGAGCCCAATTGAATTGGACATATGTATATAATAGTTATGAAGAGTGTGTGGAGAATGTTTGATTACATTGATTTGCTTCAGGCTTTTACGCCTAGCAGGTTTTGTGCCGGTGTTACTTATCGGGCTTTTACGCCCAGCAGGCTTTGTGCCGGTGTTACTTATCGGGCTTTTACGCCTAGCAGGCCTTGTGCCAGTGCTACTTATCGGGACTTTGCGCCTAGCAGGCTTGATGCCGGTGATGCGTTTTACAAAAGAGAAACCGAATATTTGTTCAAGGCAAATTAAAGCTAATTTATTGAGTCAATGGCTCAGGTAAGCATGTAAGGTATGTTATATTGACATTTCTTGAGTCAAGCTAATACTATGAGAACTACGTTATGTATGTTTGAGGTTAAAACGCATGTGTGTGAGTATCATATGATTGAAATTGAGAGTAAATATGCTATTATGGAAATTTGGTTTTCAAGTATAAATGCTAAGAATAAAGGAAATTCCCATGTGATATACTTATATGAAATTCAAAGAAATGTAGGTCGAAGATATGAAATTCAAAGAAATGTAGGTCGAAGGAAATGATTTCTAATTTACTTGGGTTAATGAATTATTAGTATTCGGCCTTGTATAAGTAATATACTTAAGTGCTTATGTGAAATGCTATAAGTTGAATGTTTTAATTGCGCAAATATTTGAATGTTTTATTATCATGAGTTTAGGACTTACTAAGCTAGTAAGCTTATTTGTGTGAAATGTTCTCCTTTGTTTTATAGATTTTGGTTACGTTAGGGACTCGAGAAGGATCTTCAAGAAAGTCAACCACACTATCGTCTTCTTTTGGTATTTTAAATTTTGGCTATGACTTAAAAGGCATGTATAGGCCAGATGAAGTTTTCGAAACATACAATGTTTGATCTTGTACATGAATATAGCCATGCGAAAATGGCTATTTCCTTTGGTTATGTATCGCTTCTATGTTTGAATTTTATAACTTGCTTGTATGTAAATGGATGTTTAAAATTTGATCATGGCCTAAATTATATATGGGATTTGTTTTTGGTATATATATATATGTATGGTTAAGATATAGAGTTTAAATAAATTGAGCAAGGAGGTTATAAACTAGTTAATCATATTTTTGTAATGAAACAGTTTTTAGTTGCAGCAGTGATGTGATTTTGAAAAATCACCAAAAATAGGAGAAATTGAATTAGAAAATGAATAAGATATAGAATTAAAGTTTATTGTGTCTATTTTGATATGAAAGAAACATGTTAGGCAAGGGAATTGTATATTATGAGATATTTAAGTTTTAGTGAGACTTGTCCTGAATGAATTCGTGAGTCCCTGTTCTATCTTGGAAAAATAGTTAAAAATTGTAAAAAAATAATTATGGAGCATAGTTTATATGTTTAGAATCCTTAATGAGTATATTTTTGATTGGAATAAACAAGAACATTATTGAAATTTTGTACAATGAGATAACTGAGTTTTTGCAAAAATAGGTCAGAATTATCAAACGGTGAAATAGGGGTAATTTTGATGAATAAACTGTACTAATTGGCCACATGAAAAATTCTGGAAAAATTATGGTAAAAAGTTATATGAGTCTAGTTTCAAGAAAAATTGACGGATCTAAATTTCAAGTTTTGTAACTCGAGTTATGGTCATTTTAGTCAGCATGTCGCAGTTGGACAGCTTTAAATTTTTATGCTCCAAATTAGTAGTCAAGTCTAGTAATGCCACATACTCGACTCCGGCAAAGGTTTCGGGTAAGGGGTGTTACAATAACAGTTTTCAGTCAAGTATCAAAATGGCACCTTATGAAGCTTTGTACGGACGTAAATGTCGTACACCTCTGTATTGGACTGAGCTCAGTGAAAATAAGCTACATGGGGTTGATTTGATAAAAGACTCAGAACAGAAAGTGAAATTGATCTGAGATTGTTTGAAAGCAGCATCTGACCGTTAGAAGTCTTATGTAGACTTGAAACGAAAAGATATAGAATTTGAAATTGGCGACAAAGTATTTCTGAAAGTGTCTCCATGGAAGAAAGTGCTTCGATTCGGACGTAAAGGCAAATTAAGTCCGAGGTTCATCGGACCGTATGAGATCATTGAACGAGTTGGGCTAGTTGCATATAGATTAAGGTTGCCTTTTGAACCAGAAAAGATACACAATGTATTTCATGTTTCGATGCTCCTTAGATTTCGATCCGATCCGTCACATGTAATTTCCCCATCAGAAATTGAAATCCAATCTGATATGACATATGAAGAGGAACCGATCCGTATCTTAGTTCGTGAAGTGAAAGAGTTGAGAAATAAGAAAATTCTGTTAGTGAAAGTATTATGGTATCGACATGGAATTGAAAAGGCAACCTGGGAACTGGAAGATTCAATGATACAACAATATCCAACTCTGTTTAACGGTAAGATTTTCGGGGATGAAAATCCCTGAGGGGGAGAATTGTAATAGTTCGATTTATACCCTAGTCAGACGAGTAGTTTCACGACCACAAATCCGAGTCAGTAAAATTTTTTAAATATTATTTTCTATGCCCTTGATATGTGATTAAGCATGTGTGTAAGTTTCTTGATTTAATTTGATCGTATGTGTGTTTAAATTGAAAAATGACTAAATCAGATAAAAGGTAAAAAGTGGCCTAATTGGTGTGTCTTCTTTTATATGGGGATTCATGTTGCAAATTGGCCATAAATGAGAATAGTGGATGGCATTAAATGTTATATATGCTTTTATATGTTAAATTTTTTAAGTTAATATTAACATTAATATATTATAAGTTACTATATAAAACAAAACATTACAAATAAAGAAAAAGAAAGCCATATTGCTTTATCTTTGGCCGAATATCAAAAAAAACAAAAAGAAAAGAAGAAGAAAGCAAGGTTTCGGCTAGGTTTGAGCTTAATTAAGGTAAGTTTTGACTTCGATTTTTGATAATTTCTACGTTTTTGCAATCGTTCCTTTGAGAGCTACAAAACCCATGTATTAATTTTGTGAATTGATGATGTTTGTGTGATGTGCCATTGATGATATGTTGAGCTTTATGATGATTTATGGTGTTAAATGAAAGATTTGAGCTAGATGAACATACTTTGTTCTTGAATTTTTGATGAATTTAGCTAATTAGGGCTAAATTGAGAAAATATTATTTTGGAGGACTAATTTGTGAATTTGATGAAAAGTATAGACTTATATAGTCCCTAGGGAGATTCGACTATGCATGTGTGTGAACAAATTTTGTATATTTGGTGTTTTGAGAAAAATGGACTAATTGATAAAATGTGAAAAGGTAAAGGCTAAAGTATAAATTTCCCTAAATATGTGGATGAAAATTGAATTGAATGAATTAGTGAATAAAAGGGTTACTTTTGAATATGTATAGATCAAGAACCGAGGGAAACGGGCTTAGATCGCGAGAAAGCGAAAGTAACCGAGTAGCCATTTCCATTCCGTTAAATCGAATCCGAGGTAAGTCATTATGCAAATAAACGAATTCGTATTGAATTATGTATGTTCTTATGACTATTGTTATCGATGAATACTTTTGATATGATCTGATCATGAATTCCGAGATAAGGATTACTTAGTGACAATGTCAGGGAAGTCCCGTACGAACCTAGGGATAGATAGGATTAGCTATGTCATGACATAAGTATTTGTTCTGTTTTTATCATGCAATACCATGTCTGGGACATTTGCGTTGATTTGAGATTCGTGTAAGACCACGTCTGGGACGTTGGCATCAATATTATCTTTACGTGTAAGACCATGTCTGGGACATCGGTATCGTATTGATTTGTGTAAGACCACGTTTGGAACGTTGGCATCGATATGATCTTTACATGTAAGACCATGTCTGGGACATCAGCATCGTATTGATTCGTGTAAGACCCTGTCTGGGACAGTGGCATCAGTATCTAAGTGCATATAAGACCTCGTCTAGGACGTTGGCATTGTACGACTATTCTGAGCCTTCTGAGTATCCTACTAGATTCCTTACGGTTCAACGGGCAAGTCTATGATATGAAATGGCCTTGTAAATAGTTAATCCGTTTCAGGTACGTTGATTCATACACTAAGTGTGTATATAAGGTAAGTTCCTATGTGATCTTACTATGATGATTTTGTATATTTGGATAACATTATGAGATGTGATAGTAAGCATGAAAGAGATTTGTATATATGAGAATTTTGAATTGATGAATGTGGAAAATATGGCCAAGTACAAGGACCAAAGTATATATATATGTGATAATTTGCTAAGTGATTTAAATGTGCCAATGTATCTATGAGTTTATATGCCTTCTATGCTAAGTTTGTTTGTATTATGACTTACTAAGCTTTTGGAAAGCTTACTCCGTGTGTGTGTTTTCTCTGTTTTATAGGTCGTCAAAGCTACTGAAGGCTCGGGGCCGTCAAGGATCGTCATCACACTATTCAACTTGTTTTTGGTACATTTTGGATATATATATATTGCTAGACATGGCATGTATAGGCTAGTCTTTTGTATTTGTAAATGAAGTGAATTTAGCCATGTGATTTGGCTAGTTATATGTTGGTATTATGTTTAAATGAATGTGACATATGAAGTATACCTTTGTATGGTTAAAAGCACATGAATTGGTCAAGTTTTTGGGTAAGCATTTAGATGAATTATACTTGATATACATATGTTTCAGTTTTGGAAGTTGGCATGGTTGAAATGGATATTGAATGTCTAGATTTAATGGTTGTTTTGGTTATCTAGTGTGCATGAAATGTGTTGGTAAATATTGCTTGTAAGTAAGACCCAAGTGGGTGGCATTTTGGCCTTGAAAATGGCCTATAATGTCACACGGTTGTGGCACACGGGCGTGCCTAGTGACCGTGGGGCTAAGTCAGTAGCTAGCATAGGAGTACACGGCCTTGGCAGACAGAAGTGCCTAGTAGCCGTGTGATTTTTGACAGGATTGACCACGGCCAGTGTACACGGGCGTGCTTGGTAGCCGTGGAAGAAAAGTCAGTTCGACCACGGCCTGCCCACACAGGCATGTAACCCCTGAAACTTAGAAAAGTTTTAAATTTTCAGGAATGTCTTTATGTGTTTCGATTTAGTCTCGACCTGGTTTATAAGCGTGTTTTAGGTCTCGTTGACCGTATTAAGGGACATTATGTTTGAGATGGATGGATGAATGTATGAACTTCTGAAAATGTTTCCGATTGGTTCGGTAACGCTTTTAACCCTAGTCCGACGACAGATACAGGTTAGGGGTGTTACAATATTTAAAAACAAAATCTATTTGACACCTTTAGCAAGTAGAATGCAACTTTTGTATTTTACGCGGTTTAGTCGAATTAAGCATTCAAACAGTAAAATTTCTTTACGAAACTTTCACACAATAATTATATCATTCTGTAAACACATAAATTAATATTAAAATAATTTTTTTGACATCAAATTTGTGGTTTCGAAACTACTATTCTGATTTAGCTTAAACCGAGCTATTACAACTCTCCCCCCTTGGGGATTTTCGTCCCTGAAAATCTTACTAGTGAATAGGTTCGGGGCATTGTTTTCTCATAGCATCCTTAGGTTCCCATGTAGCTTCTTCAACCCCGTGTCGATGCCATAATACTTTCACTAATGCGATTCTCTTATTTCTTAGTTATTTGATCTCACGAGCTAAAATTCTAATCGGTTCTTCACTGTATAATAAATCTGACTGTATCTCGACTTCAGTTGGAGAAATAACGTGCGAAGGCTCTGATCGATATCTTCGTAGCATTGATATGTGAAACACATTATATATCTTTTCTAACTCAGACGGTAAGGATAGCCGATATGGCACTGTCCCAACTCGCTCAGTAATTTCATAGGTCTGATGAATCGCAGACTTAATTTCCCTTTCCGACCAAAACCGCAATATCTTTTTCCATAGTGACACTTTCAAAAACACTTTATCCCTGATCCAGAACTCAATATCTTTCCATTTCAAGTCTACGTACGATTTCTGTCTATCCGAAGCTGCTTTCAAACTATCACGAGTTACTTTCATTTTTTTCTTTTGTTTCTTTGATCAGATCAACCCAGTGAATCTTATTCTCACTAAGCTTAGTCTAGTACAATGGTGTTCTACATTTACAACCGTATAGAGCTTCGTACGGTGCCATATTTATACTCGATTGGAAGCTATTATTTTAAGCAAATTCAATCAATGGTAGATATTTCTCCAAGCTACCTTCAAACTTAAGAATGCACCAACGCAACATATCCTCAAGTATCTGAAATATGGGTGAAACGCAATGCTAAAATGCAACTTTGAACACAAAGCTTCTTGCAATTTCTTCCAAAATCATGAAGTAAATCTTGGATCTCTATCCGAAACAATAGATAGGGGAACACCATGTAATCTCACAATTTCAGTAATATACAACTCAGCTAATTGATTAAGTGAGAAATCTATACGTACCAGAACGAAATGTTTTGTCAATCTGTCAACAACAACCCAGATCATATCTTTCTTTTTCAGAGATAAGGGCAGACCCGATACAAAATCCATTGTTACTCTATCCCACTTGCACTCAAGAATCATTATAGGCTGAAATAAACCTGACGGCACTTGATTCTCAGGTTTGACTTGGTGACAAATCAAACATTTCGAAACAAATTCTGATATATCTCGTTTCATGCCATGCCACCAATAAAGTTGTTTCAAATCGTTATACATTTTCGTGCTTCCCGGATGTATTAATTAACAACTACTGTGTGCTTCATCTAGAATCTTCCGAATGAGCTCAGAATTTCTTGGTACACATATTATATCACGAAACATTAAATAGTCATCAGGCCCTATTCGAAACTCTGAATCAGAAGTTGGCCCACACTGAGTTCGTTTTGCAAGCAATTCAGTATCAAATTTTTGAGCCTCACAAATCTGCTGTAGAAATAACAGTCTCACTTTCAACTCGGCTACGATCGAACTGTCGTCAGACAAAGCTAATTGTGTGTTCAAAGTACGTAAAGGAAATAAGGACTTTCAGCTCAAAGCATCAGCAACTACGTTCGCTTTCCCTAGATGATAATCAATCACTAATTCATAGTGTTTTAGCAATTCTTACCATCTTCGCTGTCATAAATTCAAATCTTTCTAAGTCATCAAATATTTCAAGCTTTTGTGATCGGTATAAATATGGCATTTCTCACAAAACAAGTAATGACGTCAAATTTTCAATGCGAACATTATCGTGGCTAACTCAAGATCGTGCGTCGGATAATTCTTTTCGTGCGGCTTCAACTATCTTGAGGCATAAGCTACAACTTTGCCTTCCTACATCAAAACACAAGCCAGGCCATTTAACAATCCATCACTGAAAACTACGAATTCTTTACCCGACTCAGGCTGAACTAACACTGGTGTCTCTGTCAATAATGTTTTCAACTACTCGAAGCTCTGCTGACACTTTTCTGACCACTCAAATTTAACATCTTTTTGAAGCAATTGTGTCATCGGAGTCGCAATCATCGAGCAGCCTTTCACAAATTGTCTATAATAGTTGCCTAGTCCTAGAAAACTACAGACTTTGGATGCATTTCTCAGAGGCTTCCAATCTATAATTGCAGAAATTTTGCTTGGGTCATCTCGGGTACCCTCGGCTAAAACTATATGTCCCAGAAAACCAATCTGTCTAGCAAAAACTCACATTTGCTAAACTTTGCAAACAACTGTTTATCTATCAAAGTTTGTAACACGATTCTCAAATGCTCGGCATGCTCAGATTCATCACGAGAGTATATCAAAATGTCATCAATAAATACAACTATGAATCGACCTAAGTACAGCCTGAAAATCTGATTAATGAAGTCCATAAAAATAGTACGTGCATTTGTTGGTCCGAAAGACATTACAAGAAATTCATAGTGTCCGCACCTTGTTCTAAATGCAGTCTTTGGCACATCTGAGTCTTTAACTCGCAATTGGTAATAACCCGATCTCAAATCAATTTTCAAAAACACTGTTGTCCCCTTTAACTGATCAAACAAATCATCTATTTGAGGCAAAGGGTATTTATTCTTGATCGTCACTTTATTGAGTTGTTGATAGTCTATACACATTCTCATTGTGCCATCTTTCTTTTTCGCAAATAACACCGGTGCACCCCAGGGAGAGAAACTCGGTCTTGCAAAACCTCTATCTGTCAACTCTTGCAACTGAGCTTTTAATTCTTTTAACTCTATCGAAGCCATTATGTACGGAGCTATTGATATCGGCGTTGTTCCCGGTAGTATTTCAATACCAAACTCAACCTCTATGATAGGTGGTAAACTAGGTAACTCTTCAGGAAATACATCTGGAAACTCGCACACAACTAGTTCTAATTCAATCTTTATTTCTGTCACTTTCGTATCAAGTGCATAAGAAAGATAAGCTTCACACCCCTTTCTCACAAATCCCTGAGCTAACATAAAGGAGATCACAACCAGCAAACTATTTATATCATCAGATTCAATTCTAATAGTCTCATTATTCTGACATTTCAGTTCAATTGTCTTTCGTCTACAATTCACTATAGCATCATGCATCGTTAGCCAATTCATACCCAAAATCACATCAAATTCATTGAATGGCAATAACATCAGATTAGCCGGAAAACAAAAATCCCGATACATTAACGGACAATTCTTGCAAACTTTGTCAACCAAAACACATTTTCCTAAGGGGTTCGATACTCTAATCACAAATTCAATAGACTCTACAAGCAAAGTCTTACTAGATACTAAATTCATACATATATAAGAATGAGTTGATCCTGGATCTATCAATGCAATCACATTAGTATCATAGAGAGTGAAAGTACCGGTGATAACATCTGGATTTGATGCTTCTTCGCGAGCGCGAATAGCGTAGGCTCTAGTAGGTGCTCTGGCCTTGGATCTCACAGCTGAATCCTTTGTCGCCCCTCTACTACCACTTACACTTTCGGCAATTCTTGGTGGTCTACCTCTATTCAACGTGTTACTTTGTCTCACATTCTGAACTTTATCTTTCTCATCCAGCTCAGGGCAATCTTGGATGAAGTGATCTAGTGAACCACATTTATAACAAGCTTTATTACTTTTACTCCAACATTCTCCAAAATGTTGTCTCCCATAATGCTGACACTCAGGTTTGTTGTCTCTCATGTTGCCAACACTCGATACTGATGTAGCTTGAGCTTTAGAACTTGAATATTGTTTTCTAAGATCTCTGCTCCAATATTTGTTTGAAGCATTTGGGCGAGCGTACGAATCTCTAGACTTCTTTGATGAAGAATGATATGACTTACTCATCAATCTTTTTCTCGAGTCTCTAGATTTTAAATCTTCTTTTCTATTTTCTTTGCTAAGATCCTCGGTTTTACAAGCCATTTCAACCAAAACGACAAATTCCTTCAACTCTAGAATTTCGACTAGTAGTTTTATATTTTTGTTTCACCCGTCAATGAACCGCTTACACATTATCTCTTCGGTATAAACATACTCTCTCGCATATTTACTCAACCGTACAAATTCTCTTTCATACTCGGTTACAGTCATTCGGCCTTGTCTTAATTCTAGAAACTCTTTGTGCTTTTGATTGAGAAATCTTTAACGGATGTATTTCTTTCGAAATTCGAATTGAAAGAACTCCCAAGTAACCCGTTCTTTCAGAACCACATATACCAACGTGTTCCACCATTGATACGCTGTGTCTCTCAGCAAAGATACAACATATTTAATACATTCATCGGGAGTACAAGACAATTCATTGAATGCTCAAACCATATTTTCAAGCCAGAACTCAGCTCTCTCAGCATCATCATTAGTAGTAGCCCAGAACTCTTTAGATCCATATTTACGACTCTTATCTAATGGCGGTTTGTTCAATCGTATGAGATTTATAACTTGAGGAACAACAGGGATTTATTGAGGAATAGGTGGGGGTGGAGGTTGTTGAGCAGCCAGATTCGTTTGAATGAACTCTGTGAACCACTCATTCATTATTTGGAAAAAGGCTTGTTTAGCCTCTCCCTCGTGGCTACTCGTTACAGGCCTAGAATCAGATGGCGCTGCCCCTCGAGCGGGAGCGGGCGCATTACTCTCTACATCATTAGCTACAGCTTTTTCGGGATCCATTACTATACACAAACACAATTTAAGCTGTCAGGAATCATCACACTATTGTAAAGTATATATGGCATGTATAGCTGGACTCTCACACACGATGCTTTAGTCCTAGAATCGACTAAACTGTAGCTTTGATACCAATAAAATGTAACACCCCTAACCCGTATCCATCACTGGAGTAGGGTTATGAGGTATTATTGATCAACACACATCATTTAACATACATAACTCATACATTTATGCATTCATACTCAAATACCATTTAACCACAAACACATTGTCCCTTATAAGGGCCTACGAGGCCTTAAACATGCTTTAGAAGTGGTTCGAGACTAAACTGATAACATACGAAGATTTTTAGAAGCTTAGAAAAATTTCAAACATACAGGGGTCACACGCCCGTGTGAACTAGCTGTGTGCCTCACACGGCTCCAGACACGCCCGTGTCTTAGACCGTGTGGAACTAGGGCATACATATTGACTTGGGTCACACAGCCAACCACACGCCTGTGTGTCTAACCCGTGTACCTTACGAAGTGGCCACACACGCCGGTATGCCAGGCTGTGCCAAACCTGTAGGGTATACTTGTAACACCCCTATCCTGTAACCATCGCCGGTCTAGGGTTAAAAGCATTAACGGAAAAATTGGAACCTTTTACAGACATTTCATAATATACTTCAACAAATCAAATCAAGGTGTCCCTTAAATAGGTCTAAGAGACCTTAAACATGCTTTAGAAAGGCGTCGGGATTAAATCGAACACATATAGAAATTTTTGAAAATATAAAAGTTTTTCTAAGTTACAGAGGTCACACGCCTGTGTGGGAAGGTCGTGTGCCTCCCACGGCCTCAGACACGCCTATGTGTCTAAGCCGTGTCAAAACAGGGCATACATACTGACTTGTCCACACAGCCGTGGACACACCTGTGTGCCTCACCCGTGGTCGCTACTGACTTGCACCACATAGCCAGTCACAAGCCCGTGTGTCCAGCCCATGGTCGACACTGACTTGTTTTGATATGCAACCACGAGGGACACGATCGAGCGACGCGCCCGTGTGCTCAACTGTGCGGGCAATTATAGGCCATTTGCAAGGCCAAAATGCCACCCACACATTAGGCTACCCCTATAAGCACATAAAAGCATTTCATCATAAGAACTTGTATGCTAATTAGCCCAACTAAATCACAAGTAAAATCCAAGTATAATTCATACACAACTTACCATTTCATTATAACATCCATTCATCAAATATGTGTCTACTTTGCATAAATAAGCTTACCATAATTTTGACCATTTCACTAGCCATCAAACCATACCAAAACTAAGCATCATAAAACATGATTATTCATTCATTTAGTGTCATTATCTAGCCATATCACATGGCTATCTATACCATTTCAAAACATAACCATATCAACTAGACTATACATGCCATACATAGTATATACATATTCAAAGGGTACCAAAATGTGATTTGAGTAATGTGATGACGATCCTCGACGATCCCCGAGCTATTAGTAGCTTTAAAGATCTATAAAACAAAGCAAACATACACAAAGTAAGCTTTCAAATGCTTTGTAAGCCATATACAAATAAACTTAACATATGAGCATTCATTATTCATATCAAATTTAAGATTACTAATAGCTCATTTGCATATTCATAATTCTTCTTGGCTCATTTATTTAGCCATCTGCTTATCAACATATATATCACCATGTACTTCATTAGATCATAGTTCATTCATTCACACATCACATTCTACTTTATCAAATCTATACACATATCTCATCTAGGTGAGTTCATATATAGACGTACCTTTCAAACACTTACATAGTGTACATATCAAATGTACCTGATTCAGTTATACATTTCACATAGCCTTTCTTTTTCTCGGAATTGCTCGTTGAACCGTTCGGAATCAAATAGGATACTCGGAATACTCGGAATAGTCGCACAATGCCAACGTCCCAGACATGGTCTTACACAATATAACATATCGGACACCTATGTCATGACATATGTAATCCTATCTATTCCTAGGTTCGTACAGGACTTCTTGGACATTGATACATTGTCGAAACTTCCTCGGATTTCATATAATTATCATCTCGTACACATTCATCACAATGAACTTTCATATGAACATACATAAATCAATACATATACATTTATTTGTATATAGACTTACCTCGGATTCGAAATAAACGAGCGATTTCAACTACTCAATCACTTTAGACTTTCCGCGGTCTAAATTTGTTTTCTTCGGTTCTTGATCTATACATATTCAAATTTAACTCATTTATTCATTAATTCATTCAATTCAAATCAAGAACACATATTTAGGGCAATTTACAATTTAACCTTCACATTTTCACATTTTGACATTTAAGTCCTTATTTTATAAAATCACAAAATACACAAAATCTCTATATACCCATGCTTAGCCGAATGTTCACTAAGATCATACAAGTCCATACATCTCATTTATTTGACATTTTAGTCCCTCAAAATATTATTTTCTCAATTAAGTCCAAATTACTCAAATTCACTAAAAGACAAAACAAGTTAATCTAACACATATATTTCATATTTCATCATCAAACATCACAAAACTCATGAGTTCATCAATGGCACATTTCAAAATCATCATCAATTCACAAAATTGAAACATGGGTTTTGAAGTACACTAAGCAACGATTACAAAAACGTAGAAATTATCAAAAACCAAAGCCAAAACATACCTTAATTTGCTTGAATAATAGCCGAATACCCCAACCTGGTTTTCTTCTTTCTTTTCTTATGAGTTTCGATCAACAAGATGATAATAGCCTTAATTTATGCCTTTGTTTTATGTAATTAATATTATTAACTAATTTACAATTTTAACCTTTAATTATTAACATATAAAGCTTATAATATTAAGGCCATTAATGTCCATTATCCATCATAATGATTTAATTACTTCATAAGGCCATTACATATAAAGACAACTCAAATAAGCACATTAACATATAGAATGTCACTTTTACCTTTTATGCGATTTAGTCCTTTCTTAAATTAAGCACACAAATGATCAAATTAAATCACAGAAATTTCACACATACTAATTCACATGCTATAGACTTGGAAAATAATATTAAAATATTTTTTGACTCAGATTTGTGGTCCCGAAACCACTATTCTGACTAGGGTATAACTCGGACTGTTACAATACTAACTTATGCAACACGGCCAATGTAACACCCCAAACCCGGGCCAAATACCACGATCGGATCTGGCATGTCACTAAGAAGAATTTCTAAAACTCGGTGCGTTCTTAAGGGTAAAATCCAGTTTACTTCGTCTGTTGTGTTTTCAAGTTTAACGTCTATTTAGAAAACTTAGTAATTTCATACTAACCTAGTTTAGTTTGCCAAGTTTCGAAATCAGATGACTTTTTTAAAACCCATGTTTTTTGTTTAAGTTACAAAGGTTTTGTCGTAAAAGATAATAATTTACTTAATAATTTAGTCGTGTAAAAACTTCGTTGCCTTTGTGTTTTTTTTAAACATATCGTTATTTCAATTTATCGTATAACTTGAGTGTCTAAAACATAAAAAACCTGAAATTTAAAACCCAATTAACAGTGGCCTTATTACAGCGTGATAACCAAACCAGTTATTAAAAATAAGTAAAGTTCTTTACTGAAATGAAATAAAATCATGCATGGCCACCTCGTGTTCCTCTCCAGCCAGGTCTATTGCACTATGAGCTACCTGAAAAGGTGTTAAACAATGGGGTGAGTCATAAGACTCAGTGTGCAACTCTCATGCACAATCAAACCGGGCCTTAGCCCTACAGAATAGAATAACACAATATCACATACATAGAAAATGATGCAGAACCCAACACAACCTAGGTTTCCATCCGCTACACACCTCCCGTACCTGCCAGTCACACCAATGGGGATTTCTACAATCAACCCTTACCGCTACACACCATCGATGGTAGTCATGCTGTAGTTAGCTGCTCATCGTCAGAATCATGACAGAGTCACCAGAACAGATCGTGGCGGAGCCACTACAACAGATCGTGGCAGAGCCACTACAACAGATCGTGGCAAGCCACCAGAACGCTTCCCTTTAATATCATATTCCCAACCCCATGCAGACATAAAAATTTTAATGCACAGATGCAGCAGGTTTCGGCATGCATGTAAGGATGCTCATAACGAATATCATATCATCTCATCATAACCATTTAGTTAATAAAATAGAAATCACTAACCTGATGTCTCGCCTTTACCCTTCAAGGGTATCTCAATAGCCATACCGAGTTTTCGGCATTTAACAGAATATATTACCATATTAATACAGCATTATAGATGGTGTGAGGAGTTACACACCTTATTACATGCAACACCAAGCTATTTATGATGCTGCTATCACTAGCTGGAATCACGCCTATCTGCCTACTATTCTGCTCGGAGGTTGGCCCACAACCTGGTGGCCAATCACAAACAGCTGACAATGTTCGTTTCTTGAACTTAGGGATCGAACCCGAAGGTTTGCTTCCGTCACCAAACTGCGTATTTCTTGCATCCATCGAAAGCCTCGATTAAAACACACTACGAGAGATATGATTTGAGTATCCACCCAACAAGGTTAAACGGCAGATAGAAGATAAATCAAATAATAGAACGACTCAGATGCATCCTCTTACCTAAGTCGATTGAATCCCGAGGTTAGCAAACTTGGATTAAAACGTTGATTGCACACCAACACAAATACCAAATGAGATTCGGCTAAAAGAGAATGGGTTAAAGGAGGTGGTGGCCTTTCGGCCAAACAGGGAAATGAGCCCTCCTTTCACCATTCAGCCAAAATACTACATCATCTACCTACCTTCGATTAACTTCAGGATTCGGCCCCACAGTCAAGATAGAGAAGATTCGGCAATAAGGGAAGAAGAATAAAAAACAAGCCCAAAGAGAGATTTAGAAAACGATTCAGCCTAGAGGGAAAAGAAAAAGAAAAGAGAGAAGAGAAAAGAAATAACGAAGAACTTACCAGACTCTGAGATAAGAATTCGGCTATGGTGAACAACTCAGGCAAAGAACACAAAAGAAGTGATGCTGAGACTTAAAGGTTTCGGCTAAGAGAGAAAATAGGGTGTAGTTTCGGCTTTTAGTGAATGGAAAAGGAAACAAGAATCACAACAATGGGGATCAATAGGATTCGGCAAGGGAAGAGTTTTTGAGAGGAAAAAGAAATTGAAAAGAGTGGGGAGAGCAATGATTTTCGGCTAGTGCTACAGAGAATGAGTAGAAAAGAAAAATGAAAGAAATATGCTCACAGGTCTACTCAGTTTCGGCTATTGGTCATTTAAAAAGAAAATAATAAATGCTCCTAGCCAAAATTTCGGCTTCAAGAGAATAGGGTCACCAAAAGAATCGACAGAGCTCCCAAATGGCTACCAAAATTCTGCACTCCCAGCACTAAACACACAAAACCGAAATCCCCCCATCAAGCACTCCACTTTAGGCCAACAACTCCAATAGCCCTCAACTCCCTTTTTTCTGCTCCTACTTTTACTCCCATCCACTTATTTGAATTAGAAGACCAATTCAAATTCCCTTAACACCTCTTAACCACTCATTTCAAATTCAAAGACTCCATCTACCAACCACCTTGAAGAGTCCCAATGGAAGCCACCTCCTTAGCTTCCTGGCACAAAAAGAGGCTTCCAAAAACTGCCAATGTGACTTGAATCCTAGAACTCCTTCCCTCCTATGGCGTCATTCCCTCTCATGCTAAGTGGCGTCCCCCCCATGCCACTCCAACACCTCACTTCTTGTGTCACCAAACGCCAACTAAAACCCATAATGTCCCGCTCCTATTTGGCTATCCTCTAAAAAGTGCCAAAACTAAAATTTCACCAAGGCTTCGGCTTAACCCCAAGCCTTCCTGAGGCCCCTAAACACAACCAAACAACAAGCATAACTCATCGATACGCAGGAAACATAAAAGATACAAAGCCCCTAAATCCTGGATGTTACAGTTCTACCCCCTTAAAGAAATTTCGACCTCGAAATTACCTGATCAAAAGAGATGCGGGTACTGCCATCGCATAACATCCTTTGGCTCCTATGTCGCTTCCTCTGCACCGTGGTTCTGCCCCAAAACTTTGACCAAAGGAACTGACTTCCTTCTCAACACCTTTACGTCTCGCTCCAAGATTTGCACTGGCTCTTCCTCGAAGGACAAGTCTGATCTTACATCAATCTCTTCCACTGGCACGATGTGCGACGGATCAGAGCGGTAACGCCTTACCATCGAAACATGAAACACGTCATGAATCTATTTCAGCTCTGAATACAACTCTAGCCGGTATGCCACTGATCCCACACGTTCTAATACCCAATAAGGCCCAATAAACCTAGGACTTAGCTTGCCCTTACGACCAAACCTCATCACCTTGTTCCACAGTGAAACTTTCAGAAAAGCTTGATTACCCACTACAAACTCTATATCCTTCCGCTTCAGATCCGCATAAGATTTTAGTCTGTTTGACGCTTCCTTCAATCGAGTCTTAATCAACTTAACTTTTTCTTATGTTTCTGAAACCAACTCTGGACCCAACACCTGACGCTCACCCAACTCTGTCCAACAAGTAAGAGTACGACACCTTTGTCCATACAGTGCTTCGTAGGGCGCCATCTGAATACTAGATTGGTAGCTGTTGTTGCATGCGAATTCTGCCAAAGGTAAATACTCCTCCCAGCTACCCCTGAAATCAATGACACAACCTCTTAACATATCCTCCAAGATCTGGAATACTCTCTCAGACTGACCATCAGTTTGCGGATGAAAAACGGTGCTGAAGTCTAGCCTTGTCCCCAATGCTTGATGCAAAGCCCTCCAAAAACGTGACGTAAACCTAGGGTCTCTATCCGATATGATCGACACTGGTACCCCATGCAGTCTCACAACCTCTGCCACATACAACTTAGCCAACCTTTGTAGAGAATAGTCGACACGAACAGGTATGAAATGGGCGGACTTCATCAGCCGATCAACAATCACCCAAATCGAATCTTTCTTAGTGGGCGTAAGAGGTAGCCTACTAACAAAATCCATCGTGATTCTTTCCCACTTCCACTACAGAATCTTCACCGGTTGCAACAACCCTGAATGCAACTGATGTTCTGCCTTTACCTGCTGACACGTCAAACATTTACTCACGAATTCAGTTACCTTTCGTTTCAAACCTGGCCATCAAAACTGTTCCCGTAAGTCCCGATACAGTTTATTCCCTCCAGGATGCATAGCGTATGGGCTACTGTGTGCCTCCTGAAGAATCATCTCCCTTAACTCAACATCCCTCGGCATACAAACTCTCTTACAGAAACACAGAACCCCATCACAGTTCAAACTATAATCCTCTCCTTCACCATTCTGTACTTGTCGGAGTCGAGCACTCAGAACATCGTCTAACAACTGTTTTTCTTTAATCTCGCTTGTCCACATCGGTTTCACTTGGAGTTCAGCTAACAAGCTGCCATCCTCATACAGGCTGAGATGAGCGAACATTGCCCTTAAATCCGTTATCACCTTCCGACTCAGCGCATCTGCCACCACATTAGCCTTACCCGGATGATATTCGATCGAACAGTCATAGTCCTTCAATAGTTCAATCCACCTATGTTTTCCTAGATTCAACTCCTTTTGGGTAAGGAGGTACTTCAGACTCTTATGATCGGTGTAAATAACAGACTTCTCTCCATACAGGTAGTGTCTCTAGATCTTCAGAGCGAACACTACCGCAACCAATTCTAGATCATGCGTGGGATAGTTTTTCTGATGCGATCTTAGCTGCCGAGATCCATACGCTATAACTTTCCCATCTTGCATTAACACACATTCTAACCACGTGTGTGAAGCATCACAAAAAACTACGAATTCTCTATCGGCCTCAGGCTGAATCAACACCAGAGCTTCTGTCACAATCCTCTTCAGCTTCTCAAAACACTCCTGCTACTTGTCGGTCCAAACAAACGGTACTCCCTTCCTCAACAACTTGGTTAAAGGTGCCGTAATTAATGAGAACCCTTCAACAAACCTTCTGTAGTACCCTGCCAATCCCAAGAAACTTCAAATCTCTACCACCGACTTCAGCAGTTTCCAATCCAACACAGCTTCTATCTTCCGGGGGTTAACCCTAATTCCTTCCGCAGAGACCATATGCCCTAAGAAAACTACTTCCCTTAGCCAAAACTTGCACTTGCTAAATTTGGCATACAGTTGTCTTTCCCTCAGAATCTGCAAGACCACTCGAAGATGCACATCATGTTCCTCTTCTGATTTAGAATAAACTAGGATATTGTCTATGAACACCACAACAAACTAATCTAGGTAAGGTTGAAACACTCGGTTCATCATGTCCATAAATGCCGTTGTGCATTCGTCAACCCCAATGGCATCACCAAGAACTCATAGTGACCGTAGCGAGTTCGAAACACCGTTTTATGAATGTCTACTTCCTTGACCTTTAACTGATGATACCCAGACCTTAAATCTATCTTTGAAAAGACTGTAGTCCCTTTGAGCTGATCGAATAGATCGTCGATTCCCGGCAGCGGGTATTTGTTCTTTATTGTCAACTTATTCAGCTGGCAGTAGTCAATGCACATCAGCATGGACCCGTCCTTCTTTTTCACAAATAGGACCGGCGCTCCCCATGGAGACACATTCGGTCTGATGAAACCATGATCCAATAGTTCCTGGATCTGAGCTTTGAGTTCTACCAGCTCCTTCGGCGCCATTCTATAAGGGGCGATGGACACCGGAGCAGTTCCTGGAAGTAGCTCAATTCCAAACTCCACTTCACGATCCGGAGGTAAGCCTGGCAGCTCCCCAGGAAAGACGTCCACGAAATCTTTTACTGTTCTAACCTCACTAACAGTCACTTCCTTTGCGTCCAATGCACTAATAAAAGCTAGGAACGCACTGCATCCTTTTCGAACCATCTTAACAGCCTTCAATGCAGAAACCACGTTGGACAAATAATTCCTTCTTTCCCCTATCACAACCACCTCCTCGTTTTCCGAGGTACTCAACACCATGCGCTTGGTCTCGCAATCTAGCTTAGCACGATGTTTAACCAACCCATCCATTCCCAAGATGAGGTCAAACTCCCCAAAGGGTAATTCCATTAAGTCTGCTGGGAATACCACTCCTTGAGTCTCTAGAAGTACATTCCTAAATAGTTTGTCCACTATCATGGATTGTCCTAGCGGGCTAACCACAGTCATCTTCCTAGCAGTTATTTTAGATTCTATACATAAAATCTCAGATACTGAGCATGCAACATAAGAGTGGGTTGATCTAATATCAATCAAAGCAAGAAATGGATTATCAGCGATAAGAAACGTACCAGTTATAACGTCTGGTGCATCACCATCCTTCCACCGACGAGCTGCATAACCTAGGCCTGGCTATCTTGCGTCTGTATTCCCAGCACCTCTACCGGGTGCTCCACGACCCCGACCAAACCCATTTCCTCCTCTGACTAGGCCACGACCCCTCGGTAATGGCTGTCTACCCCTCCTAAACTGATCAGAACCCCGTCTAGCTGGCTGGACCTGATCCACATGTGGACAGTCTTTCACCATATGATCCATAGATCCATAGCTGAAACATCCACCAGTTCTCCTTCTGCACCCCCCTAAAATGTACCTTCCCACACAAAAAACATGCTCGATACTGACCCCCTGTAGCAGATGTTGGAACACGAGCTGGCCCATCAAACCTAAGCCTTTTCTGAAAACCCCCAGATGATCCCGACGGCCCAAAACTTCTCTTATTCTTACTCTGATCCTTCTCTTTATTCTGCTTCTCGGTCCGCTTTATCTCTTCGGCTATTTTAACTTTCTCAACCAGAACGACAAAGTCTCTTTCTCGCTACGGTGCTATCATTACTCTTAACTCATCCCGCAGTCCATCTTCGAACCGTACGCAGTGCTCATAGTCAATCACCCCAATACCTCGAGCGCAACGGCTCAAGCGCAGAAACTCTGCCTCATATTCAGACACAGATTTGCTCCCCTGAACCAAATTCAAAAATGCCTTCCTCTGGGCATCCACATAGCTGCCCCGACGTACTTTCCCTGAAATGACACCTTAAAGAAATCCCAGTCAATCCGGTCTGCTGGAGTACCCTCTTTTACCGTAAGCCACCATTGATAGGCCTCGTCTCGAAGAAGAGACACCACCCCTTTCAACTTCTCCTCTACCGTGAAGTCAAGATCATCCATTATGCGCTCACTTGCCTTTAACCAATACCCAGCTGTATTAGGGGCTACGTTAGAAACGCCCCTAAACATTTCCACTCCATTGGCTCGAAGTCGTTCAGACACAGATTTCCGAGCCCCAGTACCCATGCTTGCCCTAGCAACTCTCTCCAAGACCCGTAACATTGCCTGAGACACCGCATCATCCCGGCCTGTTTGATCCTGAAATTCTGCTTCCACCGCTGGCGGTGCTGCTATCTCACTACCCGACCCATGACTAGATCCCACTAGTTCCGACACAGTGATCCTACCCCTTCCACGACCACGCACATTACGTCCACGTTCCCTACTACTCATCTCTATAATATCGTCTTAATCTGATTTAAAGGAATTTTATGCATTAGCACTTGTTTTCACTATTTATTAACGAGTTGTTTTATGAAGATATAATCACAAGTGGTTTTCCACGAATCACATGCATACCTAAAGGTTTTTTACTTCTAGAGTATAGTTTCTTATTTCTGACATCTACTACAACATATTCACATAGCATATGCAATTTATACAAATCCCTTACTAATCAAAGAACTTACCTTGCGGACTTGGGCTAGAGACGCAGGAGCCATGCTAAAAAAAACATGTGTGATTTATATATATATATATATATATAAATATTTTTAAAACCATCCTTAGAAAACATTTTGAACCCAAAACCCAAAGCCTAGCTTTTGAACCAGGCTTTAATACCAATTTGTAACACCCCAAACCCGGCCCAAAACACCACGACCAAATCTAGTATGTCACTAAAAAGAATTTCTAAAACTCAGTGCATTCTTAAGGGTAAAATCCAGTTTACTTCTTCTATTGTGTTTTCAAGTTTAACGTCTATTTAGAAAACTTAGTAATTTCATACTAACCTAGTTTAGTTTGCCAAGTTTCGAAATCAGATGACTTTTTTAAAACCCATGGTTTTCGTTTAAGTTATGAAGGTTTTGTCGCAAAAGATAATAATTTACTTAATAATTTAGTCATGTAAAAACTTTGTTGCCTTTGTGTTTTCTTTTTAAAACATATCGTTATTTCAATTTATCGTATCACTGGAGTGTCTAAAACGTAAAACCCCGAAATTTAAAACCCAATTAATTGTGGCCTTATTACAGTGTGATAACCAAACCAGTTATTCAAAATAAGTAAAGTTCTTTACTGAAACGAAATAAAATCATGCATGGCCACCTCGTGCTCCTCTCCAGCCCGGTCCATTGCACTATGAGCTACCTGAAAAGGTGTTAAACAACGGGGTGAGTTATAAGATTCAGTGTTCAACTCTCATACACATCAAGCCGGGCCTTAGCCCTACAGAATAGAATAACACAATATTGCATACACAGAAAATGATGCAGAACCCAACCCAACCTAGATTTCCAGTCGCTACACACCTCCCGTACCTGCCAGCCACACCAATGGGGATTTCTACAATCAACCCTCACTGCTATACACCATCGATGCCAGTCATGCTACAGTTAGCTGCTCATCGTCCGAATTGTGACATAGTCACCAGAACAGATTGTGGCGGAGCCACTACAACAGATCGTGGCAAAGCCGCTACAACAGATCGTGGCAGAGCCACCAGGACGCTTCCCCTTTAATATCATATTCCCAACCCCATGCAGACATAAAAATTTTAAAGCACAGATGCAACAGGTTTCGGCATGCATGTATAGGATGCTCATAACGAATATCATATCATCTCATCATAACCATTTAGTTAATATAACAGAAATCACTAACCTGATGTCTTGCCTTTACCCTCCAAGGGTAGCTCAATAGCCATACCGAGTTTTCGGCATTTAACAGAATATATTAGCATATTAATACAGCATTATAGATGGTGTGAAGAGTTACACACCTGATTACGTGCAACACCAAGCTATCTATGACGCTGCTATCACTGGCTGGAATCACGGCTATCTGCCTACTACTATGCTCGGAGGCTGGCCCACAACCTGGTGGCCAATCACGAAGAGCCGACACCGTTCGTTTCTTGAACTTAGGGATCGAACTCGAAGGCTTGCTTCCCTCACCAAATTGCGTATTTCTTGCATCCATCAAAAGCCTCGGTTAAAACACACTACGAGAGATATGATTTGAGTATCCACCCAACAAGGTTAAACAACAGATAGAAGATAAATCGAATAATAAAATGATTCGGATGCATCTTCTTACCTAAGTCGATTGAATCCCGAGGTTAACAGACTTGGATTCAAATGTTGATTGCACACCTACAAAAATACCAAATAAGATTCGGCTAAAAGAGAATGGGTTAAAAGAGGTGGCCTTTCGGCCAAACAAGGAACACGAGCCCTCCTTTCACCATTAGGCTAAAATACCACATCATCTACCTACCTTCGATTAACTTCAGGATTTGGCACCCACTGTCAAGATAGAGAAGATTCGGTAACAAGGGAAAAAGAATGAAAAACAAGCCCAAAGAGAGATTTAGAAAATGATTCGGCCTAGAGGTAAAAGAAAAAGAAAAGAGAGAAGAGAAAAGAAATAACGAAGAACTTACCAGAATCTGAGATAAGAATTCAGCTATGGTGAACAACTCAGGGAAAGAACACAAAAGAAGTGATGCTGAGACTTAAAGGTTTCGGCCAAAAGAGAAAATAGGGTGTAGTTTCGGCTTTTAGTGAATTGAAAAAGAAGCAAGAATCACAACAATGGGGATCAATAGGATTCGAGGAGTTTTTGAGAGGAAAAAGAAATAGAAAAGAGAGGGGAGGGCAGTGATTTTTGGCTAGTGCTACAGAGAATAAGTAGAAAAGAAAAATGAAAGAAATATGCTCACAGGTCTACTCAGTTTCGACTATTGGTCATTTGAAAAGAAAAGAATGAATGCTCCTAACCAAAATTTTGGCTTCAAGAGAATAGGGTCACCAAAAGAATCGACAGAGCTCCCAAATGGCTACCAAAATTCGGCACTCCCAACACTAAACACACAAAACCGAAATCCCCCCATCAAGCACTCTACTTTCGGCCAACAACTCCAATAGCCCTTAACTCCCCTTTTTCTACTCCTACTTTTACTCCCATCCACTTATTTGAATTAGAAGACCAATTCAAATTCCCTTAACACCTCTTAACCACTCATTTCAAATTCAAAGACTCCATCTATCAACCACCCTGAAGAGTCCCAATGGAAGCCACCTCCTTAGCTTCCTGACGCAAAAAAAGGCTTCCAAAAACTGCCAATGTGGCTTCAACCCTGGACCTCCTTCCCTCTTGTGGCGTCATTCCCTCTCATGCTAAGTGGCGTCTCCCCCCTTGCCACTCCAACACCTCACTTCTTGTGTCACCATACACCAACTAAAACCCCTAATGTCCTGCTCCTATTTGGCTATCCTCTAAAAAGTGCCAAAACTAAAATTTCACCAAGGTTTCAGCTTAACCCCGAGCCTTCTCGAGGCCCCCAAACACAACCAAACAACAAGCATAACACATCGATATGCAGGAAACATAAAAGATGCAAGGCCCCTAAATCCGGGATGTTACAGTTAAGTCACAAGCCCGTGTGCTAGGCCGTGTGCCAATTTGGGGGGTGTACTGACTTTTACCACACAGCAAGTCACACGCCTATGTGTGAGACTGTGTGGAGCATATTGACTTCAATTCAATTTCAACACCAGGGGACACACGGCCATGTAACATGGCTGTGTGTCACACACGAATGAGACACACGCCCGTGTCTCTGCCCGTGTGGACAAAAATAGGCCATTTGCAAGGCCAATTTGCCACCCCAACTTCAATGTACCTACATAAGGCAAAATGGTACCATTTCCATACATAAAGGGCAATCAAATCAATCCCAATTCATGCACAATTCATGCTATACAAATACAACCATTTCACTTAGCCAAATACATGTCAAAACAATATCAATCATTATGGTTCACTTACCATAATTCACATAACCATTTTAACTTCCATAATGTCTTGGTTACAACCATGCCAAAACAATCCATCTCACAAGGCATTATAAACATCTTACAAAAATCATAAACAACCATTTCTAATAACCAAACACATATCAATATTAACATCATTTACAAGCCAAATCTCATGGCTATGATCACAACCAAAATACCACATCTAGCCTATACGTGCCATATGCCATAAATGTATATTTCAAAAGTAGCAACTTAGATGTTTGACAGTGTGATGATGTTCCTGACGACTCCCGAATCTGAGCTAGCCTTGATTCACTATAAAACATAGAAAAATAACACGAAGTAAGCTTCATAGCTTAGTAATCTCGTATGTGTACAATAAGCAATTATCACCATTCATTCATCATTCAAATAATAGAAAACGATATATAACAATTCTATTAAATCTGAAAGCTATCAAACAGTTATTCACATAACTTACCAATGAACTGATCAATTCCATAGTTTTAATACTCAATTCATTACCATACATACATGTACCATCTCGTACCAATCTCATACTCAACCACATCTTTCATTTACCCATTGAACCATTCAGATTAGAAATCGGATATTCAAGGATCTCAATCAATAAGTGTAACACCCTAAACTCAGCCTAGACGTTACGACCGGATCTAACGTGTCACATCAAAGTGTCGTTCGAAAATCGGCTAGTCTGATAAAAGCTCAATACTAAAATTAATTCTCTTTGAGACGTTAGGGTTGTAAAATCATAAAACTCATTATTCCCCTATTGGTCATATCATTTATTTAATCAGGATTAAAAATCGCGGAAGCTTGTTCAAGTTGTCAGTTCTTTTTGAAAATCGTAATTTGCTTTTAAAAAATTATTGTTTTAAAAAACCCATGTTTCCTAGTCTAGCAGGTCGTAATTAACAGAAAATACCAAATAAAAGTTAACCTCAAATGGCCTTATTACAAAAATACCAACCCGAAATAAATTAATAAAAATTAAAATAGCTAAGTCTAAAATTTTAAGCAAATCGAGCGTGTGGCCACCTCCGAGTCCCTCGCAGCTCCAAATCATCTAACGCAGGGGATTACCTACACAGTTAAGGAAAAAGGGTGAGTTACAAGAACTCAGTGTGTAATCCCCTAAGAGTCTGGGCCCAAGCCCTATTCGGTAACAGATTAGTCTGGGCTTTAGTCCTATATAGTAACGGAGTGGGCCTAAGCACAAAATCATAACAATGTAGAACAAAGATGCAAACCAACCCAGTCCGGCCAACACACCTCGTAGGGACCAAGTCGACCCACCCAGCCAGCACACCAATAACGCAGCCTAGCTCCTAATAACAACGCAGCAAAGCTGCTAAGAACAGTATACGTGGCTGAGCCACTAAAATCGGTATATGTGGCGAAGCCACTAGATCAGTAAAACGTGGTAGAGCCACTAGTACAATACTTCCTCCAAATACAAAACCCAACCCCAGTGCAGTAAGTCGTGTCATAAATAACCCATGTATGCAGTATATCACAATCATAATCAATCATACAAATATCACACATACATCACTTATACTACCACTAGGGGCATAACGATCATTTTATCGGTTAGGGGTAAAACTATAATTTCACCCCTCGGGAGTATTTCAGTAATTTTACCCATCAAGGGTATTTCAGTAATTTACCCATCGAGGATATTTTGGTAATTTACCCATCGAGGGTATTTCAGTAATTTACCCATTGAGGGTATTTCGGTAATTTACCCATCGAGGGTCTTTTAGTAATTTTTAGTCATATAACGGCCTTTTCGAAAGCCTACAGTCACCTTGAGAGACACGGATACCCTTTCAGGTCAAAACGGTACAATTGGGCCCAAAGCCTAATTTTTAGCCCAAGTGGGCTCACACGCTCGTATGGCCCATTCAGCCCAATTTCGGTTGTGACTACGCGAACTTCACAGCTCAATCCATTGATATCTTTTTATCGGGGCCTCTACCCATGTGGGCCCATTAGACCTCCATGGCCCATTGAGGCCCATTACGACCTAAACCCATGGAAACGTTCATGGTGGCCTCTACGATCTAATGCCAACGATTGTGGCTTGATTTATCCCTACGAGTGTTTGCACACTCGAGGGACCTCAGATGCCGGAAGTGTCACTTTTCGGCTTTTGCTGATACACTGTAGCCCAAAAGTGTAAGACATCGTTATCCAATGTTTGAACAATACGGTAATGGTTGTATGATTACACACCTTGATTACGAAATGTGCCAGAATCCCCTAGCACCGATCCTATGTTAAATAAGACTACCAGTTAGTCATCTGATCAAAAGAGTTATCCTCCTTTTCCTCAACATAAACCGAAACTACACTTACACATACCTTAATTGACCAAGTTTTGCTAAGTCTTCTCCCACTATTAGCGAAGATCAAGAACCCCTGAATCGATTCTGCGTTACAATACACCCTTATTAAAAGAGATTGCATAAACATGTGGTTAAAATCCACCCTTGACAAATACAAAACCATCAGGAAAGACCAGTCCCCAAACCAAACACAAAGCGAGAATGCTTACTTGATCAAGGATTAAGAGTATTGTATCGATTGCTTCTGGTCGCTTGCCCCTTTTCCACTCTTCGAGACAACCTAAATACCAATCAACATCGAACTAAAGAAGAAAAGGAAGATTCGGCACAAGAGAGAAAAAAATAGTGCCCGCAATGACAATTGACTAAAAGAAAGTCAATATTACTTACTCTCAAATTCGGCAAGAACAGGTTTCTTTGAGTAAAAGGAATAGACACGCAAGGCCCCAAATATGGAAATATAATAGAAGGAAAGAAGAGGTTGATTTCGGCTTACTTAAACTTAAAGAACAAGAGAAGAAACATTGAGAACAAGGGGGAATGATATGTTCTGCTATCTTGAAAAGAACAGAATAGAAGAACGAGAGGAAAGGAGAAAGTTTAGTTCAGCCAAAAGGAACTAAAAGAAGAAAATATGGTTCGACAGGGAGTGGGCAGCAGTTGGGGAAATAATGAACAAGAAGAAGACCCGAATGGTGACAATGTTGCACAAGACGCCACCACAAGAAAAAATCTTGAGATGAAGAAAAGAAAACCCGAAAGGTAAAGAGGGATTTTCGGTTTCTACTATCACACAAGTTTGCCGAAATGCCCAAATGACACCCTCCTAGCCGAAATTCCTCCCTTAGCCACACTCTACCATTCGGCCAAGACTCCTCTCACCTCAAACTCCCTCAAACTCTCCACGAAAACCTCCTAGAATTGCTCCCAGCCTTCCATTTGAAATTTTTGATCAAGTCTTCAACCTCCTTTGCAGAGTTTGATCCAAACTCTACTTCTTCCACCCCCAAGACATAAAATAAAAGTCCCCATTTGCTATTCATGGGATTCTAACCCCACTCCCCCTTGTTATCTCAGTGACGCCATAGCCACTAAGTCCCATGCTCATTTTGTGTCACTTAAACGCCTATATTTATACTTAAGTCCCACTACTAATAGCCCCTTCCTCTTAAGAGCCAAAAACTAAAATTCTTCCATAGGTCAGACTCGAACCTAGGCCTCCTTAGAACCCCCAAATACACTTAAATAACTTACCGTTCAAGCACATCATGAGATTTATGCAAATTCAGCAAGAAATATAAACCCTACATTTTTGGGGCATTACAATAAGTACCTATACCATGGCCCGAAGCCAAATCAAGGTAACTTATTCCCGGAGTACCTATACCATGGTCCGTAGCCAAATTAAGGTAACTCATCTCCGAAATACCTATAACATGGCCCGAACCCAAATCTAGGTATAACTCACACCCGAAGTGTCAATATCGTGGCACGAACCCAACACAATAACCTAATGACATGTGACTAGCATCCTAAACTATTCCTAAGGTTCAACTGGAATTTCACGCTTGTCGAATAATCGTCGAACGTATCCATAGATTCGTATTCACAATTTAAACAGTATCCATAATCTTGTAATCACAGTTTATGCAATATCAAAGTATTAAACATGCATTTATATTAAAATTACTACATACGAACTTACCTCGTATTCGTAATTGACGGGTAGGGTCGACTACTCGATAACCTTGTTTTTCCTTCGATCTAAATCGAATTCCTTCTTTTTTTATCTATATGAATTCAAAATTAACTTATTTATTCAACCAGTCATTCAATTTAGTCCAAAACATGTATTTAGGCCTATTTTCACATTAGCCCCTAAACTTTCACACTTTTAACAATTTAGTCCTTATTTCACAAATACACAAAATTCACACAATTCAACAAAACCCATGCTTGGCCGAATTACATATAGGTCCCTAGTAGCACAAAACTTTCATTTATTTCACATTTCAACCAGTCAATTTGCACATTTCAGAATTTAATCCATATTATGCATTTTCATCAAAAATCACTTAACAAAACATGTAAAACTATCATCAAGCATTCATATTTCAAGCTTAAACACCAAAGAACTCATAGATTCAACAATGGCAACTCTCAAAATCTCTAACAGTTTCAAAATTAAAGGTATGGGCTAGCTAGATTGAGCTGCAACGATTACAAAAACAGAGAAATCATCAAAAATCGAGCTAAGATCGTACCTTAATCAAGGTAAGAGTTGGTCGAATATCTCAAGCCCTAAAATGGATTTCTTTTTCCTTTTATTTTCGGTTGAAAAGATGATAATATGAACAAAATTTTCTTTTGTTTTTATTAAATTATTTATCAAATACCAAAATTAACCTTAATTATACAACATAAAAATCACTTAATGGTTGTCCCAAATTGTCCACTCACTATTCAAATGGTTTAATTAGCATCCACCATATTTAAAAACCAAAGCTATTTGACACCTTTAGCAAGTAGAATGTAACTTTTGCATTTTACGCGATTTAGTCCTTTTTACCTAATTAAGCATTCAAACAGTAAAATTTTTTTACGAAACTTTCACACAATAATTCTACCATGCTGTAAACACAAAATAATATTAAAATGATTTTTTTGACATTGCCTCTCTATGTACATGATACAACTTCAACGCCATTCGCGTGGACTTGGCGGTTGACCGCCTCTCTCCGTAAAACGTGTGAAATTACTTAATTAAAAAATAATTAACAATTGGTGGTCAATTGATCTTGATGTGCTTTACCAATATTTGAATTAGGGATCTAAATTGCTTAAACTCCCAAAATAATTCCTTTTTACTTCTTGGTTTCAATTTTACCAAGTTAGAAAAATTAATTTGGATTATCTCTCGATCTCATCGGTTAACCCAAGACTAATGAATTGGTGCCCAACAAGATATCCTCTCAGTCTCACTTACCTTGATTGGAACACCCCCAGACCCGGCCTAGATGTTATGGCCGAATCTGGTGATGTCACATCAAAGGGATAATTCCAAAACGACTTTGTTTAGTTAAAAACTTAAATTTAAAATTTAGAAACCCAAAATCCTTGCAATTTGTTAAGTTACGATGAAAGCCCATGTTTTAAGAAAACGTCCATATGTTATGGTTATTTCGAAAAACCATGTTAAACTTTAGAAATTTATTTAAGTTTAATAATTAGGCAGATGAAACAATAATAACCCAAAGGTAAAGTCAAGTTGGAGATACTAGGCCTTATTACATCCCAATGTAAATAAAATAAAGTCATTCGAAACAAATAAACAAAAACTTCTAAGTATCTTGCAGTGTGGCCATCTCCGAGTCCTCTCCCACGTCGAGCCGTCTACTTAGGGTCACCTGAAATATTTTAAAAAAAGGGGTATGAGTTTCGAAACTCAGTGTGTACGACCCTTGGTAATCTAATCAACATGCGATTATCACATTGAGCTTAAGCCCTATCAAAATCGGTGGTCTTGGGCCTTAGCCCCTAATGATCTCATATCACATCAATATCACATGAATGCAATGCTCCCATCCCAAATCCAACCCTGCAGTCCATTTCCCTTCCAACCCTACACTCCTGTGGGGAAATATATATCAACCTACCCATCCCTACACTCCAAAGGTAACACCAACAGCGGCACTACTCAAACGTTACAACAAGGCTGCTAAGCATATAATGGGCTTAAAGCCACCGGTGGATCCACGATCGTTAAGTGACTATGCGATCCTCACATATCTTCCTCTGTATCATCAAACCCACCCAAGTGTAACATATATCTCATGAATGCAACATACACATTTTCACACATTAAGCACCTAGGGGTATTTTAGTCATTTCACTACCCGAAGGTATTTTTTTGTAAATCTACCCTACAGGGCTATTTTTGTAATTTCTTTCATCTTGGGTTTCAGTTATGAACTTTGGCCCATCAACAAGTCCTTGCGGCTAAAGTGAACAGGCACTATGCACCAGGTAGGATCCCAGAGAAGAGGAGGTGGGTCACTAGGACCGTTTAAGTACCAAGCTCTCTCTAGATCCAATCCTAGATATGCATATGTCCATTGCCATACTTTAACCTAGCGACTTGTCCACAGACATGTTTGATTATTAAATTAAGTTTTATGCTATTTAAGAATTTATCAGAACTAGGCCTAGAGTCCATTAAAACCCTAGCATGCATTTTTAAAATCCCATAAGGCCCACTGAGCCCAATCATGTCCATATAGCCCATTAAGCCCAATCATGTTTATGTAGCCCATTAGGCCCGATCATAATCAAATCATACAACCATCCATATCAATCCATCATTCAATTTCACATATCAACTCTTGCTGATTTGGACCCACGAGCTCGGTAGGCCTATTTAGCCCCATCTAGCCCGGTCGGCCAAATAGTGGCCCGAGACCATGAGATCGCTCTCTTAGCCTCGATAATCGTATCGGTGTTCCCAAAAAAATGTTCGCACGCTCGTGTGGTTGCCAATGCCAACCTTTCGGCTTTTCAGTTTTTCGGCATTTCAGGTTTTTTGGTATTTCGGCTTTTGCTGATTTTTCGTGTGTGAAGTGTATGTACACACCTGGTTAATGCGACGTGCTACACTATCCTCAACCTTCAACCTACAACCAATACCAATCTCCAACCAATACACACTTAACCACAGTATTTACCAAAAAATTGAAGCCTTACCATAACCTTACCGTGTGCCAACAGTTACTACTATTCCCGAATATCCCCTAGATCTGCACCCACACATATACTATCAAAAATCAAGTGACTCATATGCCACACAAGTCACCTCTTTAAACCACACTTACATTCGGCCGCTTACTAATCCATAATTGAGACAAGTACACTTACCACTTGCTAGTTATCCTTACCACGCTTGCGATCTTTGAACCATACCCTTGTTAATACAAGGTTAACGATAAGAAAAAGTTAGATTGTAACATCCTAAAAATAGGGGTCTAGCATTTTTACGTTATTGCATGTGCCGTGCATGTTAAGCTTGTTATTTGGGTGTGGAGAGGACTGTTGGAAGTAAGGCTTAAGAGAATATGTTGGTGTTTTGCTAACACAAGTGGCCACATAGTGGAGTGGTAGTGGCGTCAACATGAAAGCAAGGGGAGTGGGGTTTGAATCCTACATGAAGCACTTGGGGAGTTTTATTTTATGCTTTGAAGAGGAGAGAGGTGGAGTTGGATTAGAAGTCTGCCTTGGTGGTTGAAGACTCAGTCAAATTGTTTGAATGGGTGGTGTGGAGAAATGGAAGGAGAAAATCAAGGAGTGAATCAAGGAGGGGGAGAGGTTGGCCGAATGTAGGAGTGTTGAGGGAAAGGAAAAATGGCTAAGGGAGTGTTGTTTTGGCACTTTCGACTAATGAGGAGTAGGTGCCAAAATTCTTTAGGCTTCCAAAGCAAGCTTTTGCATTGTTTTTCTTTTCTTTCTTTGGCATTTTTCTACTTAAGTGGTTTTTCGGGTCTTTTCTCTTCTTTTTCTTTTTTCTCTTGCTATTGCCGAATTTGGTCAGTTTCACCTTTCTTCTATTTTGTTTCGCTCGGTCTCCATACTTTGCCCTCTTTTGCTAGTTACCAAATCACTATTGGTCGAAAATCGCCTGCCATCTCCTCTCATTTTCTCCTTTCTATACCATAGCCGAAACCTATATTCCATCTTCTTCTACCATACTTGCCGAATCATTCCTTCCAAAACTGAACTTACACATTTTCTCATCTTTTCTTCTTCTTTAGTTGAGACTTAGCCGAACCTTTGAGGAGTTGTTCACTTGCGTAGTTTCTCTTCGATCTCTTCTCTCTTTTCTTTAGGTTGTTAACCACACCTCCTTTCTTGGTCGATTTTGGGTAAGTCTTTGTTTTCACTCTCGTTCTTTTTCTCTCATTCTATTCTATTCCTCTGATCAAGCTTGGCATTCTCTCATTTTTTTATCGGATCCCATTTCTTTCACTTTTTAGCATAAGCCGAAACACTCTTGTTGGGGGTAGGCCAAAGTCGTTACCAACCATCGCGTGTAGATCGTTAATCTTGATTTCGGTAAGGTGAAGTTTATAACACCTTTTTAATTCGATGTTGGTTTTATTCATAGGATCCTATCTAGTGAAGTTGGCGTCAGTTTCTTCCTTTCGTATAGGAGAACCGAATGTGGCTTGGATGCTAACCTCGTTGGTGCACCAATGGTTTCTTTTAGGTACTTGTGGTGGTAGCCAGGAAGCAAGGCTGGATTTTAGAACTCATTAGTGAAGATCACGTTGTGGTAAGTGATTATGGTGGGTTATGAAAATTGGATCTATGAATCTTTTGTGAAGTTAGGGCTAACCCTTGATCGTTATTATTCTAGGGGCAATGAAGAGTGGTTTCTTGGTAATCCAAACCAGGTGTGTAATCTCACACCCTTCCGAATGCATATGTACAATGTTCTGTGATTCGACCGAAAGCCGAAAAGCCGAAAATCGGCATCTGTGACCACTCGAGCGTGCGAACGCTCGGAGTGGTAAATCGAAATGTGAATAATGACGATAAGTCATTGAGAGTCTCACGAGCACTCTCGTGAAACTGAGGCTGTAACGGGCCTGATCGGGTCGAAACGGGCCAAACGGGCCCAATGGGCTATCCGACCCACTTGGGCAAAACTATTAGAAAAACTAGCAAATGATAAGTCTGAATACGAAATCTGCAAATCTAAGACCGAAATAATGTGAAATGGGCCACACGAGCGTGTGGGCCCGATTGGGCCTAAGATGGATTTTAGGCCCAATAATTCTATAGTGACCTAAAAAGGGTCTATGTAGCTCAGTGGGTAAATTACCAAAATACCCTCAATGGGTAAATTACTGCTATACCCTTAAGGGTTGATTAGTATGATTGCATGTATTCTGTTTAGCTGGTTATGATGGTAATTTATTTCATACATCATTTTTGATATATGCTTTGCATACATGAAATTCTACATGGGATTGGGATATTGATGATCGAAGGAAGTGTAATCTGGTGGCTCTGCCATAATTTGTATGGTGGTTATGCCACATATATTCTGTTATTCTGGTGGCTTCGCCATGAATTCTGTGATTAGCAGCTTGTCTGCCATATTGGTGTTTGGCGGATGGGTGGGTTGATTTAGGAATCCTTACAGGTGTGTTGTGCTGGTACGGGTGGTGTGTAGCGGATGGATTATTAGGTTGGGCTACATGCTCTGGTTGTATTATTATGTATGTAGGGCTAAGGCCCAGTCTACTTCTATATGGGCTCGGGCCCGGTTAGTGACCGGTTAGGGAATTATACACTGAGTTCTCGTAACTCACCCCTGTGCTTTAATCTTGTAGGTGATCCCCAGTAGTGAGCATTTGGAGCTGCGGAGGACTCTATGGTGACCATACATTGGAACCTTAGTAAATTTCTGTTTTACCTTATTTTGAGACTTATTTTATTCTGGGTATAAAATTTTGTAATATAGCCATTGGACTTTAATTTTCTTTTAAGCTTTCATTTTCATTATGTTCAAACTTTAAGCGACTAAACTCTGGATTTTCTTAAAACGACAATAACTATTTTCAAAATATCATATTTTTGCAATTCATTGAATTTGATTTCTATTTTAAGCAAGTTTTTGGAGATAAAAATAATTATAATAATAATAGAAATAAAAACGTTCTTTTCAAGAGAACCCTAAAAGCAAATCTGGATGTTCACAAACAACAAAGCTCGGAGTTTCAAAAAGAATACAAAGTTTTTAACGAAAGCGCAGTTTTTAAACAACCCTTTCATGTGACATGCCAGATCCGGTCGTAACGTCTACGTCGGGTTTGGGGTGTTACATTTTATGGTATCAGAGCCAGGTTGCAAAACTCGGCTGTGCAATGGGTTCAAAAACATTTTTCAAAATTTGTTTGAAATACAGTTTAAAAAAATATATCTTTATTAGATGTATGGCACCCCGAGTCTCCAGCACCAAATCCGTAAGTCTTCTTATTTTATGATATGATGAAATGTCCGTAAGAGAGAAAACTACTAGAGTTAGTGGTAGTACACTAAACTGTTAGCTATAGGAGCTAAGACTATATAGATTGAGACAATATGAAATTTGATATGCGAGAACAACTCTTATACCTATTTTTCATAACACCTGTATATAAACATTGGAATTATAGACTGATTCATAAAATTCTTAATCAGATTAACTCGATTCAGCAGTATCAATACCAGAGGACGTGGACGTGGTACACACGGCCGTGGTAGAAGCCGAGATGCTAGGGCTGGATCCGCATCATCAGGGCATATGCCTGAAATGGAAAGACCTGCATCACCAGTGACCGAAATAGGGTCTCACGACCGAACTGGAGGGGACAACGTTCTATCCTAGGCAATGTTGCGAGTTTTGGAATGGGTTGCTGGAGCAACTACTGGGTCGGCAGCCCGTGGGTCTATTTCTGAGTGACTCCGGTCAAACGAGGCCAAAATTTTTAGGGGCATATCTAATGTAGCCCCGAATATGGCAGAATATTGGCTTGAGGCTGTGGAACGAATTATGGATGCTTTGGATTGCACTGCTGAATAGAAACTTAAAGGGGCAGTGTCTCTATTGAGAGATGAGGCATACCAATGGGATTTCTTTAAAGCGGCTTTCCAGGGACAGTATGTCGGGGCTAGCTATATGGACACTCGGAGAAAAGGATTCTTGAATCTGGTCTAGGGAAACAAATTAGTAGCGGAATATGAGGTGGAGTTTCTATGCTTTAGCCGTTACGCTTGGGGTATAGTTGCGACCAACTATGAGTACTGTTTACGGCTCGAGGATGATCTGCGGGATCAGCTGTGGGTACTGATAGCTTGACAGTGGGAAAGAGATTTTGCCACTTTGATCGAGAAAGTAAAGATTGCCGAAGAGGTGAAACGTTCTGAGAGGCAAAATCAAGATAAGGATAGGGGCAAGAATAAGAGAGGTTTTGGGTCAGCAGGTGCTTCTGGGGGTTTCCAAAAGAGGCCTAAGTTGGATTGGCTAGCTTAGTTCAGATGCCATTTGTTGTGGGTTGATTGCAACCCTGTGTGTAGTGCAGGAAAACACATTCGGGGGAGTGTTGGAGAAGATCTGGGGGTGTTTCTGATGTTGGGCCAAGGATCATCAGATAAAGGACTGTCCTCGGGAGCCTATTAGGGTACAGATAGTAGGTCAGAGGTTTGAGCAGCCAGAGAAAGGTGGTCAGCAGCCACCGAGAGGTCGTGGTCTGCCCAGAGCCGGAAATAGGTATGGACGAGGTCATAGAGCACCTGGCAGAGGTGCTAGTAATACAGATGCAAGACAGTCGGGAATGGTTTATGCGGCTCGACGATGGGAGGATGACGATGCACCGGACGTCATAACCGGTACATTTTTCATATTTGATGTGCCATTTACCACTTTAATTGATATTGGATCTACCCATTCATATTTTGCCTGTACTGTGTTTGGGACTCTGGGTATGCCATTTGAGTTTGGAGATAGAGAAATGTCGGTAATTAGTCCCTTAGGACAATCTGTGGTAGTGAACAAGTTGTTTAGGAATATGCCTCTAGAATTTCAAGGAGTGGTATTTTCGGCAGATTTGATGGAACTGCCGTTCAGCGAATGTGATCTTATACTAGGCATGGACTGGGTAGTTAAATACCGTGCAAGTTTGGATTGCGCTGCTAAGCGTATGGTATTAAGGACCACAGAGGACAAGGAAGTGATTGTGATAGGAGAAAGAAGGGATTATCTATCCATTGTGATTTTAGCATTAAAGGCCGAGAAGATCGTGCGCAAAGGGTGTGAGGCGTTTCTAGCTTTTGTCAACACATCTGATGCTAGGGAATTGTCTGTTGTGAATGTCAGGACCGTGAAGGAGTTTCCGGACGTTTTTCTAGAAGAGCTTCCGGGGTTGCCTCCAATTCGCGAGGTCAAATTTGGCATTGAGCTATTATCGAGAACGGCTCTGGTGTCCATCGCCCCTTATAGGATGGCACTGAAGGAGTTGGTAGAACTTAAAGCTCAGATCTAGGATTTGTTGGATCGAGGATTCATCAGACCAAGTGTATCTCCATGGGGAGCGTCGGTATTGTTTGTGACGAAGAAGGATGGGTCAATACGTATGTGCATTGACTATCGCCAATTGAACAAGCTAACTATTAAGAACAAATACCCACTACTAAGGATTGATGATCTGTTCGATCAGCTGCGAGGAGCTTCAGTTTTCTCAAAAATAGATTTAAGATTGGGATACCATCAGCTAAGGGTTAAGGAGGAACATATTCACAAAACTACATTCCGAACTCGTTATGGGCATTACGAGTTTTTGGTGATGCCGTTCGGATTAATGAATGCACTAGCCGCTTTTATGGATATGATGAACCGAGTTTTCCAACCCTATTTAGATCGGTTAGTGGTGGTATTCATAGATGACATCTTGGTGTATTCAAGAACGGAGGAGGAGCATGATTCACATCTTCGGGTTGTGCTGCAGATATTGAGAGAAAAGGAACTTTATGCCAAATTCAGTAAGTGCGAGTTTTGGCTGAAGGAAGTGAAATCTTTGGGGCATGTTGTGTCTGCCGAGGGGATTAGGGTTGATCCTCGAAAAGTTGAAGCTGTATTGGATTGGAAGCCACCGAAGTCAGTGTCAGAAATTCGAAGTTTTTTGGGTTTGGCTGGGTACTATAGATGGTTTGTCGAGGGGTTTTCCTTAATTTCCGCACCTCTAACTAAATTGATGCGTAAGGGGGTACCATTTGTATGGACAGATAAGCAGCAAGGGAGTTTTGAGAAACTGAAGAAGATTTTGAATGAAGCACTGGTTTGATTCAGCCAGAGGCTGGGAAAGAATTCGTTGTCTATTGTGATGCATCGCACACAGGTTTCGGTTGTGTGCTAATGCAAGAGGGGAAGGTAGTGGCGTATGTATCTCGTCAACTAGGGCCACAAGAGATGAACTACCCCAGTCATGACCTAGAGCTAGCTATAGTAGTGTTCACCCTGAAGATATGGAGACATTACCTGTATGGAGAAAATCGATTATTTACACCGACCATAAGAGTCTGAAGTATCTCCTTACCCAGAAGGAGCTGAATTTATCGAAACGGAGATGGATAGAGTTGCTGAAAGGCTACAGCTACTCGATTGAGTATCACCCGGGTAAAGCCAACGTGTCGGAAGGTGGTATTTGATTTGAGAGCAATGTTTGCTCGTATTAGCCTTTATGAGGATGGTAGTTTATTAGCAGAACATCAGGTGAAACCAACATGGGTTAGTCAGATTAAGGAGAAACAGTTTTTGGATGAGTCGTTGGGTTCTCGTTTTCAGCAGGTGAAAAGTGGTGAGAAAGTGGATTTGGGGCTGAACAATGAAGGGATATTATGTTTCTGTGGAAAAGTTTGTATGTCGAAGGAATCTAAGTTAAGACAGATGATTCAGCGGGAGGCGCATTGTAGCCCATACGCTATGCATCCCTGTGGAAACGACCTGCGTGAGCAGTACTGGTAGTCAGGGTTGAAACGTGAGGTTACCGACTTCATGAGCAAGTGTTTGACATGTCAGCAAGTAAAGACGGAGCATTAGTTGCCTTCGAGACTTCTGCAACCGGTGAAGATTCCACTCTGGAAGTGGGAGAGGTTAGCAATGGATTTTGTTAGTGGGCTACCCCTGACGCCTACTAAGAAAGATTCAGTGTGGGTAATCATTGACCGGTAGACTAAGTCCACTCACTGCATACCGGTTCGCACTGACTACTCACTACAGAAGTTGGCTAAGTTGTACGTCGTAGAAATTGTGAGGCTTCATGGGGTACCAGTGTCTATCATATTGGACAGGGACCCTAGATTTACATCTTGGTTCTGGAAAGTATTACACGAAGCCTTGGGTACAAGGATAGATTTTAGCACAGCATTTCATCCACAGACTGATGGTCGGTCGGAGAGGGTAATCCAGATTCTGAAAGACATGTTAAGGGGCTGTGTGATCGACTTCAGAGGCAGTTGGGAGGATTATTTACCTTTGGCAGAATTTGCATATAACAACAGCTACCAATCAAGCATTCAGATGGCACCCTACGAGGCGTTATATGGTCGTAGGTATCGCACCCCTACGTGTTGGACAGAATTGGGTGAGCGACGCTTGTTGGGTTCAGAATTGATTTTGGAAACTGAGGGAAAGGTTAAGTTGATTCGGGGCCAGTTAAAAGAAGCTTCTGATAGACAGAAGTCGTATGCAGATCTGAAGCGTAAGGAGATAGAATTTTCGGTGGGGGATTATGTCTTCTTGAAGGTCTCACCTTGGAAGAATATTTTGAGATTCTGACGGAAGGGCAAGTTAAGCCCTAGGTTCATCGGGCCTTATCGGGTGTTGAAACGTATTGGACCAGTCGCATATCAGCTTGAGCTGCCCCCTGAGTTAAACCGGATACATGATGTATTCCATGTTTTGATGCTAAGGTGCTACCGTTCAGATCCATCTCATATAGTGTCGGTGGAGGAAATCGAGGTTAGACCTGATTTGTCATTTGAGGAGGAACTCGTGCAGATTTTGGATCGTGATGTGAAAGTGTTGAGGAGGAAATCTGTTCCATTAGTCTAAGTGTTGTGGCATAATCACGGTTCAGAGGAAGCCACCTAAGAGCCGGAGAAGGCAATGCGATAGCAATACCCCCATCTCTTTTGATCAGGTAAATTTCTAGGCCGAAATTTCTTTAAGGGGGTAGAACTGTAACATCCTAAAAATAGAGGTCTGGCATTTTTGCGTTATTGCATGTGCTGTGCTTGTTAAGCTTGTTATTTGGGTGTGTTTGGGGGTCCTAGGGAGGTTCGGGTTCGAGCCCAAGCCCTGGGAAAAGTTTGGTTTTTGGCTATTTAGGGGAGAGGACTGTTGGAAGTAAGGCTTAGGGAAAATGTTGGTGTTTTGCTAACACAAGTGGCCACATGGTGGAGTGGTGGTGGCATCTGAAACACCCCCAAACCTTGCCCACGAGCCTTGACCGGATCTGGTATGTTCCTTGAATTAAACGGTTCAAACTTTTTGATTACTTTGGAAAATTTAGATGGTTTTGAAGAAAGTTTTGCTTAAGATGGGTATAATTGAAAACTTCGTTAATTTTTGAAATCAGTGATTTATTAAAACTTTGTTTTTATATCAAAAGACATGCCGATTTTGTTTTAAAGGTTGTACACTTAAATTAAGAATCAATAGAATTTAAGTGTCAAAACATTTAAAAATTTATCTTTTTATAATATTGTTTTAACCTCGATTTAACATTAATCATATCTTAATAAAAGAATTAAAATGCATGCATAAAACAGTTCATACTATGGCCTTATTACATCAAAAACAATTTCCGAAACAAATCAAAGTACTTAAATAATTAAAAGAAAGTCCTAAGTCAAATGAAAACTTTGAGTTGAGCATGGCCACCACTAAGCTCCTGCCGACCCGGTCTATCACTGAGTGTCACCTGAAAGAAAACATTCCCCAATGGGGTGAGTCAAACAGACTCAATGTGCAACCAACACAAAATCCAAATAGATTCAGGCATATCAGATCATCTATACACATATAGTATTGAAATAAAATGATGCAAACCCGAACCCAAACATAGATGCCATCCACTACACATCACCCATACCAACCTGCACACTATGGGGACTACTAAGTCAACCCTCCATCCGCTACACATCATCGAAGGCAGTCGCTGCAGTCGACGTGCTCATCACCCTTAAAAAGTTCGTGGCATAGCCACCAGATAAAATAATTGTGACATGAGTCACCATATTCGGATAATGTGTCCGAAGTCACCACATTCAGATAATGTGACCGAAGTCACCACATTCACTTCCCCTTTCAATATCACCCAAATGCCCATGTCATACATATCATGCAATATCATGCCTTATTTCACATTCTTTTCACTGTTCACATACGTGCCATATCATATATTCATAACGAGATAACTACAGTAATAGTAAATAAACGTACCTGATTACTTTGTACCATTGCATGGTACCTTTGGCCACATTCATATTATTAAAACACACATAATTAATTTAAGCCGTAATCTAATGAAGTTTAGTGTAGGGTACACACCTGATTTACTTAGCGAGTTTATCGAGATCCCGAACAACCCGATCTAACACTGTAGATCTGTAACTCCTAAATTCGGCTAACATTCAATCACTTGACTTGGTTAGTTTTTAGTTTTTGAAAAGGTAGGAAATAGATCTAAGTTGCTAAAATAAGGCCTTGGTCGAATGTGCATGTGTACTTACCTTATGGATCTAAAATCCCGAAAGTGGTCTCTAGCTATGAAGTTGTCGAAATACCTATAGGCATAGGTTAGATCAAATATTCAATCACTTTAATGGACCTAATTAATGGCCTTTGGCCTAAGATCATGCGTTTCTTACCTTAGCTGACCAAAACCCGAATGATCTTCTATTGCTTGTCGACTTAGAAGAAATCCCGAGATTCTCCTTCAATGATTCGGCCAAAAAGCATTACTAGGATTAGTTTCAAACTTTTGACTACAAAGAGAAAAGATTGGAAACCGAATAACATCTACTCTTACCTTAATGCTAAACTCGACTGCACTCTTGCCTGCCACCACCAAGAGATTCGGCTATGAAGACTAAAAAGTTTCGGCTTGGGTGCTAAATGAACAATCGGCTAGTGTTGACAAATGAGGATTCGTCTTCAACAAGAGGATAATAAGAAAGGGGTTTGAGACTTAGGGAGAAACGGTAATGATGAGTTTGAAAGAAAGATATTCGGCTTTCAAAATAAAAGAAGAAGAGAAGGTTTACTAGGGAGTTTCGGCAAAGGCACAAAAGAAAAGAAAAGAATGCAAATGATCTTACTTCTTTCTCTTTGGCTGAAAATACTACCCCCCTAGACTCCACCAATCGGCCAACTCTCCTTTCCCTATCTCATCCCTTCCTTTTCTCCTACTTTATCTCTTATCTTTATTTATTCAAAATAAATAAAATAAATCCACATTTATCTATCCATCTAGCCGAATTTTAAAGAGAATTGAACTCATCCTTTAGTGCCTTAATGCCGTCCATTACCTCTTCCCCTTGGCGCAAAAATAAAAGCTTTATTTAGCTTCCCATGCGACTCGATCCTAGGCCCTTCCTCATAGCCCATGGCGTCATTTCCAGAGGCCCTAAGTGGCGCCTTGCAACCACTTTAGCAAGCACATATTTGTGTCATAAATCCCCTACCATTTCTTAAGACCTATCAGGCCTAACTCCCTTCTTCTAGATTTAAAATCTAATAGTGTCTAAGGCATTTATCTACATTTTAGAGTTCACAAAATTCATAGAACACATTCAGAATATTCATAAGCATGCTACCTCATATAATTTAGTATTAATGCATAAGCCATAATCCAGGATATTACAGTTCTACCCCCTTAAAATAATTTCGTCCTTAAAATTACCTGGCTGAAATAAGTGAGAGTATTGCTGTTGCATTGCTTCTTTCGGCTCCCGCGAAGCTTCTTCCGATCCATGATTATGCCATAACACTTTGACTAGAGGAACTGATTTCCTTCATAGTACTTTCACATCTCGCTCCAAGATCTGAATCGGCTATTCTTCGTAGGACAAATCTGGCCTTAGCTCCACCTCTTCAACCGGAACTACATGAGATGGATCTGATCGATAACAACGTAACATAGACACATGAAATACATTATGCATCTGCTTCAATTCCGAAGGCAACTCCAACTGGTATGCCACTGGTCCAACTCGCTTCAATACCCGATAAGGTCCTATACACCTTGGACTTAACTTCCCTTTGCGACCAAACCTCATCACTTTCTTCCATGGCGAAACCTTAAGGAACACTTGATCTCCTACAGCAAATTCTATCTCCTTCTGTTTGAGATCTGCATACGACTTCTGCCTATCCGATGCTTCCTTCAACCGCGCCCGAATTATCTCAACCTTCTCCTCAAACTCCGCCACAATTTCTGGACCCAGAACTCAACGTTCCCCTAATTTTGTCCAATACGTAGGAGTTCGACACTTCCGACCATACAACGCTTCATATGGTGCCATCCGAATACTAGCTTGATTGCTGTTGTTGTACGCAAATTCCGCTAAAGGCAAATAGTCTTCCCAACTTCCTCTGAAGTCTATCACACATCCCTTCAGCATATCCTCTAATACTTGGATCACTCGTTCAGATTGCCCATCAGACTGTGGATGAAAAGCCGTAGTGAAATCTAGCTTAGTGCCCATAGCTTGATGTAAAGCTTTCCAAAATCGAGACGTAAACCTTGGATCCCTATCTGAAATGATTGACACCGGCACTACATGCAACCTTACAATTTCCGCCACATACAACTTTGCCAACTTCTGCAAAGAATAATCAACTCGCACTGGTAAGAAATGCACTGACTTTGTCAACCGATCTACTATCACCCATACCGAGTCCTTTTTAGTAGGCGTAAGGGGAAGCCCACTAACGAAGTCCATGGTAATTCTCTCCCACTTCCACTGCGGAATCTTGATTGGCTGAAGTAATCCCAATGGAACTTGGTGTTTAGCCTTAACTTGCTAACACGTTAAGCATTTGCTGACAAATTCCGTAACTTCCCTCTTCAGACCAGGCCACCAAAACTGTTCCCTTAAATCTCTGTACAACCTAATACCTCCAGGATGCATAGCATAAGGGCTACTATGCGATTCCTGAAGAATTATCCACCTAAGTTCCTCATTCTTTGACATACAGACCTTACCCTTGAAACACAATACTTCGTCACTGGACATACTGTAATCCTCTAACCCACCATTCTGAACTTGCCGCATCTTAGCACTTAAATCCTCATCAGCCAACTGACTCTTTTTTACCTCATCCAACCACATCGGCTTAACTTGTAACTCTGCCAGCAGACTTCCATCATCATACAAACTCAGATGTGCGAACATTGCCCTCAGATTCGACACCACTTTCCGACTTAGGGCATCTGCCACAACATTCGCCTTGCCCAGATGATATTCAATGGAACAATCGTAGTCCTTCAGTAATTCCACCCACCTTCACTGTCTCAAGTTTAACTCCTTCTGAGTCAACAGATACTTAAGACTCTTGTGGTCTGTGTAGATTACCGACTTTTTGCCATAAAGATAGTGCCTCCACACCTTAAGAGCAAAGACCACTGCCGCCAATTCCAAATCGTGAGTTGGGTAGTTAACTTCATGAGGTCTTAATTGCCAAGACGCATACGTGACTCCCAATCCTGTATGAGAAGCGTCACAATACACCACGAAGTCCTTTCCTGCCTCCGGCTGGATCAAGACCGGAGCCTCAGTCTACACCCTCTTAAGCTTCTTAAAACTCTCCTGTTGCTTATCCGTCCATACAAAGGGTACTTCCTTCCTCAGCAACTTCGTCAGAGGTGCGGCTATTGATGAAAACCCTTCCACAAACCTTCTGTAGTAACCTGCCAATCCCAAGAAGCTACGAATCTCACCACACAAAGCTTAGGTGGTTTCAATCCAAAGATCGCTTTAATCTTTCGAGATCCACCCTTATTCCTTCTGCGGATACCACATGCCCTAAGAATGTAACTTCCTTAAGCCAAAATTCACATTTACTGAATTTGGCATAATGCTACTTCTCCCTTAATACTTGCAATACAACCCGAAGATGCTCATCGTGCTCTTCTTCAGACTTGGAGTACACAAGAATGTCGTCGATGAACACAACGACAAACCTATCCAAGTAGGGTTGGAAAACCCGGTTCATCATATCCATGAACGCGGCTGGGGCGTTCGTCAAACCAAACGGCATCACTAAGAACTCATAGTGGCTGTATCTTGTCCTAAAGGCTATCTTATGGATATCTGCCTCCTTCACCTTAAGCTGATGATATCCCGACCGTAGATCTATCTTTGAAAATACCGCTGCCCCCTTCAGGTGATCGAACAAGTCATCTATCCTTGGCAAAGGGTACTTGTTCTTGATGGTCAGCTTATTCAACTAACGATAATCTATGCACATGCGCATAGTTCCGTCTTTCTTCTTCACAAACAAGACCGGTGCTCCCCATGGAGACACACTGGGTCGAATAAACCCACGATCAAGCAGCTCCTGAATCTGAGCCTTGAGCTCAACCAACTCCTTTGGTGCCATCCTATAAGGGGCAATTGACACAGGAGCTGTACCTGGTAGCAAGTCAATTCCAAATTCCACTTCCCTATCCGGGGGTATTCTAGGTAATTCCTCCGGAAAAACTTCCACAAAATCCCTTACTGTCCTTACTCCACAAACTCCCCCTTCCATAGCATCCAACGCGCTAACGAAAGTCAAGAAAGCCTTGCACCCTTTTCGAACCATCTTTACAGCTTAAGTGCTGAAACTACATTAGACAAGTAGTTTCTTCTTTCTCCTATCATGATTATCACTTCATCCTCTGGGGTCCTTAACTCCATTCATTTAGCTGCATAATCCAACATAGCCCGGTGCTCCATTAGCCAGTCCATGCCGAGAATAAGATCGAATTCTCCGAAGGGTAGTTCCATTAAGTTGGCAGGAAAGTTCACTCCCTGAATCTCTAGAGGTACACTCCGAAAAAATTTATTTACCACTACAGTTTGACCTAGAGGGCTTACTAAAGTCATCTCCCTAGCAGAAAGTTCAGAGGCTATGCCTAGGGTTTCAACTACTCTACATGCAACATAAGAATGGGTCGAGCCCACATCAATCAGAGCAACATAAGGTTTACCGAATACAAGGAACGTACCGGTTATGACGTCCGGTGCGTCTCCATCCTCCCTCCAACGAACTGCATACACTAGACCCGGCTGTCTCGCCTCTGCATTACCAACGCCTCTGCCAGGTGTTTGACTTCTTCTTCCAGCATTGTAACCTCTACTATTCGGACCACGACCTCGGCCGAGGTCTTTGTCCACCTCTGCCACTGATTAGCTCCACGACTGTGTGGGTCGACTTACATCTATCTTTATGGGATGACCCCTTAACATGTGATCCTTAGACCCACACTTGAAGCATCCTCCTATTTTCTTCCAACATTCTCCTAGATGCATCTTACCACATTGAGTACAAGTACAGGTGTTGCCTCTCTGTACTGCATCGACCTCTCACGCCCATCAACTCTAGGCCTCTTCTACATATTTCCTAACGATCGAGATGATCCAAATCCTCTTTTCTGCCTATTCCGATCAGTGTTCTCCCTTACAGATCCTTAATTCCCTCGGCTACCTTAGCCTTCTCTACCAACACTGCGAACTCCCTCTCTTGCTGTGGAGCTATCAATAACCTCGATCATCCTCACCGTCCCTCAAACCGGACACATCGCTCATGTTTAGTAGCCACTATCCTCTAGCATAACGGCTCACCTTTTAAGAATTCAAATCATGCTGCTGCTACGGACTTATTTCCTTGAACCAGCCCCAGAAATGCCTTCCTCTGCGTATCAATGTAGTGAGTACCAACATACTTCTTCTGATATGCCGCTTTAACATATTCCCAAGTAAGTTCCTCAGCTGTAGCACTATCTCGAACCGTGAGCCACCATTGATATGACTCATCGTGGAGAAGCGACACCAACCCTTTCAATTTTTCCTCAGTGGTCAGATCGAGCTCATCCATTATCCGCTCAGTCACTTCCAACCAATACTCAGCCGTACTGGGTGCCACACCAAATACACCACAGAACACTTCAGCTCTATTGGCTCGGAGTCGCTCGGGTAAAGATTTCTGAGCGCCCATATTTCCTCCAAAGACTCACCACCATTTTAAAAACTTCGCAAAGACGACCTACGATACAAAGATCATCTCCCGTCCGATCTTGTTGCTCAAAGACCAACAATTTGGTGGTGGTCGTGGTGGTATTTCATTCTCAGATCCGTGACCCGACCTAACGGGTTCCGACACGGTTATTCAGCCTTGACCGCGTCCATGCACATTACGACCACGTCCCCTAGAGCTCATGTCTATGTTCGCGTTTTAATCTAATTAAGAAATTTTATGCATTAGTCCTTGTTCCACTGATTATTCGCGAAGAAATTTTCTGAAAAGAGTTTAATAGCAGTTCTTTCGATCAATCAAAGTCTTCGTTCAAGTTTTCTATCCTAATTCAGAGGAGCACATTCATTCAAACATTCATTTAGTGGTATCTACCACACACATTCATTACCCAAACATCTTTGTCTTATTCCTATCCCAGGGGTATTTTCGTCATTTTTCCTACAGGGGTATTTTGGTAATAAACTGGGGTAAATTCCACAAATCTTTATAAATCAAAGGTATTTCAAAGTTTGCAAAACTTGGGATTCTTTTTGAGAATTTGTTTTCCAAATCGGTGTTGTTGCAGAAATTTTTGGAAATCGGGGGTCATTTTGGTAATTTTGTAAAACAGGGGTAATTTCGTAAATTTTCAAATCTAGGTACCTTAGTATTTTGTAACGATAAAGTTTTGGATATTTTTGCAAAATCAGAGAATTTTATTGAAGTCGGGGTAGTTTCGTAATTTTGAAATCTAAGGGCATTTTAGTAATTTTACCACTAGGGGTATTTAGGTAATTTTACAAATCAAAAATATTTTTTTGAAAAGTTTTCAAACTAAGTTTTCTACAATTTAAAGGGGTAATTTGGTGATTTTAAAACTGAAGTTTTTATGAAAATACAGCTAATCCCTTTTGGGTTTTAGTTATTGGGTTTAGCCCTGATTAAGTCTTCTTGGTTAGGGTGAACCAAAGCTACGCACCAAGTAGGATTCCAGCGAAGAGAAGGTGAGTCACTAGGACTGCTTAAGTACCAGGCTCTTCCGGATCCAATCCTAGACATGCGCACAAAGGTTGCCACACCCTAACTCGGCGACTTAGCCACAGGTTTGTTTACTTAGGCACTTAAGTCTTATGTGATTGTTGGAATAACTAGTCCTAGGGTTCAAGTACCTATCATACTATTCTACGTTCCATTTCTACCCTTCTACAGTTCATACTATAGTCACACAAATGAATAGGGGTACTTACCTGGTGGACTTCGGGTCGGAGACTTAGGTGCCATGCCTGAAAAATCTGCTCAATTTCATAAAAATTTTCACTAATTCATTTGGGCCTAAATTTCAAAACATTGTGGGCTTTAAACCCAAGGCCGAGAGTTTAAAACCTGCTCTGATACCAAACTAAAACACCCCCAAACCCGGCCCACGAGCCTTGACCGGATCTGGTATGTTCCTTGAATTAAACGGTTCAAACTTTTTGATTACTTTGGAAAATTCGGATGGTTTTGAAGAAAGTTTTGCTTAAGATGGGTACAATTGAAAACTTCGTTAATTTTTGAAATCAGTGATTTATTAAAACTTTATTTTTATATCAAAAGACATGCCGGTTTTGTTTTAAAGGTTTTACCCTTAAATTACGAATCAATTGAATTTAAGTGTCAAAACATTTAAAAATTTATCTTTTTATAATATTGTTTTAACCTCGATTTAACATTAATCATATCGTAATAAAAGAATTAAAATGCATGCATAAAACAGTTCATACTATGGCCTTATTACATCAAAAACAATTTCCGAAACAAATCAAAGTACTTAATAATTAAAAGAAAGTCCCAAGTCAAATGAAAACTTTGAGTTGAGCATGGCCACCACTAGGCTCCTGCCGACCCGGTCCATCACTGAGTGTCACCTGAAAGAAAACATTCCCCAACGGGGTGAGTCAAACAGACTCAATGTGCAACCAACACTAAATCCAAACAGATTCAGGCATATCAGATCATCTATACACATATAGTATTTAGATAAAATGATGCAAACCCGAACCAAAACCTAGATGCCATCCGCTACATATCACCCGTACCAACCTTCACACTATGGGGACTACTAAGTCAACCCTCCATCCGCTACACATCATCGAAGGCAGTCGCTGCAGTCGACGTGCTCATCCCCCTTATAAAGTTCGTGGCATAGCCACCAGATAAAATAATTGTGACATGAGTCACCATATTTAGATAATGTGACCGAAGTCACCACATTCAGATAATGTGACTGAAGTCACCACATTCACTTCCTCTTTCAATATCACCCAAATCCCCATGTCATACATATCATGCAATATGAAGTTTAGTGTAGGGTACACACCTGATTTACTTAGCAAGTTTATCGAGATCCCGAACAACCCGATCTAACACTGTAGATCTTTAACTCCTATATTCAACTAACATTCAATCACTTGACTTGGTTAGTTTTTGGTTTTTGAAAAGGTAGGAAATAGATCTAAGTTGCTAAAATAAGGCCTTGGCCGAATGTGCATGTGTACTTACCTTATGGATCTAAAATCCCGAAAGCGGTCTCTGGCTATGAAGTTGTCAAAATACCTATAGGCATAGGTTAGATCAAATATTCAATCACTTTAATGGACCTAATTAATGGCCTTTGGCCTAAGATCATGCGTTTCTTACCTTAGCTGACCAAAACCCGAATGATCTTCTATTGCTTATCGACTTAGAAGAAATCCCGAGATTCTCCTTCAATGATTCGGCCAAAAAGCATTACTGGGATTAGTTTCAAACTTTCAACTACAAAGAGAAAAGATTGGAAACCGAATAACATCTACTCTTACCTTAATGCTGAACTCGACTGCACTCTTTCCTGCCACCACCGAGAGATTCGGCCATGAAGACTAAAAAGTTTCGGCTTGGGTGCTAAATGAACAATCGGCTAGTGTTGACAAATGAGGATTAGTCTTCAACAAGAGGATAATAAGAAAGGGGTTTGAGACTTAGGGAGAGATGGCAATGATGAGTTTGAAAGAAAGATATTCGGCTTTCAAAATAAAAGAAGAAGAGAAGGTTTACTAGGGAGTTTCGGCAAAGGCACAAAAGAAAAGAAAAGAATGCAAATGATCTTACTTCTTTCTCTTTGGCTGAAAATACTACCCCCCTAGACTCCACCAATCGGCCAACTCTCCTTTCCCTATCTCATCCCTTCCTTTTCTCCTACTTTATCTCTTATCTTTATTTATTCAAAATAAATAAAATAAATTCACATTTATCTATCCATCTAGCCGAATTTTAAAGAGAATTGAACTCATCCTTTAGTGCCTTAATGCCGTCCATTACCTCTTCTCCTTGGCGCAAAAAAAAAAAAGCTTTATTTAGCTTCCCATGTGACTCGATCCTAGGCCCTTCCTCATAGCCCATGGCGTCATTTCTAGAGGCCCTAAGTGGTGCCTTGCAACCACTTTAGCAAGCCCATATTTGTGTCATAAATCCCCTACCAATTCTCTTAAGACCTATCAGTCCTAGCTCCCTTCTTCTAGATTTAAAATCTAATAGTGTCTAAGGCATTTATCTACATTTTAGAGTTCACAAAATTCATAGAACACATTTAAAATATTCATAAGCTTGCTACCTCATCTAATTTAGTATTAATGCATAAGCCATAATCCAGGATATTACAGCGTCAACATGGAAGCAAGTGGAGTGGAGTTCGAATCCCCCAAGCAGCATTTGGGGAGTTTTATTTTATGCTTTGGAGAGGAGAGAAGTGGAGTTGGATTAGAACTCTGCCTTGGTGGTTGAAGACTCAGTCAAATCGTTTGAATGGGTGGTGTGGAGAAATGAAAGGAGAAAATCAAAGAGTGAATCAAGGATGAGGAGAGGTTGGCCGAATGTGGGAGTGTTGGGGGAGAGGAAAAACGGCTAAGGGAGTGGTGTTTTGGTACTTTCGGCTAGTGAGGAGTAGGTGCCAAAATTCTTTAGGCTTCCAAAGCAACCTTTTGCATTGTTTTTCTTTCCTTTCTTTGGCATTTTTCTACTCAAATGGTTTTTCAGGTCATTTCTCTTCTTTTTCTTTTTCCTCTTGCTATTGCCGAATTTGGTCAGTTTCACCTTTCTTCTATTTTGTAGAAGATATTCGTCAAGATATTCCCAACAACAGATAGTCCCTAGTGGGCTATCACTTTGCTAGATCATGTAAGGAAAACTTTTCAACATTAGTCCCAACAGACGTCCTCTTCCTTTGTTAATCCCTCGCAGACACACCACCTAAAATAATCTTAGCTGGACTTTCCACTTAAGATAGTCGTTGGTGGGCTTCCCCTTTTCTGGCGACCTATTTGCCAATAAATACTTAGAATTAGGATTTTAGAATCGTCTTGCTTCTTCATACCCCATGTTGGCTTGTCCATCTCCTCTGGTGGAATCTTAATGGCAGATATTTATATGTGAATACCCTGAAGGAAAACACCCTTTCTATCCATGTACAAGGCACATTCATATATTCCTCTTATTTTCGTATCTTGACTGGGCCTCTTATTAGCAAGCTTGCCAGCATTCTCAAGTGCGTCATAATCATTATATCAAATTTCTCGCCACGTTAGTCATACAGTGACTTCCACTTATGCCTTAACAGGATTCATTTGTTACTACCCTGGAGGACATCGTTCTACCATAAGGTGTACCTTTACTCCACTAGATCATGCCATGGCTCACCATGGACTTTCAACTCTGAAGAGTCAGTGAAACTCTTTTGGGGTGTCGCTCCATAGAGCATGTAGGTAACCATTTTCATGGTGTTGCTTTGAAGAGCATGTAGACAATTTTCTTGATGCCATTCCATGGAGCCAATAGATTATTTCCAACCAATCCTCCTTAAATCTCATTTCAATCCACCCATTCCTCCTTTACACCAAATTTCCTATCTTCAACTAACCCTACCAATACTTCTCATTTAATAAACATGCATATCACACATATCATCATAATCAACACTACTAATTCATACTATATCATAATGTACGCCACATATCCCTTCATCAATACGCAATTTTATCATACAAATCAGTCATACTTGCAGACATTAATGTGTTCACACAGCCTTATGCATGCATGACTTTCTCATTCAACATAGTCATGTACAACCAAAGAATCAAAATAGACTTATAAGCAAAACATGCAAGCAGCACAACAACCAACTAATACCCAAAAGTGGAGTATAAAAACTCACTTGCCATCTTTCTTCCTCGCTAGCTTAGCTTTTCCAAATGCCAGTCTCATTCATCCTAGCAACTAAGTGTTAGAGTATGCCCAAAGACCAATCATGAAATGATTGTAATAACATACTTATTTTACCTTATTTATTAATATAAGGCATAGCCATTATTCTTTCAATTTATTTTCCATTTATATAAATAAACTAGTTTATAATAATGTCCTGAGAATAATCTGATTATTCTTAAAAGGTCCTTAGTCGAGTATTATTGTGGGCTTGGACAACAATAATGCATTAAGATTAACATGTAGCTGATTGATGACAAAGTATTGTCATTGACATGAGATGTAAATCAATACATGAGTATGTGTGTTAGAGAAAAACATATTAGACTAACCCGCTATGAGTATGTTTCTTGGATTATTATGTAATAGTCACAACATTACTAATAGTGATTACTATGTATACGATCCTTGAACTTGATATCATCATTATCCCAACATCGTGAGTCATACACTTTGATACAGTCAAACTTCCACCGTAACTGGTTGTTCTATAAAGGCTGATGTAGTGGGATATGGTTGATCAATATATAATTTTTCGCTTCTACATAATAGCAGCAATATCCTAGACCACTTGATTGAGTAAGACTAGAAATGTATGGCTATGCTCGAATAAGTTGATATGAGATATCATACTTATTTGTTTTTCATAGTCTACTCAGGATATCAAGAAACATTAGATGGGCTATGCAAGTGTGACTATTCTATGACTTGTGTCCATTCTAGATATAAATGACAAAAGGATTTAACACATGAAGGGTTAATCACAGAGACGTTCTGTCGAATCATGACTTCTTGTAACTTAGGTAGCAATGATGCATTGCTAGATACCACTCATTGTTTGTAATATTAAAATCATTCTAGTATTACTGCTAACACTACAAGAACCTACAGGGTCATACCCTATGTTTGAAACGAACAAAATCCAAACATAGTTGGTATTGAGTTTAGTTGTCACATGAATTAAATTGATTATAGAATTAATTCAATTGGGCAGTTAAATATTGAAGGAATTATATGTACAAGTATGTTGTACACATAATGAAAAATATGGTTAAATTAATATATGAATTTGATTTGTATAAAATTTAACTAAAAATAATTTATCAAAATCCTTGTTATAATTATTGTAATTAAAATTTAGGATCAAATATTACTATAATTACTGTAATTGTAATTTTTTTAGTCAAGCATTATTATAATTATGGCAATTATAATTATTATATTTGATTAATTATTATGATTTGATTCATATAAAAAATATTAGTTATTCCTGAATTAGGAAATATAAAGGTTTTTCTTAAAAACCTTATATACACGAAAAATAAAGTGTATGAGGTCTAGCAGTCGTCAAGATATTTTTCTCTCTCTGAAAAAGTTTTAGAGAGTGCTTATCGTTCATTGTCACACCGGGTGGATTACATAGAGGTCGAAACTTTTCATAGTGGATTGGAATCGACATACAACAGCGTAATTTGTTTCTGCAATTTTCCAAATGGTTAAAGGTAATCATTCATACCCTTTTCACCCCGATCGTTTCTTGTACATGGATCCCTGGATATGATCGTTGGATTTTTTCTGTTGCACCATAAGGTGTACCAGTGATCCTCCACTAAGCATGACAACCCACATACCAATTAAACTAAAGGTATTCAAACTTAAAAACCCAGAATTCAATATCATAAATAAGCTTATCAAAGATTTTAGAAATCCTTACTTCTCTTTTTAAAATCCACGAATACAGAAAGATAAAAAGTCTTACTAACCTGTCGTCAAATGTAATAGTTATATTAGTATACTTCTACACTTAAAAGAGCTTTTTTTCTATCTATTTTAGTATTTATTTGTAACCCCCCAAACCTGGCTTAGAAGTTAGGCCCAAATCTGGCGTGTCACATTGAAGAGTTTTTTGAAAACCATGCTTTCATTAAAAACCCTTCTTAAAGAATTTAAAACTTTCTGCCATGTAATACCTCAGATTTCGTTTGCTTATCTTCAAAACGTAGTTTATTAAAAGTCATTCTCTTGTAAAATCATTATTACTTTTAAAACCTTGATTGTTGCGGAAGTTTGATTCACACACTTACGAATACGTGATATTTTGAAAACAGTGGTTATAGCTTTAAAAACACGTGTTTAACAGACCAGCAGTTTGTAATTTAAAGAAATACCAAATAAAAGTAAAAAAAAAAAACCCAATGGCCTTATTACAAAAATTATTAACCCAATAATTTAAAATAACTAAATTAAACTAAAATCACTAAGTTTAGTATTTAAACCATATTCGACGTGTGGCCACCTCTGAGTCCTCCGCAGCTCCAAATCCTCTAAGGCTGGGGATTACCTGCACAGTTAAAAACGGGGTGAGTTTATGAAAACTCAGTGTAATCCCCTATTACGGTCACAGTTTGGGCCCGAGCCCATATGGTATCAGTCTGGGCCTAAGCCCTATTCAGTAACAGTCTGGGCCTAAGCCCTATTCGGTAACAATCTGGGCCTAAGCCCTATTCGGTAACACTTTGGGCCTAAGCCCCAAAATCATATCAATGCAATGAACATGTACCCAACCCATACCAACCAAACTCTCCACCGGTACCAACCAGTCTCTCCATGTGGGGACCATGTCAACCCACCCAGCCAACACACCAAGCTTAGCACCGGTTGCGGCACTAAGTCAACAGAACGGGTGAGCGCCGTAGACAAAATGGCTAAAAGCCATAAATATCGTAACATCATTGTCAGTAAACAGAACGGCTAAAAGCCATAAATATAATGGGTATCAACCATAATCAGGATGGCACAGAGCCATAATCAGGATGGCACAAAGCTATCGGTAATCGTAATAAGTTTAGCACATAGCCATCGGCGGTATAATAATCGACGCGCAGCCCGGGTCATTATAATTGACACAGAGTCATCAATATATATGTTAGGCACATAGCCACTGGTTAATATGATTGCCACAAAGCCATAATTTTCGCAGAAAGGCTAAAAGCCTTGTACAGAACAGCAATGGGTCGTACACTTCCTCCGTAACTTTGCCCCAACCCCATGCAATATGTCGTGTATGTCATGCTCAACCATCATCGCGGTGTATGCGAGAATGACCGTGATACTCGATAATATCATTTAAAACATATATTACAAGCATATCAGTCACACGACCATAGTCAAGTTAGTTAAAACACAGTCATACGATCACAGTCAAGTCATGGCACAAAATTAGTCTTTTACCCTCAGGGGCAAAATAGTCATTTACCCTATAAGGGTATTTCGGTAATCCTACCCTACAGGGGTAATTTGGTAATTCTACCCTACAGGGGTATTTCAGAAATTTTGCAATTCGGGGGTATTTTGGTAATTTCATAAACTGGGGTATTTCGATAATTTCACAAATCGAGGGTATTTCAGTAATTTTGCAAATCGAGGTATTTCGATAATTTTGCAAACCTGGGGTATTTCAGTAATTTTGTAAATCAAGGGTATTTCGATAATTTCACAAACCTGGGGTATTTCGGTAATTTTGCAAACCCAGGGTATTTCAGTAATTTCACAAATCGGGGGTATTTCGGTAATTTCACAAACTAGGGGGTATTTAGGTAATTTTACAATCCAAGGGTATTTCGATAATTTTGTAAACCAAGGGTATTTCAGTAATTTGTAAACCAATGGTATTTTAATACTTTGTAAACCAAGGCTATTTCAGTAATTTTGTAAACCAAGATATTCTAAACAGACATAACGATGCGAATGGGCCTAAGGCCCATTCTCGGTCCAAATAGACCCACACGCTCGTGTGGCCCATTTAGCCCAAATCTAGCCACAGATATGAGATTCACCTAGACCAGTTCAATATCTACCACACAACCATACAATTTAATCATATGGGCCCACGGGCCCATTGGCCCCACATGGCCCCTTTCGGCCCATCGTGGCCCAAACAACATAAACCCTCAAGAACATTCATGATGGCCTCAACTATTGCATCAAAGCCCCCACACGTGCGCTCGCATGCTCGTGTGGCTACTATTGCCGTATGACCAGCATTTTAGCATTTGCCGCTCTACAGCTAGAGTAGTGCGAAATACACACCTTATAGGAATCTGGAGTTGATCCGTGCTCCGAACACTCCTATGCCCAAACTCCAACCAAGGTATGCTTACTCTCCTCATAGATTGCTCTATTTAAAGACAGCTTCTCACCTTCCCTCATGTTAGCTTCCCGATGTGGGATCCCTCCTTCAGCAGAGTTTAAATCCATCACAACCACTTGCCGTCCTAACTTAGCAAAATAAATATCCCTTTTTGCCTGCAATGGGATTCGAACCCTTGCCCTCTCCTATGCTCCAGATGCTACATGCCACCACAACACAAGCTCCTTTTGTGTCTAAAATCATGCGCAACTAAATATAAGTCTATGGGCCAAAGTCTAACTTCATTTAAAAAGGAAATCAAAATGAAATGCAAGCGCCAATACTTGAACCTTGGACCCTTTGCTTCCTCTATGGCATCACTTCCTTGTCTCCCATGTGGCACCATTTGCCACTTGACCACAACTCCTTTTTGTGTCATTTTTCTCCACTTTTTATTCTTAAAGCCTACTTACGAACTCTCAGGGTTTTATTCACCTAAAACCAAAAGTTTCCTAAAGCCCAGGTTTGATCTCGAGACTTCATGGAAGCCCCCTACCCATCCAAAATCACTTACCTAATAGGTCCAACTTGCATTAGTGCTATTCTCTTATTCTCAAAAATTTTAAACGCTCCCGTGCCCAGGCCCAATGGGCCCAATTCTACTAGGCCCAAATTCGGGTCGTTACATTATTATCTCAATTTAATATTTAGTAGCTAGTATTAAATATTAGTAAACTAAGTGTTTTTAACACATTTGTGAGTGTTAGTGACCTATTAGGGCGACATAGGCCTTAGGTAGTGTTAATAAATTTGAGTGTGTAGGAGGTTCAATTCCAAGCCCAATGGATGTAGGATATAATGCCCTCGACATGACTCGATCTACTAGATCCGAATCTCAGGTGTTACGTCCTTCTTACAGATGTAACTTAAAATTTTCTCTTTCTTATTCATTCATGTAAACTTCTTTCTTTATATAACAAAATCTCTTATTGGCATACATTGTATGGTTACTCTTACATTTCGCCTATGTACAATTAACTATCTATAGCTACTACAGATTTCTTGTAAAAATACAATGCATGGTTATTATTTTGACTCAATAAAAACTTCAGGCTTTTCTACTTTATCTCTTAGTCTACTAGATGTACTTTGGGATACTACTTAATGAACTTATGCACAGACTTGAAATGCCAATTGTTTTCCTTTATATGCATAACAACCCAGCACACGACTTCCTTGGCATAGCCCTGGCATTGTCTCTCTGCATACATTCCTTCACTGACCTGAAAATAGAAAAAACTTTTTTAAGTTCGTAAGGACTTAGTGAGCTAAACTTTAAGATACCTTTTTCATTCATTCAACATTGCATATGTTAATTTTGCACATCCTTGAAGTGTTTCTTGACCTTTCTTCCTTCTTTGGTGGGTACAATACTGAGGCTAACATTTTCCTTCTTTTGTGACTTAACATCTATTTACCCTCTCTATCCTTTCGTAACTTTTATCTTTACATAATCCTTAACCTCTTCACTTACCTTATTATCAAACTTATAACTTATTCCATACTAACGATTCTTATCATTATCTATGGGCGGGGTAGACTGCACCCATTACTTATTTCAGAATTTGCTCATATATTCCTTACTTTAGTGAACTCTCTATACTTGCTTTTAGCTCTCATTTTTGCCTTGCCATGTACTTTGGCGCACACTAGCCTTTCTATTAATCCCTTGTAACTATACGGGGTTCGCCTTTCATTCGGTCTCCAGCCAAATGCATCATATTCAGATGGTCATCACAAGATTCATTCTTTAGATTTCTCCATGAAGGCTTTCTTTTCTAAAAATAGCCACGAAGGTGTCCTTTTAACAGAGATAGCCACAAAGACATATTTTTAATAGGGATAACCACAAAGGCATTCTTTTAACTAAGATAGCCACAAAGGCTTCCTTTTAGAAATAGCCACAAAGGTGTGCATTCAGAGATAGCCACAAAGGCTCTATGACCCCTTAAACCGGGCCTATATGCTACGGCCCAATCTGAGTAATTACATAAGCCATGAAGATGGCCAAAAGTTTTTTTTATAAGAAAAACTTAATTGTCTTGAAAATATGTCATTTTTAAAGCATCGTGTTCTGCTAAACTGTAAAAGTAACATATTTTAAGCGCACATTTAGTATGCTTTTGGATGATTTATCCCTTGATTTATGTAAAAATGTGCTTTTAATCCTTTCTTTTCATGTCTTATACCCAGGAAAGCACCCGATGATGAAAAGAACGTAAAACGGGCCTAAAACGAAGTAAATGGGCCATATCACGAAATAGACACGGCCTGGCCCAAAGACCACACAGCCATGCCTTGTTGAGCATCTAGAACATGGCCTCTCCCCCGATTTACACTGTCGTGCCTCAAAGTAGAAATCTGAACACGGCTTGAAGTCGAGCCACACGGGCATGTGCTATGGTCGTGCCTCTGTCGCTGGAATGAGCAATTTCAGTCGGAAAAGGATACTTAAGGAGAAAGAATCGCATTCCAAAGAACCTATATATAGCCCTTAAATGCCACCTTTGAGGGGGAGTCAAGCTAGGCCAAGGAGCCAAGCCGAAAAGGTCAAAATTGTGGGAATCGCTTGAAGTTAGCCAGTTTATCCATCCCAAGACGCCGGAGTTACACTCAAGACAGTGAAATTCTCCTTCAATTCCTTCAGGGAGTTTTAGGGATTTCTTATGTTTTGTTTTATCTTTTCTCTTGAGATGTTCTCTTTCTTAGTTATGAACTAAACCCTTCAGATACCTGAAGGGGATGAAACCTAGATGAATCTTGTTATTTGATTTTTTGAATTCTTTGATAAATACTTAAGTTGTTCTTAATTATACATGCTTAATCCAAATCTGATGTGCTTAGGTGGAGGAGGAATAGACCCTGCTTAAGAGTAGATCTAGCGTAATTAAACGGAGTTGATCCGAACGCCTAGAGATAGGGTTATGAGATTTTGCCGGATTAGGGTGAAACCTAATATAGGAATCCATAAATCAATTTACTGCTATTCTAGGGGGTTATTATAATAGAACGAGGGTTCCACTAATTAACCTACGGTTAGACGTTATTCGCCTTGAGAGAGGGTTTAGCATAGGTTAGGGAGTCCTACGGATCAAGCTAAGTAAATAAATCATATGATTGAGGGTTGGATAAAAAGTGAAGTCTAGGTAGATTCTTCCTGAAGCTATCATCGTGATCAATTGATTTTTTCTTCAAGATATTTCCCAATTCGTTCTTTTTATCTTTGTCCTTAGCTTAGTCATCGTTAATTTAGATTAAAACAAATTCACTTTTTTTTAGGCTAAACAATAAAAGGAAAGTTAGTATTAATACTTTTAGTTCCTTTGGGTTCGACAATCCAGTCTTGCCTAAGCTATACTACTGTTCGATAGGTACACTTGCCTTTAATCGTTGTCAGAGTTAGTTTCTAGGTTCGATCATTCTTTTATAAATTTTAAAGCTCTGATTTCAGCGATCAACTTTTTGGCGCATTTGCCGGGGAACTAAAATATTAAGAAAACTCTATTTTTATTACTTTAGCCATTATTTTTATTTTCAGCTATTTATTTTGTTTTTAGCTTAATTTTTAATTTTTCTACCTTTTCCTTCTTTTCTTTTCAGGCACCTCTAGTTTATGACTAGGAGGAACCTGAGAGGACCTTTAGTATACGACAGTGATATTGAAGCTACTGCTCGAAGGAATCGCTAAGAAATCAGGCGAGCCCTAAGCTATACAGAAAGAGAGGAAGAAGACAGATCCAATCCTACTGAAGGGATGGACGAAACTAATCCACCACCACACGATGTGGGGGAACGCAACGCTCCACGTACCATATTTGATTATGCTAAACCGCATTTAACAGGAGCGAAATCGAGTATTTTTAGGCCCGCTATAGCTGCTAATAATTTTGAATTAAAACCTAACACAATACAAATGATTCAACAGTTTGTTCAATTTGATGGTTTGCAGGACGAAGACCCAAATACTCATATAGCTAATTTCTTAGAGTTCTGTGATACCTTCAAAATAAATGGTGTTTCTGATGATGCCATACGTCTTCGGTTATTTCTTTTTCCATTAAGAAATAAAGCCAAACAGTGGTTAAACTCGTTACAACGAGGGTCAATCACTACATGGGATCAAATCACCAAAAAGTTTTTAATGAAATATTTCCCACTGGCCAAAATGGCCAAATTACGGAATGATATCTCTTCTTTTGTGCAAATGGATGTAGAGACATTATACGATGCATAGGAGAGATACAAAGATCTCTTGAGAAGGTGTCCACGCCATGGTTTACCCTTGTGGCTACAAGTCCAAACATTCTATAACGGTGTAAACCCCTCAACGAGACAACTAATCGACTCACTCGTGCGTGCAGTAACCTTGAACAACAAAACTCAAGAAATAAGAGTTCTTTGAAGAGATGTCACTGAATAATTATCAGTGGCAAGTTACAAGGACGAAACTGATGAAATCAGCCGGAGCTTTCAACATAGACACAATAACCATGCTATCAATATAGATGGAGATAATGAATAAAAAGATTGATAATTTGTGTTCTTCGCAGGTACATCCAGTAATGCAGTGCAACGCAAGTGGAACTGTGGCGAATTCTGAGTACCCACCCTACCAACCAGAAGCAGAGAGCGAACGGATGAACTATATAGGTAATAATTTCAGATCTAATAATAATCCATATAGTAATACTTACAATCCAGGTTGGAGGAACCACCCAAATTTTTCATGGGGAGGCCAAGGAAATTAAGGAAATCAAAGGCTACAAACTCCTCAAAACTTCCAAAATCAACCTTATCCATAAGAGAAGAAACCAACCCTCGAGGAGATTCTGGCAAAATTTTCGACATACACAGAAAAACGTATCCAAGAAACCGAGAGAACAATTAAAAGCAACGAGAGCCGAATCGGGGAAATTACCACGTTAGTCAAAGAAGTCACCAGTGCAATTGAACAACTCACAAAGCTCATGTCAGAACGACCGCAAGGACGTCTACCAAGTAGCAACGAGATTAATCCAAAGAAGCAAATTCAAGCCATAGCCGCTCAGGAAAATGCAGAGATAGACAAACCAATCTCAAAACAAGAAGACAAGGTAGACCAAGGTAAGATAGAGGTAACACAAGAAAAGCCAAAACCGGTAATCAAAGAGTACCAACCTCGCATTCCTTATCCCAAAGCATTAAAAATAGACGATTCAGAAGAACAGTTCGGATAGTTTCTTAAACTTTTAAAAAAATTACATATTAACTTACCCCTTCTTGAAGCTCTCTTTCAGATGCCAGACTCGAGGAAATTTCTAAGATAGCTCTTGACAAACAAATGCAAATTAGACGAAGAGCCACATGTAGAACTCAACGCAAATTGCTCAGCAATTCTACAAAATAGACTACGATAGAAATTAAAAGACCCAGGAAGTTTTACAATTCCATGTTTAATGGGTAGTTTAACTATTGATAATGCGTTAGCTGATTTAGGGGCAAGCATAAATGTCATGTCTTATACATTGTTTAAACGACTAGGTCTAGGGAAGCCCAAACAAACTAGGATGAGTATTCAGTTAGCTGATAAAACTGTTAGAATTCCTAGGGGCATTATCGAACATGTTCTCGTAAAGATTGATAAATTTGTTTTCCCAGTAGATTTTGTTGTTTTAGACATGGATGAGGATAATTCAATCTGTAACACCCCAAACCCGGTCAAACACTACGACCAAATCTGGTATGTTATAGGAGAGAAAATTTTGACAAACTAACTACAATACTGAGTTGAGAACATAATTTTGCAAATCGTTTCCGGCTTTCAACGAAAATTTTAGGCAGTGGTTAATCAGAATTGAGTTACGAAATCTGATTTACTAATGAAAGTCGAACTCTAAAGAATCTCGTAAAGCTATTAGTTTAAAAACAGGTTACGGTCTCTAATTGAAAACTTTAATTAGTTTGCTACTCTTTACCCTTGTTTCATTAATCGTTTGAAAATCGTTGGTTCAACGTTTTAATCTTAGAAAACTCCCACTTTAATTTTTTTAATAGGCATGCGATATCAATCTCAAAAATAAAACCCGAGTTAAAGTTAAGTAGCCTTATTACAGTCTCAAAAACCCAAACTTAACAGTGAAAGATAATACATAACGAAAATGAAAATACTTAAAGTAGTATGCATGGCCACCTTGAGTCCGTCCCGGCTCTGAATCCGCGATCTATTGATTACCTGCAAAATTCAGCAGAGGGGAGAGCCATCGGGACTCAGTGTGTAATTCCCTTACGAACGCAATTTGAGCCTAAGCATAATAACATGGCATATCAATAGTGCATGCAATGCAACCCCACCCATCCTAGATTTCCATCCACTACATCACCTGTATCCACCGAACACCCATGGCATCAAGCCACTGTGGTTCCAGACCACTTGTGACAGAGTCACAGAGTATAGAAACGTGGGGCCAATCCACTGTGGTCCAGACCACTGTGACGATCTCTGATAAGCATACGTGGGGCCAACCCACTGTGGTCCCAGACCACTGAGATAAGTCACTGATAAATATATGTATTCGTGGTTCCAAACCATCGTGTGGTCCGACCATCGCGACAAATGAGTCACTGAATAGCACTTCCCCTCTATCATCTCCCATAACCCATGCACATAATATCATATTGAGGTGAGTGCTATATACTTTCAATGTACAGCATATAATTAACTCATGCATTCAATAATACAGAAATACCATCATAGCAGAACTTACCCTGTGTCTCCAACCTTACCCACGAGGGTATCTTGACTAACAGCATAGTCGTTTCAGTTTTTAGCCTACACAGACATTAACATGAATTATTTTAGTAAAGTAAAGTGTAACCATTACACACCTGGTAACGTGTAAGACTAGACTTTCTACGTCGACGCTCTCACTAGCAGGGACGACAACTATTTGCCTATCCTAGGCAGATGTCGGCTCTCTACCATAGCCCGGTGAAAAGTCACGAACTGCCGACACAGCACGCTTCTTAAACTTAGGAGCAGCGACTACAGGTTCACTCTCCTCAGGCTCCCTAGTCACACCCTCCTTGGATCGGCTAGCCCTCATATCCATGATAAAATTCTTGATCAGTACTTAGAGAAAAACGTTTGATTGTCTATCAAAGAAATTCGGTTAAGACAATGAAAGGGAAAAAGGAAAATGGGCAACCCTAAATCAAGAGAATCTCATTACCTCACGAACCCAAATGGATGATATGGTTCGGCACCCAACCGACCTTCAGCTTCGGACTACCACTGCTCGGCTGATGGAGTATCCCAGAGTAAATGTTCCAAAAGAGAGAACAAAAAGGAGGGGTTAGCCGAAATCTAAACACCAAGAACAAAATAGCCATTCGGCTAAGACCACACAAAACCGAAAAAGAGAATAAGAAAGAAAAGCAAGAGTCCCTCCCTACCTTGCACGATAGAACCCTACTGAAGAAGAGACTTTCGGCAACCCACAGAGATGCTTCTTGATATACGGTTGCCAATGGTAGATGAGTAAAGGTGGTTTGGCTAGCAGTAAAAAGTGTAAGAGTCGATTAATGTGATGTCAAAAGAGATTTGGCTAGAGAAGACAGAAGTAGAAAGAAAAGAGTTTCGGCTTCTAAAAAGAGAGAAAAGAAAAAGGTGGAAAAGATGAATAGATGAAGACTAAATATTCGGCTAGGGGATGAAAGAGGGTTCGGCTAAAGAAACAAAAGAAGTAGAAAGAAAAGAAAAAGAAGGAGAAGAAGAGATGCCCGAATGGTCACACTACTTTCAGCTAGTGCCAAAGGAGTGAAAGAGATGAATAGAAGAAGCTGACAGTTTCGTTACAGTGAGAAATAAGGAAACCGAATGAGAGAAAAGAGAGAACTCCCGGAGACTTGCAAAAATTGGCACTAACTCCTTAATGACCGAAAATGCTAACATGAAGAATACCTAAGACATATGGGAAGTTCGACACACCCACTTAGCAAGTAAATCGAAATCCTCCTCCCTTCACACACCCCACATTCGGCCAACTACTCAACTAGCCACCCAATCCCTTGTTCAGCTCCTACTTTCACTCTTGTTCACTCATTCAAATGAGTTTGAATAATTCTAACTCCCCCTTTCACTCATGGCCACATCTTCAAATTATTTGACTCCTTCAACACCCGTCCATGCAGTGCCCTTGCTGAATCCACTACCCCAGCTCCTTAGGCGCAAAAATAAAACTTCACATTGCTGACCACGTGACTCGAACCCCTTCTCCCTGCTGCTCCTCCCTTGTGACGCCACTTCAAGCACTCTAAGTGGCACCTCCTTGCCACCTTACCACCTCTGTATTTGTGTTAACAAAACACAAATGAATTCCCCTAAAGCCTGCCTGAGCTAGCTCTCCCCTAAAGTGCCTAAAATTAAAATTTTCACCAAGGCTCAGGCTTAACCCCGAGCCTTCCCAGGACCCTTAAACACATCATAACAACAAAAAAAAACATGCCAACACGTAGCAACATACAATAATGCCAAGCCCCTAAATCCAAGATGTTGCACAATCCCTTTATGTCTAGGAAGACCCTTTTTAGCAACTGCCAAGACTAAAATTGATGTTGCCACAGGCAAGTTTATACTTTGTGTAGGTGACGACTCAATCAGTCTTCAAGTCCTCAACTCGATCAGAACATCAATCAACAAAGGTGAGAAAGAAAACACTTTTGATAACAATTCAATCCCACCTTCTTTTCAGGAACCACCGAAAAAGGGAAAGACTGAACCTGATCCTCAGTTCAGTGCCAACAAGGAAATAACGCACAAGAAACAAGGGATTCAGACTAACGAACTAGACGAGTGGAAAACAGACTTCAAAGAAAAATTAGGGATACACGAGGAAGAACTAGAGTCACACAAAGTTAAGCCAAAAGAGCACTCAGAAGAACTCGTAGGAACATCAAACCGCTTTAAAATAGAGACCAGGTACAGCTAGATACATTAGATCACCACACCATCGTAGTAGACCCACAAACATCTCCTTCTGATCCTATTAAGAATAAAGAAATATCTTTCAAGATAATTAATGTATTCCCACACAGAATAGTCGAGGTAAGCAATCCAACATTCGGCACTTTTAAGGTAAATGCTTCTCAACTCAAACCATGTCAAGAACACAGCACTGTCAGCATGAGGGAAGATATTCAAACTTTTAAACCACCCTGAAATTTTCAAAAAAGAGAGATGAAAGTCTAGCTTAAGAATATAAACGAGCGCTTCTCGGGAGGCAACCCGAGCACTAACCTTACTTATTTTTGAATTTATTTTCATTTTACATTTCCTTTTTCTTTATTTTTCTAAACTAACCAGAAATGCGGATTTCCAGGCCACATGATCTTACACACGGCCGTGTCCGTGGCCGTGTGGACCACTGGAATCTTCATACTGACATAGCAGAGGCCGTGCGAACCAGTTCAATCACCCCCCGACATCACAGATCCAACCACTCTTCCTCACGGGTACCGACAGAATGGCACGGCCGTGCCTCTCGGCCGTGTGAAGCTACTGACTTACATAGCATGACCAACACACGCTCATGGCTCCCAACCGTGCCTACATACTGACTTACCAAGCACGGACGTGGATGGCTGAAGCATGGGCACGGGGTAACAGCACACTCTAACACACGACCGTGCGAAGCAGCCGTGCAAATCGACACGCCCCCAGTCCACGGGCGTGGGAGCATGCCAGATTTGAAACTCTATTTAAACCCCACAGCCCTTCCCCCTCTCCCCATCTTCAGTCTTCCTTCTTTTCCTTTCAAAATTTTTTCCCTTTCCTTGGAAAAAGTGTCCAGACTCTTAAGCCACGCTAAAACCACGCCGAAGAAGCAGAAGCAACCCAACATAGTTTCCTTAACAGAGACCCTACATATAAGTTCATGCCGGCCGCTTCATCCAAACAATAGGCCAAGGGTCTTTGAGACCAATCAGTTTCTATTTTTCGTTTCTATTTCCTTTCATTCTCGTTTTCTTTAATAATCTTATGATTAATTAGTTTAATTTAATTTAGTTTCTTAGTGTCAGGTTCACCAGGCTGCTTGGGAATCATGCTGACCACCACGATAACCATGCCACTTCTGCCACCGCCAGCACCTCTCCAGCCTTAGAGGTCACACCCACCTCGTGAACCATCCAACAATAAGGACTCTTCAGTCCATTTATCTTTCATTTTCATTTCACTTACATTTTTGTTTCCTCTTTCTTTATTTTTCTTATCTTTAATTCTATACTTAGTTTATTTTAATTAGGTCTTAATGAATCCTGGCTACTTCTCATAGCGCTACCCAATTTCTTCATCTAGCGCAGGTTCGTAATCCAGACCGACCATCACCGCCACCAAAGACACTCCTCCGGGAAAACATCCACAATTCAGGGAGTAATTCGTTTCCCTTGTCTTTTGACTTATCCCTTAAATGTTATTATCTATCTTTGTACATTGAGGGCAATGTACATCTTAAGTGTGGGGGGTGAATAGTTATTCTGAGAAAATGCCTAACTTTCTGCATTGTTTTCAAATCCCTGAATTTAATCTTGTTTGAAAGTAATTTTCTCATATTACTAATTAAGATGAAATTTCTGATGGTTTATGATTTTTATTGATATGTTTTTGAATAAGTCATAGTTAATTGTGCATTGATGATTAAACTTAAAGAATACTAGAGAATCAAGCATGATAAGCCTAATTTTCAAAAATTTAAAATTTTAGGTTGTTAACCTAAGTTTGAATATTACTTTGAAGTTTGATATTTACAAGGTTGATGTCAAAAAAAAAAAAACACCCATAATTTTTGTGAGACTTTGAGCCTTATAGAGCATCTACTACTTTTCATGCTCACTTTATTGATTATGAGTGTGTCAACCATGAACTGTTATTCTAGAACTTGCCTTGATTATACATGTCAAGACCACAGTTATGATTTGATACACAGAGATGATAAAGGTACCTAGGTTTTAACCCACTTACACCACTAAAAAGCCTACCCTCATAATTAACCCCTAGTGAACCCCGTTGTGCCTAATAACCCTTCTTTTTTACTCACCCACTAATAAACCAAAACCCTTTGTATTTGTTATCACCCTTCCTTTTGACTACCCTTTAATCGAGATATGATTTGATTAAGTTTTTATTATAAGTTGAAATTGTCTTTATTTAGTTGTTCTTAAAAAAAACCAATCAAAGTATAGTTAGTATTAGTATTATGAAGAGTGAGCTTATACAGGTTAAAATCAAATTACAATAAGCTCGTATTAGTAGGTTTATTATTATTTTCAGTTGATGTAATTATTATCTCAGAAATTTTTAGGAAGGTAACTTATCAATTCAGTCTCGATTCTAACCTTCTAATTTTAGCCTTTATACACACCTTTAACCCTAGCCCCATTACAACCCTAACAAAGACCTTTTGATCTGTTTATCATCTCATTTTACAGTGGTGGAGATTTGATTTTCAGGTAAGCCTATGGGATTAACTTTTTAGGTTCGACTTATGAGTGCTTAATTTTGACCCTTAAACACTTTTCAAGTGATTTGAGTGAATCTTTTGTGAGGATATCAATCCTTGTCAGTTTTGAATTAAAGGTAATTGTTCAGATAAGGGGAGACGCATCTGTTTTCGTGCTACAAATGAATGACTTATCTTGTCTGAATCTTTAGGACTCTTTGAATTGAATTATCCATGTATAAATTATCTATGAATTAGGATAAGGCATTGTTGATAGGAATTATGAATCATGGAAAGTTCGTTTTAACTGTAAGTTGAGAATTTTGCTTGAGGACAAGCAAAAGCTTAAGTGTGGGGGTATTTGATAAACCGTAAAAGTAACATATTTTAAGCACACATTTAGTATGATCTTGGATGATTTATCCCTTGATTTATGTAAAAAATGTGATTTTAATCCTTTCTTTTCATGTCTTATACCCAGGAAAGCACCCGAGGATGAAAAGAACGTAAAATAGGCCCAAAATGGAGTAAATGGGCCATATCACAAAATTGACACGGCCTGGCCCAAATACCACATGGCCGTGCCTTGTTGAGCATCTAGAACACGGCCTCTCGCCTGATTTACACAGCCGTGCCTCAAAGTAGAAATTCGAACACAGCTTGAAGTCAAGCCACACGGGCGTGTGCCATGGCCGTGCCTCTGTCGCTGGAATGAGCAATTTCAGACAAAAAAGGATACTTAGGGAGAAGGAATCGCATTCCAAAGAGCCTATATATAGCCCTTAAGTGCCACCTTTTAGGAGGAGTCGAGCTAGGTCAAGGAGCCAAGCCGGAAATGTCAGAATTTTGGGAATCGCTTGAAGTTAGCCAGTTGATCCATCCTAAGAAGCCGGAGTTATACTCAAGACGGCAAAATTCTCCTTCAATTCCTTCAGGGAGTTTTAGGGATTTCTTATGTTTTGTTTTATCTTTTCTCTTGAGATGTTTTCTTTCTTAGTTATGAACTAAACCCCTCAGATACCTGAAGGGGATAAAACCTTGATGAATTTTGTTATTTGATTTTTTGAATTCTATGATAAATACTTAGGTCGTTCTTAATTATGCATGCTTAATCCAAATCTGATGTGCTTAGGTGGAGGAGGAATAGACCCTACTTAAGAGTAGATCTAGCATAATTAAGCGGAGTTGATCGAACGCCTAGAGATAGGGTTACGAGATTTCACCGGATTAGGGTGAAACCTAATATGGGAATCCATAGATCGATTTACTGCTATTTTGGGAGGTTATTATAAGGGAATGAGAGTTCCACTAATTAACCTAGGGTTAGACATTATTCGCCTCGAGAGAGGGTTTAGCATAGGTTAGGGAGTCCTACGGGTCAAGCTAAGTTAATAAATCATATGATTCAAGGTTTGATAACAAGTGAAGTCTAGGTAGATTCTTCCTGAGGGTATCGTCATAATCAATTGAGTTTTTCTTCAAGATATTTCCCAATTCGTTCTTTTTGTCTTTGTTCTTAGCTTAGTCATTGCTAATTTAGATTAAAACAACTTTACTTTATTTTAGGCTAAATAATAAAAAAGAAAGTTAGTATTAATACTTTTAGTTCCTTTTGGGTTCGACAATCTGGTCTTGCCTAAGCTATACTACTGTTCGACAGGTACACTTGCCTCTAATCGTTGTCAGAGTTAGTTTCTAGGTTCGATCATTCTTTTATAAATTTTAAAGCTCTAATTTCGGGGATCATGTTCCTTTCAATAAAAATTTATTTGTTCCTTTTTAATTAAAAATGTTCTTATTGTAACTTAGTTTTTAAATCACAAATATGTTGCGGCTAATAATCACTAAAACATTTATTGTTCATTTAAAAATTATATAAAAAGAAATCATGCAATATTATCCCAAAATATCAAAATAGAAATCCCATGCCACAGTTCATAATTTAAAAATAAAGTCCCACATTATTAAAAAAAATAGCCATGATCAAGAGATCATTAATCCGAGAGCCCCTCCGAAGATCCAAATCTGAGCCTCAATTACGAGGATTACATGAGATACACACATAACATGGGTGAGCTTTAAAAGGCTCAGTGTGAGATCGTCACAAATATATATTTCAACAAGTAGCATAACACATCCAAATCATCATAACTGTAACTTTTACGAAATTCACATATGATCAGATTTAATGAACATAACAAGTTATGCTTATGTAATAATACACATTTCAAAAATTTCCAAACCTATCTCCACTACACACCAATATCGAGTTCCCTAGAACTCGTCCATCTGTTAACACACCATTTATGGACAAGCCACCACATAGATATCGATAAACGGTCACATAACACATCGTGGACAAGCCACCACATAATTGCCTATAACGGCCACATAATCACAGTTAAACTACCACATAACTTCTTCCTTTAATAATCCCACCCCATGTACATGATAAGACCATTTTAACACATATGTTTCACTTTACACATTTTTCACATATTCATGCTCGTAAATCATATTTCTCGGTTTTTACACATATGCATGTATCATGCTTACATTTTCACATATCACATAGTTTTCACTTTAGGATGCTTTAATATACATATTTATATTAAAAAATGGATCTTAACATACACATACCTATATCACATGTTTAGATCATCACATATCAATCTAGCCATAAACCACATAACATAAAGTTGAGATCAACATTACATACATCACATATCACAAATCATGGATTTTCACAACACTTAATAGTTTAGGACACTTAATTGGATTCCTCTTTAATTGAGTTTTTCAACTCCACTCGAGTACTTAATGTACTTACAAATTAATTAATTTACATTTTATTAAAGTAAATAACATTATATTTCACTTAAAATGAGAGTTAGATCACACACCTTAAACAAATCTAAATCGTACGCTTCTTTGTAGAAATCTTATTTAGATTTAGTCCTGATCGTAAATCTAATCACACGATTAACCCATTCTAGTCATGATCTAATTGAATAACATAACTTTTAATACGAGATCTAATGTGAAAATATCACCAACACTTACCCTCAATTTGAATGCTTGGATTCATCACTCTTACGATGTCACACTATTGGTTTCTCGGAAGATTCTTGCTCGGTCCTTCATGTTGACACGAGATCATGTTAGTACTTAAGAATTTTAAAATAATAAAATTAAACACAAAATTTTCTAAGCCCTATACCATTCGGCCATGTCATAATAATTCTAGGATGAAGGATTTTTAATCCCAAAACTTCACTTAAGTTTATTTCATTACAAAATGATCGAAGGAACGAAAATAGAGCAAAATCAATGGTTGGATAATCTAAAATAATTGAATAAAAGAAAAGAAAACATGTGTTTTAGCCACTAGGGTAATTGGAAAAAGAAAGAGAAATAAAAAAAATAAGAAATCGTTCACTGATGGCGACGACGATGGTGGTCCAACAACGTCAATTTGGCGGTGGGGTGCAATGGTCTGATGGCGGTGCAAAAATACAAGTAGGGAGGAGGGTTCAGTCACTTTCAATTGAAAGAGAGGAGAAAAGAAAGAAGAAAGAGAAAAATGATGAAGGAAGAGATGGCCCACGGTGGCGCATGATGGAAGAGGGGAAGGGGAGCAAAGCAAAAAGGGAAGTAGAGGTTGGTTATGGACGGTAGGGATGTGGTGGTGCAAATAAGCTTATAGTGGAGAAAAGAAAAAGTGTGATGTTGGTAGTTGTCAAAAGAGAGAAAAGAAGGGTGGAGAGGAGAAAAAAAAAGAATAAAATGGTGGAAATGGGGGTCTATGGCTGGCGGGTCTTTTTGGTGGTTAAAACATGCACTTTTGGTAATGGTGGGGAATGGGAAAGGTGAGGGAACATAGGAGAAATAAGGGGGATGTGTTTCACTTAAAAATGCAAGTTTGACTTGCTAATGGAGGAAAATAATCCTTCTTATATGGCAGCATAAGTGGACGAGAAAGGCTTGAATGCACAAGCTAATAAAGTGAAAAAATTAAATAAATATAATGGGCACATAGGGGTTCGAACTAGGAACTTCAAGGATAGCTAAGGAGTACTTAAAAACTTGACCACTTCACTTCCTTATTTTCAATAATATGTAAGTAATTTTAAGACATAAGAGCTAGCAATTTCACCCTCTTTACTAAATTAAAATTAATTAAGAAAATGGGACGTGACAGGCTCACTTATAAGAAAATTGGTATTTTTAACGGTAGGGATATCCCTAAACTCACCTTCGTGACGTTTACCCGTCATCACTGGTACTCACCCAACCATCCTTTAAATATTCCAAATGATGTCTTAGCCCAACCATGGTCTTTAGAGTACCAAGGACTTTTCCTTTGAGAGATTCGTGTTTTTAGTCCCGATGGACCCCTTGAGACGACTTCAGAGACAGAAAAAGACACTTCATGCATACTCATACATGACAGACTCGTTCACAACTGACTTACTCATAGTAGAATCTTTCACAATAGAATTATTCATATAATCTGTAACACCCCAAAATAGAACCTAGAAGTTTTAAGGGTATTTTAGGGATTTTAGTTGTAATAGCTCGTTTTTAGTGAAATCAGAATAGTGGTTTTAGGACCACAAAATTGACATGAAAATATTTATTTTATTATTATTTTAATATTTACGGTATGTTAGCAGTGTCATATAAAAATTTTGTTAAGAAATTTTGTCATTTGCATGCTTAATTTGGTGAAAAGGACTAAATTGTAAAAAGTGAAAAAGTAGATTTCTAGTAGCTAAAGGTATCAAATATCTATGAGACATTAAATTTAAAGGGCTTCATTGGTAATTAGACCATTCATATAGTTATTGGACATTCATGGAATGGTTTTATTGAAATTATTAATGTTTTTAAAGGTTATTTTGGTAATTAGGTAATTAAGGTTAAAATTAATAAAAGGAAATCTATTTTGTTTCATTCATCTTCTTCCCTACCGATTTTGAAGTCTAAGAACAGCATTTTAGGGTTCAAAATATTCAATCAACTTTAAAGCTTGCATGTAAGTGAAATTTGTCTCATTTTTAATGATTTTTATGTTTTCAGAATCGTTGTAGTTAATCTAGCTAGCCCAGGGACTAATTTACAAAACTGTTAAATGTTTAAGGTTTTTCCATGAATTTTATTTTATAATTTATGAAGTTTGATGAAATATTATGAGTCCTTATTGATAAATAAACAAATTTTGTAAAGTGATTTTTGATAAAAATGTCAATTAGGGATTTATTTGTAAAAATAGTAAAAGTACATGGTGAAATTGTAAAATAATGATTTGTATGAGTTGATATGTGTTCATAATAAATTTGGCTCGCATGGGTTAGTGATGAAATTGTATAAATTTCCATTTACGAGCTTAAGGACTAAATTGTAAATAAGTTAAAATGTTGAGGGCAAAATTGTAAACTTGCAAAAGTATGAATTTTGGATTAAATTGAATAGTGTGTGAATTAAATAAATTGAATTTGCTTATTTAGATCAGGGTAAAGCTAAAGCTTCGGATTAGTTGACTCAGTTTCTATGCTTTAATCGTCGAGGTAAGTTCGTATGATTAAATACCACTTTAATGTTATTATAAATGATATGTTGATATGTTAAATGCTATGTAAACTGAATGGTGAAAATCCAATGATGCCATGATGTCTATCGAGCCCCGTTTAAACCTTAGAAATTCGTAGGATATAAATGACATGTCATTAGGGATCCATGCTTCGGGTGCTGGTCTTGAATGTCCTATTGATGGTTGAGATCCTACATTTGTTGCAGATACTTCACAGCTCGTGTGAGCACCATCGTGTAGCTTACATTCTGACCCATAGCTCGTATGAGCAGGCCTATTTCATAGCTCGTGTGAGCAATGATGTAAAGGAAAGGAAATATTACGATTATATGTTTAGCACACTTCGTGTGAGCTATCCCGCGTATCCGATGATATTCTAAACAGTTCAACGGGCAGGAAAAGGAAAGAAATGGTAAGTGTTCAAAATGAACCATTACATGTATGAAAAAGTAAAGTAATGATAAGTTTTATTGGAAGTATACTATGTTAATAAAATTGATGATTTCAAATGAATTATGTTCATGCATAAAGGCTTATCTATGTTAAGTTCATGTGATTCATGTTGAATATGCTAACATATGTTGTGGTTGGATTTTATAATGCTTATTCTTAATGTTTATTAATGAAATGGTCAGTTATGTTTTATGTTTTATGAACTTTCTAAGCATTATGTGCTTACGTAGTTTTCTTTCCTATGATTTATAGATAATCAGAAGCTCGCTCGGTTAGGAAGCTCGTCTAAGACCTATCACACTATCCCACAATTATATCGGTAGATTTTGATGTTTGGTCTAGGTTATAATGGCATGTATATATAAACTTTTGTTTAATGTTTAGTTGATTTTATGGAATGTTGCTTTGACCTTGTGGTACTTATGGTACTTTAAAGCCTTTGATGGTTGGTGTTGATATGGCTAAGTTGATGTATGTTTCGAATCACCAATTTGGTATGTGATGATGAAGTTTGATGTGTGTCAATTGTGGTATATTTTAGTATGGAAATGTGTTAGTTGTGAATGGTTGATGAATGGTTAAGTATGCACACGTTTAGATATGTTGGATGTTTGATGATTGAGGTGTCTTATTGGCATATTGGTTGGATGTATTTTGGATCCCTGGATGGGTCTTTTATGCACGTTTTGAGCATGTAATATCCTGGATATGGGCTTGTGCATTTTTGCTTAATTATATGAAATAGTATGTCTTATGTGCTATGGATGTGTTGTGTGCATTTTTTAGAATCTTGGAAATGTAAGGAAATGCCTTAGGAAATGGTAAGTTTTAGAGTTTAAAAGAGGAAACCGAAGCAGAGGGGCCTTAAGAGAAAATATAGGGTATTTATGACACAAGAATCAACTTGTTAAAGTGGCTTGAAAGCTCTACTTAAGGCCCTGGTAAGTGACGCCACAAGCAAGGGTTAGGGGGCCAAGGATCGAGTCGCGTGGGAAGCAAAATAATGTTTTATTTTTCGGCATTAAGAGGGAGAAGTGGACGGCATTAAGTCAAAAGGGAGGTGTTTTATATTTGTTAAAATTCGGCAAATAGATGGATAAATGATGGAGTATTATAGGTATTTTTAATTAAGAGATAAGAGATAATTGAGGGATTAATTCTATTAATTTTTAAACAATGTGATAAAGGAGAAAAATGTGGGAGAAGTGGTGGCCAAGTAAGGGATTCTAAGCTTAATAGTTTCGGCTAAGCTAGGAAAAGGAGATAGCCGAAATTATCAAATATATATTCATCTTTTCTCTTGGTTTTCTTTTATTTCTCTCAACTCTTGCCTAGCCGAAATCTTTTTCTTCCTAAAAATCACCATTGCCGATTTCTCCCAAGTCCCCTACTCCTCCATTGAAGCTGAATCCCCATTGTAAATCCTCTCCTTCTTCTTTTACAAACGCAATCAAAAGCTGAAGATACCAATAGCCCTAGCCGATTTCTCATTAAGCCTCAAAAGCCGAAATTTTGATCCACATCAAGGCCATAGCCGAATATCTTTGAGATTTCAAGCAAGAGGGTTGTCGACTTATACATTAAGGGTAAGGGCCAACAGTCATTTGATTTCCATTCTTTTTCTTCTAGACTTAAGCCGAAACTAAGAAATCTAACCCTATTATTTTTCTAGCCGAAACTTGGAAGGAGGCTTCGGGATTGGCCAATTGTCTACTTCTAGGAAGGATCTTCCGGGATTTTAAAGGTTTTAAGGTAAGTCATATTTGACATTTGGCCAAGGGCCATTGGTTGTGATTAAATGTTAGGAGTTGATCTAACATGTGTTTTTAGGGATTTTGACAGAAACTATAACCAAGGAGTTATTCCGGGATTTAAGAACCTTAAGGTAAGTGACTATGAATATTTGGCCAAGGCTCTGTTTTAGTATTTAGATCTATTTTTATGTGTTTAAGCCAAAAAAAACCCAGTTAATGGATCTAGTGAGTAGTCGACTATAAAGAAAAAACACTACAAATTTTGGGATTTGATCTTTGATCCAATCGGCAGTAAGGGATTAAAGATCTGAAGCCTAGATCAAGTTTTCGGGTTTTCAAGAAAAGCATTAATACCAGGTGTGTATCCCACACTATCTTTTAATAAGATTTATGACAATATTTAATATGAGCATGTTTATAAGAATGTGAATATGGCTAAGGTACCATGCTATGGTACAAAGTACTCAGGTACATTTTCCTACTCCTACTAGGATTATGGTAAAATATCTGTTATGACACGCATATGAATTATAAGAATGTGAATAAAGAAATTGGCATGATTGTATGACATGGGCATATGGGTTATTCTGAAAGGGGAAGTGAAAGTGGTGGTTTATACCACGATATCTAAAAGTGGTGACTTCGGTCACATTATCTGAATGTAGTGACTTCAGTCACGATTATTTAATCTGGTGGCTATGCCATGAATTTTATAAGGGCGATGAGCACGTCGACTGCAGCGACTGCCTTCGATGGTGTGTAGCGGATGGAGGGTTGACTTAATAGTCCTCATGGTGTGCAGAATGGTACGGGTGATGTGTAATGGATGGCATATAGGTTTGGGTTCGGGTTGCATCACTTTTTCCTATCTGATATGTAAATATGTATGTGATATGATAATGTATGCCTGAGTTATTAAATTTTAGTGTTGGTTACACATTGAGTCTGTTTGACTCACCCCGTTGGGGAACTTTTTCTTCCAGGTGACGATCGGTGATGGACCTGGCCACAGAAACTTAGGGGTGGCGTGTGGGCTCGAAATTTATTTTATTTTGGACTTTCTTTATTTTAAGTACTCTGAATTCAATTTTTGGGATTATTTGATGTAAGAAGGCCATAGTGAACTACTTTATATTACTTTTACTTATTATGTTACGAAATTTTACCAATTAAGAGATTAAGGAAATTTTTTTTTTAAATAAGCTCTAAATGTTTTATCACCTAAAATAAAAAGGTTTACGATATAAGATAAACTTGTTTCCAACTCGAGCCCAACCCAAACAATTTTTCTTTCAAAAGACACTATTTTCCAAAGTAACAAAAGAATTTTGAACCGGTTTATATCGAGGAACATACCAGATCCGGTCAGGGCTCGTGGGCTGGGTTTGGGGTGTTTTAGTTTGGTATCAGAGCCAGGTTTTAAACTCTCGGCCTGGGGTTTAAAGCCCACAATGTTTTAAAATTAAGGCCCAAATGAATTTTGAGAAAGTTTTTAAGCAGGTTTTTCTGGCATGGCACCTAAGTCTCCGACCATGATCCACTGTAAGTAAGTACCCTAACCATCTATGTGATTTATGTTATGGATTGTAGAAGGGTATAAATGGAACGTAGAATAGTGTGATAGGTACTTAAACCCTAGGATTAGTTTACCCCAACAAATACATAAGACTTAATGCTTAATTAAACAAACCTATGGATAAGTCGCCGAGTTAGGGTGTGGCAACCCCTGTGCGCATGTCTAGGATTGGATCTGGAAGAGCCTGGTACTTAAGCAGTCCTAGTGACTCACCTCCTCTTCGCTGGAATCCTACCTGGTGCATAGCTTCGTTTCACCCTAACCAAGAGGGCTCAGTCACAGGCTAAACACAATAACTAAAACCCGAAAAGGATTAGCCACATTTTTATGGAAACCCTAGTTTTAAAAAAAAGTCAACAAACTACCCTTTGAATAGTGAAAATTATTATTTTTGAAAATTTTCTAAAAATTTCTAAGTTACAAAATTAGCTAAATACCCCTGGTTGTGAAATTACAAAAATGCCCTTGGTTTATAAAATGTCCGAACTACCCACAGTTTTATCAATATTTCCTTACTTTATAACAAGTCCAGAAATCCTAATTTGCAAAATATCAAAATACCTTGATTTTGGAAAATTATGAAATTGCCCTAAACCTACAAATTACCAAAACGACCCTAACTTCCAAAATTTTGCAACATCACCGTTTTGGAAAACAAGTTCTCAAAAAGGAACCCCCAAGTTTTGCAAATTTTGAAATACCCCGGAATTATTAAAGCTTTACAAATTTACCCTGGTTTAGTACCAAAATACCCTCGAGTTTCAAAATTACCAAAATACCCTCAGATTTCAAAATTTCCAAAAAAAATACCCTCGGGAATGCAAAATTACCAAAAATACCCTTATTGACAAAATCACCAAGGAACCTTATTTTGAAAAATTACGAAAATATCCTTGTAGGACAAATTACGAAAATACCCCTGGGGTAGGAATAGACAAAACTATAGAAATAATGAATGTGTATGGTAGATACTACCAAATGAATGGTTGGATGAATGTACTTCTCTGAATTAGGATAGAGAACTTGAACCTTTGATGACCGAAAAAACCCATATTAATTCTCGTTTCATAAAATTTCTTCTCGGATAATCAGTGGAACATATACTAATACATAAAATTTCCTAATCAGATTAAGGTACGATTGTAAGAATGAGCTCTAAGGGACGTGGTCGTAACGTCCGAGGACGCGGTAGGGGTAGGATGACCATATCTGAACCCGTTAGGTCGGGTCAGGGATCTGATAATGAGGTACCACCGCCACCACCACCACCAGCTGTTGGTGGGGAATAGCAAGATCAGACGGGAGATGATGCTGTATTGCAGGCTGTGCTGCGAGTTCTGAATATGGTGGCTGGAGCGGAGGAAATATGGGAGCTCAAAAATCAGTACCCGAGCGACTCCGAGCTAATGGAGCTGAGGTGTTCCGTGGAGTATCGGACAAAGACCCGATGACGGGTGAATATTGGTTAGAGGCAACCGAGCGGATTATGGATGAGCTCGATCTAACCCCTGAGGAGATGTTGAAAGGAATGGTGGCGCTGTTACACGATGGAGCGTATCAATGGTGGTTAACAGTTCGGGATGGTGCCGCGGCTGAGGATCTAACCTGGGAGTATGTTAAGGCAGCATATCAGAAGAAATATGTTGGCACACGGTATACTGATGAGTAGAGAAAGGCTTTTCTGGGGCTGGTTCAAGGGAACAAGTCCGTAGTGGAGTATGAAGCTGAATTTCTGAGATTGAGCCGGTATGCTGGAGGAATAGTAGCTATGGAGCATGAGTGATGTGTCCGATTTGAGGATGGATTAAGGGATGACCTAAGGTTGTTAATAGCTCCACATCAGGAACGGGAGTTTTCTGCTTTAGTAGAGAAAGCTAAGGTAGCTGAAGGAATTAAGGATTCTGTGAAGCAGAATATGGATCGGAATAGGCCAAAAAGAGGTTTTGGATCATCAGGATCATCTGGGAATAAGAGGCTTAGAGTTGATGGGCCGCGAGGTCAGCAAGCTGCTACAGGAAGGCAGTATCGTACCTGTGGTTAGTGTGGGAAGAAACACTTAGGAGAGTGTTGGAAAAAGACAGGAGGATGCTTTAAGTGTGGGTCCAAGGACCATATGATTAAGGACTGTCCTATGAAACCAGATGGGAATCGACCAGTAGCTCAAAATGATAATCAGGCTGGTAGAGGTGGACAGCAGTTCAGCGAGGTCGTGGTCCGAACAACAGAGGCAATGGTGCCGGCAGAGGACGTGGAACACCGAGCAGAGGTGTTACTGAGGCTAGAAAGCTGGGTTTGGTTTATGGAGTTCGCCGGAGGGAGGATGGAGACGCATCGGACTTCATAACCGGTACGTTCATTATTTATGGCAAGCCCTATTTTGCTCTAATTGATGTGGGCTCGACCCATTCTTATGTTGCATATAGTGTAGCCGAGACACTAGGCCTAGACTCTGAACTCTCTGATAGGCAGATGACTGTAGTAACCCATTAGGCCAACTGTAGTGGTCAATAAGACCTTTCGGAGTGTACCTCTAGAGATTCAGGGAGTGAACTTTTGGGCTGACTTAATGGAACTACCCTTCGAGGAGTTCGAACTCATACTTGGTATGGATTGGCTAGTAAAGCACCGGGCCGTGTTGGATTGTGCGGCTAAGCGAATGGAGTTAAGGACCTCGGAGGATGAAGTAGTGGTTATGATAGGAGAAAGAAGAAACTACTTGTCTAATGTAGTTTCGGCACTAAAGGCTGAAAAGATGGTGCGGAAAGGGTGCAAGGCATTTTTAGCCTTCATAAGTACGTTAGGTGGAAAGGAAGAAGGTATTAGTGGAGTTAGAACGGTAAGGGACTTCGTGGATGTTTTTCCAGAAGAGCTACCAGGAATACCCTCAGATAGGGAGGTGGAATTTGGAATAGACTTGCTACCGGGAACTGCTCCTGTGTCAATCGCTCCATACCGAATGGCGCCAAAGGAGTTGGTTGAGCTCAAGGCTCAAATCCAAGAGTTGTTGGATCGTGGGTTTATCCGACCCAGTGTGTCTCCGTGGGGAGCACCAGTCCTGTTTCCAAAGAAGAAGGATGGAACTCTGCGTATGGGCATAGATTATCGTCAGTTGAATAAGCTGACCATCAAGAACAAGTATCTTTTGCCAGGGATAGATGACTTGTTCGATCAGCTTAAGGGGGCTGCGGTATTCTCAAAGATCGACTTAAGGTTGGGATATCATCAGCTTAAGGTGCAGGAGGTGGATATCCATAAGACAGCCTTTAGGACAAGATACGGCCATTATGAGTTTGTAGTAATGCCGTTTGGGTTGACAAACGCCCCTGCCGCGTTTATGGACATGATGAATCGAGTTTTTCAACCCTACTTGGATCGGTTTGTCGTGGTGTTCATCGACGACATCTTGGTGTACTCCAAGTTTAAGTGGGATAATGATGAGCATCTTCGGATTGTGTTGCAAGTATTAAGGGAGAAGAAGCTCTATGCCAAATTCAGCAAGTGTGAATTTTGGCTTAAGGAGGTGGCATTCTTAGGGCATGTGGTATCCGCAGAGGGAATAAGGGTGGATCCTAGGAAGATCGAAGCAGTGTTGGATTGGAAACCACCTAGGTCCGTGGCTAAGATCTGTAGTTTCTTAGGTTTGGCAGGCTATTACAGAAGGTTCGTGGAAGGGTTCTCATCAATAGCCGCGCCTTTGACAAAGTTGTTGAGGAAGGAAGTACCCTTTGTATGGACGGATAAGCAACAGGAGAGCTTTGAGAAGTTCAAGAGGGTTTTGACTGAAGCTCCAGTGTTAATTCAGCCGGAGGCAGGAAATGATTTTGTGGTGTACTGTGACGCTTCGCATACGGGATTAGGGTGTGTTCTAATACAGGATGGAAAAGCAGTCGCTTATGCGTCTCGACAGTTAAGGCCGCATGAGGTTAACTACCCAACCCATGACTTGGAATTGGCAACGGTGGTTTTCACTCTTAAGGTTTGGAGGCACTACCTTTATGGAGAAAAGTCGATAATCTACACAGACCACAAGAGCCTCAAGTATCTGTTGACTCAGAAGGAGTTAAACTTGAGACAGCGAAGGTGGGTGGAATTATTGAAGGATTATGATTGTTTGATAGAGTATCACTCGGGCAAGGCGAATGTGGTAGCAGATGCTCTAAGTCGTAAGGTGGTGTCGGATCTAAGGGCGATGTTTGCACACTTGAGTTTGTATGATGACGGGAGTCTACTGGCAGAATTGCAAGTCAAACCAACATGGTTGGATGAGGTAAAGGAAAGTCAGTTGGTGGATGAGGACCTAAGTGTTAAGTTACAACAAGTACAGAATGGAGAGTTAGAGGATTATGGTGTTAACGACGAGGGAGTATTGTGCTTCAAGGGAAAGGTCTGTATACTGAGGGAGGAGGAGTTAAGACAGAGGATTCTTCGGGAAGTGCATAGTAGCCCTTATGCTATGCATCCCGGAGGCACTAAGCTGTACAGGGATCTAAGGGAACAGTTTTGGTGGCCTGATCTTAAACGGGAAGTTACTGAATTCGTGGGAAAATGTCTGACGTGTCAACAAGTTAAGGCTGAACACCAAGTTCCTTCGGGATTACTTCAGCCAATCGAGATTCCGAAGTGGAAGTGGGAGAGAATCACCATGGACTTTGTTAGTGGGCTTCCCCTTACGCCTACTAAGAAGGACTCGGTATGGGTAATAGTGGACCGTTTCACCAAGTCCGCGCACTTTATTCCGGTAAGAGTTGATTATTCTCTTTAGAGGTTGGCCAAATTATATGTGGCGGAAATTGTGAGGTTACATGGAGTGCCGGCGTCAATCATTTCGGATAGAGACCCAAGATTTACGTCTCAATTTTGGAGGGCACTTCATCAAGCTTTAGGCACTAAGTTGGACTTCACTACGGCTTTTCATCCACAATCAGACGAGCAGTCTGAGCGGGTAATACAAGTGTTGGAGGATATGTTGAGAGGCTGTGTGATGGATTTCCGAGGAAGTTGGGAAGACTATTTGCCCTTAGCAGAGTTCGCCTACAACAACAGCTATCAGGCTAGTATTCGAATGGCACCGTATGAAGCGTTGTATGGTCGGAGGTGTCGGACTCCTACATGTTGGATGAAATTAGGAGAACGTCGAGTTTTGGGTCCAGAAATTGTGGTAGAATCTGAAGAGAAGGTTGAGATAATCCGGGCACGGTTGAAGGAAGCTTCTGATAGACAAAAGTCGTATGCAAATCTTAAGCGAAAGGAGATAGAATTTGATGTGGGAGATCAAGTGTTCCTTAAGGTATCGCCTTGGAAGAAGGTGATGAGATTTGGTCGTAAAGGGAAGTTAAGTCCAAGGTTTATAGGACCCTATCGAGTATTGAAGCGAGTTGGACCAGTGGCATGCCAGTTAGAGTTGCCCTCGAAATTGAAGCAGATGCACGACATATTCCATGTGTCCATGCTACGTCGATATCGATCAGACCCATCTCATGTGGTGCCAGTCAAGGAGGTGGAGCTAAGACCAGATTTATCATACGAGGAAGAGCCAATTCAGATATTGGAACGTGATGTGAAAGTGTTACGGAGGAAGTCAGTTCCTCTAGTCAAAGTGTTATAGCGCAACCATGGATCAGAGGAAGCTTCGTGGGAGCCAGAAGAAGCAATGCGACAACAATACCCTCATCTATTTTAGCCAGCTAATTTCGAGGACAAAATTATTTTAAGGGGGTAGAACTGTAATATCTTGGATATGGGCTTGTGCATTTTTGCTTAATTATATGAAATAGTATGTCTTATGTGCTATGGATGTGTTGTGTGCATTTTTTAGAATCTTGGAAATGTAAGGAAATGCCTTAGGAAATGGTAAGTTTTAGAGTTTAAAAGAGGAAACCGAAGTAGAGGGGCCTTAAGAGAAAATATAGGGGATTTATAACACAAAAATCAGCTTGTTAAAGTGGCTTGAAGGCGCCACTTAAGGCCTAGGTAAATGACGCCACAAGCAAGGGTTAGGGGGCCAAGGATCGAGTCGCGTGGGAAGCAAAATAATGTTTTATTTTTCGGCATTACGAGGGAGAAGTGGACGGCATTAAGGCAAAAGGGAGGTGTTTTATTTTTGTTAAAATTCGGCAAATAGATGGATAAATGATGAAGTATTATAGGTATTTTTAATTAAGAGATAAGAGATAATTGAGGGATTAATTCTATTAATTTTTAAACAATGTGATAAAGGAGAAAAATGTGGGAGAAGTGGTGGCCAAGTAAGGGATTCTAAGCATAGTAGTTTCGGCTAAGCTAGGAAAAGGAGATAGTCGAAATTATCAAATAGATATTCATCTTTTCTCTTGGTTTTCTTTTATTTCTCTCAACTCTTGCCTAGTTGAAATCTTTTTCTTCCTAAAAATCACCATTGCCGATTTCTCCCAAGTCCCCTACTCCTCCATTGAAGCCGAATCCCCATTGTAAATCCTCTCCTTCTACTTTTACAAACGCAATCAAAAGCCGGAGATACCAATAGCCCTAGCCGATTTCTCATTAAGCCTCAAAAGCCAAAATTTTGATCCACATCAAGGCCATAGCTGAATATCTTTGAGATTTCAAGCAAGAGGGTTGTCGACTTATACATTAAGGGTAAGGGCCAACGGTCATTTGATTTCCATTCTTTTTCTTCTAGATTTAAGCCGAAACTAAGAAATCTAACCCCATTATTGTTCTAGCCGAAACTTGGAAGGAGGCTTTGGGATTGGCCAATTGTCTACTTCTAGGAAGAATCTTTTGGGATTTTAAAGGTTTTAAGGTAAGTCATATTTGACATTCGACCAAGGGCCATTGGTTGTGATTAAATGTTAGGAGTTGATCTAACATGTGTTTTTAGGGATTTCGACAGAAACTATAACCAAGGAGTTATTCCGGGATTTAAGAACCTTAAGGTAAGTGACTATGAATATTTGGCCAACGCTCTGTTTTAGTATTTAGATTTATTTTTATGTGTTTAAGCCGAAAACTAACCCGGTTAATGGATCTAGTGAGTAGTCGACTATAAAGAAGAAACACTACAAATTTTGGGATTTGATCTTTGATCCAATCGCCAATAAGGGATTAAAGATCTGAAGCCTAGATCGGGTTTTCGGGTTTTCAGGAAAAGCATTAATACCAGGTGTGTATCCCACACTATCTTTTAATAAGATTTATGGCAATATTTAATATGAGCATGTTTATAAGAATGTGAATATGGCTAAGGTACCATGCTATGGTACAAAGTACTCAGGTACATTTTCCTACTCCTACTAGGATTATGGTAAAATATCTGTTATGACACGCATATGAATTATAAGAATGTGAATAAAGAAATTGGCATGATTGTATGACATGGGCATATGGGTTATTATGAAAGGGGAAGTGAAAGTGGTGGTTTATTCCACGATATCTGAAAGTGGTGACTTCGGTCACATTATCTGAATGTGGTGACTTCGGTCACGATTATTTAATCTGGTGGCTATGCCACGAATTTTATAAGGGCGATGAGCACGTTGACTGCAGCGACTGCCTTCGATGGTGTGTAGCGGATGGAGGGTTGACTTAGTAGTCCCCATGGTGTGCAGGATGGTACGGGTGATGTGTAGCGGATGGCATATAGGTTTGGGTTCGGGTTGCATCACTTTTTCCTATATGATATATAAATATGTATGTGATATGATAATGTATGCCTGAGTTATTAAATTTTAGTGTTGGTTACACATTGAGTCTGTTTGACTCACCCCGTTGGGGAACTTTTTCTTCCAGGTGACGATCAGTGATGGACCGGGTCGGCAGAAGCTTAGGGGTGGCCATACGAAGCTCAGAATTTATTTTATTTCGGACTTTCTTTATTTTAAGTACTCTGAATTTAACTTTTGGGATTATTTGATGTAATAAGGCCATAGTGAACTACTTTATATTACTTTTACTTATTATGCTACGAAATTTTACCAATTAAGAGATTAAGTAATTTTTTTTAAATAAGCTCTAAATGTTTTGTCACCTAAAATAAAAGGGTTTACGATAAAAGATAAACTTGTTTCCAACTCGAGCCCAACCCAAACAATTTTTCTTTCAAAACACACTATTTTCCAAAGTAACAAAAGAATTTTGAACCGGTTTATATCGAGGAACATACCAGATCTGGTCAGGGCTTATGGGTCGAGTTTGGGGTATTTCAGAGCATGTTTTAAAGCCTTGATCATGTGTGCAAATGTACTTAGGTATATGCTTAAGATGGGTGACTGAAATGGCTTGTTTTTGGCCTATTTATTGTCCACACTGCTTAAGACACGGGCGTGTGTCTCAGCCGTGTGTCACACACGGCCATACGACATGACAGTGTGTCCCCTATAGGTTTTTAGGGTTGCATTTTTTAAGTTACACGGCCTATCATATGGGCATGTGGGTTGGCCATGTGACCCAAGTTAGAGAGTTACAAGGGCACAGACACAGGCTGGGACACGGCTGTGTGTCTCTACACTACAGGAAAACAGACTTTTAGCGGCGTTTTTTTTTGTCTTTAGCGGCGCTTTTAAGCGCCGTTAAAACTATTTGAAAGCGCCACTATAAGAAAAGCCGTTAAAATTTGCGGCATTTATTTTAAAAAACGCCGCTAAAGATCATGACTTTTAGCGGCGCTTTTAAAAGTTGTCACCTTTAGCGGCGTTTTTTATGCTTTATTAAAAACGCCGCTAAAAGTCCTGGTCTTTAGCGGCACTTTTAAAAGCTGTTCTGACTGCAATATATATAAGAAATTATTTAATATTTTTTTCATTTTTAACAAATATTTTTCTCTTAAATAATTTAAACTAGAATTATTATTTTAATGTATTAAAATTAATGTTATCTCTTTTACAATTATATAAGAAATTATTTAATATTTAAATTTAAAAACAATCAGTCATATATATCCAAAAAAACTTTAAATTTATTTGCGGCGTTTTTCCAAAAGCGCCGCTAATGCTCAGACTTTTAGCGGCGCTCTTCCAAAAGCGCCGCTAATGCTCATACCTTTAGCGGCGTTCTTCCAGCGGCGTTTTTCCAAAAGCGCCGCTAATGCTAAGACTTTTAGCGGCGTTCTTCCAAAAGCACCGCTAATGCTCAGACTTTTAGCGGCGTTCTTCCAAAAGCGCCGCTAATGCTCAGACTTTTAGCGGCGTTCTTCCAAAAGCGCCGCTAATGCTCAGACTTTGAGCGGCGTTCTTCCAAAAGCGCCGCTAATGCTCAGACTTTGAGCGGCGTTTTTCCAAAAGCGCCGCTAATGCTCAGACTTTTAGCGGCGATTTTCCAAAAGCGCTGCTAATGGTCATACTTTTAGCGGCGTTTTACGAATAACCGCCGCTATATATCCTTTTTAGCGGCGTTTTGTATATAAACGCCGCTATTGCTAATTTTTTGGCGGCGTTTTGCTTAAAATGCCGCTACTGTATAATATTAGCGGCGTTTTTATTTAAAACGCCACTAAAATCGCCGCTAAAAGTCTGTTTTGCTGTGGTGCTATTTTGATTGTTACATGGCCTGAGACACGAGTGTGTGTCTTAGTTGTGTGAGTGTTTCTAAGGCCTCGAGGGCTCGAATAAGGGACAGTATGTTTTTTTTTTGAATGAATTATGCTATTACTTATGAAATGTTTTGAAATGAATGTATTTAAGTTTTGTTTTTAAGGTAATGCTTCGTAACCCTATTTCGGCGACAGATACGGGTTAGGGGTCTTACATTAGCCTTAGAATGTTTGAAATTTTACAACATGGTATATTAGTAATGTTTTTTATTATGGCGTTTAGAAAATCAAATCAATTTTTGAAAAAGTGTTTTGGAAACCCTTAATTTTGGAAACTAATATTTAAAATTGAACCTAAAAATCACCCCCACTTGTAGTTTTTACGTTATTTCTTCTCTGCCCCTTGCTTTCCCAACCTGTCATCTTCGATTTTCTTTGTTAAATCTTCATTCTTTTGATTTCCATCATTCCCCAAGTATTAACCCTTCATAAATCTTCAAGAAAACATCCCAAAACTCCATATATTTCATTATCTTTTTCATGTGTGAGTTTTCCAGGTTTTTGACAAATCTCTATTTTTTTTCCATCAAAGGTAACCACTTATCTACCAATTAGTTTTAATGTTAATTAGTCTTTCAAACTGAATTATTAGCCATTAAATCACATGTTTTAAATAAAATCCAAAAATTGTGTCGTTAATGATGGATTTCAAGATTTTAGGTAAAAATATGGTTACAAATTGTTTTTTAACTTGTTTTGACATGATTACGAGGTTTATAAACTTTCTTTGAAGTTTCGTTAAAGATTTCTTGAGTTTTAATGAATATTCAAAAAATTGCCATAAAAATGTCAAAAAATAAGATACCATGAATTGAGTAGTTTAGCGTAGATTAAAGGTTGAAAATTAGTATTAGGAGAATTATAACATGAACAGAATTGGTTTAGGCAAAAATATTAAGTATAGACTGATATATTTGGAATTTAAGCTTGCTGTAACACCCCAAACCCGACCCATGCGGTATGACCGGATCTGGCATGTCACATGAAGAAAATGTATAAAGAACTTGTGATTCTTACTAAAGTTGACGTTATTTGGTTATAGTTAAGAAAACAAGTTTAGTTATAAATAATCGATAAAATACTACTAAATTCGAGAGGTTGATTGAAGAATTGATAATCGAACTAGTGATCTTTTAAAACCGTGACTTTTGAAAATATTGTTGATAATTCGAAGGAAAAATCCATGTTAAATTATTTGTACATATTTGTTATGAAATATGTTTGTTGATAAATTTTAAGAAAAATCGTTGTTTATGATCTTAGAAAAATCCCCGTTTAAAACAATTCATGGAAGATAATAAGTGCGTAAAACATAAAACAAAATAAAAATCCCAAAGGCCTTATTACAACTTTAAACCCAAAATAGTAAAAGTAACGAAATAAAGTGGATAAGAAATGTACTAAAGTTTGAAAATATCATTCCAAAATTATGGCCTCCACCGAGTCATCCATGGCCCCAAGTCCTCGTCACTGAGCATTACCTGCAAGGATTTAGAAAAAGAAAGGGGGTGAGTTACAAGAACTCAGTGTATAATCCCCTTACCGTCATCCACTGGGCCTGAACTCGTATAGCATAATCTTGGGCCTAAGCCCATTTACATAGTAATAATAATATGAAATGAATGTAACCCAACCCATCCATCCATCACACCCCGACCAGCCAACCACACCTATGGGGATCAAGTCAACCCACACCGCCACTCACACCAATTTGCAGTCGAGCTGCTATTTATATAATTCAAGCCACTGAAATCATAATTAAGCACAATAATAAACAAACTGTGGCAATGCCACCAGGCTACACTGCTCTTCATACAATTTTCCCAACCCATGCAATATGTATAGATGAAACATAATAAAAATATATCCACATATATAATAACCATTAATCTATTGTAAAATTTCGGTGAATCAGCCCATTAAAGCACTTCAGTAATTCAGCCCATAAGGGCATTCTAGCAAATCGGCCCGTTAGGGCATTTTGGTAAATCAGCCCATAGGGGTATTTTCGTAAAACGACCCATTAAAGCTTTTTAGTAATTCGGCCCATAAGGGCATTTTTGTAATTTAGTAAATTAATGCCGATTTTGACAGATCTTTGGAAATAATTTTGTTTAAGCAAGTTACTCGATTCATGCCATATAACAGTTATTAGATTTGTAAGCAACAACGATCTATTTTCCAACATGATAGTGAATCACAAATCTACGAAATTTCGATGTGAGATTACATACCCGATTACGGTAATAACTAAACCTTCTTGATCGTCGACACCTATGACACTATAACACTCGATTAACTAACAAAAGTGATTTTCTTAATCCAAATCTAAATCAACGATCTAAAAATGCTTACCCATAGTATCGCGAACAACTACGATTTGCCTACTCTCACCAGAAGATGGTCCACAACCTGGTGGAAAATCCCGAACTGTCGATACCACCCTTCGTTTGAACTTGGGAGTAGAGATTGCAAGTCCACTCCCTTTTTGTCCTCCTATTGATTTTCCTTTAGTAACGCTACCACTTGCCTCCATTGGAAAAGTCTCGGTTAGAATAATACTATGATGAGAGAAAGTCTAAGGAGATGGTTTCGGCTTACCACTACTTTCGTAGGACCAATGAGTAGAGAAAAACGGGTGATTTGGTCTCTAGAATAAATGATTAAACATAAACATCGATCTATTTTAACAGAATAACCAAGCAATGAGAAAGATCGAAATGAACCTTGAAGAAATTCCTTACCTTAACAATGATAGATCCAGCTCCCACCGATTCGACTTAAAGTTAAAGATGAGTCGGCAAGGTTGTGATATTCGGCCAACCCACAAGAACACTACAAAATGGAGATGACCATGATATGAGTGAGTAGGAGAGAGTGGTGTTTCGGTTTAAAGAACCATCCAATGATAATGGGTACATATTCAGCCATGGAGAAAAGAAAATGAAAAGAAGAGAAAGAGACCACTTATCCGATTCGGTCAAGGAAGAGAGTGCCCAACACAAAGGAAAATGAAGAAGAGATAAAGTGCTATAAGGTTCGACTATTTAGAGAGAAAAGGACAAGGAAGATTCGGCCATCAAGAATTATTGACTAATGAAAAATAGGAAGATTGGAGAATGGTGAGAAGGATAAGAAAAGAAAACCAAACTATGAAAAGATGAGAAAAAGAAGAGAAAATATCCCTTAGGGTCACAGTTTTAGGCAAGAAAAGAAGTACCAAATGGTCAAAAGAAAAGAACTTTCAAATGGAACAAAAACTTCTCAAAGTGCCTAAGAAAATTTAGTAATCAAAGGGAAAAGATTGGAAAAGAGAGCACCAAAATGTTAAAAAAGAAATGAAAGCCTTTCATGCACAAACTTGCAAAAATGCCAAAAAAATTTCGGCTCCCCTTTTCTCCCTACCAAAACCGTGTACCACCTTTACCAAAAAGATGAGTGTTGACCAAATTTTTTTCCCCATGAAACTCCTAATATTTGGCCAACATACCCCCCTATCCCTTTCCTTTACTTCTTTCCTTATTTTTCCCTTGATCTCCTCCTTACTCTTCTCCATAGTGTTCTTTCCATCATTAGAAAGTCTTACTTTCCTTCCTTAGAGCCTTGGCCGGCACTTACCATCTTCCACCTTAATTAGCACAAAAATTAAATCCAAAATTTGCAATAGCTGGGATTCGAACTCCACTCCTTAAGCCCCTTCATGTGACACCTCACCACCTTGCTACTAGCTCCTCTTGTGCTAGCTAAATACATACTTATTTCCTTAAGTCTTGACGCCACTTACCTTCTCTCCTTAAAGTGCTTAAACACAAAAATTTTGCTAAGGCCCAACTCAACCTCAAGCCTCCTTAGGACCCCTAAACATACACAATTGACACTCTTAGCTAGCCTATCTCATGGTATAATGCAAAACATAAAATCCCGAATTTCAGGATGTTACATTTGCTATGCTAAAGGTTTCGGTTACATGAGAACTTAGTTTAGGCTTATGTTTTTGGTTGCTTGTGGTGAGTCCTTGGCTAATTTTTGAATGTATTGTTTAGTGAATTTATTGTATTGAAGCTTCAGATTCACTAGGACCATCTACGAGTTAGGAAAGCTAGTTTGAGCTTCCGGCTTTTCGGTGAAAGTGTATTGGTAAGTGTTTGGAATAATTGCTTATGGACATGATTCAATGCCTTATTTGGGAATTTAGTTGTAGCCTGAGCCCCTACTTTAAGTTCTGAGTGTAAGCTTTCTTGTACGCATGTTTAACTTGTGAAACATGTGATTGTGGAAATGTGTATCGAGATAAGATGTTATTACACGTAACATGTGTTCTTTATGATTATTATGAAAGTGTATATGTAGGCATGTCAAACATGCTAAGTGACAGTGATAATAATGTGCTTATGATGCAAATATGCAGTGATAGTGAGTAGAAAATCAATAAGAAATATATGTGTGTTTAACAATAGATATTTTGGCCTTGTGATTCTTGAGACCATTGGATATAGTTGGCATGCCATAGGATTGTGAGTACTCACTTATATGTTATATGATTTGGACGTTGAAGCCTTAGGACATGTTGGAGGGATAAGGGAATGTGAGCTAAGCTCTATTCAACGCAACATGTGTGGGGAAATAAGGAGAGTGTTAGCCTTATGCTTCACTTTTGGGACATGTTTGACTCTATGAGTCTATGTGGTGTGTTGTAGATCCGTGTATCTAATTAGTGATGATAGAGCTAACTTTAATGTTTCGTAGCTCATGTAACGCCCCAAAAATATAGGGTCTTTAATTTTGCATGATTTAACACAAATTGCTTATTTGCTTTAATGGCTAAGTGATTTGGGTGTGTTTGGGAGTGTTTGAGAAGCCTGGGTTCAAGTCTTGGCTTTTGCAGAAATTTTTAAAATTTGCTCTTAAATGAATTTGGACACTGGCACATAAGTCTTATTAATTATTGTGCTTGTTTTAAGTCACAAAAAGCCTATTGGTGCAGTGGTTGTGGCGTTACAAGTGTGGTAAAGGGGTATGAGGTTCGAGTGTTGGCATAGCAGGATGGGGTATTTATTTGCTGAGGGTTCGGCTAGTAGTTGAGTTGCAATAAAATTCTAATAGACGAGAGGTTGGAGAGATTTGAGGAGTGGATTGTGGAGCAAATCGTGGAGAGGATTGGGGAGAGATTTTAGGAGGAAATCAAGGAGTTTGGATGTGGGAAGAGTAGTGCCGAATTGGGTGTTTAGCTACTCAAAAATTCGGCAGAGACTTCTTTTGGGTATAGTCCTGTTTGACTTATTTCTTTTAGCATTCTGTTTCCTTCTTTTTGTTTCTCCATGGCCAAATTGTCCTTTTGGTGTTTTGGCATCGTAAGTCACTTTGGTTGATTCTTGGTAAGTCAAGTGCCTCTCGGTACCTTTTGGGTTCCTTTTTCTCTGTTATTTTTCTTTTCAGCCGAATTCATTTTTCTCCCCTTATTTCTCCTTCACCTTTTCTTAACTTTTCCCCTCTCCTCTTTGATTGAGTGGCCGACTCTCTTGTTCTTTCTCTACTATGCCAGTCGTTTGGTAGTGGGTGGCGATCTCTTTTTTTCTGTTCATAACACTGTGGCAGGCCAAATCCTACATCTCCTCTTTTCCCCTCTCATTTGTTTCTCTATTTTTCCAATATAGACTGAATATCATAAATCTTGTCCTGTTATTTCGAAACCATGTGGATGATAGTCTCTGTCAATTGGGGGAGCGTCAACTGCCTTGCTTCTCTGCACATCTCTACTTTCTTCTTCGAATATCTTTTTGGCCAAATACTATGGGCTAAGTAGGTTGTTTTGTAGTATTGGCCGAATACCCAATCTGCTCTAACTCTAATTCTTTGGACTTTGGGCATTAATTCGAGCCTTGTGTTAAACGATTATTGCTAATGAAATTCTTTATATGCACACTAAATCGAGAAGAGGGGTACGTTCGTTTTCAACCAGCGATCAAAGAGCAATAATCGCAAAACTTTCGGTCAAGGTAAGTGGTGATATCAGTTTGAGGCTTTAGTCTTAATAATCTAAAGAATGAAAGATTGATTGTGTTGGGATGATTGTAGGTTGATCGCCCGTGGGGTAATCTGTTGGTTACGCAAACAGGTGTGTAGTCACACTCCTCTCTTCTGTGAATCGGCAAAAGCCAAAAAGCTAAAACTTCGGCATTTGAGGCCTCATGAGTGTGCGATCGCTCATGTGGTAAATCAAGCCAAAAAATCGTGAGCGATAGACTGTAGAGGCCACCAGGAGCGTTCTCGTTCTCTTGGGCCGATATGGGCCTTATTTGGCCTAAATGGGCTTAAATGGGCTATGTAGTTCGCATGGTCGTTACTGAATTTGGGCTAAATGGGCCAACACGAGCGTTTGTGCCCACTTGGGCTAAATAATGGGCCTTGGGCCATTTACACCGTTATGACCAATTAGGTTATTTGTGTCACTCGAGGCATCTGTAGACCTTTGGAGAGGTTGTATTTGCACCGAGACCCCAAAATATGTAAAATAGATGGAAATGACCATTTTACCTATAGAGATAGGTTGACTGATGAGTGTATGCTTATTTGTAAGACTGTACTGAGTAGGACACTTTGCATACACGAACTATTTATGAGATGACATACTACATGGGGTTGGGATTCTGATATGGAGGAAGTACTATACCGGTGGCTCTGCCACATTCACTCTTACTGGCAGCTCTGCTGCGTTATTATTACTGGCAGCTATGTTGCGATATTGATGTGCTGGCTGGGTGGGTCTATTTTATCCCCACATGGTGTGTTGGTTGGTACGGGTGGTGTGTTGGCTGGATTGAGGTGGGTTGAATATTTGCACCGTACTGATTCTGTATTGGGCTTAAGCCTACACTCTTACTGTAATGGGCTAAGGCCCACACTACACTGTTACTGAATAGGGCTCAGGCCCAAACTATTATTGCATATATTGTTACTGATTGACTGTTAGGAGATTACACACTGAGTTTTCGCAAACTCACCCTTTCTTTTAACTGTACAGGTAATCCCAGCCTTAGACGATTTGAAGCCGCAAGGGACTCGGAGGTGGCCACACGATCGCTAGTGTTCTGCTTTAGACTAATTTATTTAAATTTCATATTAGGCTTTTGATTATGTAATAAGGCCATAGGTATTTGCTTAAGTTTTTAATCGGGCTTTGTTTACTTACTTTAAACTGCTAGTTTAGGGAAGACGAGTTTTAAAAATAATTACCGTTTTCAAAGACACGAAAATTTGGATATCAAATTTTTTAAAAGCTTCTGCGAATTTAACTCAACCTACTATAACAAGAGCAGCTAAGAAGGCACATGTTTGATTAAATGATTTGGTGAATAATAATAAAGAGGTATTTTTTAAAAACATAGAAACCAATTTTTACCAACAAGACAAACTTTCGAAAGACCATTCATTGTGACACGCCAGATTCGGCCATAGCGTCTAGGTTAGGTTTGGGGTGTTACAGTTCAAGTGCCAAATTATCTTAAAATGTATATATGTGTAATCTAATGTATGCCTAAATGAGTATGTGGTTGCTATGCAAATTATCTATAAATATGATTGTATGTTTTGAGATGTATACATGAACATATATGTACTGACTACGTTAAAATACTATCAAATATACGAGTGAAGTAAAATATGTCAACTAAGTTAAGGCTACTATAATTATGCTACTTATATGTTTCGCTAATTCTTGATGAACTGTTTGCATGGTAGTTGTTCCAGGCATTCACTAAGATTGTTAAGCTTACCCACTCCTTTTAAACCCTTGCAGAGTGGTTAAGTGTCGGTGTGAGCGGAGTGGTTCTGAGGGGTGATCCAAGCAAGTCTATTTTCGTTATTTCGTAGGTGTTATTGCAATTTGGTTACGTTTTAGGAATAAGGCTATGTGGTAGACTTTTACTGAGTTACCATGTTGTTTTGGATCCTTTTATAAATTATTTGTTCCTAAGTTTATTAGATTCATTTCGTATTAGGTTGCTTATTGCTCAAACTTACTTTTGATGTTTGAGACTATTACTATGGTCGTTTTGATGTTTATTTGATGATGATATTACTGCATGATGAATTGGTACAAGTTGGAATGACTTATATGCTTAAATATGTGGTATTTTTCTGGTCTGAGAAGAGGTATCGATGTTTGTGTTGTAAAATTGATACCTTTATGATTTTGAAATGTGTAGGAAGTTAGAATCGTAAATTGGTATCGATACCATATCACGAGTGTCAATACTAGGGGTAAAATTACCGATACTTTTTCGAAGGGTACCAATAATTTTTGTGATTTTGGCTTTTAAATGAGCAACAATAAGCAATTTTGGTATCGAGTTTCCAAGCATTACCGATACCACTTAAGGGAAATATCGATACCTATGTTCTAGTATCGATACCTACGTGACTTGTTTTGAAATTTTGCTAAATGAGCACTATGTAGGTTTAATTATATTTATAAGACTATTTGATTTATGTTTAGTATGAATTAAGGATGATTAGAGTAAGATTGACTCATAACTTGTGCATATGATAATATGAAAGACGTTTCTTTTAAAATGAGATTTTATTTGTTATGTTTAACATGAGACGGTGGTGTGGCATCCTGATATTTGGGCTCAACGACCGTGTAACATCCTGGTTCGACGGGTTATGCATTTAATGTATAACTCAAGAAATGGTGGGTTTATAGTGAAGTTATATGAGGTTTGAGGGGGTTTGGAAAACCCTAGAAGGTAGGGGAAGGCTTAAGGAATTTTTGATTTTTTTTTTTTTAGTGTTAAGAAGGGGAGCTTGGTTTTAGAGGTCTTAAAAGAAATATTTGGGGGATTAAGACGCAAGGAATGGCTTGGCAGAGTGGCAAGGGAGGTGCCACTTTAGAGCTTGGAAGGTGACGCCTCAAGGAGCAAGGGAGGATTGGGTTCGAGCTGCAAAGGCAGCACTTTGGTTTTATTTTTGCGTCAACTAGGGAACTGGGCTAGGTATGCCTTAAAAATAAATGGCAAGGGTAAGGGACATGAAAGACCAGGTGGTAAAGTGGCTCCCATGCGCCACTTAGGAGTTAGAGGGGAAGAAGGGCGCAGGTTCGAATGGATGGGGGAGCATTTTGCTTTTTTTTTTTAGTATATGCGGTGATGGGCTTAGGTAGGAAGGCTTTAAAATTTAATGGTGGGGTTTTATAACAAGAAAGTCGGGTTGGTGGAGTGGCTTGGGGCGCCACTTGAGGGTCTTGGCAAGGGACTCAAGTTTGAATAGCATGGGAAGCACATGGGTTTTATTTTTTGGTTTTGGCGTGAGACAAGGGAGCTAGGGAGTGAGGTGTTAAAAGAGGTTTTGGGTGGATTATATCACAAAAAAATGCTCTGGCAAATTGGCTGGGACGTTAGCTGCAGATTATGGTTCCAGGGAGGTCGCAGGTTCGAAGCTCAATGGTGGCATAAGGGGTGTTTTATTTTTTTAAGTTGATTTTGCAAAGAAATTGGGCGAGCGATGGATGGCACATGGGCATTGGAAGATAAGGATGAGCTAGCTTTTGTTTTTTAAATTTCAGCTGGATAAATGTTTCTTTTATATTTTTTATTATTATTTAAGATAAATGATAAGGGTGGTTTTTTTAATTGTTTTTGAATGGATTGGGAAGAATAAAATAAGGGATTTGACTAATTCAAATTAATTTGAATTAGTGGCCATGAATGATTTTGAGAGGTGGCCGAATCTTGGATTCTTCATGTAGGGGGGAGTGCCGAATTTCTTTAAGGCATTTTGATGCATTTTTTTCGGCCAGCTTTGTGTAGTATTCCTAAGCCAGTTTTTTTTGTTGTTTTGCTCCTAGCCGAATATTCAAGGAAGTTCTCTCATTTTTCCTACTTGAAACCGAAAGCCCCAAACAACCTTAAGCTTGCCGAAAGTTGCTTTGTTTCTCCTAATTTTCTTTGGTAGCCGAATGTTCTTTCCTATTTCTTTTCTTTTCCATTTATGGTAAGCCGAAACTAGCACCCTCTTCTCCTCATACTTCCTTCTTTTCTTGAAACCTTGATAGCTGAAATTTTATTCTCCAAATCACCTAAAGTCGAATCCTCTTCTTCTTTCTTTTTAGTATTGGCCGAAAGTCTCAAGCAAGGGTGGTCTCTTTTCTCTTTCTCCAATCGGGTTTTAGAGGAAGGTTAGTGTGCAAGGCCGAATGCCTTATGGTCTGCTCTCTGTTCTCCGTCGACTTTTACAAAGGTAAGAGTTGATTTCGGCATTTGATTGGAAGTGTGTTAATCGATTGTTTTGGAACCGTTTTATTATAGGGTCTCCGGGAGTTGGAAACAATCAAGCGTAGCCTCTTTTCTCTGTTAAGCGGGTGGTAAGTGGTGGTAAGAATTTATTCTGATATTCTTGTCTTGGTCGAATGGCCCTAAGTTTTCTCTAAGTGTGCTAAGGTCGAATTAGTGTGGTATTATGTTAGGGATTTCGACAGACTTATAGGTGCCACGTGTGATTTTGGGGTTTAGTCAACTGTGCTGATCAGGTGCGTAATTATCACACTGTTTCTCCTGTTTTGTGTAATGTTGTATGTATATATATATATTTGTGTATGATGTGTGGTAGCCGGCAATAAAGGCTAAAGTGGTGGATACCTATGTTTGGGGTAACCGGTTAACAGGTTAGTGTTTTATGATAATTAAATTATTTATGGTGTCTGTTTGATATGGTAATGAGCATGTGATTATACTCATTCTATATGTGGATTTGACATGATATATGGACATATGTGCATGGGGATTGGATTTGAGCAAAGAAGGGCGGGGAGTACATATTATGTACGTGGTCTAATGTTAGCCTCGTGCTATATTAGCGCTTGATGATTAGCTGTGTGCTACATCAAGGGAGATGTTGGCTAGGTGCCCATCTTGGCGGTTGATAGCTGAGTGCATCACCGTAGACGGATTTGTGTTGGGATCACGATGTGATCGGTGGCTCAGCCACGGCCTTGTGCAGTAGGTCTGCCGAGATAAGATATGTGGGATCACTCGGTTGTGATCGGTGGATTAGCCACGGCCTTGGGCAGGGAGTCTGCTGAGGTTAGTGTATTGGATGGATTTTAGGTTGGGCTGGGATGCATTTTTGCATGACTGGTGATGTGATCGGTGTAGGTATGGGCCAAGCCCATATGTGGAGGCATGTGAGATGATTATGCACTGAGTCTGTGGACTCACCCAATTTTTCTCAACCATTTCAAGTGATGCGTAGACTTTGGACCGGGTTCGGAGAGGATGCAAGGTGGCCCATGCAGAAGAAGATATTTTAATTATTTAAGCATTTTTAATATTAAATACTTTGTTTTAAGTATGGGTTGTAATAAGGGCCTTATTATTATTTTTTTGGAATTATTTTAATTATGGTTTGACTAAAATTAAATTACTATGTAAAGATGATTTTATTTTAGCAATCTATTTATTCAAGATATATATATATACACTAAAGTTTTAAAATGGACATGGTTTTCAAAAGTTAATCAATTTCCATGCTTTATTCAAAAGTCAAAAAGATTTTCAACCGTCTTTCCGCAGTGACATAACCAGATCCGGTCAAGGCTCGTGGGCCGGGTTTGGGGGTGTTACAGACCGGACCGAGTATAGGTTGTTACATAATCAAAACACACATTATACATTCAGACACATTATCCTCAGAGATCATATCCATTGTAATATCCGAGATTCAGGGGTTATGCATTTTCACTTGAATGTACTTGGTAACATGCTTGTGTGTGATTTGTATGTGTTTTGGGGGCTTCGGGAACCTTGGGATGTAGGTAGGAGTCATAGAAAAATATTTGATTTTAAGCATAGAAAGGGGAGCTCAGGGAGCTAGGCCTTAAGAAAATTTGTGTGTGGGTTAAGATACAAGTAACCAGCTAGCAAAGTGGCAAAGGAGGCGCCACTTAGAGCACAGGGGAGTGACGCCTCAGGAAATGTGAAGCGGCCTAGGTTCGAGCAGCAAGGGGAGCATTTTGGGGTTGCTTTTTGCGTCAGGCAAGAGGGGAGTTGGACGACACTGGGACACTGAATGGATGAGCATTTGATTTAGTCAAATCCATTTGAAAATTCGGCTAAGAGAGAAGATAGGTGTTGACTCATTCAAATTCTTTTGAATGAGTGAAGAAGAGAAGATTTAGGAGAAAAACAAGGGGGAGCTAGAGTTTGAATGTCAGCCGAAATTAAGATAGGAGTAAGGAGGTGGGATACATTCGGTTGGGGGAAGGCTAAGGTGCCGAAATCTTAATGCCATCAAAGTGCCATTCGGTCACTTTCTTTTGCCGAAAATCAGCTTCATTTTCTCTTACACTCTCACCCTTTTCTTTCATAATCAAACCACACCAAAATTGACCCTTTTCCTCACTTGTTAGACCTTGGCCGAAACATCCAAAGACCACTAGGGTCATTTTCTTTTTCTTCTTCTTCCTACATGTTTGTTTGTAAGCCGAATCTAGTCACCTTTTCTTCTTTTCTCTTCTCTTCTCTTTATTTTGCTTGGGCCGAACCTCTCTTTCATTTTATTTTCCCCATTGCCGCAACTCTCAAAGATCCCAAACATCTTTTCTTTTATTTTGTTTTCTTTTGTGCCGCAGGTGGGATCTGCAACCCCTTCACTTCTTCTTTTCACTATTCATCAAAAGCCGAAAACATTTGACCTTAGCCGATTGTTCAATAAAAATCAAGCTGAATCTATATCTCTTTGCTATTTCCTTCTAAAGCTGAAAGTTCCACTTCATTGTCACCCTTTGAAACCGATTGTTCTTAAGCACCAAAAGCCTATCATTTTTCTCCTCTGAATCGACTTCTCTACTTCAAGTTCTTCTTGTCGATTTCTTGAAGGTTGTTGACCATTTGCGTTTTGGTCATTCTTTGTCGGTAAGGATCTCTTTTAGGCTAATTTCTTTTTCTTTTTCTTTCTTTGACTGTCGAAAATCAAGACTCTAATCCCTCCTATTCTCTTTTGGCCGAAACCATGAAGGTGGGTTTCGGGGTTCTTTTCTAGCCGATGATTAGGGGGAGATTATTCGGGATTTGGATATTCAAGGTAAGCAAAGTATGACCTTAGGCCGAAGGCCATTTACTTTTGTTCATTAATGTTAGAATCGAATCTAACATAAAGCATGTAGGAATTTTGACAACTTCAGGAGCAGACAATAGTTTTTGGGATTTAGACGAGCAAGGTAAGGGGTATTGATATTCAGCCAAAGGCCATGATGTTTTTTTAGAGATGGTCGATTCTGACTATGGTCTTTTAGGGGCAGTTCGAAAGAGATAAGGAGAAGTCTCGGGATTCAGATCTATTTCGGTAAGGGTGTTTAAGTTATAGATTTTATTCGTTTAGATCTCGTATGTTGATTAATCGGTTTTGATTAAGTGTTCCTCAATGGATGCGAGTACCAGTGGAGGAGAGAAAGGGGTAGTTCCTACCCCTAAATTCAAGAAACGCTCGGTTTCTGCTGTACGTGATTGGCCACCGGGGTGTGGGCCAGTATTGGAAAGGGATAAACAGTTCGCTGTTATCCCTGCTAGCGAGAGTGTCGCTGTTATCAGGTGTGTAGCCTACACTAAATTCCCCATAGATTAATAGTATTAATGATAAGCATGTATTAATAAGAAATATGAATGATTATGGCTACGGGTACCATTCAGTGGTACAGTGTATTCAGGTACGTTATCCCTTAACACTATGTATACACATTTAATATGAAATATATCTGATTTTGTTATGATTATGGGGTAAGGTATGCTGCATGATATCTGAATAATATGTATGTTGCATGGGCATATGGGTGATGATGATAAAGGGGAAGTGTTCTGGTGGTTTTACCACATTATCCGGTGACTTATGTCACATATTATGAATCTGGTGACTCTGTCACATTATCTGGTGGCCATGCCACGATTATAAGGGCGATGTGTAGTTGGTCAGAGCGATCGCCGAGGTGTGTAGCGAATGGAGGGTCGATTTAGTAATCCCCATGGTGTTACTGGCAGGTACGGATGGTGTGTAGAGGATGGATATCTAGGTGGGCTCGGGATTGCATTTCATTTTATATGTACATGTGATTTAATATGTTATGAATTGATATGCTACGCTATGGGCTTATGGCCGATTATGACTAAAATGGGCTTTGCCGAAATGTTAAGATTAAGACTATGATTGATTCTGTTTTTAGTGTAACTGTTACACATTGAGTCTGTTGACTCACCCTTCGTGGGATAACTTTCTGCAGGTGACACTTAGCGATTTGGACCGGGTCAGCAAGGACTATGTGGTGGCCATGCTCAAACTCAGCATTTTCGGGTTTTCTTTTAATTAAACTTAACACAATTTTTCTTATTATATCTTTGGGATTTATTTGGGTTTTGTTTATTGTAATAAGGCCACCATTTAACTGTTTTATTTACGCGTTTTAATTTTTATTCCGATACGATCAACATCAAACCAACGACTAAATACTTTTCGTAAAACAACTTCAATTGTTTTGACACCTAAACACCTACGGTTTCCAACATAATAATAAGCTCTAAATTTGGCATTTCTATTAACTTATAATTTTTTTTGAAACATGAAGGTAATGTTTTAATGAAATACAAACTTAAATAACAACACAGTTTCCAATTTGATCATAACACAAATCTATTTTTGTTCGAAGCCAACACGTTTTCCAAGATGACAAAAATGAGTTTTACTCAGGGAACATGCCAGATCTGGTCGGGGCTTGTGGGCCAGGTTTGGGGTGTTTCATCCATTTTCCATACGAATCATTCATGCATGTTCATCAGGTATATATTTCACACAAAATCATCACAGCGTGCATTTTAGCTTATTCTCACAGAAGTTCTAACATGCATAATACATTTCCAAGAGTCAGCTTAGAGACTCATATTATAACCTCAAAGGTAAATTAGCTTCATATCTACCCCATTCTTCTTGAAATCAATCGCTTGTGCTCCAGATCTTTCAATCAAGCAAGTGCTACGGCTTCCTCGCCTCAGGAAACAGAGACACTTTGTTAGAGCTCATTCGAGAAACCTTTCACCTCTACTTTAACTCAAACATATAGCTAAGCTTTATTTCTTCTAGTATACTTATAGATATGCATTTCCATAGTAGATAGAGTCTTGAAACATACCTAGTTGGGAGGGAAATCACTAGCAGAAATAAGGTTTCAGACTCATCTTTTTGGGAGGCATCTCCCATGTAACAATTCGTTTTCCAGTGGTGTCGGAAATAGTGATTTTGAGATCACAAATTTGATGAAGGAGTCTATAAATATTATTATTTAATATTTACTAGTCAAATATAGTATTATATAGAATTTTTATCAAATAATTTTTTCTATTTGAATATATAGTTAAGTATAAGTGGTTTGTACCTAAAATCAAGTGGTTTTAAAAAATGAGGTATCGGGTCATCGTTTCTATAAACTGATCCCATAAATATTTTTTTAAATATTTACAAAGTGATTATCTAGTGTTTTAAATTTTGGTCCAGAAATTTTAATGTTTGGATGGTTAATTAAAGAAAAAGGACTAAAATGTAAAAGGCGTAAAACTACATCACTATTGATTATTATTAGCTAAAATGCATAATTAAAGTTTGTTAAGGATTTAAATTGTAACTTACCACTTTTAGTTCAGTGGCCGGTTTATACTTGGCTTTAATAGTAAAGCTACAATAAAAGTTAAGTTAAAATATAATTAAACATAAAAACATAAGTGGATGACCAATTGTATCATTCTTTCTTCTTTTCAAAGACTAAAACTCTATGGATGAAAGCTTGGAGATTTTGATTGATCTGTCCTCGTTGCATGTAAGCAATTTCTTTACCCATTTTTAGTAATTTTATGCTTTTGAGACCGTTGAAATTAGGTCTAGCTAACTTGTATCTTTATTTTCAAAATTGTTTAAGATATTAGGTTTTATCATTGATGAAGCTTAGTTGTTTTTGAAGTTTAATGGTAAAATATTGATCTTGGTTGTTGATTAAGACTATTTTGAAAGGTGATTTTAGTTAGTTTTTAGTTAAAGGACTTAATTGATAAAATATTAAATTTGACATAAAATTATTGTGAATTTGGAAAAATATTGGGCTGTGCTAATATGAATGGAAATTCGGCTAGAATAAAATTTATGAATTGTGATAAATTTGAATGTTTTGGGTTTACGGATTAAATTGTATAAAATGTAAAAGTTTGGAGCAAATGTGAAAAAATTGTACATAGGAAGTCATATGCACTAAATTAAATATTATATGAAATGGAAGCTAATAAATTGAATAAATTACTTTATAGATCAAGAAATAGTTCACAATCGAGGAAAAGGGAAAGTTGTTGGCTAGAACTTGAAACTTTTACTATTTCTACAATATAGCCCTAGTAAGTTCATGTAGTTTAAAATAGAATAGATGATAATCTTATATTTGCTTGTGAGTTATGATTTGTTGAATATTCGTATATATATTTATATAATGTTATAATCATAAAGTTAATTCAAGGTGAGAAATGTAATTGGTTTGTAAAATGTTATGTGATTACTTATATCGAGCCCGGATGAACATAGGATAGGATACAATTGGCGTGCCAATAGGTTATATAGCATGCTGTACTGGATTAACTTGTGATGAGATGATGATTCTTGACTTGTTACTGCCCACTGAATATACCGAAGTCCAACATTTTTTGCGGACTACTATCATATATTTATAGTGATTCTGGCGTGTTACCAGGGGCGAATGTAAAGCCTTCGGGCTTGGCACTCGGTGCCCAAGTGTGTTCTCATTTGGTTTAGCTCGTTTGAGCATTTTGGTGTTTTTTGGATGGTTAACTGCGTATTCATATCTGTTATATCGTTCATTGGGTGAATTTCTAATGGTAGATGACTTGTTATGGAATTATATAAATGTTTGTATGATTTTTCGATGTTATTGTGTCTTGATACGAATGATCTCGTGTGATTGAATGAATTATGAAACTTGTACATATATATATATATATATAAACTCACCTGTTGAACGATTGTGGATGATAGGATTATTGTTTATTAATCTTGCTAAAATATAATTGATCTGCTTATAAGGTAAGTCTTATCATTTTGACCATTGAACTTACTAAGCTCAATTGAAGTTTGCTCGTGTCATTTTCCTGTTTCATTATAGATAACATTTGGTGAAATCTAGCGATTGGATCAACTTGAAGATCACACCATGCAAATATTTACGGATAAATTTTGACATGTTTACCTTTAGGTTGAATGGCATGTAATATGTGTGTTTTGTATATATATGTTGAATACATATTTTATGTGTTATATATTTGGTAAATGTAAAGTTGCTTAGACTTGGTTTTAGATCACTTATGTACGTGCCTTCGGTGTTTGGAATGAAATGTGCATCTAACTTTGCTTCTTGTTAGTTGGTATAAATCTTTTGGAAATGTATGAATTCTGGTAGGATTGAATGTGATTGAATAAGAATAAATGGTTAATTGATATGTGTTTTTACGTATGAACTCCTAAGTTAGAATGCAACTTATTTGGTGTGGTTTGTGGATAAGTTTGTTAATTAAATTATGGTGTCAATGAAGGCACATTGGTTACGCACCTAGGTTGGATGCTTTTGGCATGTTTCAGGTTTGTTTAAGTGTGTTTTGAATAGGTTTAATTGTTTGTAAATAAGGGCTTGATGTTCAAGTAAGCACGTTTTGGTCTTGCATTTGAAGGTAAATTTAGGGGCACACAGCTTGGGACACGGGCTGTCACACGGCCGTGTGCTACACACGGTCTCTTTACACAACCATGTATTTCAATTTAGTGTGTTACATGGTCAAGGACACGGCCATGTGACCCAATATCGAATTGAACACGGTCTAGCACAAGGCCTGTGACACGGCCGTCTGAGGGTATTTCGAATGTTACACGGTCTGTCAAATGGTTGGCCACACGGCCATGTTACTATGTCACACGGCCTAGGCTTTGTCACATGAAAAATTTTTAAATTTTCTAAAACTTTCAAATTTGTTTCAAATTAGTCCCTAATTGTTCCTAAATAATTTTTAAAGGCCCGTAAGCTTGATTCAAAGTCTATGATCGTATTTATGGTATGAATTACAATTTAATTTGATTATTTTTATTTAATTTGATGTCGTGGTATGTGTGTAATCATCTGTAAACCTAATTCAGCAACGAAGACAGGTTAGGGGTATTACATTTACTGGTATCAGAGCTACGGTTTAGTCGATTCTTGAACGAAACGTATCATGTTAAAGTCTAGAAATTACATGCCATATAAACTTATGATAGTGTGATAATAATTGATCCGATCTAACCCTTGTTGTTCTTATAAATTTAATAAATGTCGATAGAATCTGATCATACTGACCTTGAAGAAGTAAATAGAAATGTCCCAACTTCTAAATAGGAAGTAAGTCATAGCTTTTCGATTCCACAAATGTCTGATAGTGAAGTAAAAAATGTCTATTTTGACCTTATGAGTCAGTGGTTCATGAAATTTATGTAAGTCAATCCTGTGGCTCAGTAATCTCCACCCTCCTATCGTGCATCCTGTGGCACCCCCGAGTCCTCAACCCACTGAAATAGTTCAACGGCTCTTGATTGATAACTTAAAAAGTACGGTGATGAAGAATTTAGAGGTAAAACAGATGATGATCCAACTAGGCTCGGTACTAGCTTGAAAATATCCAGAGAATTTTCGATGATATGACCTATTTCCTTGATGATTATCTCAGATGTGTCATGTCTTTGCAAAAAATAAGGTTTATACTAGTGGTCGGCATTAACTGCAGTTGTATCGAGAGACAAGATTAACTGGAACTTCTTCATATCCGAGTTCAGAAAGAAATATGTCAACAAATGACATCTGGACAGGGATTTGTACAGCTCAGTAAATATACTCGAGAAATTGTGCCTGTGGATACTGTTGATAGTGTTTGTAATGTCGCTACACTTATATCTGTACATTGTGGAAAACTTCATGCTGGTGAATTCAAGACTAGGTTAGGTGCATGTTCTAGATGTGGACCGATGGATCACTTCATGAGAAATTGCCCGAGAAAAGTGGGAAACATTGATGAGCAGAGTGTTAAATAATTGCCTATGACTTAGAAAGGTAGATGTCCTGGTCAGAGCAATAATAATAGAGCTAATCATGATGGAAACAAAGATACAACTATTAGATCTGAAGCTAGAGCACCTGCACAAGCATACGCTATCTGAGCCAGGGAGGAAGCTACTGCATCTGATGTTATTGCTGGAACATTCTATCTCTTTGATGTTACTATGTATACACTGATTTACCCTGGGTTAACTTACTTGTATATTTTTGCTACGTTAGTAATGGATAAGAATTTACCTATTAATTCAACTGAGTTTGATGATCAAGTTAAAAATCCACTAGGTCAGAATGTGATAGTTAACTTGATATGGCGAAAGTGCCCGCTAGGAATACCACGCAATGACTTTCTTATTGATTTGATGTTGTTATCATTTCATGAATTTGGTATCATTCAAGAAATGAACAGGTTGACATTACACGATGCTGTGATGAACTATATATTAAAATAGATTGATTTGCAATGTTAGTCTAGTGAAATGAGTACAATTGAGTCTGATAGATCAAATAGTACTACTAGAACTTTCTCAGTTATCTTCGCACAGAAATTGTTTCAAAAAGGCTGTGAAGCATGTCGCTGCGCTGGAATTGTTTTGAAAAGGCTATGAAGTGTGTCTCGTGTATATAATTGATACTCGAGAATCAGGATTAAAGATTAAGTGGATACCGATTGTTAATGAGTTTACAGATGTGTTTCCTGAAGAGTTATCGGGAATTACCGTCTGAATGTGAAATTGAGTTTATGATTGGCTTGATGCCTGAGACTGTTCCTATATCAATTGCCTCATATCGACGACTTGTTTGGTCAGTTGAAAGGCGCCATAGTGTCTTTAAAAAGAGACCTCAGATTCAGTTATTATCAGTTGCGAGTTAAAGATAATAATGATGTATAAAAAACAACTGTTGGAACTTGTTACGATCATTATGAATTTCTAGTAAGGTTTTTCGGAATAACTAATGCTCTACTACTTTATGAATTTGATGAATTGGGTTTTTCATTATCATCTGGAATCATTAGTAGTAATATTTGTTGACGATATACTTGTCTATTCTAAAAAAGAATCTGAGCACACTCCGCATTTGTAAAATTGTGTTATAAACTTTGCACGAGAAGCAATTGTATGCAAAATTCAATAAATATGAATTATGGCTTAGGCTGGTTGGATTTCTTAGTCACGTGGTTTCTATGAATGACATATCAATTGATCCAAGTAAGATTTCAAAAATTTTTAAATGGAAAGCTGTAAAAAATGTTCAGAGGTGCGTAGTTTTTTGGGCTTAGTCGATTATTATCATTGATTTATTAAAATTTTCTCGATAATTGTTTACCGATAACTAAGCCATTACAAAAAAATGTTGATTTGGTTTGCTCAGATAGGTGTCAATAGAGTTTTGACCAATTGAAAGCTTTAGTGATAGAAGTTCCTGTTTTGACCCAACCTAAAACCAAAAGAGAATATGTTCTTTATAGTGATGTGTTGCTCCGTGGGTTTAGGTTGTGCAATGATACAAGGAAGAAAAGTTATAAGTTATGTTTCTCAACAGCTAAAATCATACAAGAGAAATTACTCAACTCACGATCTAGAATTGGCCTCGATTGTTTTTGCTCTGAAGATTTGGTGACATTATTTGTACGATGAGAAATGTCATATTCACTTATCACAAAAGTGTGAAATTTTAATGATTCAAGAAGAATTGAACCTGAGACAGTGACGGTGGCTCGAGTTAATTAAAGATTATGATCTGATAATTGATTATATTCTAGGAAAAGTTAACGTAATCGGTACAAATTTAGAATGATCAGTTCATAGTGTTTAGTGTTGGTGTTAGTGGTAGGTTGTATTTTTGCAATGGTTGTGTGTTCTAAATGATCTGGAATTGAAGTGAGATTATCAGAGGCTCATAATAGTACGTATTCCATTCATTCGGGTAGTACAAAAATGTTTGTGACTTGGAACAGATGTACTAGCGGCTAAATGTCTAGTTGTTAGTAGATGAAAGTCGAGCTTCGAGTGTAACATCCTGGAAAGGGCCTATACATTTTCGGTTTAATTGTACGAAGTGACATGTTTTATGTACTAAGAATAAATTTTGAATATTTTTGGAAATGAATGAAAATGATTTGGAAATGAACATTTTTGGAAACCTGAAAATGTATGGAAATGATCTGGAAATGAACATTTCTGGAAACTTGGAAATGTAAGGAAATGATTCAAAAGAGCAAAGTGAACATTTCTAGAAACTTGGAAATGTAAGGAAATGTCAAGTTTACAGAGCCGAACGAAAATTTTTGGAAACTTAGAAATGACTTAGAAATGTCGAGTTTTAAAGTTTAAAAGAGGAAATTAAGGCAAGATGGCCTTAAAAGAAAAAGTTGGTGAAATTTGACACACAAACAGGCTGGGAAAAGTGGCCTGAAGATGCCACTTAGGGCCTCTAGAAATGGCGCCACATGCAAGGAGTTGGGCCTGAGTTCGAGTCACTTGGGAAGCAAATAAAGGAAGTTTTATTTTTGCTTCCAGAAGCCTGAGGTGGACGGCACAAGCCTTCTAGAAAGGAGGAGTTTTATTTTCATAAATATTCGATTAATAAGGTGATAAATAAGGGATTTAATTTGGACTATTTTTGAAGAGATAATAAAGGATTATTCTCTAATTATTTTAAATTAAGGAGATAAACTTATCAATAAAGAAGAGTGGTGGCCAAGTAAGGGATTTTGAGTAGTAGTTTCAGCTATAAAAGGAAGAAAATAGGGCTACTCATCAATTTTTCTTCCTCCTCTTCTCTCTACCAAATTTCTGAGTGCTCTCTTCTCTTCTTTTCTCTTTTTCTTTTGTCAAGCCGAATCTATAGTCCACCATTGTCAAAATTCTCAAATTTTCTTTTCTTCCTATTTCTTCTTACCAATCCATTCAAAAGCCGAATCTTGGAAGGGCTTCAAGCATAGGTGCTGTTAATTTCTTCAAAGGTAAGAACAAGTTTGATTTCCATTCTTTTCTTTTAGATTAGCCGAGAGATAATCTAACCCCATACATATTATGGTTGCCGAATATGGAAGGATCTTTTGGGATTATCAGAGTAGTCGACTAAAAGGAGGAGTATTCGGGATTTCTAAGATTAAGGTAAGACATGTGAATATTCGGCCAAAGGCCTTGATTTATGTTTCGATGATTAAGATTAAGTCTAACGTAAGGTTTTAAGGATTTCGACATTCCTAGGGAAACAAGGAACAGTTTCGGGATTTGTTGGTGTTCCAATCGGCAACAAGGTAAGAATACTAATCCTACTAGGATTTGGAATTTTGGCCGAATGGCTTTTTATTAAGGTAATAAGTGATAAATCAATATAGGGATTAAGGATCTAAAGCGATAGATCGATTTTTCGGGATTTCAAGGAATTCGTTAAGCTAATCAGGTGTGTACCCCACACTATTTCATAATATGTTTTATGGCTATGTTTAATTAATATATGTGATATTAAGAATGTGAATATGGCTAAGGTACCATAATGTGGTACAAAGTACCCAGGTACGTTTCCTACTCCTACTAGGAATATGAAAAATGTTATTAGTAACATGAGAATATGATAAGAATGTGAACTCTGGCATATTTATGCATATTATTATTATATGGGGCATATGGGTTTGTTTGAAAGGGGAAGTGAATGTGGTGACCTAAGACCACGAACATGGTGACCTAAGACCGTGATATCTGAAAAGTGGTAACCTAAGACCATAGTAATCTGAACGTGGTGACTTAAGACCACGAATGCGGTGACCTAAGACCGCAATTTGGTGTGTAGCAGAAGGAGGGTCGACTTAGTAGTCCCCACGGTGTGATTGGCAGGTACGGGGGTGTGTAGCGGATCGACAATTAGGTTTGGGTTTGGGAATGCATCATAACTTGTATTCATTATTTTGAATGTGTAACTGTTGTATGCCTAATTCTATTATGATTTAGTGTCGTGTACACATTGAGTCTGTTTGACTCACCCCGTTGTGGGACCATGTTTCAGGTGATGAACAGTGATGGACCGGGACGGCAGAACTTGTGGTGGCCATGCTCAACATGAAGTCTTTATTTTATGGAACTATTAGTTTTTAAGTACTTGAATTATTTGGAAATTGTTTGTTGTAATAAGGCAATAAGGCCATAGTTGAATCATTTTACATTTATTATTATTTATTATGTTTAGGAACCTTATTTATTAAAGTTTAAGTAAAAATTTCTTTAAACTAAATCCTAAATATTTTATCACTTAATATTAAAAAGGGGTTTCCAAAATAAAATCGAGTCTGTTTCAACACAAGCCCAACCCAAACAATATTTTTTTTTAAAATCGCACAAGTTTTCTTTAAGTAACAAAAGAATTTGAAACCGGTTTTCTTGAGGAACATATCAAATCTGGTCAAAGCTCGTGGGCCGGGTTTGGGGTGTTTCAGTTTGGTATCAGAGCCATGTTTTAAAACTCTCGGCCTGTGGGCTAAGGCCCAAAACGTTTTCCAATCAAGCCAAATGAATTTTATGGAAATATTTCTGAAAATAAGCAGGTTTTCTGGCATGGCATCCGAGTCTCCGACCCGCAGTCCCCCAGGTAAGTACCCCTAACCATCTGTGTGATTATGTGAATTATAAAAGGGTAGAAGAGGAATGGAACGTAGAATAGCATGATAGGAACTTGAACCCTAGGACTAGTCTACTCAAACACAAACACATAAGACTTAATTCTGTTAAACAAACCCATGGCTAAGTCACTGAGTTAGGGTGTGGTAACCCACATGCGCATGTCAGGATTGGATCCTAAGAGCACAGTATTTAAGCGATCCCTAGCGACTCACCTCCTCTTCGCAAGAATCCTACCTGGTGCGTAGCTTCGGTTCACCCTAACCCAGAGGGCTCAGTAGGTGTGGCAACCTCTATGCGCATGTCTAGGAATGGTTTCGGGGGGAGCTTTGGTTCACCCCGACCAAGAAGACTCAGTCATAGGCCAAACACAATAACTAAAACCCGAAAGGGAACTAGCCGTGTTTTTATGGAAACCTTAGTTTTAAAACTCTTAAAATTACCTTTTTAATTTGTGAAAACTACCTTTACAAAATTTACCGAAAAATTTTCGATTTATAAAATTACAAAAATACCCCTAGTGGTAAAATTACAAAAATGCCCTTGGTTTATGAAATTCCCAAAATACCCACACTTCTTATCAAAATTTCCTTACTTCATAACAAGTTCAAAAACCCTAATTTGCAAATTATCAAAAATACCTTGATTTTGGAAAAATTACGAAATTGCCCCTAACTTACAAAATTACCAAAATGACCCTAACTTCCAAAATTTTTGCAATATCGCCAAAATAGAAAGCAAATTCACAAAAAGAACCCTCACAGGTTTGCAAATTTTGAAATATCCCTGATTTATTAAACTTTACAAATTCACCCTGGTTTATTACCAAAATACCCTCGAGATTCAAAATTACCGAAATACCCTCAGATTTCGAAATTTTCCAAAATACCCCGGAAGTTCAAAAATTCCAAAATACCTGTGACAAAATCACCAAGGAACTCTTTCTTTTGAAAAAATACAAAAAGACCTCGGTAGGACAAATTACGAAAATACCCATGGTAGTAGAAAAAACAACAACAATGAAAACTACAACATTTCTCTGAATGAACGAAGGTTCATAATTGTTTGATGGATGTATGAATGGATGGAAAGACTGTGTGCATGTATGAATACGAAAGAACCACTCCTAAAACTCTTTTCATAAAATTCCTTCATGGGTAATCAAGTGAAACAAAAGTATTAATCCGTAAAAAACTTCTTAATCGGATCACGACGTTAGAAATGAGCTCTAGAGGACGTGGGCATCGTGGACGAGGTAGAGGAAGGATGACCGTGTCGGAACCCGTTAGATCGGGTCAAGGGTCTGATAATGAAATTCCACCGCCACCACCCCCAATGTGGGTGTTGAGCGTGCAGCTCGAGACGGGAGAAGATCTTTGTGTCGCAGTCGTGCTACTAGTTTTGGAGTTGGTGGTCGGTGCGGGAGGAAATTCGGGAACCCGTAAGTTCAGTACTGAGCGGCTCCGAGCTAATGGAGCCGAAATGTTTCGTGGAGTATCGGTGTGGCACCCGATCTGGTGAGTCTTGGTTGGAAGCAACCGAGCGCGCATCATGGATGAGCTTGATCCGACCCCTGAGGAGAAGTTAAAAGGAATGGTGGCACTGTTACGCGATGAAGCGTACCAGTGGTGGTTAACTGTTCGGGATGGTGCCACGGCTGAGGATCTGACCTGGGAATGTGTTAAGGAAGCATTTCAGAAGAAGTATGTGGGAACCAGGTACACTGATGAACAAAGGAAAGCTTTTCTAGGGCTGGTTCAAGGGAACAAGTCTGTTGCAGAATATGAAGCTGAATTCCTGAGGTTGAGCCGGTAAGCTCGAGGTGTAGTGGCAACTGAGCATGAGCGCTGTGTCCGTTTTGAGGACGGACTAAGGGATGATCTGAGACTGTTAATAGCACCACATCAGGAGCGGGAATTTTCTGCGTTAGTGGAAAAGGCCAAGGTGGCCGAAGGAATTAAGGATTCTGCAAGGCAGAACACTGATCGGAATAGGCCAGAAAGAGGTTTTGGATCGTCTGGATCATCTGGGAATAAGAGGCCTAGAGTTGATGGGCCGCGAGGTCAGCAAGTTGGTTCAGAAGGGCGGTATCGACCTTGTGATGTGTGTGGAAAGAAGCACTTAGGAGAGTGCTGGAGGAAAATAGGAGGATGTTTTAGGTGTGGGTCCAAGGATCATGTGATCAAGCACTGCCCTAAGAACCTAGATGAAAGTCGACCAAAGAATCGAGAATGTTAATCAGCCGGTAGAGGTGGACAAAGACCTCAAGGTCATGGACCGAACCATGGAGGAAATGGTTCGGGCCGAGGACGTGGAGCACCAAGCAGAGATGCTGAAGGTGCAGACGCGAGGCAACCAAGGTTGGTTTATGCAACTGGCCGTCGTGAGGAGGAAGATGTGCTAGATGTGACAACGGGTACGTTCCTTATTTCTGGAATACCCTTAATTGCTTTGCTTGTTATAGGGTTAGCTTATTCTTGTATTGTTGGTGAAGTGACTGAAACCTTGGATGTAAACCTAGAGAATGTGCCTAAAAAGTATGATAGTTCTTTAAGATCAGAGTGCGCAGCAATAGCGTAGTGGGGTGAATTAGACTGTACGATTGTTCGTTTGTAAGTAATTTCGAGGACGAAATTATTTTAAGGGGGTAGAACTGTAACATCCTGGAAAGGGCCTATGCATTTTCGGTTTAATTGTACGAAGTGACATGTTTTATGTACTAAGAATAAATTTTGAATATTTTTGGAAATGAATGAAAATGATTTGGAAATGAACATTTTTGGAAACCTGAAAATGTATGGAAATGATTTGGAAATGAACATTTCTGCAAACTTGGAAATGTAAGGAAATGATTCAAAAGAGGAAAGTGAACATGTCTGGAAACTTGGAAATGTAAGGAAATGTCAAGTTTACAGAGCCGAACGAAAATTTTTGGAAACTTAGAAATGACTTAGAAATGTCGAGTTTTAAAGTTTAAAAGAGGAAATTAAGGCAAGGTGGCCTTAAAAGAAAAAGTTGGTGAAATTTGACACACAAAACAGGCTTGGAAAAGTGGCTGAAGATGCCACTTAGGGCCTCTGAAATGGCGCCACATGCAAGATGTTGGGCTGAGTTCGAGTCACTTGGGAAGCAAATAAAGGAAGTTTTATTTTTGCTTCCAGAAGCCTGAGGTGGACGGCACAAGCCTTCTAGAAAGGAGGAGTTTTATTTTCATAAATATTCGATTAATAAGGTAATAAATAAGGGATTTAATTTGGATTATTTTTGAAGAGATAATAAAGGATTATTCTCTAATTATTTTAAATTAAGGAGATAAACTTATCAATAAAGAAGAGTGGTGGCCAAGTAAGGGATTATGAGTAGTAGTTTCGGCTATAAAAGTAAGAAAATAGGGCTACTCATCAATTTTTCTTCCTCCTCTTATCTCTACCGAATTTCTGAGTACTCTCTTCTCTTCTTTTCTCTTTTTCTTTTGTCAAGCCGAATCTATAGTCCACCATTGTCAAAATTCTCAAATTTTCCTTTCTTACTATTTCTTCTTACCAATCCATTCAAGAACCGAATCTTGGAAAGGCTTCAAGCATAGGTGCTGTTAATTTCTTCAAAGGTAAGAACAAGTTTGATTTCCATTCTTTTCTTTTAGATTAGCCGGGAGATAATGTAACCCCATACATATTATGGTTGCCGAATATGGAAGGATCTTTCGGGATTATCAGAGTAGTCGACTAAAAGGAGGAGTATTCGGGATTTCTAAGATTAAAGTAAGACATGTGAATATTCGGCCAAAGGCCTTGATTTATGTTTCGATGATTAAGATTAAGTCTAACGTAAGGTTTTAGGGATTTTGACATTCCTAGGGAAACAAGGAATAGTTTCGGGATTTGTTGGTGTTCCAATCGGCAACAAGGTAAGAATACTAATCCTACTAGGATTTGGAATTTTGGCCGAATGGCTTTTTATTAAGGTAATAAGTGATAAATCAATGTAGGGATTAAGGATCTAAAGCGATAGATCAGTTTTTCGGGATTTCAAGGAATTCGTTAAGCTAATCAGGTGTGTACCCCACACTATTTCATAATATGTTTTATGGCTATGTTTAAAAAAGATATGTGATATTAAGAATGTGAATATGGCTAAGGTACCATAATGTGGTACAAAGTACCCAGGTATGTTTCCTACTCCTACTAGGAATATGAAAAATGTTATTAGTAACATGAGAATATGATAAGAATGTGAACTCTGGCATATTTATGCATATTATTATTATATGGGGCATATGGGTTTGTTTGAAAGGGGAAGTGAATGTGGTGACCTAAGACCACGAACATGGTGACCTAAGACCGTGATATCTGAAAAGTGGTGACCTAAGACCACAGTAATCTGAACGTGGTGACTTAAGACCACGAATACAGTGACCTAAGACCGCAATTTCGTGTGTAGCGGAAGGAGGGTCAACTTAGTAGTCCCCACGGTGTGATTGGCAGGTACGGGGGTGTGTAGCGGATGGACAATTAGGTTTGGGTTTGGGAATGCATCATAACTTGTATTCATTATTTTGAATGTGTAACTCTTGTATGCCTGATTCTATTATAATTTAGTGTCGTGTACACATTGAGTCTGTTTGACTCACCCCGTTGTGGGACCATGTTTCAGGTGATGAACAGTGATGGACCGGGACGGCAGAACTTGTGGTGGCCATGCTCAACATGAAGTCTTTATTTTATGGAACTATTAGTTTTTAAGTACTTGAATTATTTGGAAATTATTTGTTGTAATAAGGCCATAAGGCCATAGTTGAATCATTTTACATTTATTATTATTTATTATGTTTAGGAACCTTATTTATTAAAGTTTAAGTAAAAATTTCTTTAAACTAAATCCTAAATGTTTTATCACATAATATTAAAAAGGGGTTTCCAAAATAAAATCGTGTCTATTTCAACACAAGCCCAACCCAAATAATATTTTTTTTAAAAATCGCACAAGTTTTCTTTAAGTAACAAAAGAATTTGAAACCCGTTTTCTTGAGGAACATACCAAATCTGGTCAAAGCTCGTGGGCCGGGTTTGGGGTGTTTCATCGAGTTTTGTCAAAGTTATTTCTGTCTTTTATGATTCCTGAATGAAAATGGGAATGAGTCACAATGGATTTTGTATCTGGATTGCAAGCAACACATAGAAAGAAATACTAGATCTGGGTTGTTGTTAATAGGGTAACGAATCAAGTCAATCTATTCTGATATGAATAGAGTACTTGCTTGAAAAGTTAGCTGAATTATATATGTATCAGAGATTTGCAGACTTTGGTTATTTATTTCCGATTGAGACTTGAGTTTCACCTTGAGATTTTGGGGTAAATTCCACGAGGCTTTGGGCACTAAATTTAACTTTGATACAACATTTCATTCGTAGACAGATGGACAGTTAGAACATGTAATACATGTACTGGAAAATTGTTAAGATTTTATATTCTCGAGTTTGAAGGTAGCTGGAAAAAATATTTTTTGTTGGTAGAATTTTCTTACAATAATAGTTATTAATCCAGAATAAAAAATATGGCACTGTTTAAAGCTTTATATGGATGGAAATGTAGAACCTCGTTAGACTGGTTGAACTGAGCGAAAATAAGATAGTTTGGACAGAATTGAGTAGAAAAATTAAAGATAAAGTTCGCATTATTCGATATTGTCATCAGATCATCATTTGTCTTATTCAGAGAAGCCAATAATGATTTTTTGTTCATGAGGAAAAAGAACTTCAGGATAAATAAGTACCAAAAGTAATAGTTTTATGGCATCAATACATTATAGAAGAAACTAAGTGGATAAAACTAGGGTATTAATGAAGTCATAATACTCGAATCTATTACCAGGTAAAAATTTCAAGGACGAAATTTCCTAAGGGGGAGAGTTGTAACAACATGTTTTCCAGTAGTGTCAGAAATAATTATTTCGGGATCACAAATCCAACGAAGGAGTCCTTAAATACTATTATTTAATACTTACGAGTCAAATATAGTATCATATAGAATTTTTATTAGATAATTTTTGCTATTTGAATATATCATTAAGTACAAGTAGTTTGTCCCTAAAGTCAAGTGGTTTTAGAAAATGAGGTATCGGGACCTCGTTTCTGTAAACCTAGCCCAAAAATATTTACAAAGTTATTATACAGATGTATTAAATTTTGGTTTAGAAATTTTAACGTTTGGATGGTTAATTAAAGAAAAAGTACTAAAACGTAAAAGATGTAAAACTTCATCACTATTGATTATTATTAGCTAAAATGCATAATTAAAGTTTGTTAAGGATTTAAGTTGTAATTTACCACTTTTAGTTTAATGGCTGGTTTATACTTGGCTTTAATAATAAAACAATAATAAAAGTTAAGTTAAAATTTAACTTAAAATATAATAAAACATAAAAACATAAGTGGATGGAAAATTTTATAATTCTTTCTTCTTTTCAAAGACCAAAACTCCATGGATGAAATCTTGGAGAATTCGGTTGATTTGTCCATGTAAGTAATTTCTTTACCCATTTTTAGTAATTTTATGTTTTTGAGATCAATGCAATTAGGTCCAACTAACTTGTATCTTCGTTTTCAAAACTGTTAAAAGTTTTAGGTTTTTCCATTAATGAATCTTAATTGTTTTTGAAGTTAATGGTAGAATATTGATCTTGGTTATTTTGTAAAGTGATTTTAGTTAGTTTTTAGTTAAATGACTTAATTGATAAAATATTAAATTTGGCATAAAATTATTGTGAATTTTGAAAATTATTGGGTAGTACTAATATGAATGGAAATTCAGCTAGCATAAAAATTTATGAATTGTGATAAATTTCAATGTTTTGGGCTTAGGGATTAAATTGTATAAAATATAAAAGTTTAGGGAAAAAGTGAAAAAGTATTAAATAGGAAGTCATAGTCAGTAACTTAAATATTATATGAAATTGAGGCTAATAAATTAAAATAAATTTCTTTATACATCAATAACTAGTTGACAATCGAGGAAAAGGGAAAGTTACTAACTAGTACATGAAACTTTTACTATCTCTGCAAGATAGCCCTGGTAAGTTCATGCGGTTTAAATTAGAATAGATTGTAATATTATATTTGCTTGTGAGTTATGATTTGTTGAATATTCGTATATACATTTATATAATGTTATAATCATAAAGTTAATTCAAGGTGAGAAATGTAATTGATTTGTAAAATATTATGTGATTACTTGTATTGAGCCCGAATGATTATAGGACAGGATATAATTGGAATGCCAATAGGTTATATTGTGCGTTGTACGGAATTGACTTGTGATGAGATGATGATTCTTGACTTGTTATCGTCTCACGAATCTCACCTGACTCTAGCATTTGTTTGCGCGACTCACCGTGAGATATTTACTGATGAATGCAGGTGTTACCGGCGGATGTAAAGCCTTCGGGCTTGGCACTTGGTGCCTAGGTGTGTTCCAAAGGGATGTTAACCTACGGGCTAGGCACTTGGTGCCCAGGTGTGCTCTTGTTGGTTTAGCTCATTTGAGCATTCTATTGTGTTTTGGATGGTTAATTGCGTATCTATATCTGATATATCATTCATCGGGCGAATTTCTAATGGTAGATGACATGTAACATCCTGAATTGGGGGCTTTGCATTTGATGTATTTTTGTGTGTATGCTATGCTCTATGTGTTGTGTTGGTGTGTTTGGGGGTCTTGGGAAGGTTTGGGGTTAAGCCTGAGCCTTGCTGAAAATTTCTGTTTTAGGCACTTTGGGGGAAAGCTAGTTGAGTTGGGCCTTAAGGGTATTTAAGCAAGTTTTGTTGGCACAAAAATAAAGTTGGTGAAGTGGCAAGGAGGCACCACTTGGGTGCTTGAAGTGACGCTAGAAGGAGAGGGAACAGGTTCGAGTAACATGGGTTACATTTAGGAAGTTTTGTTTTTGAAGACGGATGGGAGGTGGTGGATTTGGCTAGGGACCTTAAAGAGGGGGTGTTGAATGAGTCAAATGAGTTTGAAATGGATGGATGAGAGGAGATGGGGGAGTTGAAGTGGTCAATCGGTTTGAATGGGTGATGGTGACCATTCAGTGGAGGAAATCTAGGAGGGTTGATGTTTGAGTGTTGGCCAAAAGTTGGAGAGTGGGGGGAAAAGGTGTGTGACGGCTATGTGATACTTGGGTTGGGGATTTTCGGCATGATGGGAGTGTGTTGTCAACCGAGAGCTCTTAGTAAGCTTAGTGCGTTTTTCCTTATGTGTCGAAAGTGCCTAGGATTTCCGAAGGGTTCCTTTCCTTTCGTTTGAGTTTTCAATTCTTTTCTCATTTTCTCAAAAACACAAATCCCCTACTTTTGCCGAAAATTCTCTTGACTCACACTTTCCACATTTTTCTTCTCTCGTTATTTTCTCTACAAAGCCGAACCCCTTTCCCCTTCTTTGCTTTTCTTTTGAAACACCATAACCGCATCTAAGACAACTCTCATTTTCTCTTTTGTCAAGCCGAAATATTGCTTCTCATCTTCTTCTCTTTGTTTCACTTTTCTTCCTTTGTTTCTTTGGGGGTGGTAGCCGAACCTTTCAAGGCCATTGGATATCCATTTTCTTCACAGCCGAAACTACCATTACCTTTCTTCTTTTCTTCAAACTTTTACTTTTTCCTATTTTTATCAAGTGCCGAATACTCTTTGCTTTATCGTTCACTCCTTAGGACAACTGTCGACTTGGTAAGTTTCATTCTTGTTGAACCTTCATTCCTCTTCTGGCCATGTTAAATCTTTCGCTTTGGCCGAATACATGGGGTGCTCTTTTATAATATTCTAACCTTCTGGTTTAGCTATTTGCACTTTTGGGTGTCTAAACTCTTTTTATTTCATTTAGGGTAAGGGCCGAATCAAATCACCTTTTCTGCCGGGAGTGCAAGCTGAATCTTCTGGTGTGATTCGTTAGAAGTAAAGGTAAGGGGTTCTTCTTCTGTTCATTTTGGCTAGTTTATATTCGTGTAGTCTACCTAAAGCAATCTTTTGATTAGACAATCAGTGTTTCTTTGAGTAATTGGTTAGGGTTCTCTTCATTGATACAAGTACCGATCAAGTTGAGGAGGAGAGGGTACCCGTTGTATCCATTCCAAAGTTCAAGAAGCGCGCGGTGTCTACTGTTTGAGATTGGCCACCGGGTTGTGGGCCGGCTTCTGAGCAGAATAGTAGATAGATACCAGTAGTTCTTGTTAGCGATAGTGTCGACTTAGAAAGCGTTGTATTATATGTTAACAGATGTTTAACTCTCACACACTTCATAAATTAATTATGTTATTAAATGTGATGGCTAAAAGCCGAAGTGACGATATTGGTTGCTAAGATACCTTTGTGGGTAATATAGAAGACTCCAGGTAAGTTCCGCTATGTTCTGTTATTAGCAAATGTATGTATGAGTGAAATGATTGATTGTTATGCATTGAAAGCATGATCATACCATATAAATTGTTATTCATGGGCATGGACTTGGGGTATGACGTGAAGAGGGAGAAAACATGATTCTTAGACTGTCACCAATGGTTTGGTACCACAAGTGGGTTGGCCCCACATATTATTATTTGTAACTATGTCTCAGTCGTTTGGAACCACCAGTGGTTTGGTACCACAGATATTATTTCAGTAACTCCTCCCAGTGGTTTGGTACCACAGTGGGTTGGCCCCACATATCTTCATCAGGGATTGTCACCAGTGGTTTGGTACCACAAGTGGGGTGGCCCCACATATTATTATTTGTGACTTTGTCACCAGTGGTTTGGAACCATCACTGGTTTGGTACCACAGTGGCTGGGTGCCACAGATTTTGGGTAGACTCAGGAGATGTGGAGGATGGAGATAATAGATTGGTTGAGCTGCATTACATACATACATAATATATGAATTTTTATGGGTAATGGGGAGTTACACACTGAGTCTCGGTGACTCGCCCCTCTATTAAATTTTGCACGTAATCCTTAGTTAGCGGATACGGAGCCGAGGTGGACTCGAGTTGGCCATGCATAATGTTTTAGTAATTTCATCTTTAGTATTTATCTTAAATTTTACCATTTTAGTTTGGGTTTTGGTGCTGTAATAAGGCCACATAAACGTTAACTTGGGTTTTATTATGAATTTGTTATAGCATGCCTAATAAAGTATCAAAATGGGAGTTTTTCTAAAATTAAGAATTCAAAATAATGATTTTCTAATTGGCTAATGAAAGATGAGTTTCAAGTAATAAATTGACTAAAGTTTCCAACTAAAAACCATAATATTGTTTTCATTTGACAGCTTAACTAAATTTTCTTAAAATTTGATTTTGGATTAAGTAGCCTGAACTGTATTACGGCCTAAGTTAAGCAATTGTTGTAAATTTTCGCCAAAGGCTTAGTGATATGCAAAATTTTTCTCAACTCATGATTTTTAATTTGATCTTTCTAAAATTATCTTTCCAGTAGCATGTCAGATTCGGTCGTAGTGTTTTGATTGGGTTTGGGGTGTTACAATTTTGGTATTAGAGCCAGTTTCAAAAACTCGGCCGTGGGTATGGGGGCTTAAAATGTTTTAAAAGATAGTTAGAAAGTGATTTAGGGATATATGTGTTGTTTGGAAGCATGGCATTCGAGTCTCCGGCACCAAATCCGCACGGTAAATCTTCTAACTTTTGATTTTTGCATAAAGTGAGTACGATATGCTATGATTGTTTGTGTTAAGGAATACAACTTTAGAGACTGAAACCTTAGGTGTGCATGAAATGGTGAGAACCGCTTATAATACTATTTCCATAAAACTGCTCGTAATAAACAGTGGAAGAAAACACTAACTCATAAAAAATCAGATTAAATCGAAACGATAGTCATGAGTACTAGGGGACGTGGTTGTGGCATGCGAGGCCGTGGTAGAGGCCGGGGTGTTGAGTCTGAACCTTCGGAATCAGGACATGGGTCGGAGGGTGAAGAGCCAGTGCCGCCAGTTGCAGAAGCTGAATTTCAGGATCAAACTGGGGGAGATGATGCGGTGTCTCAGGCAATGTTACGTGTTTTGGAGAGAGTGGCTGGAGCAAGTGTAGGATCGGTAGCTCAGAAGTCTGTGTCGAAACGACTTCGAGCTAATAGAGCTGAGATGTTTAGGGGTGTTTCTGGTGTGGCCCCTAATGTAGTTGAGTAATTGTTAGAAGCAGTGGAGCGTATTATGGATGACCTTGACTGTACCACAGAAGAGAAATTGAAGGGTGTAGTGTCTCTCCTCAGAGATGAGGCATATCAATGGTGGCTCGCGGTTAGGGATGGCACAACGGCTGGTTACATCACCTGGGAGTTCTTTAAATCAGCATTTCAAAGAAAATACATTGGGTCGAGTTATGTGGACGCTCAGCGGAAGGCATTCCTTAATTTGGTTCAGGGAAGTAAGTCAGTGGCCAAGTATGAGGTGGAATTTCTATGTTTGAGCCGCTATGCCCGGGGTATTATTGCAACAGATCATGAGTGCTGTGTCCGATTCGAGGATGGTCTGAGAGACGAGTTGCGGGTATTGATAGCTCCGTAACGGGAAAGGGAGTTTGCGGTTTTGGTTGAGAAGGCTAAGATAACCGAGGAGGTGAAGTGGTCTGAAAAACAGAACCAGGACAGGGATAGGAGTAGAAATAAAAGAAGTTTTGGGCCGTAGGATCTGCTGGGGGTTTTCAGAAGAGGCCTAGGCTAGGCGGGTCGAGCCAAATGGCGAAGCCTGTTGCTGTTAATTGGCCACCGCAGTGTGCTCGATGCGGAAAATTTCATTCGGGAGAGTGTTGGGCAGGTAATAGAGGATGTTTTGGATGTGGGTCTGTGGACCATCAGATAAAGGATTGCCCACGAAAGTCGGTCAGAGCACAATTAGAGGGTCAAGGTCGTGCACAATTCAGAAGAGATGGTCAGTAACCGCAGAGAGGTTGTGGTCCGCCCAGAGGAGGAAATGGCTTTGGTCGGGGGCGTGGAGCACCGGGCAGAGGTGCTGGGAATGCAGATGCGAGACAGCCTAGTTTGGTCTATGCAGCTAGGCGTCGAGAGGAGGGCGATGCACCAGATGTTATAACCGGTACGTTCCTTATCTATGGGTTGCCATATACTGCTTTGATTGATATTGGTTCGAGACACTCTTATGTTGCTAGTACTATATTGGGAACTCTGAACTTAGACTTTGAGATTTCTTCTAGGGAGATGACTATAATTAGCCCACTAGGACAATCCGTAGTGGTGAACAAACTTTATAGGGATGTACCTTTAGAAGTTCATGGGGTAGTTTTTCCGGCTGATCTGATGGAACTGCCGTTCAGGGAGTTTGATTTAATCATAGGTATGGATTGGCTAATGAAGTATCAAGCAAATTTAGACTGTGCAGCCAAGCGCATGGTGTTAAGAACTTTCGAGAGTGAAAAGGTGGTGGTGATAGGTGAGAGGAGGAACTACCTATCTAATGTGGTATCCGTTTTAAAGACTGAGAGAATGGTAAGAAAAGGATGTAAGGTGTTTATAGCTTATGTTTGTGCTTTGGAGGCCAAGGAATCAACTGTGGGGGATGTTCGAACAGTAAAGGAATTTTCTGATGTTTTCCCAGAAGAGCTTCCGGGATTACCTTCGGATCGCGAAGTGGAGTTCAGTATTGATCTTTTTCTGGGAACAGTGCCAGTGTCTATTGCCGCATCTAGAATGGCGCCGAAGGAGTTAGTGGAGCTGAAAGCACAGATTCAAGAACTGTTAGATCGGGGTTTTATCCAATCGAGTGTATCGCCTTGGGGAGCGTCAGTGCTATTCGTTAAGAAGAAGGATAGATCAATGCATATGTGCATTGACTACCGTCAGTTGAACAAATTGACGATCAAAAACAAATACCCGTTGCTGAGGATTGATGACTTGTACGATCAATTGAAAGGGGCGTCAATTTTTTCAAAGATAGATTTGAGGTCATGATATTATCAGCTTAAGGTCAAGGAAGCGGATATTCATAAGATGGCTTTCAGGACTCGCTATGGGCATTATGAATTCCTGGTGATGCCGTTCGGGTTGACCAATGCACCAGCAGTGTTTATGGACATGATGAACTAGGTTTTTCAACCATATCTGGATCGATTCATTGTGGTGTTTATAGACAATATCTTGGTTTATTCAAAGTCTGATGAGGAGCATGATTCGCATCTTCGAGTGGTTTTGCAAATTCTAAGGGAGAAGCAGTTATTCGCTAAGTTCAGTAGGTGTGAGTTCTGGCTAAGGGAAGTGACCTTTTTGGGCCATGTGGTGTCTGCTAAAGGGATTAGGGTTGACCCCCGGAAAATTGAAGCTGTGTTGGATTGGAAACCACCTAAGTCTGTGGCAAAGATTCGAAGTTTTCTTGGGTTGGCTGGGTATTACAGAAGGTTTGTTGAGGGGTTTTCATTAATAGCAGCACTGTTAACCAAGTCATTACAGAAAGGGGTACCATTCGTTTGGTCATATAAACAGCAGGAAAGTTTTGAGAAGTTGAAGAGGATTTTGACAGAGGCGCCGGTGTTAATTCAGCCAGAGGCGGGGAAGGAGTTTACCGTCTACTCTGATGCATTGCACACAGGATTAGGATGTGTGCTGATGCAAGAAGGGAAAGTGGTAGCGTACGCTTCTCGGCAATTGAGGTCTGACAAGGTAAATTATCCGACGCATGGCCTGGAGTTGGCTGTAGTAGTTTTCATCCTAAAGATCTGGAGACACTACTTATATGGGGAAAAGTCCATCATCTATGCGGATCACAAGAGCTTGAAATATCTCCATACCCAGAAGGAGTTGAATTTAAGGCAGCGGAGGTGGATCGAGTTGTTGAAGGATTATGACTGCTCGATCGAGTACCACCCGAGTAAAGCTAACGTTGTGGTAGACGCCTTGAGTCATAAGGTAATATCTGACTTGAGGGCAATGTTTGCTCATCTCAGCTTGTATGAAGACGGAAGCTTGTTAGCTGAACTTCAAGTAAAACCTTCTTGGGTCAGTCAGATTATAGAGAAACAGTTGTCGGATGAGGTACTAGGTTCTAAGTTCCAGTTAATGGCTAGGGGTAAGGCAGAAGATTTTAGCTTCAGTAGTGATGGAGTGTTGTGTTTTCAAGGAAAGACTTGTATGCCAAGGGATGTGGATTTGAGGCAGAAGATTCTTTAGGAAGCGTATTATAGCCCATACGCTATTTATCCTGGAGGAAGTAAGATGTACCGAGATTTGCGAGAATAGTTTTGGTGGCCGGGTCTAAAGATAGAGGTAACCGAATTTGTGAGTAAGTGCTTGACGTGTCAGGAGGTAAAAGCAGAACATCAGTTACCTTCGTGGTTATAGCAGCTGGTCAAGATTCCACAGTGGAAGTGGGAAAGGATCACGATGGACTTTGTTAGTGGGCTACCCCTTACGCCTACTAAGAAGGATTTGGTATGGGTAATTGTTGATCGATTGACGAAGTCTGCCCATTTCATACTGATCCGTGTCGACTACTCTCTATAGAAATTGGCTAAGTTGTATGTAGCAGGGATCGTGAGGTTGCACGGGGTACAAGTGTCTATCATCTCAGACAGGGACCCTAGGTTTACGTCGAGATTTTGGAAGGCGTTGCATCAAGTACAAAATTAGATTTCAGCACAGCGTTTCATCCACAATCTGATGGGCAGTCGGAGAGGGTAATCCAGGTCTTGGAAGATATGTTGAGGGGCTGTGTCATAGACTTTAGATGTAGTTGGGAAGAATTTCTACCGTTGGCAGAATTTGCGTATAACAATAGCTACCAATCTTGTATTCAGATGGCACCGTATGAAGCGTTGTATGGTCGGAAGTGTCGCACTCCTACTTGTTGGACAGAGTTGGGTGAGCGTCAGTTGTTGGGTCCAGAATTGGTTTCTGAAATTGAAGATAAGGTTAAGTTAATTCGGACTCGATTGAAGGAAGCTTCAGACAAATAGAAGTCCTATGCCAATTTGAAGCATAAGGACATAGAGTTTGCGGTGGGTGACAAGGTTTTCTTAAAGGTGTCACCGTGGAAGAAAGTGATAAGGTTGGACGGAAGGGTAAGTTGAGCCCCCGATTTATCGGGCCTTATGGCATGTTAAAGCGTGTGGGACCAGTAGCCTATCAGCTCGAGCTACCTTCAGAGTTAGTCAGATCCATGATGTGTTTAATGTTTCGATGTTAAGACGCTACCGTTCGGATCCATCTCATGTTGTGCCAGTGGAAGAAATTGAAGTAAGACCAGACCTATCTTTTGAAGAAGAACCAGTGCGGATCTTGGATCACGATGTCAAGGTATTGTGAATGAAAACGGTTCCGTTGGTTAAGGTTTTGTGGTAAAACCATGGTTCAAAGGAAGCAATGTGTGAACCAGAGGATGCGATGCGACAGCAATACCCTTAACTCTTTTGAGAAGGTAATTTCGACGCCTAAATTTCTTTAAGGGGGTAGGACTGTAACATCCTGAATTGGGGGCTTTGCATTTGATGTATTTCTGTGCGTATGCTATGCTTTGTGTGTTGTGTTGGTGTGTTTGGGGGTCCCGAGAAGGTTTGGGGTTAAGCCTGAACCTTGCTAAATATTTCTGTTTTAGGCACTTTAGGGGAAAGCTAGTTAAGTTGGGCCTTAAGGGTATTTAAGCAAGTTTTGTTGGCACAAAAATAAAGTTGGTGAAGTGGCAAGGAGGTGCCACTTGGGGTGCTTGAAGTGATGCCACAAGGAGAGGGAACATGTTCGAGTAACATGGGTTATATTTTGGAAATTTTGTTTTTGAAGACAGATGGGAGGTGGTGGATTCGCTAGGGACCTTAAAGAGGGGGTGTTGAATGAGTCAAATGAGTTTGAAATGGATGAATGAGAGGATATGGGGGAGTTGAAGTGGTCAATCGGTTTAAATGGGTGATGGTGAGCATTCAGTGGAGGAAATCTAGGAGGGTTGATGTTTGAGTGTTGGCCGAAAGTTGGAGAGTAGGGGGAACAAGTGTGTGACGGCTATGTGATACTTGGGTTGGGGATTTTCAGCATGATAAGGGTGTGTTGTCAACCGAGAGCTCTTAGTAAGGTTAGTGCATTTTGCCTTATGTGCCGAAAGTGCCTAGGATTTTCGAAGGGTTCCTTTCCTTTTGTTTGAGTTTTCAATTCTTTTCTCATTTTCTCAAAAACACAAATCCCCTACCTTTACCGAAAATTCTCTTGACTTACGCTTTCCATTTTTTCTTCTCTCGTTATTTTCTCTGCAAAGCCGAATCCCCTTTCCCCTTCTTTGCTATTCTTTTAAAACACCATAACCGCATCTAAGACAACTCTCTTTTTCTCTCTTGTCAAGCCAAAATATTGCTTCTCTTCTTCTTCTCTTTGTTTCTCTTTTCTTCCTTTGTTTCTTTAGGGGTGGTAGCCGAACCTTGCAAGGCCATTGGATATCCATTTTCTTCATAGCTGAAACTACCATTACCTTTCTTCTTTTCTTCAAACTTTTACTTTTTCCTATTTTTATCAAGTACCGAATACTCTTTGCTTTATCGTTCACTCCTTGGGACAACTGCCGACTTGGTAAGTTTCATTCTTGTTGAACCTTCGTTCCTCTTTTGGCCATGTTAAATCTTTCGCTTTGGCCGAATAGAGGGGGTGTTCTTTTGAAATATTCTAATCTTCTGGTTTAGCTATTTGCACTTGTGGGTGTCTAAACTCTTTTTATTTCATTTGGGGTAAGGGCCGAATCGAATCACCCTTTCTACCGGAAGTGCAAGCCAAATCTTTTGGTGTGATTCATTAGAAGTAAAGGTAAGGGGTTCTTTTTCTGTTCATTTTGGCTAGTTTATATTCGTGTAGTCTACCTAAAGCAATCTTTCGATTAGACAATCAGTGTTTCTTTGAGTAACTGATTAGGGTTCTCTTCATGGATACAAGTACCGGTCAAGTTGAGGAGGAGAGGGTACCTGTGGTATCCATTCCAAAGTTCAAGAAGCGCGCGGTGTTTGCTGTTCGAGATTGGCCACCGGGTTGTGGGCCGGCTTCTGAGCAGAATAGTAGACAGATAGCAGTAGTTCTTGTTAGCGATTGTGTCGACATAGAAAGCATTGTATTACGTGTTAATAGGTGTGTAACTCTCACACATTTCGTAAATTAATTGTGTTATTAACTGTGATGGCTAAAAGCCGAAGTGATGATATTGGTCGCTAAGATACCTTTGTGGGTAAGATCGAAGACTCCGGGTAAGTTCCGCTATGTTCTGTTATTAGCAAATGTATGTATGAGTTCAATGATTGATTGTTATGCATTGAAAGCATGATCATACCATATTAATTGTTATTCATGGGCACGGACTTGGGGTATGACGTGAAGAGGGAGAAAGCATGATTCTTAGACTGTCACCAGTGGTTTGGTACCACAAGTGGGTTGGCTATGTCTCAGTGGTTTGGAACCACCAGTGGTTCGGTACCAAAGATATTATTTCAGTGACTCGTCCTAGTGGTTCGGTACCACAGTGTGTTGGCCCCACATATCTTCATCAGGGATTGTCACCAATGGTTTGGTACCACAAGTGGGTTGGCCCCACATATTATTATTTGTGACTTTGTCACCAGTGGTTTGGAACCACCAGTGGTTTGGTATCACAGTGGCTGGGTGCCACAGATTTTGGGTAGATTCAGGAGATGTGGAGGATAGAGATAATAGATTGGTTGAGCTGCATTACATACATACATAATATATGAATTTTTGTGGGTAATGGGGAGTTACACACTAAGTCTCGGTGACTCACCCCTCTGTTAAATTTTGCAGGTAATCCTCAGTTCGCAGATACGGAGCCGAGGTGGACTCGAGGTGGCCATTCATAATGTTTTAGTAATTTCATCTTAGTATTTATCTTAAATTTTACTATTTTAGTTTGGGTTTTGGTGTTGTAATAAGGCCACATAAACGTTAACTTGGGTTTTATTATGAATTTGTTATAGCACGCCTGATAAAGTATCAAAATGGGAGTTTTCTAAAATTAAGAATTCAGGATTAATGATTTTCTAATTGGCTAATGAAAGATGAGTTTCAAGTAATAAATTGACTAAATTTTCCAACTAAAAACCGCAATATTTTTTTTCATTTGACAGCTTAACTAAATTTTCTGAAAATTCAATTTTGGATTAAGGAGCCTGAACTGTATTACTGCCTATGTTAAGCAATTGTTGTAAATTTTCGCCAAAGCCATAGTGATATGCAAAATTTTTCTCAACTCATGATTTTTAATTTGATCTTTCTGAAATTTTCTTTCCTATAGCATGCCAGATTCGGTCGTAGTGTTTTGACCGGGTTTGGGGTGTTACATGACATGTTATGGAGTTATATAAATGTTTGTATGATTTTCCAATGTTATTGTGAAACATCCACTACCCGTATTCAATGTCAGAACAGGGTACGAGGCATTTACCGGACATACAACACAAACATTCATACAAATCAATTCATAAAAATTGCGTCCAATGTAACACCCCAAACCCGGTCCAAACACCACGGCCGAATCTGGTATGTTACGGGGAAAACGTGTTTGAAAATTTCGAGGTTGCACTAGATAGATTTGATAAAACTTTGTTCCTTTTAGAAAACAAGTTGTTTAATATCGTTACTAGAACATTCAGTCTTAGTAAAAATTTTGGTTTCCAGTTTGGATCCAATTGAGTTTCATTCAAATATAAAATCGGTGTGATACCCGATGGTATAGTCAAAAACATATCGCTTTGTTGGTTTGAAAACGTGGCCTTTCCAAATTTTAATAAAAATTCGTACCAAGTTATTTTGTTACAGCATATCAAAATCTAATGTAAAGCATAAATATCATAAAGCACATCTTAGAAGGCCTTTTACAAATCCAAGATAAAACCCAAATAAAAGTAAATAAGCTAAAGTACCCAAATGCAACAGTCTGAGCAAAACTTTTATTAAAGCATGGCATGTGCACCCCGAGTCCATCCCGGCTCCAAGTCCGCGTCTACGAGTTACCTGAAATGTTAAAGGAGAGGGTGAGTCGAGTGACTCAGTGTGTAAATCCCGCTCCCGAAGAAACAACATGCTAACACACATCATACATAGCAACATAATTAATGCAACCCGATCCTAACCATCCATATCGCTTTTTTTCTACCCCGTGTGGTACCAAACCCTTTGGTGGTGCCAAACCACCGGTGACATATAGTCACAATGTGTTACCAAAACACCGTGTCCCAAAGACACAATATCCGTCAATGTGGTACCAAACCACTTTGGTGTCCCAAAGACACAATTGTGCTACCAAAGCACCGGTGACCGAAGTCACAAATCCAATGATGATGGGGCCAACCCATCGTGTGATACCAAATCACTAGCGAGATTTATCCCATATCTCAAGTGGGGCCAACCCACGGTGGTCAAACCACGGGGACAAGTCGCAATGAGGTGCCAAACCTCCGTGTCCCAAAGATACAATGTGCTACCAAAGCACCGTGACCGTAGTCACAAATCGGGTGATGGGGCCAACCCATCGTGTGATACCAAATCACCGGCGTCAATCCCGTATCTCACAAGTGGGGCTAACCCACGGTGGTGTTAACCACGAGGGGCGAGGCGAGGTACCAAACCTCTGGAGGTGCCAAACCTCACAGTGACCCAAAGTCACAAAGTTGTGTTACCAAAACACTGGTGCTCGTCAGCACAAAATACCACTGCTCCCTCCACTCGTATCACCCATCAACATACCATACTCATGTAATCATGCATATCATACAATCATGCATCTCATGCTATTATGTCTAATCTCATATCCCGTGTCACATATATCCACAGTCATGGTAAGATATAGATCATCATTAAACCCATAATAATAATACTGACTTACCCGAGTCCAGCATCATACCCATTAGGGTATCATATCAAACATCACTGTTTCTTTAATCATCACACATGTTATCAATCATATTACTAAACGGAAGTGTGTTAGTTTACACACCTGATAACTACGAGTCTAGAATCCCAACGAAAACAATCTAAGGCCCCTTGATGACTAGCTCCTACAATCGGTCCAACATAGGGGTTAGGCATCACTACATTCGGCCAACAACCATTAACCAAAGGGGTTTGTCGAATCATCATACCTTGCTATTGGTTTGATTCTTTATCAAACCCGAACCACAAAGGCTTTCCTTCCAACAATCGGCTACCTTCAAAAGAGAGCTATTAAACTTTTGTTACCTTTGCCTTAATCGATCCTAAAAGATTGAAATAATAACAATACCATATATTCACCCCTACTTACCAGTCGATCACAAAAGAATGACGATTCCCTTATTTGCTTCACACTCCCAAAGACCCTAAAACAAAGAGATTAGAACCCTTCCAACATAACCATAATCGGCCCTTAACCAAAACACAACCAATAAAGAACCAAAAGAGGGAGATATGGCCATTCGGCCTTGCACTTACCAACACCCAACATTCTACCAAACTAGGCCTTCTAGGAGAGGAGAGGTTCGGCCAACTTTTAGAACAAGATGAAGAAAGAATTCGGCTTATCCCAAAGAAGAAACACAAGAGAAAGGTGTACAGAAGGGGGTTGATATTCGGCCAACAATGGAAGGAAGATTCGGCTCAAAAGTGTTAAGATAGAAGGAAAACAAAAATGGGTAAAGGGAGAGTACTTACGGTTTTGAAAGAAAGAAGAAATGGAGAGAGATTTGGAGGATGGGTTTGGCTACCAATAAAAGTCAAGGGGAAACAAAGCAATTTTGGAAAGGTGAAATTGCTTAAGCTTTCTGGTTTTGAAAAGGAAGAAAATGAGAACTTACTTGGAGAAATTCGGCTACTATTGACAACAAAAGAGGAAAAAGGTTTGAAACCAAAAGTGACCGAATTAATGCCAAAATGCCAAAATGAATTTCGGCTACCCACTCCCCATACCAAGCCGTCCCTACTCCAACACCTACCAACCTACCACTCCCCAAAACTCCCCAAAAATTCGCCATATCCCCACTCACTCCAAGCCACTAGTTCAAAATAGTTTGAACAAGTCAAACTCCTACTTTCACTCTCCACCTACCAATCCCTCATTTGACCAAGTCTTAGGCGAGTTTGAACTGCCACAAACTCCTCCTCCATGCCACAAAATGAGTGCCAAAAGTGTCCACTCATGGCTCGAACACAAGGCCACCCCCTTGTAGATGACGCCACACTCAGCTCAAGTGGCACATGCTTTGCCACTTTGCTAGCCTTATTTTTGTGAAACAAAATACCAAATAAAATACACATCCTCGGCTCCATCGGCTCCCCGACTTAACACCCAAAAACCAAAATTTTCCCATACACTCGGGCATACACCTAGCCTACAATTAAGCCCCTAAACATAAAAAAGAGCAACATAGCATACCAACATATGCAAAACATGCCATAACAAAAATAGCCCCAACCCGGATATTACGGTTCTACCCCTTAAGAATAATTTCTACCTCGAAATTACACGTCAAAAGAGTTGCGGGTATTGTCTTTGTCTCATCACATCCTCGGGTTCCCACGTAGCTTCTTCCACGCCATGGTTCCGCCAAAGTACCTTAACGAGGCACGGACTTCCTACGCAGACCTTCACATCCCGATCAAGAATCGCACGGGTTCCTCTTCCATAGTCAAATCTTTTACCTCGATCTCCTCCACCATTTACTACATGTGATGGATCTCGAGGCAGTGCAGTCGAAGCATCGACACGTGAAAAACATCGTGAATCTGGCTAAGCTCTGCTGGCAACTCAAGCTGATACGCCACTGGTCCAACTCGTCTCAACACCTTATACGGCCCAATAAACCTCGGACTTAGCTTGCCTTTTCGCGCCAAACCTCAAAGACCTTCTTCCAAGGCGAGACCTTTAAGAAAACTCGATCTCCCACAAATAACTCTATATCTCTTGACGCTTAAGATCGACATAAGACTTTTGTCGGTCAGAAGCTTCCTTCAAACGAGACTGAATCAACTTAACCTTGTCCTCGGTCTCAGCAACCAACTCGGGTCCCAACAACTGACGTTCACCTAACTCTGTCCAACATGTAGGTGAGCGACACTTCCTACCATACAGCGCCTCATATGGTGCCATTTTGATGCTTGCTTGGTAGCTGTTGTTATAGGCGAACTCGGCTAACGGCAGAAACTCTTCCCAACTGCCCCAAGTCCCAGAACACAACCTCTCAACATGTCTTCCAAGATCTGAATAACCCTTTACGATTGCCCATCGATCATGGGTGAAAAGTCTCTTTGAAATCCAAACGCGTACCCAAAGCCTGATGCAACGCTCTCCAGAACCTCGACGTAAACCTGGGATCCCTATCCGAGATTATCGAAACTGGTACACCGTGCAGCCTTACTATCTCTGACACATAAAGCTTCGCCAACCTCTGTAGTGAATAGTCCACTCACCGAATGAAATGGGCCGACTTAGTCAGACGGTCCACGATAATCTAAACTGAATCTTTCTTGCTTGGCGTAAGCGGTAAACCACTGACGAAATCCATAGTTATCCTTTCCCATTTCCACTGAGGGATTTTCACAGTCAAGCAACCACGACGATGGCGATGTTCACCTTGACTGGCTGACAAGTCAGACACTTCCCAACAAACTCTGTCACCTCTTTCTTCAAGCCAGGCCACCAAAATCGCTCTCTAAGATCCCTATACATCTTACTACCTCCGGGATGCATAGCATAAGGATCGCTATGTGCGTCTGAAGAATCTTCTCGCCTCGACTCAACATTTTTAGGCATACAAGCCTTACCTTGAAAACACAGAGAACCTCATCACTAGACAAGTCAGTAACCCTCTAAACCACTATTCTCAAGACTTGTAACCTTCGCGCACTCGTAACCTCATCCTCTAATCTGTTTTTCTCGATCTGCTCAACCTGCAAGTAGGCTTAACTCAGCACTGCTGCGAGAATACTCCGTCGTCATACAAACTCAAATGGGCAAACATCGCTCTTAAGTCCGAAACAACCCTACGGCTCAACGCGTGCGCCACCACGTTAGCCTTGCCCGGATGATATTCAATCGAGCGATCGTAGTCCTTGAGCAATTCAACCCATCTACGCGCCTCAAATTTAGATCCTTCGAGTCAATAGATACTTGGACTCTTATGATCCGTAGACTATTGATCTCTCACCGTACAAGTAATGCCTCCAGATTTTTAGAGCGAAGACTACACCGTGCACTCTAAATCGTGCGTCGGATAGTTGCCCTCGTGTGGCCTCACCGCGAAAGCGTAAGCCACAACCTTACCCTCCGCGATCAAGACACAACCCAATCCCGTATGTGATGCATCGCGATGCTGTGAATTCCTTACCACCTCGAAAGTTGAATTAAAACAGAGCCTCGGTCAAGATCTTCTTCAACTTATCAAAACTCTCCTGCTGTTCCTCGGTCCAAACGAAACGGAACTCCCTTTCTTAATGACTTAGTCATCGGTCGCGCAATTATCGAGAAACCCTCAACAAATCTTGGTGTAGTATCCTGCCAAACCCAGAAACTCCGAATCTCAAATATCGACTTAGGAGGCTTCCACCCAGAATCGCGCCTCAACCTTCCGAGGATCTACTCTAATCCCCCAAATGATACTACATGACCCAAAAACGTCACTTCACTAAGCCGAACTCGCACTTACCGAACTTAGCATAGAGTTGCTTCTCTCTCAAAATTTGCAACACCACTCTCAGTGTGCATCATGCTCTTCTTCCGACCTTGAGTAAACCAAGATGTCGTCAATAAAAACCACGACGAAACGGTCCGTCCGATCTCTGCTTTGAAACACCTATTCATCATATCCATAAAAGTCGCCGAGCGTTAGTCAACCCGAACGGCATTACCAGAATTCGTGAGTGCTCGTCACGAGTCCAAAACGCCGCCTCTTATGGATATCCGCTTCCTTAACTTTCAACCGATGGTACCTGGACCTCAAATCGATCTTGAAAACACCGATGCACCTTTCAAACGATCAAACAAGTCATCTATCCGTGGTAACGGATACTTGTTTTTAATCGTCGACTTATTCGGTTGGCGTGTCGATACACATCCGCATCGTACCGTCCTTCTTCTTGACGAATAATACCGGCGCTCCCCACGGTGAAACACTTGGCCTAATGAAGCCTCGATCCAACAGCTCCTGAATCTGAGCCTTAAGCTCCACCAATTCCTTTGGCGCCATCCTATATGGAGCAATAGACACTGGCGCAGTCCCTGGTAGCAGATCTATCCTAAACTCTACCTCACGATCCGGTGGCAAACCCGGAAGCTCCTCTGGAAACACATCAACAAATTCCTTAACAGTACGAACCTTCTCAACAGCAGACTCTTTAGCCTCCAAGGCATACACATGAACCACATACGCTTCACAGCCCTTCCTGACCATCTTTACAGCTTTTAATGCCGACACCACATTGGATAAGTAATCTCTCCTATTACCTATCATAATCACTTCATCTCCCTTATCCGTCGATAGAACCATGCGCTTAGCCGCGCAATCCACCTTGGCCTGGTACTTAACCAACCAGTCCATCCCAAGAATCAGATCGAACTCCCCAAATGGCAGTTCCATCAGATCAGCAGCAAATACTACCCCTTGGAGTTCTAGGGGTACATCCTTATACAGCTTATCTACCACTACAGAGTGACCTAGAGGGCTAAGTACAGTCATTTGTCTAGAAGCGGTTTACGAGTCTAAGTCCATGGTCTCAACTATACTACTAGCAACATACGAATCGTGGAACCCAAGTCAATTAAAGCGGATAGGAGAACCAAAAATTAAAACGTCACGGTGATAACGTCCCGGCGTGCGCCTCCTCTCTCGGCGCCTCGCGGCATACACCAATCCAGTATGCGCATCGTAACTACCGCACCTCCTGCGGTGCTCCACGACCTCGACCAAATCCATTACCTGCTCTGCCATTACCACGGCCCCTGCGTGGTGGCGGTCCATTACCTCTCGAATCATTACGGCCCGACTCTCGGGATCGAATCCACGCCATCCCACGCGACGGTCCCTAATGCGATGATCCGAAGAACCACACTCGAAGCAACCTTTTCCACCACCCAACAACCCCAATGAGATTTCCCACACGATTACACATCATGCGGCGGTCCCGCTTAGCGAAGAACAAACCTAGCGGATCGATTACGCCCCACTCGGTCTAGCCCTCTTCACGGATTACGGGCGATCCGAAGACCCAAAGCTCCTCTTAAGCCTACTCCTGTCCATGCTCTGTCTTACCGACTCTTTAACACCCTCGGCTACCTTAGCCTTCTCAACTAAGACAAAGAAACTCGCGCTCTGCTGTGTGGAGCAATCAAGACCCTCAACTCGTCTCGCACCATCCTCAAACGAACACACCTCTCATGCTCGGTGGCTACAATGCCCTGGCGTACCTACTCGACTTCAGGAACTCACTCGTACTCGGCAATAGATTTACTCCTCGAACAAGCCTCGAAAATGCCTTTCACTGGAGTCGATGTAACTAGCCCCGATGTATTTCTTTTGATATGCAAACTCGAAATAATCCCATGTCGATCCTCACCGCCCACAATCGTCCCGAACCGTGAGCCACCACGATATGACTCATCCCGAAGAAGCGTACGATGCCCTTCACTTCTCTTCACCACAAGTCCGGATCATCCATGATCCGCTCGATTGCCTCCAGCCAATATTCGGCGGTGCTAGGAGCAACACCCGATACACTCGGAAAAATTCGGCCATAGCCCTGGAGTCGCCAGAACGATTTCCTAACTCCCGCACCACCACCTACACCAGCTACTCTTTCCAACACCCGCAAAGATCGCCAGACACCGCATCATCCCCTGCGATCTTGGAACTCACCACCTCCACCGGTGGTGGCGAATCCCAGATCTCATTTTCTCGACCCTTGACCGGATCCCACGGGTTCAGAAACTGTCATCCTACCTCGACCTCGACCACGAGTATTACGGCCACGTCCACCTCGAGTACTCATGACTAAACGATCTACGTCTCTGATTAAGAAGATTTTTATGCATTAGTATCGTTCCACTTTCTTAACCGCAAAGAAATTTTATGGATGGAGTTTAATCAGGGGTTCTTTCGAGCAACCAAGGTTTCAATCTTCTATCCTATTCACCCAAAAGAGGTCATACATCCATTCCTTAACCCTTTCCATACCTATTCACTCTTCGGACATTGCTGCCCATTTCTAACCCAAGGGTATTTTCGTCATTTTCCCTACAGGGTATTTTGTTTGTAATAAAAGATATTTTAAAACTTTCGTAAAACCGGTCACTTTGGAATTTCAAAAATTTGAGAGTGTTCTTTGAAAATTTTGTAAAATACTTCGTTTTGGAAACCAGGGGTATTTTAGTAATTTTCACAGACTGAGGGCGTTTTCGTAAATTTCCAAAATCAAAATTTTCGATTGATATTTTGTAAAACAGAGTGTTTGAATTTCGTACAAATTTATTGAGTTCGAGATTTTATAAACCGGGGGCATTTTAGTAAATTTACCCCTAAGGGCATTTTTGTAATTTTTTTACAAATCGAGAAATTCGTTGTAAAAGTGACATTCTCAGTTTTGAAAGTGTTTATTGCAAAAAGTTTGAAAACATTAGGGTTGTTGTTGTATTTTCGAAAACATGGCTAATTCCCTTTTCGGGTTTTAGTCGTTAGGTTAAGTCTATGACCGAGCCTTCTTGGTCAGGGTGAACTCGAGCTACGCACTGTGAGATACTGCGAAGAGGAGGTGAGTCACGAGGACCGCTTAAATACCAAGCTCTTCCTGATCCTCTCCTAGACATGCGTCACGGAGTTACCACACCCCTAGCCCCGTGGTCGAAGTCTTAGATTGGTTTAGTGCTTTAAGTCTTATGCTTTAGTTCGAGTGTTTGAGTGACCTAATCCTAGGGTTCAAGTCCTATAAATCTATCTACGTTCCATATCACCTACCCTTCTACAAATAGTAATTCACAGAAGAGTTTAGAACTACTTACCTGGGCGAACTGGTGCCGGAGACTCGGTGCCATGCCTTGTAAACCATGCCATGTCTTTAACCCAAAACATTTAAAACAGACTTTTGAAAACAGTTTGGGCCTCAGGCCCACCGCCGAGCTTTTGAACTTGGCTCTGATACCACAATTGTAACACCCCAAACCCGGTCCAAACACCACGGCCGAATCTGGTTTTGTAAGGGGAAAACGTGTTTGAAAATTTCGAGGTTGCACTAGATAGATTTGATAAAACTTTGTTCCTTTTAGAAAACAAGTTGTTTAATATCGTTACTAGAACATTCAGTCTTAGTAAAAATTTTGGTTTCCAGTTTGGATCCAATTGAGTTTCATTCAAATATAAAATCGGTGTGATACCCGATGGTATAGTCAAAAACATATCGCTTTGTTGGTTTGAAAACGTGGCCTTTCCAAATTTTAATAAAAATTCGTACCAAGTTATTTTGTTACAGCATATCAAAATCTAACGTAAAGCATAAATATCATAAAGCACATCTTAGAAGGCCTTTTACAAATCCAAGATAAAACCCAAATAAAAGTAAACAAGCTAAAGTACCCAAATGCAACAGTCTGAGCAAAACTTTTATTAAAGCATGGCATGTGCACCCCGAGTCCATCCCGGCTCCAAGTCCGCGTCTACGAGTTACCTGAAATGTTAAAGGAGAGGGTGAGTCGAGTGACTCAGTGTGTAAATCCCGCTCCCGAAGAAACAACATGCTAACACACATCATACATAGCAACATAATTAATGCAACCCGATCCTAACCATCCATATCGCTTTTTTCTACCCCGTGTGGTACCAAACCACTTTGGTGGTGCCAAACCACCGTGACATATAGTCACAATGTGTAACCAAAACACTGGTGTCCCAAAGACACAATATCCGTCAATGTGGTACCAAACCACTGGTGTCCCAAAGACACAATTGTGCTACCAAAGCACTGGTGACCGAAGTCACAAATCCAATGATGATGGGGCCAACCCATCGTGTGATACCAAATCACTAGCGAGCGATCCCATATCTCAAGTGGGGCCAACCCACGGTGGTTAAACCACGGGGACAAGTCGCAATGAGGTGCCAAACCTCTGGTGTCCCAAAGACACAATGTGCTACCAAAGCACTGGTGACCGTAGTCACAAATCTGGTGATGGGGCCAACCCATCGTGTGATACCAAATCACTGGCGTCAATCCCGTATCTCACAAGTGGGGCTAACCCACGGTGGTGTTAACCACGAGGGCGAGACGCCGAGGTACCAAACCTCTGGAGGTGCCAAACCTCTGTGACCCAAAGTCACAAAGTTGTGTTACCAAAACACCGGTGCTCGTCAAAGACAAAATACCACTGCTCCCTCCACTCGTATCACCCATCAACATACCATACTCATGTAATCATGCATATCATACAATCATGCATCTCATGCTATTATGTCTAATCTCATATCCCGTGTCACATATATCCACAGTCATGGTAAGATATAGATCATCATTAAACCCATAATAATAATACTGACTTACCCGAGTCCAAAGATCATACCCATTAGGGTATCATATCAAACATCACCGTTTCTTTAATCATCACACAAAGTTATCAATCATATTACTAAACGGAAGTGTGTTAGTTTACACACCTGATAACTACGAGTCTAGAATCCCAACGAAAACAATCTAAGGCCCCTTGATGACTAGCTCCTACAATCGGTCCAACATAGGGGTTAGGCATCACTACATTCGGCCAACAACCATTAACCAAAGGGGTTTGTCGAATCATCATACTCTTGCTATTGGTTTGATTCTTTATCAAACCCGAACCACAAAGGCTTTCCTTCCAACAATCGGCTACCTTCAAAAGAGAGCTATTAAACTTTTGTTACCTTTGCCTTAATCGATCCTAAAAGATTGAAATAATAACAATACCATATATTCACCCCTACTTACCAATGATCACAAAAGAATGACGATTCCCCTTATTTGCTTCACACTCCCAAAGACCCTAAAACAAAGAGATTAGAACCCTTCCAACATAACCATAATCGGCCCTTAACCAAAACACAACCAATAAAGAACCAAAAGAGGAGATATGGCCATTCGCCCTTGCACTTACCAACACCCAACATTCTACCAAACTAGGCCTTCTAGGAGAGGAGAGGTTCGCCAACTTTTAGAACAAGATGAAGAAAGAATTCGGCTTATCCCAAAGAAGAAACATAAGAGAAAGGTGTACAGAAGGGGTTGATATTCGACCAACAATGGAAGGAAGATTCGGCTCAAAAGTGTTAAGATAGAAGGAAAACAAAAATGGGTAAAGGGAGAGTACTTACGGTTTTGAAAGAAAGAAGAAATGGAGAGAGAGATTTGGAGGATGGGTTTCGGCTACCAATAAAAGTCAAGGGGAAACAAAGCAATTTTGGAAAGGTGAAATTGCTTAAGCTTTCGGTTTTGAAAAGGAAGAAAATGAGAACTTACTTGGAGAAATTCGGCTACTATTGACAACAAAAAGAGGAAAAAGGTTTGAAACCAAAAGTGACCGAATTAATGCCAAAATGCCAAAATGCATTTCGGCTACCCACTCCCCCATACCAAGCCGTCCCCTACTCCAACACCTACCAACCGGCCACTCCCCAAAACTCCCCCAAAAATTCGGCCATATCCCCCCACTCACTCCAAGCCACTAGTTCAAAATAGTTTGAACAAGTCAAACTCCTACTTTCACTCTCCACCTACCAATCCCTCATTTGACCAAGTCTTAGGCAGAGTTTGAACTGCCACAAACTCCTCCCTCCATGCCACAAAATGAGTGCCAAAAGTGTCCACTCCATGCACTCGAACACAAGGCCACCTCTCATTGTAGATGACGCCACACTCTCACTCCAAGTGGCACATGCTTTGCCACTTTGCTAGCCTTATTTTTGTGAAACAAAATACCAAATAAAATACACATCCTCGCCTCCATCACTTTCCCGACTTAACACCCAAAACCAAAATTTTCCCATACACTCAGGCATACACCTAGCCTACAATTAAGCCCCTAAAACATAAAAATAGCAACATAGCATACCAACATATGCAAAACATGCCATAACAAAAATAGCCCCCAACCCGGGATATTACATCCAAATTAAAACCATCCACAGTCAATCATAAAGTCCCTAATATGAACCTACGATGCCCAAAACATACTTTAGAAGTGGTTCGTGACTAAACCGAAAACTCAAGAAATTTTTACAAAACTTAAAATTTTTTTTGCTAAATGCAGGGCTTACATGCCCGTGTGGTGCAAGGGACACGCCCGTGTGACCTTGGGACACGCCCGTGCTATAGGCCGTGTTCAAATTAGGGTGCTCTCTGACTTGTGCCACACAGCCATACCACATGCCCATGTGCTAGGCCGTGGAGCACACGCGGTTGGGACACACGCCTGTGTCTCTGTCAGTGTGCTCAATTCTGGACATTCTATTTTTCAAAATTAAGGTGCAGGGGACACACGGCTAAAGCACATGCCCGTGGCACATGGCCTGGACACACTCCCATGTGTCTACCCGTGTGGACAAAATAAAGGCTATTTACCAAGCCATTTGCCACCCTTATTCATACATACACTTACACCAATTCAAAGACACAAAACATAACATACTTAGGCAACCCAAAACACCCATAATTATGACCAACACATGCCAACACAATATCAACATCTATTATACTCGCAACATTTATTAAGCCACAATTGACTACTTTCAAGATACCTAATTGTACACCATTTTATCATCTCTTCAATAGACCACATTGTCAAACATTTCACATTCATGTCATAAATCACACTTCCATCATTCACCAATCATACCATGACCATATCACCAAAGACATTGGCACATATATAAATATACTTAGGATTACAACCATGTTAGCCCAAATAAACCAATCTACATGGCCAAATATGAAAACAAGCCTTTGACAATTACAAGCCAACACATTGGCTACAATCATAATGACACATATAACAAAATGACTAAGTCCCTATACATGCCATACTCAAAATGTTAAGCTCATCAATACCCAAATAATTGTTTGATAGTGTGATGTGAACCCTGACGATCTCTGACCCTAGCTAGCATGATGACACTATAAGATAAGGGAAAGAAAGGGGGTAAGCTATATAGCTTAGTAAGTTCATATGCAAATAATACAAAACATTATTCATATATGTGACATATAAATAACTTAACATATATTAACATAAATGTCATTAAAACTTCATGAGCATAACTTAATCACATTCTTACCAATAGCTCATCATATACTGAATCCATTTCCTTTAAGTTTTTTGTACATAATTGTACCATCTCATAACATATTCCCATACCTTCTCATCTTTGACATACCCGTTGAACCACTTAGAATACTATCGGATACAATGAAAGATTTGCACATAAGTGCCACATATGTAGCCAATGCTACTCATACAAGCTATCAGTTGAGACGTAGCTACGTAGTGCTACTCACACAAGCTGCCAGGTATCTACAACATATGCCAGTATACCCAGCCACCGATAGGACGTACAGGACTAGCACCCGGGACACATTAGTCATATAATTACATATTCACATAGGTTTCTAGTGACATGTCACTTGTATCCTAATCTATTCCTAAGGTTCAACCGGGATTTTCTCGCTTGTCGAAACTTCGTCAATTACATCCATAGAGTCAATCATACAATTCATGCAATAACAAAACATTATAAATACAATTATAATGTTGCACTATTAACATACGAACTTACCTCAATACAAAAATAGATAATTGTTCGATTTAGTCCACAGTCTTGTTCTTTCCCCGGTCTAGGTCAAAACCTCATCTTTCTTGATCTATAATATCAAATTTAGCTTATTCAATTACCACATTATTCAATTTAATCCCAAAAACACCTTATGGAAAAATTACAATTTTGCCTCTATCTTTTCAATCTTTTACATTTTAGTCCCTAGACTTGTAAAATGATTTTCATTCAATTTCATTACACCCAAGCCTAGCCAAACCTATTTCATGCTCATAACAGCCCGTATTTTTCATTTATTCACATTTTCACACACATTTTACAACTTTTACAAATAGGTCATTATTTAACATTTTCATCAAAAATCACTTAGTAAATATTGTTTATCCAACATTAAACTTGCATAATCTACCATTAGACATCAAAATACACAAATATTTAACATGGGAAAAATTTTATACTTTGATTTTCTTTCAAATTAGTCCTTGAAATAGATAGATTAGGTTAAAACAACTTCAAAAACATAAAAATCATGAAAAACGGAGCAAGAACAGACTTACAATCTAGCTTGAAAGCTTGGCCAAAACCCTAGCTATGGTGACCCTTGAAATTCAGCTATGGGGGATGAAATTAGAAAGATGAACATCTTTTATTTTTTTTTATTTAGTCTTTATTTACCAAATGACCAAAATACCCTTAATGCCTAACTTCAAAATTTCACCTAACCATGTCCATTTTTGTCCATACTAAGTATAATGGTCTAATTACCATTTAAGGACCTCCAATTTAAAATTTCATAGCAATTAGACACCTCTAGCTTCTAGAACACACATTTTGCACCTTTGGTAATTTAGTTCTTTTAACTAAATTGAATGCCCAAACATCAAAATTTTCGAACGAAATTTTCACAAAATCATTCCATAAAATTGTAGACCATAAAAATATGATAAAGATAAATTTTACTGTGCTAGATTTGTGGTCTCAAAACTACTATTCCGACTAGACTCAAAATTAGGTTGTTACAACTCTCCCCTCTTTAGGGATTTTCGTCCCCGAAAATCTTGCCAGAAAAGAGGTTTGGGTACTGTTTTCTCATAGCTTCCTCAGGTTCCCAAGTAGCCTCTTCAACCTCGTGTCGTTGCCATAAAACTTTAACTAGGGCTATACATTTATTTCTCAACTGTTTGACTTCCCGAGCCAAAATTTTGATCGGTTCTTCACCATAAGTCATATCGGGTTGAATCTCAACCTCTTCCAAAGAAATCACATGCGAAGGGTCTGATCGATAACGTCGCAACATCGACAAATAGAATACATTGTGAATGCTTTCCAACTATGTCGCCAAAGCTAACTGATATGCCACTGGCCCTATTCTTTAAATAATCTCATACGGTCCAATGAAACGAGAACACAATTTTCCTTTGCAACCAAATCTCAGAATTTTCTTCCACAGAGATATATTTAGAAATACTTTATCACCAACTTGGAACTCAATTTCTTTTCTTTTCAAATAGGCATAAGATTTATGTCTATCTGAAGCTGTTTTCAAACAATCACGAATTACTTTCACTTCTTTTCGGTTTCTCAATCCAAATCAACCCCATGAATATGTCTCTCACTGAGCTCAGTCCAGTACAACGGAGTTCGACACTTGCAGCCATATAATGCCTCATATGGTGCAATCTTTATACTCGACTGAAAACTATTATTTTAAGCAAATTTGACTAAAGGTAGATATTTTTCCCAACTACCTTCGAACTCTGATCATGTCTGAGAGTTTTAATATTTATATAATGAATGATCGAGCCTAAAAACTAACTATCACCACGATTGAGGCAGGCGCACCTATCGAATAGTAGTATAGCTTAGTGGCAAGACCGGAATGTTGAACCCAAAGGAACCAAAAGTACTAGTACTGACTTTCTTTTTATTTTCTAGCCTAAAATAAAGGGGATTGATGTTTATCTAACTAATTCCTAAGCTAAGGATGCCAAGACAGAGAGAATGAATTAGGAAAAATACTTTTCAGAAAATCAATTGATCAAGACAATACCCGAGGAAGAATCCACCTAGACTTTACTTGTTATTTAACTCTGAATCAGACGATTTATTCACTTGACTTAACCCGTAGGATTTATTATTATCTCTCTCGAGACTAATAACGTCTAACCCTAGGTTGATTAATTGAAATCTCTTTCTAATTAAAACCTCTTGTGTTGCATTAACTCGATTTATGGACTCCCATATTAGGTTTGACCTTAATCCGTGAACTCGTGATAATTATCATCCGGGTAAAGCTAATGTTGTTACAAATGGTTAGTCCGAACGAATTATTCAAATCTTGGAAAACACGTTAAGATGCAGTATACTTGAGTTCTAATGGATCGTGGGAACAATATCTGCCATTGATTGAATTTGCGTATAATAACAGTTTTCAGACGAGAATCAAAATGGCACCATATGAAGCCTTGTATGGACGTAAATGTCGTACAGCTCTATATTGGACCGAGCTCAGTGAAAAGCTACATGGAGTTGATTTGATAAAAGATTCAGAACAAAAAGTGAAACTGATTCGAGATTATTTGAAAGCAGCATCTGATTGTCAGAAGTCTTATGCAGATTTGAAACGAAAAGTTATAGAATCTAAAATTGGCTACAAAGTATTCCTGAAACTGTCTCCGAGGAAGAAAGTGCTTTGATTTGGACGTAAAGGCATATTGAAGCCAAGATTCATCGAACCAAATGAGATAGTTGAACGTATAGGGCCTATTCCATAGAGAGTAAAGTTGCCGTCTGAGTTAGAAAAGATTCAAAATGTATTTCATGTCTCAATGTTCTGTAGATATTAATCCGATCCATCACATGTGTTTGCCCCATTTGAAATTGAAATCCGATCTGATATGACATATGAAGAGGATTCGATCCGTATCTTAGCTCGTGAAGTGAAAGAGTTGAGAAACAAGAAAATTCCGTTAGTGAAAATATTATGGAATCGACATGGAATAGAAGAGGCTACGTGGGAGCTTGAGGATTCAAAGAGATAACGATATCCGACTCTGTTTACCTGTAAGATTTTTGGGGACGAAAATCCCTAAGGGGGGAGAATTGTAACAGTCCGGTTTATACCCTAGTCGGAACAGTGGTTTCAAGACCACGAATTCGAGTCTGAAAAATTTTTAAATATTATATTTTGTGCTAATTATATGTGATTTATAATGTGTGAAAGTTTCGTATGAAAATTTGATCGTTTGTGTACTTAATTTGACAAAAATGACTTAATCGCATAAAGTGCAAAAGTTGCATACTATAGTGAAAAGTGCTAAAATGATAGTGGCTTGTTAATATGGGGTATTAAAAGGGCAAATAGCCCATTATTAAGGTGAGTGGACGGCATATGTCTAAAATAACCTTCTATATATGATAATTTTATTATAATGAAAGGTTATTTTTGTACTTTAGTACTTAAGTTATTATAATAAAAACAAAGCTTAAAATAAGCCATGTTCATCATCTTTCTATCACCGAAAATAAGAAAGAAAGAAAAGAGCGTGAGCTTGTTACATTCGGCCATATTTCAAGCTTAAATCGGGTATGTGTTCTTGGTCGATTTTTGATAATTTTTACGTTTTTAAAATCGTTACTTAGAATACGTCAAGACCCATGCTTGAATTTTTGAATTTGATGAATATTTTGAAATGTGCCATTGATGAGTTCATGAGCTTTATGATGATAGTTGATGGATTATGAAAGATTTATATTAAACTAATATGTTTTGTATTAAGATTTTGGTGATTTTGAGTAAATAGGGCTAAATTGAGAAAATAAATTTTTGAGGTGTTAAATTGCAAAACAAAAGACATGTATAGACTTATATGGCTATGAGGAAGATTCGGCCTAGCTATATTATTGGGAGATTTTGCATATTTTGTGATTTGTGCAAATAGGCCTAAATTGTAAAAATGTGAAATATTAGGGGCAAAATGGTAATTTGCCTATTTAGGTGTTTTTGGATTAAATTGAAATGAAATGTGTTTGAATGAGCTTAAATTGAATATGTTTAGATTATGAACAAAGAAACGGACTTGGATCGAGGAAAGACGAAAGTTAACGAATAGTGAGTTTTTGTCGTCCAACGATCTCCGAGGTAAGTCTTTAAGAAAGTTAATACTGTAAATATTGTTCGTAACTTAGTTATATGCTGAATTTTGAATTATTGGATTTAAATGTTGATAAAGCCGAATGTGACATATTAATTCAGCAAAGAAAGGTAGTTAAATCAATTTGAATTCATTATGTGAAAGTGACATGAATTATGTAATGTCTATGTGATTTTGGTAATGTGTAAAATGTACGAGATGGTTGAATAGAAATATATCGAGCTTGGAGCCTAACAGGCCTTGTGCCAGTGAAATATATTGGGCTCTGAGCCTAGCAGGCCTTGTGTCGGTGAATTATATCGGGCTTATTGCCTAGCAGGCTAAATGTAGGTGTTTAAATTTCAAACCTCGGGTCTAGTAGGCCTAGTGCCGGTGTGGGATTCAGGCTGACGCCTAGCAGGTTTTATACCGGTGATTTACAATTCCGAGTTTAGACTACGAAATGATTAAGTCATGGAACAAATCGGGTAAGACTAAGATTATGCAAATGAGGTTTGTTAATTCGGTCGTAAGGTACGTATTTTTGTACTTATATGTTATATGTGCAGTTATTGAGTAAATAAAAGGATGAAATAAATGTGTTGTACATTAGGTTGATGGAATATGTGGATAAATTATGTCATGTTGATGTTCTTTACTTGATAGCATTAGAGTTGTTTAAAGGTGTTCATGCATGTATATCTATATGTATATTCGATTATATGGGATAATTTGTATTTTCATCGAGTCATGCGGAATATATGTATAGGTGTGTTACCGAACATGTGTAATTGAATTTAGTTACTTCGATTATGTTGGCATCAATATCTATTTACGTGTAAGACAACGTCGGGGATGTTGGCATCAATATCTGTTTATGTGTAAGACCTCGTCTGGGACGATGGCACTGTACGATTATTCTAAGCTTCTGAGTAACTTACTGAATTTCTTATGATTCAATGGGCAAGACAGTAATACGAATTACAAATCTGAGCTATGAACGTTTATGTGATATTAAATCCGATGTAGGTACATTGATTATACACTATTTGTGTGTATAAGATAAGCATCTAAGTGGTCTTACTATGATGATATGCATATGGAATTAATGATATGATAAGAAATGTTTTTATAAGATGAATTATGTGCTTATATGATTATGGAATTTGTGAAATTTGCAAATGTGGTCAAAAGTATCGAATCAAAGCATACATGTGATAATTCGATAAGTGATTGATATGTACCAATGAATTTATTTGCATATATGCCTTCTATACCTAGTTTATTTGTATATGACTTGCTAAGCTTTTGGAAAGCTTACTCTGCGTGCATTTCTTCTATTTTATAGGTCGTCAAAGCTATTGAAGGCTCGGGACCGTCAAGGATCATCATCACACTACTAATCTCTTGTTGGGTACACTTTGAATATGTACAAAGCTAGATATGGCATGTATAGGCTAGTATTTTGGTGTAAATAGTTATGTGATCTTAGCCATGTGATTTGGATAATTTTTTGTTGATACTTTATTTATATGAATGTGATATATGATGCATATCTTGATATAGTGAAAGCATGTGGAATGGTCCAGTTTTGAGTGAGCAAATGAATGAATTCAGCTTGTAATGATATGAGATTTTAATCCTTGGAAATTGTCATGGTTGGAATCGATATTCAATGCATGGTTTGAATGGTCATTTTGGGTATACTTTTGATGGATATATGTGCATGAAATATCTTGTTAGATATGGCTTGTAGGTATGACACTTATGAGTAGTATTTTGACCTTGTAGATGGCCTATATTGACACACGGTTATGGCACATGGGCGTGCCTTTCAACCGTGGGTGAATTGTAAGATGTAGTTTAGTAGCACACGGCCTTGACACGAGCGTGCCAGTTGGCCGTGGTGTACAAGTCAGTAGCTAACATAAAAGCACACGGCCTCAACACTGGCGTGCTTGGTGGCCGTGGTGGAAAAGTCAGTATATGACCTAAAAGTACACTGCCATGGCACCCGGGCGTGCCTAATGACCGTGTTGGTATAGTTAGTATAATCAAGGATGTATACACGGGGGTGTCTAGAAGCCGTGGAGGGCACACAGTCTCCTCCCACGGGCATGTCTCCCCTGTATTTTAGAAAAGTTTCAAATTTTCATGAAATTTCATATGTGTTTCAGTTTAGTCCCGACTCGACTTTTAAGCATGATTAAGGTCTCGAGGACCCGTTTAAGGGACATTATGTCTGGGAATGATGATTGAATGTATGATTTTGTCTGTGAATGTTTCCGATATGTCTGGTAACGCTCCTAACCTTAATCCAGAAACGGACACGGGATAAGGGTGTTACACAGTTCCTGTTAAATTAGGTTTATCGTAATCATACATAGTCTGAGGAGCAGGATTTCGATTCACTAGATTTGCGGCAACCATAGAAGGCAGCGGATTGTTATCAGCCATCTCTACGGTAGTGTTGGTTTCGTCTTCTTGCTCTTCTTCTATGTACTGTAGGCTTCGCCTTTTTTCTCTTCTGTTTCTGCGAGCGGTACCTTCTATATTGCTGTCAAAAATCAAGGGTCCTGACGGGGTCCTCCTAGTCATAAACTAGAAAAACCTATCAGAAAAAATAATAGAGAGATTAGAAAACTAAAATTAAAAATTAGAAAGAAATATATAAATAAATAAAAGGAAAATGGCTAAAGTAATAAAAATTGAGCTTTCCTAATATTTCAGTTCCCCAGCAATGGTGCCAAAAACTTGATCGTGTCTGAGAGTTTTAATATTTATATAATGAATGATCGAGCCTAGAAACTAACTATCACCACGATTTAGGCAAGCGCACCTATCGAACAGTAGTATAGCTTAGTGGCAAGATGTCGAACCCAAGGAAACCAAAAGTACTAGTACTGACTTTCTTTTTTTTATCTAGCCTAAAATAAAGGGGATTGATGTTTATCTAACTAATTCCTAAGCTACGGATGCCTAGACACAAAGAATGAATTAGGAAAAATACTTTTGAGAAAATCAATTGATCAAGACAATACTAGAGGAAGAATCCACTTAGACTTCACTTGTTATTTAACTCTCAACCAGACGATTTATTCACTTGACTTGATCCGTAGGATTTATTATTATCTCTCTCGAGACTAATAACGTCTATGTAACAGACCAATTTTGACCCTAATCGGAACGGTGGTTTCGGGACCACGAATCCGAGCCGATAAATATTTTTTTTAATATTATATCTTATGTCTATTATATGTGAATTGATGTGTATGAAAGTCTCGTAGAAGAATTTAACCGTTTGAGTGTTTAATTAGCAAAAAGGATTAAATTGCTAAGGTGACCAAAGTAGTTAGCATGAAATTGGAAGGGCAAAGTGACTTGTTTATTAAACCTAAGGATTTGCATGTCAAATTTCCCATACTTAATATAGTGGACGGTAAGCATGCAATACATATTCCATTTTTTTTCAGTACGATATTTTTAATGCATTATTATATTAAAAGCATGCCAAGAATATTATGTTTTCTAAGTATATTATAAATTAAGTATTATTATACTATAAGCATGCTAAAATAATGTGTTAATAGATTTAAACAAAAAGGAAATTATTTTTATTTCTCTTCCCTCCTTCATCTTCTACCCGAAACACCTTCAAGAAGAGAAGAAAATTCATCCTCTCCATTCGGCCGTTTGCATGTGTTAAGCTAGATCCGGAACAAAAGGAAAAGAAATTGGAGCGAGGAAAAGCTAAACAAATCGAATAGCCGGAAATTTCGAATCTATCGACTTCCAAGGTTAGTCCATAAACCAAATTATATTAAATAATTACTTATGAACATATTATATGACAATGTTTGATAAATTTTACTATATAAATATGCCATAGCCGAATATATATAAGTGTGTTAGATTAATTATATAGTTTGATATTGTAATATGAATAAGCGCCTCGATGCGATTTGTGAAATTTTACGATGATGTAATGATTGTAGTCGTTAAGGTAAATAAAGTTAGTTGAATTGGCTATGTAACACAGTTATGAAAGGTGTGGGAAATGATTGACCATATTAAATTGTTTCGGGCTTTAAGCCTAGCAGGCCTAGTGCCGGTGATTTATTTCGGCGTTAAGCCTAGCGAGCCTAGTGCCGCGACTATTTTCGACTCTCGAGCCTAGCGTGCCTTATATGCGTGTTACTTATCGGGCTTTACCGCCTAGTAGGCTTGATGCCGGTGATGCGTTTTATAAAGGAGAATCGAATATTATTCAGGGCACTCTTTAATTAATGAATCTAGCTAACGGCTCAGGTAAGCATGTAAGGTATGTTATACTGACATTACTTGAGTCAAGCTAATACTATGAGAACTACGTTATGTATGTTTGAGGTTAAAATGGATGTGTGTGAGTATCATATGATTGAAATTGAGAGTAAATGTGCTATTATGGAAATTTGGTTTTCAAGTATAAATGCTAAGAATAGAGGAAATTTCCATGCGATATACTTATATGAACTTCAAAGAAATGTAAGTCGAAGGAAATGATTTCTAATTTACTTGGGTTAATGAATTACTAGTATTCGGCCTTGTATAAGTAATTTGCTTAAGTGCTTATGTGAAATGCTATAAGTTGAATGTTTTAATTGCGCAAATATTTGAATGTTTTATTATCATGAGTTTAGGACTTACTAAGCTAGTAAGCTTATTTGTGTGAAATGTTCTCCTTTGTTTTATAGATTTTGGTTACGTTACGGGCTCGTGAAGGATCTTCAAGAAAGTCAACCACACTATCGCCTTCTTTTGGTATTTTAAATTTTGGCTACGATTTAGAAGGCATGTATAGGCTAGATGAAGTTTTAGAAACATACGATGTTTGATCTTGTACATGAATATAGCCATGCGAAAATGGCTATTTCCTTTGGTTATGTATCGTTTATATGTTTGAATTTTATAACTTGCTCGTATGTAAATGGATGTTTTAAATTTGATCATGGCCTAAATTACATATGGGATTTGTTTTTGGTATATATATATGTATGGTTAAGGTATAGAGTTTAAATAAAATTGAGTAAGGAGGTTATAAACTAGTTAATCATATTTTTGCAATGAAATAGTTTTTAGTTAGCAGCAGTGATGTGATTTTGAAAAATCACCAAAAATAGGATAAATTGAATTAGAAAGTGAATAAGATATAGGATTAAAGTTTATTGTGTCTATTTTGATATGAAAGAAACAGAGAAGGCAAAGGAATTTCATATTATGAGATATTTAAATTTTAGTGAGACTTGTTCTGAATGAATTCGTGAGTTCCTGTCCTATCTTGGAAAAATTGTTAAAATTGTACAAAAATAATCATGGAGCATAGTTTGTATGCTTAGAATCCTTAATGAGTCTATTTTTTATTGGAATAAACAAGAACATTATTGAAATTTTGTACAATAAGATAACTTAGTTTTTGTAGAGATAGGTCAGAATCATCAAACAGTGAAATAGGGGTAACTTTGATAAATAAACTGTACTAATTGGCCACATGAAAAATTCTGCAAAAATTATGGTAAAACTTTATATGAGTCTAGTTTCAAGGAAAATTTACGGATCTAAATTTTGAGTTTTGTAACTCGAGTTATGGTCAATTTAGTCAGCATGATGCAGTTGGACAATTTTAAATTTTTATGCCCCAAATTAGTAGTCAAGTCTAATAATGCCCCATACTCGACTCCGGCAAAGGTTTCGGGTAAGGGGTGTTACAGTCTAACCCTAGGTTGATTAATTGAAATCTCTTTCTAATTAAAACCCCTAGTGCTGCATTAACTTGATTCATGGACTACCATATTAGCTTTGACCTTAATCCGGCAGATTTTCGTCGTCCTATCTCTAGGAGTGCGATCAACTTCACTTAATTATGCTAGATCCACTCTTAAACAGGGAATTTTGCTCCTCTGAATAAGCACATCAATACTTGAATCAATATCCTGAAATATTAAAGCAAGAATTAAGAACACATAATTAAGAACAAATCAAGTATTTATCATACAGTTCAGAAAACAATAACAAGATCCATCTTAGGTTTCATCCCCTCAGGTATTTGAGGGATTTAGTTCATGTTTATAAAAGAATACATCTTAGAAGAAATTAAATAACAAAACATAAAGAAAAACCCTAAAACACCCTGAAGGAAATTGAAGGGAAATTCCTCAGTCTTAAGCATGATTCTGACTTCTGGGATGGATCAACTGGCTTTCGTCGAGTAATTTCCCATATTCAGCCCTCTCTGGCTTCGCTGTCCTTCACGACCCTGACAGAAGCCTTCTATCTAACTCTCCTTTTAGGTTGCCCTCTAGGGTGTTTATATAGGCTTTCGGGATTCCTTACTTGGCCCACAAGTATCCTATTCCGAGTGAAATTAAAACGGGTCACGGTAGGGACACACTCGTGTGAATCGAGCCCAGGTTCGTGTTCAAGCCTGCTAAAGTGGCACGGCCGTGTGGTGAACTCCAGCCCGTGTTGATTTCTTACTTTGGCCCATTTTCTCCATTTTTGGCTCATTTCTTGTTCTTTTCATTCTCCTATGCTCTCCTTAATATAAAACATGAAATTAAAGGATTAAGAGCATCAAATTCCACAATTTAATGGATAAATCATCCAAAAGTATGCCCAAATGTGGGATTAAAATATGTATATATTACGGTTTATCAAACTCTAATACACAACAGTGAAGCATATCTTCGAGTACCTGAATCATTCTCTCAAATTGGCCGTCGGTTTGCGGATGAAATGCGGTGCTAAAATTCAACTTTGTACCCAAAGCTTCTTGCAACTTTTTCTAAAATCGAGACGTAAATATCTGATCTCTATCTGAAAAAATAGAGATAGGCACTCCGTGCAATCTAACAATTTCAGAAACATACAATTCAGCTAGCTTATCAAGTGAATAGTCAGTACATACTGGAATAAAATGAGCCAATTTCGTCAATCTATCAACAACGACCCAAACGACATCTTTCTTTTTCAGATTCAGAGGCCAACTCGTTACAAAATCCGTCATAATTCTGCCCCATTTCCATTCGGGTACCATCACTGGCTGAAGTAAAGCCGAAGGTACTTGGTGTTCGATTTTTACTTTTTGACAAATCAAACATCATGAAACAAACTCTGAAATATCTCACTTCATACCCGACCACCACTACAATTTCTTCAAATCATTATACATTTTTGTACTGCCCAGATGAACAGATAAACAACCATTATGTGCCTCATAAAGAATTTTTTGAATAATCTTATCATTTTTTGGTACACATACTTTATCTCGCAACATTAAGAAATCATCAAAATCGATCCAAAAGTCTGAATCACTAGTCGATCCGAAGTGAGCTCTTTTAGCCTAAAGTTCTTTGTCACCTTTCTGAGCTTTGCAAGTTTGTTGAAGAAATACCGATCTAGCTCTCAACTCAGCTAGAATCGAACCATCATCAGATAAAGTCAACCTCGTATTCATAGCTCTCAAGGCAAACAAGGACTTTCTGCTCAAAGCGTCTGCGACTACATTTGCCTTTCCGGGATGGTAGTCAATTACCAACTCATAATCTTTTAGTAGCTCAAGCCATCTCCGTTGTCACAAATTCAAATCCTCCTGAGTCATCAAGTGCTTTAAACTTTTATGATCCGAAAAGACATGACATTTCTCACCATACAAATGATGTCTCTAAATCTTCAAAGCAAACACTATGGCAGCCAATTCTAGATCGTGCGTCGGATAATTCTTCTCATGCAGTTTCAACTGTCTCAAGGCATGGGCTATCACCTTACCCTCTTGCATCAACACACATCATAATCCATTCAGTGACGCATCGTTATAAATCACAAATTCTTTTCCCGGTTCAAGTTGCACTAAAACCAGCACCTCAGTCAATAATGCTTTCAAGTTCTCAAAGCTTTGCTGACATTTTTCGGACCATTCAAACTTAACTTCTTTTTGCAATAGCTTATTCATAGGAGTAGCGATTATCGAAAAACCCTTAACAAATCACTAATAAAAACCGGCTAAGCCCAAAAAGCTTCTAATCTTTGATACATTTCTCGGTGGCTTCCAATCAACAATTGCCGAACTCTTACTTGGATCAACCTGAATACAATCTCCTGAAACAATATGTCCCAAAAATCTGACTTCTCAGAGCCAAAACTCACTTTTGCTGAACTTAGCAAACAATTTCTTATCTTTCAAAGTCTGCAACAAAATTCTTAAATGTTCAGCATGCTCAGACTCATCCCGAGAATAAATCAAAATATCATCAATAAATACAACCACAAACTTATCCAAATACGGTCAGAAGATCCAATTCATCAAATCCATAAAAATAGCAGGAGCATTAGTTCATCCAAAAGGCATAGCAAGAAATTCATAATGCCCATATCTCATTCTGAACGCAGTGTTTGGCACATCCGACTCTTTAACTCTCAGTTGATAATAGCCGAATCTAAAATTTATCTTCGAAAATATTGTTACCCATTTCAACTGATCGAACAAATCATCAATCCTTGGTAAAGGATTCTTGTTCTTTATGCTAACCTTGTTGAGCTGACGATAATCGTCACAAAATCTCATAGATCCGTCTTTCTTCTTGATGAATAATACTGGTGCACCCTAGAGGGAAAAAATCGGTCTTGGAAAAGCCTTATCTATCAACTCTTGTAACTGACTTCAAATCTTTCAATTCGGTCAAAGCCATTCTATACAGAGAAAATCGATATCGGTGCAGTCCCTGGTACCAAGTCAATAGCAAACTCCACCTCTCTGACCAGTGGTAACCCTGGCAACTCTTCTGGGAACACATCCGGATATTCACAAACTACCGGTACCGATTCAATATTCAAGTCAAACACTTTCGTATTCAGTACATACGCAAGAAATACTTCACAACGCTTTCTTACATACCTCTAAGCCGACATAGACGAAATCACAATAGACAATTCACCTAACTCATTTGATTCAACTCGAACAATTTCATTGTTTTGACATTTCAATTCAATAACTTTTCATCTACAATTCACTACTACATCATGTAGTGTCAACCAATCCATTCCAAGAATCACATCAAATTCATCAAATGGCAAAAGTATTAAGTTAGCCGGAAAAAAGTGACCCCGAATCATCAAAGGACAACCCTTGCAAACTTTATCGATTAATACATATTTCCCTAAGGGATTTGACACCTTAATCACAAACTCAATAGACTTAACAAGTAAATTCTTACTAGATATCAAATTCATGCAAATATAGAAATGAGTCAATCCAGGATCAATTAATGCAACCATATTAGTATCATAAAGAGAAAATGCACTAGTGATCACATTAGGGGAGGGCGCGACGTCGTGAGCACGAATGGCATAAGCTCTAGCAGGTGCTCTAGCTTCTGATCTCACAGCTGAATTCTTAGATACACCTCTGCTACTAGTCCTATTTCTCGTATTTCTCATTGGTCTCCCTCTAGTAGCAGTGTTACTCAATCTTGCATTCTAAAAATTAACCTTTTCAACCATTTCAGGGTAATCCCAAATGAAATGATCTTGGGAGCCATATTTAAAACAAGCCCTGTTGTTCATCCTACATTCATCGAGGTGTCACCTACCACAGTGTTGGCATTCAGGCTTATTAGACTTGGCATTACCAACGCTCGCTATAGACGTAGTCTAGGCCTTAGAACCCGAATATTACTTCCCACGATCTCTATTGGGATTCCCAGCTGAAGCATTCGAACGAGTATGCATATCCCTCGATTTCTTTGATGAAGACTGAAATGACTTATTCATTGGCCTCTTTCTCAAGTCTCTAGCCTCAAACTCAGCTTTTCTCTTTTCTTTGCTCAACTTTTCGGCTTTGCAAGCTCGCTCAACTAGCACAACAAATTCTTTCAGTTCTAGAATCCCAACTAATAGTCTGATATCCTTATTCAAACCATCTTTGAATCTCTTACACATGATAGCCTCTATTGAAACACATTCTCGAGCATACTTACTGAGTCTAACAAACTCTCGCTCGTATTCAATCACAGTCATTCGACCTTGTTTCAGCTCTAAGAACTCTTTGTGTTTCTGATCAATAAACCGTTCGCTGATATATTTTTTTCTGAACTCCTCTTGGAAGAAGTCCCAAGTAATTTTTTCCCTTGGTACTACCGATACTAAAGTGTTCCACCAATGATATGTCGATTCTCTCAGGAGTGATATAGCACATTTCAAGCACTCTTCCGGTGTGCAAGAAAGCTCATCAAATACACGAATAAAGTTCTCAAGTTAAAATTTTTCCCTCTCCGGATCATCATCGACATTTGCTCTAAATTCTTCAGTAGCTTGCTTTCGAATCTTATCGACTGGAGGCTTGTTCTGTCTTACTATTTCCGCACCTTGAGGAGCTACGAGAACAGGTTGAGGGTTACGTGGGGCTGAAGGATGTTGGGTGGCTGGATTTGTCTGAACAAACTCAGCAAGCAACTCATTCAATCTTTGGAAGAAGGCTTCCCTAGCCTCCCTTCCTTGACCAATTGTCACAGGTCTACTTTCAGATGGCGCGGTCCCTTGGGTGGGAGTTGGCGCATTACTTTCAACATCATCAGCCACTTCTCGATCGGGATCCATTTACTATATAAAAGCATAGTTTAAATTGTTACGAGTCGTCACACTATCAAAAATCATATATAGCATGTATAGCTAGACTCTTACAAATGCTACGTTAGTTCGAGACTGACTAAACCGTAGCTCTGATACCAATAAATGTAACACCCCTTACCTGTATTCAACACCGGAACAGGGTACGAGGCATTACCAGACATACAACACAAACATTCATACAAATCGAATCATAAAATTTGTGTCCAAATTAAAACCATCCACATCCAATCATAAAGTTACTAATATAAGCCTACTGTAACACCCATAACCCGTATCCATCACCGAACTAGGGTTACGAGGTATTACTGTTCAAAACAAAACATTTATAGCATCATGGCTTACACATCAACAGATCATAGTAATCAATAGCATAAAGTCCCTTTAGTAGGTCTACGAGACCTTAAACATGCTCTAAAGAAGGTTTGGGACTAAACCGATCTCATTCAGAAACTTTACAAAACTTAGAAAAATTTTCATCTTAAACAGGTCACACGTCCGTGTGGCTAAACTGTGTGCCTCACACGGCCATCCTCAGACCATGTCTTACCCCGTGCGCAACTCTAACTATATTCACACGACCTGTCACACGCCCGTGTGTCTGGCCTGTGTGCAACACTTACTTGAGTCCCACGGCTAGTCACACGCCTGTGTGTTTGGCCCATGTGCAAGTCTGGCCTACTTCGAATAAAAATAGTGAAGAACACGGTTGAGACACACGCCCGTGTGCTCACCCGTCTGGACAATTATAGGCAATTTACAAGGCCATATTGCCACCCAATTTGGGTTATACCTACATGTTCAATTCCAACATCAAATAACATACAATCATTCACCATCTCAACTACCAAATCAAGCAAGAAATATACCATTCCTATTTCACCAAAACATACCACAATGGCCATTCACACAAGACCATATTTACACATCACTTACACCATTTTCACATAGCAAGATTTATACATATCAAAACATTTCACAACCTCTCTAGCTTATACATGCCATATACCATATATACAACTTCCAAAATGGTACCAAATAGATGTCCGATAGTGTGATTGAGTCATTGACGATCCCCGAATCTGAGTTAGCTTTAATGGCACTGTAAAACAGAGAAAGACTTCACACAATAAGCTTTAAAGCTTAGTAAGTTCGTAATATAACACAATTTTCTCAACAATTTAGATTCAATAACTAAAAATCAATTATCACTTGATTCAATTCACATCACTACTCAAACCATCTCTTCTTACCATATTCATTCACATATTTATCCATTGATCTCATACATAATATCATCAACCACATAGGTTCTGTACATATCTGTACCATCACGTATTTGTCTATTACATTTACCACTCAATGCTCCAAGTCATAATTCGTTCAATCCTCTTTAAACGTTAAATGAACTCGCACACTCAGTGCTATTTAATTAGCTGAAACTACAATAGTATCACACACTTAGTGCCATCACATTAAATCGAAGATGTTTCGGTATCGCACACACAATGCCAACTAATCTAATCGATACATTTGTTTATCTCGCACACTTAATGCAATTCATCGTAGTAACTATTCTATTTACGAGCACTTAGTGCCACATATCTTCGAACTCACATTTCACATTACTAACTCAACAATCACATTTGAACATTATTTAAACAATTCGTATTATATGCGAACTTACCTTAGACATAAAAACAACGACACTAGTCGATTAATCGAGCACTTTGTTTTTTCCTCGATCCCGGTCTGAAACTCTCTTTTCTTGATCTATATAATATCTAATTCAATTCATTCAATCACATTTTCATCCAAAACAATCCACAACACATAGTTAAAGCAATTTACACTTTAGCCACCATAATTCCACATTTTGACATTTTAGTCCCTATTTCACAATTACACAAAATACACATAATTTATTCACACCCAAGCTAGGCCGAATTTCATACTAGTCCCTAGCAGCCCATATCTTTCATTTATTTCATATTTTAACCCTCCCAAGTTTCATTTTTCACAAATTAGACCTTAATAATCAATTTCATCAAAAATTCCAAACAAAAATATGTTTATCATCCAGCAAGCTTTCATATTTCACCAACTATCAACACAAAGCTCACATATTCAACAATGGAATAACTCATAATCTTCATCAAATTTAGAAATTGAGACATGGGCTTGATAAAACACAAAGCAACGATCACAAAAACGTAAAAATCATCAAAAACCAAGCTCGAATCATACCTCAATAAAGAACAACAAGAGCCAAAACCTCCAAAGCTCAAGAACCCTATTTTGTTTTCTAATTTTGGTAGAAGATGGATGAATTAAACAAATGAGCATTTGTTTTCTTTTAATTTAATTAAGCTTTTCTCACAAATTACCAAATTAACCCTTATGATTTCACATAAAATTCCACTAACTTAAACCCATTTTTGTCCATCCAATCTATTACTGGTTTAATAACAACATAAGGACCTCTCATTTAATATGACATGGCAATTAAGCACTTTTAACTATTAGCATACAACTTTTTTATTTTACGTAACTAGGTCCATTTTGTAGTTTAAGCACACAAACGATCAAATTTTTATACGAAATTTTCACACATATCAAATGTCATGCCGTAAACATGAAAAATAATATTAAAATATTTTTTTCTATTTTGGATTTGTGGTTCTGAAACCACTGTTTCGACTAGGGTCTAAACCGGGTTGTTACAACTACGAGGCACAAAACATGCTTTAAAATTGGTTCGAGACTAAACCGAGAACTCAGGAAATATTTACAGAACATTGACGTGGTATCCGCAACATATGCCGGTATACCCAGCCGCCGATAGGACGTACAGGACTAGCACCCGGGACACATAAGTCACATAATTACATATTCATATGGGTTCCTAGTGACATGTCACTTGTATCCTAATATATACCTAAAGTTCAACCGGGATTTTCTCGCTTTTTGAAACTTTGTCAATTACATCCATAGAGTCAATCATACAATTCATGCAATAACAAAATATTATAAATACAATTATAACGTTGCATTATTAACATATGAACTTACCTCGGTACAAGAATAGATAATTGTTCGATTTAGTCAAAAATTTTGTTCGTTCCTCGGTCTAGGTCAGAACCTTGCCTTTCTTGATCTATAATATCAAATTTAGCTTATTCAGTTATCACATTATTTAATTTAATCCTAAAAACACCTTATGGCAAAAATTATATTTTTGCCCCTATCTTTTCAAATTTTTATATTTTAGTCCCTAGGCTCGTAAAATGATTTTCATTCAATTTCATTACACCCAAGCCTAGCCGAACCTATTTCATGCTCATAATAGCCCGCATTTTCATTTATTCACATTTTTACACACATTTTACAACTTTTACAAATAAGTCCTTATTTAACATTTTCATCAAAAATCACTTGGTAAATATTGTTTATCCAACATCAAACTTGCATAATCTACCATTAGACATCAAAATACACAAATATCTAACATGGGTAAAATTTTAGACTTTGATTTTCTTTCAAATTAGTCCTTGAAATAGCTAGATTAGGTTAAGACAACTTCAAAAACATAAAAATCATGAAAAACGAGGAAAGAACGAACTTACAATCGAGCTTGAAATCTTGGCCAAAACCCTAGCTATGGTGACCCTTGAAATTCAGCTATGAGGGATGAAATTAGAAAGATGAACATCTTTTATTTGTTTTATTTAGTCTTTATTTACTAAATGACCAAAATGCCTAACTTCAAAATTTCACCTAACTATGTCCATTTTTGTCCATACTAAAGTATAATGGTCTAATTTCTATTTGAGGACCTCCAATTTAAAATTTCATAGCAATTAGACACCTCTAGCTTCTAGAACACACATTTAGCACTTTTTGCAATTTAGTTCTTTTAACTAAATTGAGTGCCCAAACATCAAATTTTTTGAACGAAATTTTCACGAAATCATTCCATAAAACTGTAGACCATAAAAATATGATAAAAATAAATTTTACTGCGTCAGATTTGTGGTCCCTAAACCACTGTTCCGACTAGACTCAAAATCAGGCTGTTACATATTGTAACTTGATATCGAATGATCTCGTGTGAGTGAATGGATTATGAAACTCATAAAAATATATAAACTCACCAATTGAATGATTGTGGATTACAGTAATATTGTTTATTAATCTTGCTAATGTATAATTGATATGTTTATAAGGTATGTCTTATCCTTTTGACTGTTGAACTTACTAAGCTCAATTGAAGCTTACCCATGTCATTTTCCTGTTTCTTTGTAGATAACATTCGGTGAAATCTAGCTATCGGATCAACTTAAAGATCACACTATCCAGATATCTATCGGTAGATTTTGACATGTTTACCTTTAGGTTATATGGCCTGTAATAGGTGCGTTTTGTATATATATGTTGAATGCATATTTTATGTGTTATATATTTGGTAAATGTAAAGTTGCTTAGACTTGGTTTTAGATCATTTATATATGTGCCTTTGGTGTTTGGAATGAAATGTGCATCTAACTTTTCTTCTTGTTAGTTGGTATAAATCTTTTGGAAATGTATGAATTTTGGTAGGATTGAATGTGACTAAATAAGAAGAAATGATTAATTGATATGTGTTTTTATGTATGAAGTTCTAAGTTGGAATAAAGCTTATTTGGTATGATTTGTGGATATGTTAGTTAATTAAATTGTGGTGTCAATGAAGGCACATTGGTTAGGCACCTAAGTTGGATGATATTGGCATTTTTTGTGCTTGTTTAAGTGTGTTTTGAATAGGTTTAACTATTGGTAAATGAATGGCTTGATGTTTAAGTAAGCATGTTTAAGTAAGCTTGCATTTGAAGGCAAAATTAGGAGCACACGGCTTGGGACACGGGGTCATACGGCCATGTATTTCAAGTCAGCGTATTACATGGTATAGGACATGGCCTGGGACACGGCCGTGTGAACCAACATCGAATTGGACACGGTCTAGTACACGGCCTATGACACGACTGTCTGAGGGTATTTTGAATGTTACACGGTTGGCCACATAGTCATGTCCCTATGTCACGCGGCCTTATGAACCCTAATTTCAAAATTTTTAAAATTTTCTAAGACTTTCAATTTTGCTTCAAATTAGCCCATGATTGTTCCTAAATTATTTTGAAAGCCCCATATGCCTGATTCAAGGTCTATAATCATATTTATGGTATGAATGACATTTGAATTTGATTCAAGGTCACATAAGCCTGATTCAAGGTCCTTAAAACTGAGTGGATTATTAAAATCTGCCACGTCTAAGAAACTTACCTAATAGTCCTTTAGCCTTTGACTCTTATGGTTCAGGTTTGGTTAGTTCCCAACCAACTTTCCTCACAATTCAACTGGTATGGAACCACATTGGTCACTAAAGGTATTATTCCCTCTGGCTTGGCCTCATACCTCATAACCATCCTTTTTTATAACCATCATTTTTGTTACACTTATCATCCTAATCTGACTAGCAATCCTTGTCTACTTATTTCCATATTAGAGTCCACCCATTCTATACGCCAAAATGCACTTGGGTGACAAACACTATTTAATCAATCATTCCTCTCATGATTCCTTGACCAATTCTATTATAGTGGACCTCATAAACAAAACACTCTTGGTTCGCCTACTTTATACTCCAAAATGGGCCATTCTGGGTGAACACTACTTAGCTTATCGTATGTCTTTATAACTAGGCGCCTTATTCACATACCTATACCCTTACCACTATTCTTGATTCATCACGCTTAACTTAGCCATAAGTTTATTCCTCCAGAATATGCCAGACTAAGGCCACAAACGCACTCAGAAAGTAACTTATACTTAATCCAATCCTAACGTTGGACACTTAAAACTATCCTCTGAAGTCTTATTTGTATGGACTATATGTCAAACTTACAGGTTTTCGCCCAAGGGCGTACTCATGAACTTATTTTTCATAAATGAATCCATTACTTTACCTATTAAGAACTCTTTACAAAATTCTTACTTCTAAAACAACATCAAAAAACTAGGGCTTTGTCGGGCAAAATGTTACATAAGAATTTGAGACGAGTGTTGCACAAGCTTTCGAAGCCACTAAAGGATGAAATGGACCCAAGAACCCATAGAAAGCATGTTGTGTTGCACCATGCAATATCTATGGTGCGACATAAGACCTAACGTGAGCCCAAGTCCTTCAAGGTTATTTTCATTTGCACAATCAAACTTATATGTAGACCTAGGACGTGCTAATAACCTAATTAGGCTTCTAACACTTCTATGAATAAGAACTTAGGAGTTTGATCTAACTAGATCGTCTTGCACGCATCTAAAACCCTTGTAGTTTAGGATTAGTTTTAGTTTATTTTCTAAACTCTTTTGTTCTTTCGTCTTGGAATTATTTTTTATCTAAGATCTCTTTTATAATACTGAAGTATTTCATTTATTTTTCTTTGCAAGCAACAATTCTCGTTATCCCAATCTATAGATTTTCCACTCTACACTTTCATCTCTCTATCTCTTTTCTCTTTAGATTTAATTGTGTTTATTTACATATTTATTTTAATTGAGATTGAGATTGTGAATATCATGAGTAGTTAATTCCCTTAAGGGAGATTAACGAGTGGATGTGAGAGTGGTTAATGGAGGATTCATGATTTCTTATAGAATTATTTGGTATAAATTATGCATTCTCAAACCCTAGGCTTAACAACCCTAGGAAGTAATCAAAGGTTAAATGAGGTCGGGAGATAAGTTTTCCAAGTAAATCGTGTTTTATCTTGGTTGAGAGAGTGAGGTCGTGTAACAGCCCGATTTAGGGCCTAGTCGAAATACTGGTTGTGAAACCACAAATTGAGGTAAAAATATGTGTTTTGTGGTTTTTATGAAATCTATGACATGTTTGCATGATTGTGTGAAAATTTCATGAAGAAATTTTATAAATTAGTGATCAATTTATTCATGATGACTAAATTGTAAAGATTGAAAAATATGAGATTCTAGAAGATTCAAGTATGAGATAGATAATAGAAAATTTATTAGAGGTCTTTATTTAGCAAATAGACCATTATATCTCATGACGGACAAAAATGGGCATGGGAAGGAAAAATCTCAAGAAAGGGGCCTTAAGGGTAATTTGGTCATTTGGTTAATAAGTATATTAAAAGGGAAAGAGAAGTCAAAATTGATGTTCATCTTCCTCCCCATTGCCGAAAATTTCAAGCTCTCCATAGCTACGGTTTTGTCATCTTTCAGGCTTGATTGTAAGTACCTCTTAGCCCCGTTTTTAATGTTCTTTGTATTTTTGATATCCTCGTAGCTCGATTTAGCTATTTCTAGCTATATTTTAAGCTAGAAGTCATGTTTAAAATTTAGCCATGTATGACATACATGTATTCTGATGTTTAATGGAGGAATATGAAAGTTTGATTATGATAAACATCTTTTTCTAAGTGATTTTCATGGAAAATTCGTAAAAAAGACCTAATTGTAAAAGAGATAAAATGTGTAGTAAAAATCAGTTTGGAAGAAAAGTGTGAGCTACTATGAGCTTAAGATAGGTTCAGCTAGGCTTGGGTAACCAAGGAAATGAATATATTTCATTATACGAGCCTAGGGACCATTTTGTAATATGAGAAAGTATAGGGGCAAAATCATAATTTTTCCATAGTATTATTTATGGTTTGATTTAGTCAATGTGATCATTAAAAGAGTGAAATTGTAATTATAGATCAAGAAACACGAAGTCCAGACCGAAACCGAGGAAAGAACAAGGTGGTGGACTAAATCAAACAACTATACATATTTGATAACGAGGTAAGTTTGTGTGTAATAATTCAACATCATGTTATTATGTCTTAAAATGTTTGACATTTCATGAAGATGTATGTTATTTTTATGAAGTTGATCAATGATGTTTCTATGAGAATACAATGAAGATTTATGATGTTGAAGTCCCGGTTGACCTTAGGAATAGAAAGGATACCATCGTCAAGACATGAGGTTTATAAGGTCCCGTATAAGACCATGTCTGGGACATGGCCTCGACACCGAATAGAAAGGATGCCTTGATTTTGGTATTTTGAAGTGCATTATTGCTATGTTATGTGTTGCTTGAGATGGTATAAGTGTGGTTACTTTTCAGGGTGGCAATTGGCTTGGTAAATAGCCTTATAATTGTCTACACAGGTAGACACACGGGCCTGTGTCTAGGCCATGTGTGACACACGGTCAGCCCCGAGGGCGTGTTGATAGGTCGTGTGTCCCCTGCATTTAATTTGTGAAAAATTTAGTTCATCACATAGGCCAGCACACGGGCGTGTGACTAGGCTGTGTGCCTCTAAGTGTCTGCTGACGTCATAAATAGAATGTCAAGGTTTTCACACACGGGCTAAGACATGGGCGTGTCGTGGCCTTGTGAGGGACACAGGCCATAGACACGGGCATGTGCCAGGCCGCATGAAAACCCCTGTAGGTTCGAAATGAAAAAATAAAATCCACACAGACTAGGGATATGGGCGTGTGTGACCACACGGCCTACCTACATGGGTGTGTCCCTATCCATACGGGCGTGTGGCCTTGTTTTGAGTAAAAATTTTCTAAGTGTTCGTAAGTTTCTGGTTCAGTCCCGGATCACTCCATGTGTGTGTTTTGGGTCTTGTAGACCTATAATGAGGACGTTAAGAGTTCGAATGAAAAAGTTTAAGTTGAAAAGAAAGTTCATTGCTTGATTTTGTATAAATAAGTAACTTAAGTCTGGTAATGCCTCGTACCCAGTTCCGGCGTCGAATACAGGTAAGTGGTGTTACAGGTCAGGAGATAAGCAAGTATTGGGCAATTAATTAATTTGTTAGAGGCCTTAGTTAATAGCTAATTCACCCTAAACCCGAATATGAAGTTAATTATAGCCACTAAAATAAGTTAATCTTCCTGATTGATTTAATCGGTTTAGTTGTTTGTTTATTTTATTGTTTATTTGTTCTAGTTATTTATTTTTTGATGGTATATATTTTATGATTTATCGTAATATAGAATTTAATTATTACTATTTAGACTTATTATTGTAAAGATATTTTCAACAAATTTCATTCATCCTCCCTTGGGTATGATCCTCAAAATACTTTCTTGTGTTCCATTGTAACACAATACTATACTACAATTTGCCCTGTATACTTGCGAACACCATTATTTTATTTCTTATATTTTTGGTGTAGTATTTTACAGTCAAATGTTCGTACGTTTGCTAATGGTCAAGTTGTTAGCATCGTTGCTAAGGAGGTTTGACATTAAATCTGAAAATATTCATACAATTAATAGGATTAATAGGGAAGTTAAAGACTGTAGATACAATATTTTTATTTCTTTTATTTGTAATTTTTGTTTATTTGTTTAATTTTGTTTTAATTTTCAGGATTGTTTATGACCCGAAGCGATAGCACCCTAATAAAACCATATGCTAATCCGAAGATACTACTTAGATGCAATTGTCAATTGATGAACACCGATCCACCCATGGTAGTTACTCTACCCCAGGAGAATCCGTTATTTGAAGATCCACAAGAGTAACAAGGAAATATCTAAGAAGAAGTCCCAATGGACCAAAGGATATTTCACGAGTACATTTTACTTACACTAGATGCGGTGTGAGGCAGTATCAAAAGGCCTACGATTAATGTCAATAGTTTCGAAATTAAGATGGCCACAATCCAGAAGATTCAAAATACTCTGCAGTTCAATGGGAACATGATAGAAGATCCAAACCAATACTTGAAGCGGTTTTTACAATTATGTGACACCTCCAAGTATAATAGAGTAATCGATAATGTTTTACATATTCGATTATTCCCTTTTCTTTGTGCGATAACGCAACTGATTGGTTAGATTCGTTAGAACCATGTTCCATAACCACGTAGGATGATTTAGTAGAAAATTTTCTTCACAAAATTTTCCTGATTTATAGAGCCATTCAGGTCAGGGGAGAAATCACAAATTTCAAGAATTATAAAGGTGAACCCTTACATGAAGCATGGGAATCTTTCAAGTGTTAAGGAAGTGCCCACACCATGGACTACAAGCGTAGCTTAAAATCTAAATTTTCTATAATGGTGTTTATAGTAACAGCAAATTAGCCTAGACAGATCAGACGAAGGATCTATCATGTTCCACACATAAGAACAAGCTTATAAAATCATAGATGACATGGCTATGAATTCTTATATGTGGCCAAATGAAAGATTCACATACAAATCAAAGCCTCCAACCATAAAAGCGGTTAATGAAGATGATCAATATCAACAAATCTTAGAGAAGCTTAACCATTTGGAGTCGACTATCAAACCAATGAGAACAGGACCATGTTTTGAAAACCAATCGAATAAGGTGAGCTACATAGGTAATAGGGATGGAAACCTTATTCAAACACCTATAAACTCGGTTGAAAGCATTACCTAAACCTTAAGTGAGGAGGTAACCAATGAGGTGCAAATCAATTGCAAAACTGTCAAAACCCTTTGTACCAACCTCCACACTTACAATAAAGACTCATGGGTAATAACCATGTTGCATGTGGTCTATTCTTTGACAAAATAGAAGGGGAAATGCAAGCGATGAAGATAGACATTCGACAAGTCCAAGCTATATGTGGACGACATGAATGCCAAATGGGTAGTCTTTGTGAGCAGATGAGACAATTGATGATGATGTTCCAAATATCCCCACTAACATAGAAAATAATCCTCGGAGATATGGGAAGGAGCATGCAAATGTGATCGCGTTGCGATTGGGAAAAATACTTGAAAAATCAAAAGTGCCTATACATGAAGAGGAAAGAGTTCCTGAAGATGTCAACAAACCCAATGAGGAAGCCGGGCACAATAAGCCGATCGAGGAGATAACCAAACTGGTTTTGGATCCAGTAATCTCAATGTTGTGCACCACAAAGTTACCATTCCCGACAAGATTTGAGGAAAACCAAAAGAGGGGTGAGGCAAATTTTGTAAGTTTTCTGAATCCATTTAAATCTCTCAATGTCAATTTACCGCTCCTGGAACTAATCGATAAAATACCAAAATATGCCAAGTACCTAAAGGAAAACATAGCACAGCATAAGAAAATGAAAAAAGGCGAGAAAATCGACATTGATCCTTGTGTAGTGATTTAATTTCTAAAAAGATACCCCTGAAGTTAAAATATCCAGGTAGTTTCATGATTCCAATAGAAATAGGAGATCGACATTTCAGTAAGGCCCTTTGCGATCTAAAGGCCAGTATAAATTTAATGCCTCTATCGATCTATCGTGAACTTGGAATTGAGGATCTTAAGAATATCTGTATAACATTGCAACTAGGTAATAAATCCTTGGTACACCCAATAAGTGTACTCAAGGATGTATTGGTCAAGGTACGAGGATTTATAATCCATATTGACTTTGTAGTCCTTGATTTTGTGGAAGATCAGGATATCCCCATTCTGTTGGGTAGACCATTCCTGACCATGTCTAGATTGACCATCGATCTCGAAAAAAATAATCTAGTTATGAAAATCGACGGTGAAATAGAAGTATTCAAGTGTGGTCATGATTCCTAAAGTGAGGGATCAATTAAGGAGGAATGTTACGCTTTATTCAATTTTACCCTTAACAACCTTGACCAAAGGTATTCTTCTAGTTGTATTGGTGCAAGTAAGCGAATTGCAAAAGAATGAGATAAATGTTGAGCTCCCAATAGGATAAGGAGTGATTGGATGAGCCATGATGGTCGAGAGTGATAGATGAATTCGATGGTGAAGTTTAAGGAACTATCAGTAGCGATAGGACAATTTCAGTAGCACGACATTATTTTTAAACCATCTAACTTTAAATTAATTGTAAATATCGTATATTAATTTATTTCTCTTTTCTTTGTTGGAATTAAGAATTAGACTCCTTATTTGATGTTAGAATTAGAAGAATACAGTGTTCCAAGAGCAATTGTAACAACCCAAATTTTGGTGAAATCGGAACAGTGGTTTCGAGACCACAAATCTGAGCCAAAAATAAAATTTATTTTTATTTTATTATATAGTCCGTAATATGATAGATGTGACATGTGAAAATTTTGACATGAGAATTTTATCGATGTAGTGCCTAATTACGAGAAGGACTAAATCACATAAAATGTGAAAGTTGAATTCTAGTATCTATAAGGATCAATCAAATAGCTATGGAATTCAAAACTTAGTCCTTGTATACTAATTGGACCATTAATAAAAAAGTATGTAGATATTTTTGGATGATTCATCCATGGAAAATGAGAAAAAGGCTAGCGACTAAATTGGAAAGTGAAAATATTAATTAAAATTAAAAAGATGAAAATAAAATAAAAATCATATTTTCTCATCTTCTTCCCCAAAATAAACATGAAAACCCTAGGAGAGAGAGAAGAGACTTTTATGGCCAATTTGGGAAAGTTTCCTTATCTCGTTTTTTAGTAATTTTGATATTTTTAGAATCGGGATAGCTTAAGCTCTCTATTTGGGGGATTAATTTGAAAAGTTATCAAAGTATGAAAATGGGTCATGGATGTATATGCTAGAAATTAGAAATTTAAGGTAGAAACTGAAATATTATTTATAGATAAACAACTTTTACAAAGTTATAACGCCCCAAAATATAGGGTCTTTAATTTATCATGTTCTGACCAAATTGCTTGTTTACTTCAATAGCTAAGTGTTTTGGGTGTGTTTTGGGGATTTTAGGAAGCCTGGGTTCAAGTATGGCCTTTGGAAAAATTTTGGATTTTTCCTCTTTTGGAAACCTGGATGTTAGCTTAAAGGGCATATATATTAAGTGTGCTTGTAACATCCTAAAATTTGAATTTTTATATGTTGCATTATTTTGGTGCTCAGCTAGTTAAATTATCCAATGTGTGTGTTTAAATAGTTCTAAGAAGGCTCGGGATTTATTTGGATTTGGAATAATTTTTGGCATTTAGTACTTTAAGGAAATGGAATAAGTGACCTTAAAGTTTAAGGTAATAAAGTGGTAAAAAGCTAGCATAAATGAACAAATAGTAAAGGGGATATGGCGCCATATGTGTTACCTTGAGGGAAGGAGTTTGAATCCCTTTCTGTGCATGTGTGAATTTTATTTTTTTTTTCTTTTTTTTCCTTGTAGTGTCGGCCAAGCATTGATTTTATGGTAAGTTGGACTTTTATTTTTATGGCAAGATAGCTAAGAGAAAAGGCAAGATTAAACTTAGGGAAAGGAATCAAATGGAAAAGGCATGTAGGGGGAACATAAGGCTTATTACAAGGGTGACGTTTTGGAAAGTTTGGGTGGCCAAACTTTTGACCAAATGGCTATGCATTTGGATAGTTTTTGGGGCTAAGAGGGATGGCCGAATTTTTGAAAGCATTTGGTAAGGGTTAGGTGCTAGTTTTGGTCATTTTTTTTTTTCATTAGCAATTGGGTGTATCAAACTTTTCTCTCCAAAACTTTTCTCCCTAGCCGAATGTGTCATGAGCAATAGGTATACTTTTTTTTTGTTTTGGCCAATTCTTTTTGACCATTTTGGTATTATCTTCCATTCTTCCCCAAGCTCTTTTCTTCCTTGTGCCGAAACCATACAACCTTGAGGGGGCATTTTCATTTCATTTCTTTTCTTCTCTTTGCCGAATGCACACCAACCTCAAGACTTTTTCTTTGTTCATTTTTCATCCTTGAAGACTGAAACATAAACACCCTATCTCCTATTTCTTTTTCTTCTTCTTTTCTTCTTACAAAAACTCTCAAACATCACTCCCTCCCTAATATTTTCACCATGGCCGAATATCATTGAACATCTCCCCATAGCCGAATCTTCCACTTCACACATATTTTCGTCTCAACCATTTTTCTATTCACACTTTGATCAATCAGTAGGAACACTCTCTTCAATTCTCTTATTTTTCCTTCTATTGTCGAATTCATATGTTGGCTTGAGAGGGTCTTTTTTTGACCGAAATCATCATCTTTTCTCTTTCAAACAAAACCCTTTCTTTATTGTAGTGGTATAGTGGAGTGCCGATTGTTTCTACATCGCTTAATCGACTCTAGCCATAGGAAGATCGTGTGAAAAAGGAATTTCATCATTCAAGGTGAGGATTCTTTGAGGATTGTTTATTACTTTTTATTCGTTAAAGATAGTGTTGTTTAATCGATAATATTATAGGGACTTTATCGCTCGATTTTCATCTTGAGATCGTACAGATTTTTGTGGTAAACTGACTTCACTCCTAAGATCAATCGTTTATAACAACGTACTATTAGTTGGGACTAATATCTATTTTCAATGGAGCCAATCAAGATCGAATCAAAAGGGGTAGCGATTGGTGATCAAAAAAGGAACGAATTTACGATCCCTACTCCTAAATTCAAACGAAGGATTGTTTCCTCGATTCGAGACTTTCCACGGGTTGTGGACCCTCATCCGGTAAGAATCAACTATCCGAAGTTGTTCGCAATTGTGAGGCATCAACGATTCGAGATTTTCCACCGGGTTGTGGACTGTCAACCGGGGAGAACCGGTAAATAGTAGTTATTTGCAATTCCGAGGGTAAAAAACCTAGACCGTTTATCTTAGTGTAGATTTACTATAAGTGTACATGTTCTAATCGAGCGTTAAAAATATTTTTAGGTGTCGACGATCAGGACAGTGTAGTGCTTACCGTAATCAGGTGTGTAATCTCACACCGTATTCCATTGGTTAGATAATTATATCGTGTTAATCATTGGATTAAATCACATGTTAGTGACATCGGGTAAAATGGCATAATTATCACTATATTGGTAAAGACTATGAAATCGGTATTAAGACTATGAAAATTACGAGATTACCCTTAATGGGCCAAATCAATAAAAGTGACTATATGGGCGAAATGTGATATTTGATATATGGGCCAAATGTGATATTTGATATATGGGCCAAAAGGTGATATGGGCCAGATTGTGGAAATTTATTTATAATCGGCCATATTGTTCGTAATAATTATATGAATGGATTGCTGTAAATGAATATGCATATTATATACATGATTTGCATGGGTTGGGATATTGACGAAGAGAAGTTCTGGTAGCTTTGCTACAAAATTCTGGTGGCTCTGCCACAAATCTGAAAAATGGCAAATGCCATGTAAACTCTGTAAATCTGGTGGCTTGCCCACAAATTGATATAAACGACTTAATGCCTATTTTGGTGTGTTGGCAGGGTGGGTGACTAAAGCTCCCCACAGGTGTGCTGGTTGGTACGGGTGGTGTGTAGCGGATGGAAATTAGGTTTGGTTTGGGAATTGCATATCATATTCATTTTACACGTGTTATTTTGTCATATTTGTAAATGGGCTTTGGCCCAATAAATGCTTAATTGGATTTTGGCCCAGTGGACAAGGGTAAGTGAGTTACATACTGAGTTCTAAGTAACTCACCCCGTTTTCCTTAATCTTCTCAGGTAATGATCAATGACAGAGACTTGGGCTGTGGACGACTCGGTGGAGGCCATACTACGAATAATGGGTTATTTAAATTTTGGATTTCTTTTAAGTACTTTTTATTATTTTGCTATTTTAAGTTAAGTTGTAATAAGGCCTCTGGATAAATTTTTAATGTTGTTTTATGTTTGATGGATTTTATAATTTGCTTAAATACTTTAAGTGGGATTTTTCTAAAAATTTAAATAAATGTTTTTCTCAAAATGAACATGCAAAAAGGGTTTTCATTCTTAAATATTTTAACTCGGAAAATTTTCTGTTAACAACGTTCTTCAAAATTTTGTTTTCAAAATTATTTTCGAACTCTTTTAAATTTTCTCGAAATATTAATTTAATTTTTTTAGTTTCAATTTATAAATTCTTATGTCCCAAATTGGTTGATTTATCAACCAACCTTAGTTTTCAATAAACTCCATGTCAAGATGTTTTGAAAATTCGATTTCTTTAAATCTTTAAAATACTAGATGTATATTCCTTTCGTGTGACATGTCAAATTTGGTCTTAACGCATAGACCGGGTTTGGGGTGTCACAGTGCTTGGGTTGTGACACAATGAGTCTACTAGTAAAGGTGGCAAATGGCATATGGAGTGTTCTAGTGGTCTGAGGTTCGAATCCTATGGTATGCAATAAGGAGGTTTTATTTTATGTCTCTATGGCGAGAGAGGTAGAGTTGGATTCAAACTTTCCAGAGGTGGTTGGAGACTTGGTCACCAAATTTGAATGGATTTGAATGGGAGGCTGGGAGCAAATCAAGGAGAAATCGGTGGAGAGGTTGAAGGAGTTGGGATGTGAATTAGTCATAGGCAAATTTGGGAGAGCTTGAGTAGGAGGATTTCGGCTAAGGGAATTTCATTTGTGCATTTTCGGCATTTGGGGTGAATGTAGAAGTCGAATTTCTTCTTTGGTATTTTGGGTTTTTCTTTTGTTGCGTTTCGATTTTTACTCTCTGTGGCGTCTCGTACATCATTTTTGACCATTCGGGTCTTTCTCTCTTCAACTTTCTTTTTCTCTCAACTATTATTCACTTTTTCCAAACACAATACCAATTGCCAATTGCCGAATTCTCCATTGAAGCCTTCCTTTCTTCTCCACATCTTTCTCTCTGCCGAATTGGCAATCTTCTTCTCTTTTACTTCCATTTCTTCTTCTTTTCCCGAATTTCATCTTCCTTTCTCTGTTAGGCCGAATACTCATACTCTCTCCCTCTCAAATCTCTTTGTCCTTTCATGGTTCGGGACGAATCTTCTTGGCTGACTACTATCGAAATACGTTTGTTTACTGGTATTGGTAAGGGGTTACTACAACCACTTTATTATTTCGTTCTTAGTCAGATTTCTTATGGCTTTATTAACAAGCTTTGGTTTCCCCTTCTTTTTCTCTTGGGGTCGAATGCATGGTTGACTTCTAACAACTTTTGATCTGTTGAATCGTGTTAGGAGGGGGAATCGCACTTGATCAGCAGGGAGGTGCTAGTATCAGTTAGTTTTAGCAAGGTGAGTGGTTGTGGTTTAAGTTAATAAAGGTGGTGGATTAAGAATATACGTTAACCATATTAGTTGTAAATCTGATACGATATTTCAGTTGATTATAGGATTCAGAGAACGTGGATCTTGGCTATTTTTGCGAACAGGTGTGTAATTGTACACATAATATTGTTTCTATCAAAATGACGGATGAAGGTGTGTATTCACACCCCGTTTAATTGTGAATCGGCAAAAGTAGAAAAGCCGTAACTTCGGCATCTGAAGGCTCACGAGCGTGCGAACGCTCGTAGGGACAAATTGAGTCACAATTGTTGGCAATAGACCGTAGAGGCCGCCACGAGCGCTCTCGTGGGCTTAGGTCGTAATGGGCCTCGTAGGGTCAAAATGGGCCATGTGGGCCCAATAGGCTCATGGGCCCCACAAGGACGAAATCCACGATAAGTGACTAATAAGGGATTGGGCTGCGAGGTTTGCGTAACCCTGACGGAATGTGGGCTGAATGGGCCACACGAGCGTGTGGGCCCACTTGGGCCAAGTAACGAGCCTTGGGCCCAATTACACTATTTTGGCCATATAAGTTGTCTGAGTCGTTCGAGACGACGGTAGGCCTTTGGAAAGGTAGTAAACTGTACCGATACCCCTAATGAGTAAAATGACTGAAATACCCTAATAAGTAAAATGATTGAAATACCCTTAATGAGTAGAATTATCGAAATACCCTCGTAGGGTAGAATTACTAAAATACCCTCGTAGGGTAGAATTACCGAAATACCCTCGTATGGTAGAATTATCGAAATACCCTCATAGGGTAGAATTACCAAAATACCCTTGTAGGGTAGAATTACCAAAATACCCTTGTAGGGTAGAATTACCACAATATCCTTGTAAGGTATAATTACCAAAATACCCTCGTAGGGTAGAATTATCGAAATACCCTTGTAGGGTAGAATTACCGAAATACCCCTGTAGGGTAAAATTATCAAAATACCCTTGTAGTGTAGAATTACCAAGATACCCTTGTAGAGTAGAATTACCGAAATACTCCTGAGGGGTGAAATTATCGTTTTACCCCTAACCGACGAAATAACCATTATACCCCTAGTGGTAGTTTAGTTGATGTGTGTATGCTATCTATATGACTGTTATGAATATGACATACTGCATACAAATAATATTTACGACACAACATTCTACATTGGGGTTGGGATTCTAACTTAGAGGAAGTACTGTACTAGTGGCTCTACCACATTTTTACTGTTCTAGTGGCTTCACCACATATTTTGATTTTAGTGGCTTGGACACATTTATTGTTATTAGCAACCTGCTGCGTTACTATTAGCAGCTATGCTGCGATATTGGTGTGTTGGCTGGGTGGGTCGACTTAGTCCCCACATGGTGTGTTGGTTGGTACGAGTGGTGTGTTGGCTGGGTGGGTCGACTTAGTCCCCACATGGTGTGTTGGTTGGGCCTATACCCACACTGTTACTATATTGGGCTAAGGCCCATACTATACTGTTACTGAATAGGGCTCAAACCCAGACTGTTACTGCATGATAGGGGATTACACACTGAGTTCTTGTAACTCGCCCTTTTCTTTTAACTGTACAGGTAATCCCCAACCTTAGAGGATTTGGAGCTGCGAGGGACTCGGAGGTGGCCACATGTTCGCGAGTATTTTAGTTTATACCTAGCTTTTTAAATATTTTTATTTTGGGGTTGATATTTATGTAATAAGGCCATTAGAGGTTTTAATTTTTGTTTGGTTTTAACTTTTTACTTCAATCTGCTAGATTAGGTAACACGGGTTTTTTCAAATAGTAACTGTTTCCAAAGACAACCACACATTTCAAATTTTAAAGTTTACAATTAGAAAAGCTTCTGCGGTTTTTAAAAAAGAATGATTAATAAACTTGTAACAAATGACATGACCAATAATTAGTCATCATGTTTTAGTTTTACAACACCAACATTTTCAATAGCAATTAGTTTTAAAAGGGTTTTAAAACTTTAGTCACGAATTTTCATCGACAAGATCGATTTTCAAATCAACACTTCGATGTGACACGTCAGATCCGGTTATAACGTCTAGGCCGGGTTTGGGTTGTTACAAAAGTGATTTTTGATGAAAACATGATTTAGGGACTAAAATTAAAAGTTGTAAAATTTGATGAAAATTTTTGAAATTTTAGGAATACATGTGCTGTAAAATTTGTAATGGGATTTTTTTAGGCTTGGAAAAAGGAGTAATTTGCACAAGTTTCATATTCCGAGCCTAAGGACGAAAATGGAATTTATGGAAAAGTTAGGGGCAAAATGGTAATCTTGCCTAGGATGAAAATTGAGTCCACTTGAATTTGAAATGTGATAAATTAATGTTAAATTTACTCGTATAGATCCGGATAGACCAAAATCGAAGCTAGAACGAGGAAAGAGGAAAATGTCGGATTAGTAGATTTTTGTACATGAACCTTTTTCGAGATAAGTTCATGTAACTAAATTATGTTTATTTATATGTTTTTTTTATTGTGATTATGTAAATTGTATAAATGTCATATATATATATGTGAAAGGATTACATATCCGATCAAGCCCGATAAATAAAAATGTTCTAATTAATTGATAATGCCCAATAGATGTTAAAAGGGTAAACGATGGAAATATTGCTTTCATGCTTGGAATGGATGTGGAATATTATCACATGAATTATGTGGTGTTAAAGATATATGAAATGATCACATACTGGAAAATGCTTGGAAATGTTAAATCCTATTTAAATAGATGAAAATCGATGGATAAATGTAATTGCTGAAATGAATGAGGTCCTGTATTTGTTGCAGAATGGATTAGGCTTGAACGAGTAATCCTAATGACTTCATTACAGAAAGGATTTAGCCCGGACGGGTAATCCTGATATAAGTCCTCTCGAGCATACGTTATGGATTGGATTTAGCCCAAACGGGTAATCCAGAATGGACTCTAAAGGGAATTCTTTGACATATAAAGGATTTAGCCTGGATTGGTAATCCGAAAAAGCCCTTATATTTTATGTTACAGCTAGAATTTAGCCTAGACTGGTAATTCTACTGTGTGATATGTGGCTCGAGAGTGTACCTAAAAGGTACTACTGAATATGAATTGACAGACTATGGAATTGTACACCTCAAGTGTACTACCTGTGTATCCATCGATATTTCAAATAAATTCAACTGGTAAAGTTCTGATAAGAGCAAAGATGAATTGAAAACAAATTGACATGGAATGATACATATGATATGGAAATATGACATGAAAAGAATATTACATGAAATACAAGAAGATGATATTTGTATAAGGAAATTACTTGATGAGAATGTTCGTCCTCGATCACAGACCCATACACCTTGAATGTACTACTACTTGTGCGACCTTAATACTCGAATAAAATAAGTAAATTCCTATCATGAAATTATCTGAACTCGAAAAGAATTACTATGAAGCTATACTTGTATTAATAAGAGATGTCTATACATGTTAAATGAATACATGTTGTGCAAAGCATATGTGCATGGGAACTTGATTGTTGTTGAGCCCATACATGTCTTAATGTTACTATGGAATATATGACTAATAGGGAAATGAGAATGTGTGTAGGGCTTGAAATCAAAGTGGTTGAATATGCCTTACTTAGTAACCTCAAATAGGATGTATGGTAAGTTAAGTACCATGTTATATGAACTTACTAAGCATTTTATTCTTACCCCGTTTTATTTTCTCCTATTTTAGAGTAAATCAGAAGCTCGTTGGATTGGAAGCTAGGTGGAGATCACTCACACTATCCATCGGCCCATGTCAGTACAGTATGGTAAATTAATTATGGTTGTAATGGCATGTATAGGATATGTTGGCCATATTGGCATGTAAATGTAAATGATGCTTATAATCTATCCTTTGGAATGGCTAGTAATGGTTGTTTTGAAACACTAGCAATGTTATGCTATGGTAACCATATGCATATGTTAAGTAGTTGATCAAATCATGTTTAACACATGAATTGAACCAAGGTAGGATAGTAAACATGTATGCATGCAATGATAGGCCATGTTGAATGATGAAATTTGCTTATTTGAATGCTTAGAATGGTTGGATTGTACTTGGTATGTTTTGGTGCAGGAAAATGGTAAATTTGGGTGACAAGTGAGGCTAGGAAATGGCTTTTATTTATCCACACAGGCATGTGTCTGACACACGGCCTACGCCATGGGTGTGTAGCCAGGCCATGTGTCTCCTACACCTTAAATTTGAGAAAATAGAATGCTCAGAATTGAGCACACGGGCAGAGACACGGGCGTGTGTCTCATCCGTGTGGGTGACACGACCTTGAACACGGGCGTGTGTCTTGGCCGTGTGAAACCTACACCTAATTTGAATTGAATTAAATAACCACACAGCCTAACACACGGGTATGTGGTATGGCCATGTGGCGCAATTCAGTTAGCAACCTAAATCAGACATGGCCTGAGGCACGGGCGTGTCCCTTGGACCACACGGGTGGGTGAGACCTACACCTTTGAAAATTTTTGAAATGTCACAAAAAATTCTTAGAGTTTCTGATTATGTTCCAAATTGATTCTAATACTCGTATTAGATCTCGGTGGTCCATCTATGGGATGTTATGAATTATCTCAATTAATGAATAGTGATTGACATGATTTATCTGAGAATGTTCTCAAAAGTTTTGGTAATGTTTCGTAACCCTATTTCGATGACGGATACAAGTTAGGGGTGTTACAACAATAGAGGAGCTAGAGGTTAGTTGCGGCAAGTATTAACAACCAGAGGCCTTTGTCAAGTCTCGGAGAGGCCAACTTGAAGCCATATTGTCACGTAACAATCCCATGGCACGACACATCTATCTCAAAAATGAAAATCTAGGAATTCATTGTCGTGTCATGCCATACACATCATATGGCACGACATGAATGCCATTTTCAGCAACTTTTCAACTACGTTTCAACGTAACATGCGACGATTTATCCCTAGATTGCATGGAAAGTAAAGCCCTAAAAGGCCTCTCTATATATTTTTATTAGTAACAGTTGCATCTTCCAAGCTTCCACAAGCATTTACACAACCTTCTTCTACCTTAGTCTCAAATATTTTGATATTTCATTGTTTATCACTTATTCTATAGTCTTGAAACGATAAGGACAAACCTTTTAGATGCTAAATTGAGAGCTAATAACTTCAAAGAACTTTGTGAAAGGGAGCTCAAAATTTATCTTTGAGCCATTCAATAAAAATCTCCTCTTTGGAAGAGAGGTTTTGAGTCATTGCTTTCGTTAAACAAAATAATTAGGGACATAATTTAGTTGCGTAGACGGGAGAAGTTCTATACTATCCTATAGGAACGAGCCTGTATGCCAGTTGTCTAGTAAATTTATGCTACCTTAAGGAAGATTAAGATGACTCGAGAATCATAAGTACCCTAGTTATGGGTGTCTGTTCGAGGGAAAGAAATTTTCATATCACCTCTCGAGATAACGAGGTACTATTACACTTTGATATTCCTCTATGATTTTGTGCAGAAAATAGATCTTATGTACTTTCTAAGAGAAAATATGGAGGAGATAATTAGCCTCCTAACAAACTGACAAGGTGAGTAGAGACACCATCTAGAAACGAATTTCCCAACATCGTTACCATAAGAACAACTAACTTTAAGGGGAAGAATATTTTTACAGTTCATAAGCACTCGAGTTTCCCAGTCTCAGACGTATCTAACATAGATACTTTCCAAGATACATTATCATATGCCATATTACAAAAAGAAAGAATCTATGTCAGGATATGGATTTATAAGAGTATGCTACATTGTGCAAGGAAAAAGAAGGTAGAGTTTCTTTTTCCACACTTAGTTACTGCTTTGGGTCAGCAAGCAAAGATAGCAATGGGGCGATTCGAGCATTATTTACCACCAACGAAGTATCCAATACACGAACCTAGTGTAAACCATTTACAAGCGAAAAAAAAAGCTATCAAAATAAAGCCTAATCTAGGAGAGATATTGTTTCCCGATTTGGAATGTATAGTTTGATAGATAAAAGAAGCGTGACTGATCTATGAGGACTATGCACGAAAAATAGCTTGAGGAAACCCTAATTCCCAACAAAATAATACGAGGCAAATACGAAATCCATCAAGATAGAGGTATAAGAAGATCCAGAGGAGGATTTAGAGGAAGACCCGGAAGAAGATCCCAAAGAAAATCCAAATTTAGATGACAACCTAAATGGAAATATGGAGGAGTCAAAGCTTAATTACGACTAGTTCTAAACATCTTTGATTTTTATTTGGGATTTATATTATTAAGACTTGTTTTAACTTGGATAACTTTTTATTTATTTTTAGTTTAATAAGGATTTTATTTCATTATATATACTTTGTGTGTTTAGTTTTTCCCTGTAGGGACCCCATAACTTTTGCAGGAAATACAATTTCAAGCCAACAACGCAAGGACGAGTCAGTCCCACCAAATTCGATGCACTTATCATGCCAACCAGGTAATCTCTTTCTTTTAACTTTTGTTGCACGTTAAGGACAATGTGTCGAATAATGTAACACCCCAAACCTGACCTAGAAGTTAGGCCCGAATTTGGCGTGTCACAATAAATTATTTTTCAAAAACCATGTTCTCATTGAAAGCCCTTCTCGTTTAAAACTTATTTGAGAGTTAAAGCCTCTTTGTTAAAATTCAAAACACTCAAGCAATTGCTATCCACTTGAAAACGTAATTAGTTTTAAAACCTTATCTGTTGCGGAAGCATATTTAAAATAAAAAATTTACGAAAAGGTGATGTTTAAAAATTAAGTTGCAGAAGTATTTTGAAAACATTGCGGAAACGCAGTGTTTTGAGGACAGTTATCGTTTTGGAAATCGTATTCCACTTTTAGCAGTTATAAAACATCATAAATAAATATCACAAATAATAAATTAAAAATAGAGAGGCCTTATTACAATCCCAAATCAAAATATTTAAAAGTAAATAATCAAAATAGCAAGCATAAGTAGTGTGTGGTCTTCTCTGAGTCCCTCGCAGCTCCGATCCATCTAAGGCTGGGGATTACCTGTATAGTTAAAAACAGGGTGAGTTTGCGAAAACTCAGTGTGTAATCCCCTTACCAGAATAACGAACAAGATATCTGAAATAGAAACCTAAGCGATGCAGGCCAAAGCCCATTTAACGATAACGATAAGACAATCGGTTCAACGCATACGTGAGCCAAAGCCCACCACGATATCATTTGGGGCACAGCCCATAACAGAATCAATTGGGCCTAGCCCAAACAAATACTAGAACAAGTGGCCTAAGCCCAGTACAATGACAGATCTCATAAATAGATATGCAACAATATAATGATGCATCCCACCTCGATCCAGCCAACACACCACCCATACCAACCAACACACCCTGAGGGGATAAAATCGACCCACCCAGCCAACACACCAAGCTTAGCATCGGTTGCGGCACTAAGTCAACATAATGGCTCGGCACCGTGAATAGAACAGCTAGGCATCGTGGACAGAACAGCTAAAAAGCCATAAATATCTGAGCAATGCTGCCAGATAACAGAAAGGCCAAAAGTCGTAAACAGAACTATATAAACCATAATCAGGATGGCACAGAGCCATAATCAGGATGGCACAAAGCTATCGATGACTGTAATAGGTTTGGCACATAGCCATCAGCAACGATAATATAATCAACACACAGCCACCGGTCATTATGATCGACACAGAGTCATCAATATATATGTTAGGCACATAGCCACGGGTAAATACAGTTGGCACAAAGCCATAATCAAGATGGCACAGAGCCATATTTAGGTTGGCACAGAGCCATAAATATCGCAAAAAGGCTGAAAGCCTTGTACAGAACAGCAATGGTCCATACACTTCCTCTGTAACTTTGTCCCAACCCCATGCAATATGTTGTGTATGCCATGCTCAATCATTACACGTGTATACAAAATGGCCATGTTCAGTAACAATCATTTAAACATAATTTAAAAGCATACCAGTCATACAACCACCATCAAGTCAATTAAAACATAGTCATACAATCCCAGTCAAATTAGTCCAGTTCATAATCTAAGTCAGTCATTTACCCACAAGGGCAAAACAGTCATTCTACCCTATAAGGGTATTTTGGTAATCCAACCCTTCAGGGGTATTCTCGTAATTCTTCCCTAAGGGGTATTTAGGTAATTATACAAGTTAGAGGTATTTCGATAATTTCACAAATCGGGGGTATTTTGGTAATTTCGTAAATTGGGGGATTTTGGTAATTTTGCAAATCGGGGGTATTTTGGTAATTTTTCAAATCGAGGGTATTTCAATAATTTTACAAATCGGGTTATTTTGGTAATTTTGCAAATTAGGGGTATTTCGATAATTTTACAAATCGAGGGTATTTCAGTAATTTCATAATCTAAGGGTATTTCGATAATTTTACAAATCAAGGGTATTTTGGTAATTTCACAAATTAGGGGTATTTTGGTAATTTTTCAAATTAAAGGTATTTCGATAATTTTACAAATCGAGGGTATTTCGGTAATTTTCCAAACTAAGTGTATTTCGGTAATTTTGTAAATTAAGGGTACTTTGGTAATTTCACAAACTGAAGGTATTTCGATAATTTTACAAACCAGGGGTACTTCAATAATTTTACAAGTCGAGGGTATTTCAGTAATTTTGTAAACCAAGGTATTCTAAACAGAGATAACGATGCGAATGGGCCTAGGCCCCATTCTCGGCCCAAATGGACCCACACGCTCGTGTGGCCAATTTAGCCCAAATCTAGCCATAGATATGAGATTCACATAGACCAGTTCAATATCTACTACACAATCATACAATTTATTCATATGGACCCATTGGCCCATTGGGCCCAGTTGGCCCCTTTCGGCCCAAACTGCCTAAACTCACAAGAACACCCATCATGGCCTCAACTATTGCATTTGTCGCTCTACAGCTAGAGTTGTTCGAAATACACACCTGATAGGAATCTAGAGTTGATCCGCGCTCGGAACACTCCTATGCCCAAACTCCAACAAAGGTATGCTTACTCTCCTCATAGATTGCTCTATTTAAAGCCAGCTTCTCACCTTCCCTCATGCTAGCTTCCCGATGTGGGATCCCTTCTTCAGCAGAGTTTCAATCCATCACAACCACTTGTCGTCCCAACTTAGCAAAATAAATATCCATTTTTGCTTGCAATGGGATTAGAACCCTTGCCCTCTCCTATGCTCCAGACTCTACATGCCACCACAACACAAGGTCCTTTTGTGTCTAAAAGCATGCGCAACTAAATATAAGCCTATGGGCCAAAGTCTAAGTTCATTTAAAAAGAAATCAAAATGAAATGCAAGCTCCAAGACTTGAACCTTGGACCCGTTGCTTTCTCTATGGCATCACCTCTTTGTCTCCCATGTGGCACCATTTGCCACTAGTATTAACTAAATTAATCGAGCTTTTTAATCCTTTAACCATTAACAAAACTGAATATTTTTCAAAAAAAAATTAACCGAATAGAAATTTATATTTTTTTTTTGGTTAAAACAAGTATAAAACATATCAAAAAAAAAAGAATGCTCATCGTTAACTCGAGTTCAAGATGTCTGAAAATGCATCAAGTTAAACATGGTGAAATACAGTATCTCTATAATCATTTTACATCATACTAGCAAAACACATTGCAAAACTTCAAATAACTAAAAACCATTGAACGAACTTGAAACTAAAGAACATTAAACAAGTACATAAACCATCTATAAACCCTTAATTCCATTATCACCATTCTTATATATCTCTATAACAATGCACTCAATCTTTAACATTTTCAATGAGGTCTAGAACATCCTAATTATCAACAAATTCAACATGAATGATACTAATACAAGATTTAGAACTTAGTTAATATAGTAAACAAATTCAATGGAAATTAGTAAGAACAAAATATATGAATTGTGGAAGCAACAATGAAGCATGGTGCATAATGTAACACCTCAGGTCTGGCGGGTCTAAGGTTTTGGCGTATAGTAGTAAAATAGTCTTCTGAAGAAGTGTAATCTACCAAATTTTTTATGGTGGCGTTGACCGCCTCCGGACATACTACCGTCCAGAGTGTGAATACTGCTACAAAATAAATAGATTTGAGGCGATGTCTGCAAGTATACGGATTAGGTTGTAATATAGTTATAATGAAGTAGGTAAGTACTCCGAGGATCGTACCTAAGGGATTGTAGTTTGAGGAAAACTGCTATCAAGTTAATTACTGGAAATAATTTCTAATCTACTTGAGTCACGAATTAGTAGTGTTAATATCGAAGCAAGATGATTATAATATTGATAAACTAGATAAGTTGAATTAAACCTAAATCTACTCTTAAGTTCATGTATCAGTTTCTCTTATTCCTTATTTTGACTACACGAGTTCCATTAGCCTATATCCAATCACTTTACCTAATTAATTATTAATGTAGGGCTCTATTCAACCAGCTAGTCATCAACCTAGTTAAGCCTCTCGGTGTTCAACTAACCTATTAAGTCGGCAAGAACTACTTATCTTTCAACCTCACAATCCATACTAGTTCGGGGCTAAGGTGTTGACAGATAGGCCATGCCATTTTTTGGTTAATTCCCACCTAAATGACTTCCTAGATTGTCAAGCCTAGGGTTTAAGTTCTTCCTCTCTCGAACAGCTACTCTGCTAAGAAAACTCTGCCTTTTAATCATTTAATAAGACTAATACAATTGAAACATGCGAAATATAGATAAAGTATAAACTGATTCTAAAATTTACACAAACATTCAATTAAGAATGTTAAGAAAGAGATATAAAGAATAGAATAAAGGAATGAGATGTTCATGGATTTATCGATGAAAACGTGGCTCCAGAACAATCTCCACTCACGAAAATCTCACTTTGGAATAGGATCTTCTGATTACAAGAACATAAAATACCCTAAGTGAAAACTAAGAATGAAATAGAAAACCTAAGAATAATTTCTATCTCCCGAAAATTGCGTGCTTAAACTAATTACAATGGCCTTTATATAAGGTAAACTCAAAATATCAAAGTGCCTAAATTGTCTTTGAAGTCCTTCGAGTTTTACTAGAACAAATACACCTAATTTCCCTCCAAAACGTAATTATCACATGCAGGACTTTTTTGGGTTGCACAAGGGCTATGTTGCAACCCAGGCCTATAATGTTGCATCATAGGGGGTATGTCCCGACACAATAGGGAGCGTGTCATGACCTCAAAGGCAATTTCACTCCAAGACTCATTTTTGGCTTCTTTCTTCGATGTTGAGACATCAATGTCTTGGTGTCACGACATAGGCAGCAGTTTCGGCCCAAATATGCATCTTTAACTCTCGATTTGTCCTACAAGACCATGTAACATTATTTAAATATATAGAATATAATAAAAACTACTAAAAAGCATAAATTACTACTTTAAGCATAAAAAACTAAATATATACTAAGATGCTTTGATTTAACTATTAAACAAGCTAAAGTTATATGTAAAAAGGATGTAAATAATAGTATAATTCATGGCAAATCAGATGTATACATGAGGACGTATAGTAACCACCACATAAGTAATTAAGAAATTCATTTCATGATATTCTACTATATAAAGGAGAATTCTGTGTTAAGAAATAAAGGGTAAGTATGGTATGAGTTACTACCAAAGGTATAACACGCCTTATTTTTCTTGAGTATTGTGCTACTTAATTTATAAGTAAATTGGCTAGAAATCAACTGGATAGCTTAGCCTAATAATTTTGATGCAGAGTACTTATTTATGTTTCTCTCGGAAACTATAGACCATTAAGAATGCAAAGTCTGAAACCTGTGACACTTGTTAAGTTCCTTTAAGTAGGTTAGGTCACACATATATGTATGATATGTAATCTGGAAGAGGTTCTTCTTCTTCTTCCTTAAATTTTGTTCTCTAATTCTTCTTCTTAAATCAAATGGCATCTCCTTCTCATTAAGATGAAAGCTATGATTCTAGGTTTAAATAGCGGTTATTCCATTTTCGATTGTTGTTGATGGTTTCAAAGGGATTTCTGAGTCTGGAGCTTAGAACTGCAGTTGCTGAGAATAGGTGAGTCTCCATCCTGACTCTTTTAAATGAATTGTTCAAATAAAAAGTATAAATATATACACATACATAAATGGGATGATAATGTCTATGGAAAATGGTAAAGGTATGAGTATAGTAAAGATGAGAGGTGTATTGCAGTAATATGAATAAAGTTTTGTTAAAAAATGATGTTTGATAAGCATGCAGGTAAGGTCTGGTATACGAGGTGTATGAGTTAGTAAGAAGGTGATTATCTAGGTAAGTAAACGTTGAGCTAATGTTCCATTCTGAAACCTCTAGTAGGGCAGTTATATTGCTAACCAGACTGGCATATCACGGATTGGAAACAAGTGCAAGAACATGAGGTATAGGCCCATGGCCATTTGGTATGATTTAGAACCATTCATGGTGTAGCCTCTAGTAAGATGAAATTGGAATGGCAGAACACGATACATGAATATGTGTAGGACCATGTGGTTAAGACCCATGGCCTGATATGATATGTCTGTATGTATTGTTCATGGTGTAGCCTTCTATAATGTGTAAATCGAAATAGCAAATCACGATACATGAAATTATGCATAAGTACATGAAGGAGAAACCAATGGCATCTTCCATGAAGTCCCCTGGGACAGTAAACACAAGATTTTGTATGATGCCTTTATGGCATGTTCTGCTTGGCCTTTGTGGCGTGATCTCTCATATATGTTTGGTATGATGTGTATATCTATTTTTATGGTAAATTATGGATAAATTCTATAAGTTTTGTAACAAGTATGGCTAATATAAGGTATTAATATGCTCATGTTTAAGGGTTGATTAAGATCTATGAAATAATTGAATAAGTATCTGCCATGATAATATTTGTATGTTAATAAAGGTATCTGATGTAACAGCTTATTTTTCAGTAATGACGAAATAGTTGTTTTTAGGCCTCAAATTTTCATCGTGTCAACTCGTAAATATTATTTATAGAATATTTACGGAGTCATTAGACTCGTACTAAAATTTGGTTAAGAAATTTTAACTTTTAGATATTTAATTAAGTGAAAAGGACTAAATCGTAAAAAGAGTAAAAGTTGAGTTATATTAGTTAAAATGGATTTAATAGCTTTGAAATCTTAAACTAAGGGACTTGAATGGTAAATATACCATTTAAATAATTAGTGGATGTGCATGGGCATGGTTTTATTGAAATTATTGATTAATGATATGGGTAAAGTGGTAAATTAACAATTAAAAAGAAAATTAAGAAAAGATGAAAAGAAAGTGATCATCTTTATGTTTTTGTCATTTGAGAACCAATATTCACCATTCAGGAGGAGAAAAGCTTCAATTTGAATTCTTCTTGCGTAGTATGTGCATTTGATCCCATTTTGAATGATTTTTATGTCTTTGAGATCGTTGCAACTAGGTCCAGCTAGCTCGTACCTTCGTTTTTGAATCTGTTAAATTTTTTAGAAATTGTCATTGATAAATCTTGAATTTTTTTTATGACAGCCATGTGTTTGAAGCTTTGATTGTCGTATTTAGTTGTTTTGTGAAGTGTTTTTTGTTAGATTTTGATTTAGAGATTAAATTGTTAAAATGTCAAAATTTCAAGGTTTGATAGTGAATTGATGTATAATAAGAACTGTTAAAGAGCCTAGAATATTCGGTTGTAATTTAGTTCTTAGAAAATAGTCAATTTGATAAATATCTGGTTAGAGAACTAAATTGTAAAAGTTGTAAAATTTTAAGGAAAATGTGTAATTAATACAAATTTAAGGGTAATATGCATAGAATGGAATGTGAAATGTGTATGAGATTAATATATTGTATTTAATTATTATATAGATCAAAACATGGATAAAAAAGACAATAATCGAGGAAAAGAAAAGATAGCGGATTAGTCCCTGCGTGTTGGTCGGAATTGAATAGTAGGTAAGTTCATAGTATTTCAATACGTAAATGAATTTCTACTTGTGTTTTTCTATTATGATTCTTTAATTAATATGTTTATAGAAAATTATTGTATGAATGTACATACGTGCCCCTGATTGCAGTTCGGTACCCTTGAATGCACATACGTGACCATGATTGTACTTCGGTACCCCTGAATGCACATGCGTGCCATTGATTATACTTTGGTACCCCTGAATGCACATGTGCCTCTAATTGTACTTCGGTATCCCTGAATACACATGCGTGCCCCTGATTATACTTCAATACCCCTAAATGCACATACGTACCTATAATTGTACTTCTGCATCCCTGAATACACATGTGTTCCTTGTTTGTACTTTAGTAATCTTGAATTAAATAATACGTGCATTGAGTTTAGTTATACTTAGATTAAATGTTATACTATGTCCTTACTAAGGTATGTAAGTTTACTAGTTTTTGTGGATTCTTTTATAGATAACCATTGCAGATATTTTGGAAGGATCAATCAACTGGCTCACACTATCCATCTAAATTGGTAGCTTTTGTGTCTCTTAGGGTAGTGGCATGTATATATAGATAAATATGTAGTTTAAGAATGAGATGTGTGTTTTGTTTAAGGTATATTTTGTATGGATGAAACAAGTATGCTTATATTTCATAGATAAACATTTATGGTTAGTTGTTAATTGAAGTGGATTTAATCATGGAACAATGCTTATTTGCTTAATGTCTTATAAAGGAGGTCTTTTAAGCATATTTGTGATCAATTTTTTAGTATATAATGTGGTGCCTTTGAATGGCATACTGGTTGGACAATATAGATTAGTTGATTTGGTATATTTAGGTATATTGTGATAGTGCCTAGGTATATTAAATGTGTGAATAATTAGAGTGGTGGAATTGGTATGGTTTGGTCTTAAAAAGAGCATGATTTTGGGTCAAATTTGGTGCACATTGCCTAGGACACGGACTGTCATATGGCCGTGTGACACATACGGCCAGGCAACACGGTGTTGTGTCGTTTGTGAGGTTCTTAGTGTTTCAAGTCAATGAGTTATACGGCCTTGCTTGTTACATCCCGAAGTTGGGCCTAGTAGGATTGGGCCCAATGGGCCTTGAGCGTAGGAGTGTTTAAAATTTGAGAACAAAAGAATGACATTATTGCAAATTGGACTTATTAGTTAAGTGAATTTGGAAGGTTATGAGGTTTCTATGAAGTCTCGGGTTTAATTGGGCCTTAGGAAAAATTTGGCATTTTAGCACTTTAAGGAGAGATGGTAAGTAGCTTCAAGACTTATAGAAATAAATGAGTAAAGTGCTTGCATAAATGAGCTATTGGTAAGAAGGATATGATACCACATGATGGACTTGAAGGGAAGAGGTTCGAATCCCTTTGTGTGCATTTTTGACTTTTATTTTTGCACTCTTTCCTTAAGTGTCGGCCAAGAGGTATTTATGGTAAGGTGGACTTCTTTATTTTTGGTAAGGTGGCTAAAAGAATAAGGTAAGGTTGAGGTTGGGGAAAGGAATCAAAAGAAATAGGTAAGTAAGGGGAACAAGTGGCTTATTTCATGGAGAATGCTATGGAAAGTATGGTTGGCAAAATTTTGACCCTTATGACTATGCATGTGGACGGTTTTGGGGGTAGATAGGTAGTTGAAATTTTACTTTGGCATTTGGTAGGGTCTTGGTATTGTTTTGAGTCAAAAATCTCATTTGCAACTTTGTGTCATTTTCTCCCAAATTGCTATTCTCCTTGCCGAAATCTTCTAGCACAATAGTGCAATTCTTTTGTTTCTTTCTTCTCTTTGGATTGGTCACATATTCACCTTTTGTCCATCTTCCTTGATAGCCGAAACTTCCATCTCATCCATATTTTCTTCTCAACTGTATTACTACTCATACTTTGATCAATCGGTAAGTGATTCATTTCAACATTTTTTTTCTTTCTCTTAGTGCCGAATATATGTGTTGGCATGGGATGGTCCTTTTAACCGAGACCATCACTTTATTCTACCCTCTCAAACGAGATTATTTTCTCTTTTCGTAGTGTTTTAAGTGGGAGACTGTGTATTGTTCTAGCCGAAGTCAAATGGTGGAAATTGGATCCCATATCGATAAGGTAAGGGGGTTCATTTTGGATTTTTCGCTATATCTTTATTTGGCTATGTTGCAAATTGGATTGAAGTTTTGACAAATCGATTATGTTTTAGGGACGAAATCACTCGATATATTCATTTTGCAAATCCTTCGGATGTAGTGGGTCAACGAAGAGTGGTTCTTTAGGAAATCGAAATCAAGGTGTGGAATCACGTACTTTCCGAATACATGATTGAAATGGTGTGTAATCTCACATATCTCTGAAAGTTTGTATGATATGTTCTGTGATTCGGTCAAAATACCGAAGAAAACCGGAAACCGGCAACCGTAATCACTCGGGCGTAAGTATGATCGTAGTGGTAAATCATATTTTGTAATAAAACAGTTTTGGTTAGAAATAGTGACGTATTTTCGAAAAATCACGAAAAATAGGAGAAAGAGAATCAAAAAGTGATTTAGATATCGAATTAAACCTTACTATGTCTACTTTAATATGGAAGAAATGGAGAAGGAAAAGGGATTTTATATTCTGAGATATGTTAATTTTAGTGAGATTGGTGCTGATTGACTTTGTGGTTCCCTGATCTGTTTTGGAAAAATCATATAAAATTATACAAAGTGAATTATGGGTTATAATTTATATTTATGGATTTCTTAGTGAGCCTATTTTCATTAGAAACAAGTGGGAGCAATATATAAAAACCGTACAGTGAGATATTTAAAATTAAGGTAAGAGGGGTCAGAATCGTTGGACAGTGAAACGAGGGAAATGTTAAGGAATAAACTGTACTAAATGGTTAAGCCAAAAATTCTGGAAATATTGTAGTAAGAAGATATATGAGTCTAGTTTCAAGGAAAATTTACGGATTTAGATTTCGTGGTTTCTAACTCAAGTTATAGTCAATTTAGTTAGTACGACGCAGATGGATAGTTTTAAATTGTTATGCCCAAATTAGTAGTTAAGTCTGGATTGCAAAATTACCGAATTATCCTTAGTGGGTAAAATTACCGATTTACCGAAATGTCCTTATGGACCGATTTTCTGAGATGTCCTTATGGACCGATTTACCGAAATGCCCTATGGGCCGAATGATCGTATTGCTTAATGGGCCGATTTAATATATTGCTTAATGGGCCAAATTTTTGTAATGAATCTCTGAATTAATGATGGTTGTTTGTATCTGTAAGTATCAGGATTTACTATGTATGTTGCATATTTACATATTGCATGGGATGGGAAACCTGAATGAAGAGAAGAGTAGACCGGTGGCATTGCCACAAATACCGATAAAGGCTATGTGCCAATATAAACGTGATTTTGGCTTTGCGCCATCGTGATTAAGGCTGTGTGCCGATTATATTACCGTATATGAATCTGGTGGCTCAGCCACAAATATTATAAATGGCAGCTTGACAGCAAATTGGAGAGATTGGCTGGGTGGGTTGACTTGATCCACACAGGAGAGATTGGTTGTACGAGTGGAGAGACTGGCGGGGTGGGTTGACTTGATCCCCACAGGAGAGATTGGTTGGTACGGGTGGAGAGATTGGATGGATGGGTTGGGTTGCATTACATTATCTGCATTATCATGTTTATAGGGCTAAGGCCCAGTTTGTTTTGTTAATGGGCTTCAGCCCAAGATTATGTTATATGGGCTCAGGCCCAAGATATTGCTATGTGGATTCAGGCCCAATGGACAACTGTAAGTGGGTTGCACACTGAGTTCTTGTAACTCACCCCCCTTTCTTTCTTAATCGTTGTGGGTAATGCTCCGTAGTGAGGACTTGGGCCCATGGATAACTCGATGGAGGCTATACTTTCGAAATGGTGTTATCGAATTTTAAATTTTCTATTTTCGTTTATTTTATTATTTTGCTATTTTGGTTTAAGTTGTAATAGGGCCTCTAGAATATTTTATTATTTGCTTTATGGTTGATATACTTATTATTTTGCTTAAATTGTTTAAAACGAGAATTTTTCTAAAAACGTAAATAAGGGTTTTCCAAAATCGATTAACAAATGGATTTCAAAATAAACTTTTACAAAGTATGATTTAACTCGAACTTTCTTTCAGATTATTAACAACATTTTCAAAAGTCATGGATTTAAAGTTCAATTCCTTGATTTGTGATTCATCAATCAATCTCTCAAAAATACTTGTACTTTATCTACGTTTTCGCAATGTTTCAAAATGCTTTTGCAACTCTATTTCAAACGTCACATTTTTGTAAACCGTTTATTTCAAATATGCTTTCGCAACCGAAAAGGTTTATTAAAGATAATTATGTTTTCACGTAGACATAATTGCTTAAGTGTTTTGGGTTTTAACAAAGAGGCTGTAATTTTCAAACAAGTTTTTAACAATTGCAAAGATGCTTTTGAAAAACACTTCCATGTGGCACGCCAGATTCGGGCCTACTTCTAGGCCGGGTTTGGGGTGTTACATTGCACACGGCCTGGCACACAGCGTGTGTGGCAACTCAAAGAGTTACACGGCCTAGCACATGACTTGGCTTGTGGGGCATCTTTATGAGTTACATGGGTGAGGACACGGGCTAAGACACGGCCGTGTATCCCTAATTCGAATGTTATATAGCCTGGGGGTTGTCGCACGGCCTGGTCATACCGCCTCGTGACCCCTTTTTTCAATTTATTTCAACTTTTTCTTAAAACTTTTGATTTGTTTCAAATTAATCTCAAATTCTGTCAAAGCTATTTTTAGGGTCTCGATGGCCTGATTTAGGGATGAAATGCTTATGTTCAATATGTTTTTTTTTCACTTATTTATTTAATGTTATATTGATAAATGGTTCCCGATTGTTTAGTAATGCTTCGTAACCCTAATCTACAGACGAAGACATGTTAGGGGTGTTACATTTAGTGGTATTAGAGCTATGGTTTAGTCGGTTCTAAGACTAACGTAGCGGAGTAGCGTTTAGTATATACATGCCACATATACCCTGTGATAGTGTGATGGTTTTGATCTACCCTAATATTGTATTTTCTGATAGATTCAAGATGTCCGCTAAATCGAATCAGACTGTAGTTAACGAAGCTGAAAGTAATGTTCAAGATTCAAATCCTGAAGCAAGTAATAGTGCATTGATTCCACAGTCCTTTGGTGATGAAATGAAAAATTTGTTTCTCAAAATGATGAACTAGTGGTTCAATGAATTCAAGCAAGTAAATCTTACAACTCCACCAGCTCTACCCCTTACTGTGCCTCTCTGGGCACCCCTGGGTCCTCAAAATCCTATTCTAGTGACGGTTACCCGAGTATCCGTAGATAAAATCTAGAAATGTGGAGTGGAAGAATTCAGAGGCAAGGTGGATGATGATCCTACAAAAGTCGAGTATTGTTTAATGAATACACAGAGAGTCTTCGCGGAATCGATGTGCACTCCTGAAGATTGTTTGAGATGTGCTATGTCATTACTAAAAGATCAAGCGTACTTATGATAGGACACTCTGAGCACGATGACATCAAATGATCATATTAATTGGGGTTTCTTTTAGATTGAGTTCAAGAAGAAGTACGTTAGTCAGATGTTTATTGACAAGAAAAAGAAAGAATTTCTTTAATTAAAACAAGGGACTCGGACTGTAGTTGAGTATGAACAGGAATTTGTGCAGTTAAGCAAGTATGCACGTAATATAGTATCAAATGAGGAGGAAATGTGTATTAGATTTTAGAATGGGTTAAATAATGATATCCGTATGTCTGTGGCAGCACTAAAGTTATGGGAATTTGTAGAACTTTTGGAATAGGCTCAGAAAATTGAAGAAATTTGTAAAAGAAAACGACAGTCAGATTTGAAATTTTAAGATTTTAACAAAAGTGGGTCGTTCAAGCCTTCTCAAACTTCTTCATCGAATAAATTTAGAAATGAAACAAGTCAATCGGCTACCCCTTCAGAGTTCACTAGTAGAGAGAAACTAAGGCAAAACAATTTTCAATCTGTTAATTCTCCAGCGGCTAGTGTTGGAAGCATAAAAAATGTTGAGAAAACTGTTCCTTTTTTTGATGATTGCAACAAAAGGCATTTTGGTGAGTGTCGATCAAAGTTGGGAGCTTGTTTCCGTTATGGGTCTACTAACCACTTTTTTCGTGATTGTCCAAAAAGGAAGAATGATCTTGGAAATCACACAAACAAGCCTAAAGCAACCTCGCGGAGACGTAGACGATCTGAAAACGCTAGAAACACTACTCTTGGTCGAGGGAAGAATAGCGAGATGAATGAACGATCTAAAGTGAGAACACCAGCAAGAGCCTATGCAAACAGTACTCGTGAGGAAGCTACTGCCCCAATGTTATTGCGGGTACTTTTTCTCTCTTTGATATTAATGTATATGCATTGATTGATCCTGGACCAACTCACTCGTATATATGCACTGCATTAGTAGACAAAAAGAAATTACTTGTTGAGTTCAATGAATATACTGTCAAAGTTAAGAATCCACTAGGTCAGTGTGTTTTACTTAATCGGATGTGTAAATCGTGTCCACTAAAATTTAGGGGTTACGATTTTCTCGCTAGTTTGATGTTGTTATCTTTTGATGATTTTGATATCATTCTGGGAATGGATTACTATCTGAGCATGATGCAATAGTGAGTTGTAGAAGGAAGCAAGTTAGTTTGAAATGTCCCAATGGTGAATTTATTAGTGTTATGGTAGATGGGGTCGATTGTATTACAAATGTAGTTTCAGCACTGTCAGCTCTAAATTTGATTAAAAAGGGATGTGAAGCTTTTAGCCTACGTTCTTTATTTGAAAGTGGCTGAATCAAAAATCGAGCAAGTACCGGTAGTCAAAGAGTATGGTGATGTTTTTCCTGAAGAACTGCCCGGGTTGCCACCAACTAGAGAAGTAGAATTTGTGATTGAACTTGTGCCTAGAACAGCTCCAATTTTGATAACGCTGTACAGGATGGCCCCTACAGAATTGAAGGAGTTAAAAGTACGGTTGCAAGAGTTATTAGATTGCGGATTTATTCGTTCGAGCGTGTCACCTTGGGGTGCTCTAGTTTTGCATGTGAAGAAGAAAGATGGGTCAATGAGGCTATGTATAGATTATTGACAGCTGAATAGAGCCACCATCAAGAATAAGTACATGTTACCTTGTATTGATGATTTGTTTGATTAGTTAAAAGGAGCTACAGTGTTTTCAAAAATTGACTTGAGATCTGGATATTATCAGCTGCGAGTTAAAGAGCAAGATATACAAAAAACTGCATTCAGAACTAGATATGGTCACTAAGAATTTCTAGTGATGCAACTTTGTTTGACTAATGCCCCTGCAGCATTCATGGACTTGATGAATCATGTGTTTCAGCCATATTTGGATCGGTTTGTTGTGGTATTCATTGATGACATTCTAATTTATTCACTGAACAAGTCAGGTCATGCCGAACATTTAAAAGTTGTGATGCGAATCTTGCGTGAAAAATAACTATATGCAAAATTTACTAAATGTGAATTCTGGCTACTAGAAGTTGATTTTCTGGGACATGTTATCTGCTAATGGAATTAGGGTTGATTCGAATAAAGTATCTGCGATCGTTGATTGAAAAATTTCAAAGAATGTTTTTGATGGTCAAAGTTTCTTGGGATTAGCTGTATACTATCAGCGATTCCTTAAAAACTTCTCAATCATTGCGTCACCTATGACCAGGTTATTACAGAAAAACATTGAATTTGTTTGGTCTGATAAATGTCAATAGAGTTTTGATCAGCTATAAAACATGTTAACAGTGTTAACACAGCCTAAATCTGGAACGGCATATGTTGTTTACAGTGATGCATCTCTCAATGGTTTAGGTTGCATGTTAATGCAGACAGGGAAAATGGTAGCTTATGATTCTCGACAGTTAAAGTCGCATGAAAAAAATTATCCTACTCATGATCTTGAGCTGGCCGAGATTGTCTTCGCTTTGAAGATATGGAGGCATTATTTATACGACAAGAAATGTCACGTGTATATTAATCACAAATGCTTAAAATATTTAATGACCTAGAATGAACTAAATCTGAGATAGCAACGCTGGTTAAAGCTATTGAAAGATTATAATTTGGTTAAATGTCATCATTGTTTGCACTTTGACCATTGAATGCTCGTTTGGTTTTGAATGCCGATGATTCTGTATTGGCGGAATTGAAGACTAAACCCTTATTTCTACAACGAATTTGGGAGTTGCAAAATGACAACCCAAAGTTGTTAATGAAACGAAACTTGGTTTGGGATAATTTGACTACTGAATACAGTATTGGTGATGATGGCACATTGCATTACCGCAATAGAATTTGTGTTTTGAATAATTTAAATTTGAAACATGATATACTATTAGAGGCTCACAGTAGTACATATTCTATTCATCTGAGTAGCACGATGATTTATTTTGATTTGAAATAGATGTACTGATGGCTGGGTATGAAACGTGAGATTTGTGAGTTCCTAGCTGAATGTTTCATTTGTCAGCAGGTAAAAGCAGAGCATCAGGTGCCATCGGGATTATTACAACCCATTATGATTCTTGATTAGAAGTGGGAGCGTGTAACACCCCTAACCCGAATCCAACACCGGAATAGGGTTATGGAGCAACACCTAATAAACGGAACATCATAACATACATTTCATACATTAATATAAACATAGCATAAGGCATTCATTCACATCCATCTCGTCCCTAACTCGAGCCTTTGAGGCCCTAAAAATACATTAGAAACAATTCGGGACTAAATTGGAAGCATTTGAAAAGTTCAAGAAAAAACTTAGAATATTTTGACTACAGGGGTCACACGGCCATGTGGCCAGGCCAAGTGTAACACCCCCAGACCCGGCCCAGACATTATGGCCAAATCCATGAATGTCACGTCAAAGGGATAATTCAAAATGATTTTACTAAGTTAAAATTTAAGACCCAAAAGCCCAAAACCCTTGAGTCTTGTTAAGGAATGATAAAAGCCCATTTAATTATTTTAAATATTCCGAAAATCATGTTTAAACATAAGAAACTTACTCAGGTTTAATAATTAAGTAAACAATTGAAACAACAAAACTCAAAATCTAAAGTCAAATCAGAATACAAGGCCTTATTACATTCAACGAAAATAATGTAATTAAAATCATGTCTTTGGAGACAAATAAAAAATCTTCTAAGTATCTTGTAGTGTGGTCATCTCCGAGTCCTCTCCCACATCGAGCCGTCTACTGAGGATCACCTGAAACATTTAATAAAAAGGGGGTGAGTTTCGAAACTTAGTGTGTACGACCCTTGGTAATCCAATCACCATACAATTATCACATTGGGCCTAAGCCCTATCAAAAATAGTGGTCTTGGGCCTTAGCCCACAATGACCTCATATCACATCAGTATCACATGAATGCAATGCACCCCTCCCAAATCCAACCCTACACTTCATTTCCCTTCCAACCCTACACTCCTGTGGGGATATAAATATCAACCCACCCATCCCTACACTCCAAAGGTAGCACCAAGAATGCACTGACTTTACTCAAACGTTGCAGCAAAGCTGCTATAATGGGCTTAAAGCCACCGGTGGATCCACGGTCGTCAAGCGACTATGCGATCCTCAAATCTTCCACCGTACTATCAAAACCCACCCAAGTGCAACATATAATTCTTGAATGCAACATACACAATTTCACACATTAAGCACTTAGTGGTATTTTAGTCATTTCACTACCTAAGGGTATTTTCGCAATTCTACACTATAGCGGTATTTAGGTAATTTCGCAAAACATGGGTATTTTGGAAATTTTGTAAATCAGGGATATTTTGGTAATTCTGCAAATCAAGGGTATTCTGGAAATTTTACAAATCAGGGGTATTTTAGTAATTTTGCAAATCAGGAATATTTTAGTAATTTTGTAAATCAGAGATATTTTAGTAATTTTGTAAATCTAAGGATATTTTGGTAATTTTCAAATTAGGGGTATTTGGTCCCTCTCGGGTTTTAGTTATGAACTTTGGCCCATTAACAAGTCCTTGTGGCTAAAGTGAATAATCACCATGCACCAAGTAGGATTCCAAAGAAGAGGAGGTGGGCCACTAAGACTGCTTAAGTACCAAGCTCTCTCTAGATCTAATCCTAGACATGCATATGCCCGTTGCCATACTCTAACCTAGCAACTTGTCCACGGACATGTTTAATTATTAGATTAAGTCTTATTCGGTTTAAGAGTTGTTCAGAACTAGGCCTAAAGTCCATTAAACCCTAGCATACTTGTCTACATCCCCATAAACCCTATCAAGCCCATTTCACGTTCTTATAGCCCATTATGCCCAAATCACATCCTTGTGGCCCATTAGCCCCAGATCTTATTTATGTGGTCTCCTTGGCCCAAAACAATTCGAGATCATGTAACATGCATGTCTAACTGAATTCATATAACCAAATCAATCAATTTCATCAAAATTACCCTCAGGGCCCACCGACCTATTTAGCCACTTTCGGCTTTTTGGCTTTCCGACATTGCCGATATCATGTGTGTGTAGTGTTTGTACACACCTGGTTACTGCGACGTGCTATACTATCCTTGCTCTTGAAGCTACAACCAACCAACCTTCAATCAATCACCCATACTTAATCAAAATAATTACCAAAAGCTGAAGCCTTACCATAACCTTACCATGTGCCACCGAGTTCTAATAGCCTTCCTTAGCTACTAATCACGAGTATCCCCTAGATCTGCACTCACACATACACCATCAAACTTCGAGTGACTCATAATCCACACAAATCACCCCTATAATCCATACTTACATTTGGCCATTCACTAATCCACAACTAAGATGAGTACACTTACCACTTGCTAACGACCCTTACCATGCTTGTGATCTTTGAACCCTACCCTTGTTAATACAAGGTTAACGACAAGGAAAAGTTAGATAGCCCTTTGCCTTTTAACAAAACACACCAAGGAGGTTGACTGAGTACTTACCAAATCCCACCTTTGATCCTGCGGCCTAGATAGCTACTGAACGAGATCCAGCTTTTAATACTTAATCAACAGATTTGTGATGGAGGAAAAAAAATAAAGAATCAGCACAAATAGGGATTTCGGTAAAAACGGATGATGGTAATTCGGCAATGGAAGAAAAAGAATGAGGGGAAGAAAAGGAAAAACATAATGGAAACCCAAAGAACCCTTCAAAGGAATTCGGCACCCCCCTTTTATAGCCAAAGCAAAAACTATCTTCCCCCCAAAGTCCAATTCGGCACCAACACATCCACACCTCAATCTCCTAATTTTTCTCCATGATATCTCCTTTATCCTTCTATTCAATTCTCTCTACTGATCACTTCTCCTTAGAGTCCCTCTACATGCCACTTCCAGCCTTCTAGAAGCCTAAAATTAAACTACAAAATAAAGCTAAGCTAGCACTCGAACCTCAGACCTCCCTGCATGCATATGTCGCCACCTCTCTACACCTTAGTGGTGTCACTTAGCCACTTCACCATAGGCTTCTTTGTGTCATTTTTCACCGTGTGATGGCCGGGCAAGGCTGTGTATGACACACGAGCTCAACCTATTAGGCCGTGTGGGCCACATGAGTGAGTGGGCCCACACGGGTGAACCACACAGGCGTGTAGAATTCTGGGCCAGATCATGTGATCCATACGGCCAAGGCCAATTTGGGCCGTGTGGGCCACATGGGCAAGCCAGCCCGTTTTTCTAAAATGATCTGTAAGGATGCACGGGCCGCCCAAGTCGACTGTGAACCTACCGTAGGGTCGGTAAGCGTTACTTAGACCCCTATTTATATGATCTGATTATATGGTGTCTGACTGAGCACGATATCTGTATTGAACTGAGTGTATGATTAGTTATTTCATGTTGCTTGTCATATTTGGTATGTTGCATTGCATCATAGAGGGTTGATGATATTTCGGAGGAAGTGTCTAAAAGTCTTTACACCTGTTATCTGGCAGCTTAGTTGCATTATTCTATTTATGTCCTGCATTTCGGTACAATATGGTGTGTAGGGATGGGTGGGTTGATTATATCCTCATATGGTGTGTAGGGCTGGACAAAGATGGTGTGTAGAGGCTGGCGACTAGGATTCTGATATTCTGATATGCACTCTGTATCTGATTGGGTTGAGGCCCTAATATATTTCTGGCTCTTTATCTGATTGGGCTAAGGCCCTATTATATATGTATATAATTCTGCATTCAAGTGGGCTAAGGCCCAAACTGTTTCTGTAATGGGTTCCGGCCCAGTCTGTGATTTCTAATTTCTGGTGATTACTCTGTACGTTTGATATCTGTAGGGATTACACACTGAGTTGTGAAACTCACCCTTTTCTGTTTAATATGTTCAGGTAATCCCCAGCATTAGACAGATCGATGCAGCGGAGGACTCGACGATGACCACTGATTCTGCTTCACGATAGACTCATGATTTTCATACTTATTTATGGTTTTGATTATATCTGGAAAAAGTTTTATGTTATTATGGCCATTACAAATTTTTGTTTAAATTTGGGATTTGCAATGTTTATGGTTTTACCGCTAGTAGTAGGAAAACTCGAGTTTTCAATACAAACAAATATTTTATAAAAATACACAAATTCGCAAACTATTTTAAATGCTTCCATAAAGTATAACGTTTTGAAAATGGATAATGATTGAAAACAAATGACACGTTTTTGAAGGTGGTCTAAGATAACAAAAAGTGGTATAAACGGAGAAATGGTCTTAACATCATTGCGATTTCTAAAACACTATCATATGACATCACCAGATTCAGCCATAACATCTAGGTCGGGTTTGGGGTGTTACATTTAGTGGTATCAGAGCTAGGTTGCAAAACTCGACTGTGGATTTCGGTTTTGAAGATTGGTTTTAAAGAAACGATTTTTAAGTGATTTGAAACATTTTTGGACTAGGTATGTGGTACACCAAGTCTCCGGCGTCGATCCTGTAAGTGTTCTGAAACTCTGTTTAGATTTGTCTGAAAATACTACTAGAATGCTTGAAATAGCCAATAGGTAGTATACTCTACTGAGAACACTCTAGGTAGTGTAAACTGAAAACTGTAGTGAGACTGAGACTCGCGATAATGAACTCTGGACTTCGGATATTGTTCTGCATAAAATATCTATTAATAAATATCAGAACTGTAACTAATGCCTAAAACTGTTAATACAGATAAACTTTAAATTTACGATGAGCGCATGAGGTATCCACGAACAGGGTATTAGAGGCTGTAGAGGGGTTCAAGCTAGGTCCTCATCATCTGGAAATCTGCCTAATCTGGATACTAGTGAGACATCGGTATCACCTACGACAGAGACTAGGTCTCGAGATCGCATGGCGGGGGATGACGCACTGTCTTAGGCCATGCTGAGGATATTGAAGAGGGCCGTTGGGCCCAACACAGGATCTGGTGGCCGGGGGTCGGTTACAAAAAGATTATGGTCTAATAGGGCTGAATTCTTCAAGGGTGTCACTGGAGTCGCCCCTAATGTGGCCGAATATTCGATGGAGGCCACAGAAAGAATTGTGGACGACCTGGATTTTACAACGGAGCAAAAGCTTAAGGGGGTTGTTTCTCTGCTTCACGATGAAGCTTACCAGTGGTAGCTGACGATTAATGAAGGCACTCAGCCCTACCGACTGACTTTGGATTACTTTAAGACGGCTTTCCAGAGTAAGTATGTGGAAGCTAGCTATATTGACACTAGGAGACGTGAGTTCCTTAATCTCACCCAGGGAGACCGTACAATGGCCGAGTATGAGGCCGAGTTTCTGAGATAGAACTGATATGCACGTGGCATGGTGGCGACCGAATATTAGTGATGTGTCCGCTTCAAGGATGGTCTCAGGGACAATTTGCGAGTATTGATAGCTCTACAGTGGGAGCGTGAGTTTGCTACACTAGTTGAAAAGGTGAAGATCGCAGAAGAAGTTAAGCCCGCTGAGTGCCAAAACTGAGAGAGAGGAAAGAAAAAGCGGGAATCGAAGCCCTCGAGTTCTGTGATGAGGCATAAGAAAAAGGCCAGATCTGATGAGCCAATGAAAATTAGGCCTCCTGTTACACCTATTGGGGTGGCGCTTTGTGGGCACTGTGGTAGACATCATCCAGGCGAATGTTGGAGAACGATTGGGGCATGTTTGAGAAGTGGGTCGACCGAGCATCGTGTTCGGGATTGTCTATTGATAACTAATCAGATGCAAGCTCCGGTTTCTGGTGCTACATAGCCCTCGATAGTAGTTCAGCAACCACCTAGGGGCTGAGGTCAGGCCAGGGATGGTAATGGTACGCGCCGAGGATAGAGAGCACCGGGTAGACGTGTTGGATCGACTGAGGCGAGGCAGCCTGCACTGGTTTATGCCAGTTGTTGTTGTGAGGATCGAGATGCTTCAGACGTCACCACAGGTATGTTTTTAATTTATAATGTACCTTATTTGGCATTGATAGACATAGGCTCTACACACTCGTACGTAGCCAATACTGTGTTTGAAACCTTGGAGATTCCGGTTGATAGAACTTCTAGTGAGGTAACTGTTGTGAGTCCGTTGGGGCAGTCGATCCGAGTGAGTAAATTATTTAGAGACGTCCCGTTAGAGGTTCAAGGGATAGTATTTCTGCCTGATCTGATAGAGCTTTCATTTGGGGAGTTTGATTTGATTCTGGGAATGGATTGGCTGGTGAAACACCGGGTAAGTTTGGATTGTGCGACAAAAAGGATTGTTTTGAGGGTCGAAGAGGACAGCGAGTAGTTGTGATTGGGGAACGAAGAGACTATCTGAATAATATGATTTCTATGTTGGTGGCAGAAAAGTTAGTGAGGAAAGGGTGTGAGGCATTCTTAGCCTACATCAGTATTTTTAACTCTAGGATCCCTTCGGTTAAGGACATTAGAACCGTGAGGGACTTCCGGATGTTTTTCCTAAAGAACTACTGGGTCTGTCTCTGAGCCGAGAAGTAAAATTTGGGATTGAGCTCATTCCGAGTACCGCTTCGGTGTCTATCGTGCCTTACCGAATGGCACCGAAGGAGCTTATAAAGCTTAAGGCTCAAATTCAAGAACTGTTAGATAGTTGATTTATTCATCCCAGTGTGTCTCCGTAGGGAGCATCAGTGTTGTTTGTAAAGAAGAAAGATGGGACAATGAGGATGTGTATCGACTAATGGCAGCTGAACAAGCTAACAATCAAGAATAAGTACCCACTTCCGAGGATAGATGATCTATTCGACCAGTTCAGAAGGGCTTCTGTGTTCTCCAAGATTGATCTACATTCAGGATATCATCAATTGAGGGTGAAAGAGGCCGATGTGTATAATATAGGCCGATGTGTATAATATATGCTGATGTGTATAATACAGCATTTAAGACTCGTTATGGACATTACGAGTTCCTGGTGATGCCTTTTGGGTTGACCAATGCACCAGTGACATTTATGGATTTGATGAACCGTGTATTCCAGCCTTATCTAGACCAGTTTATGGTGGTATTCATCGATGATATCCTAGTGTATTCCAAGACTGAGGACGAGCATGATGAGCATCTCAGAGTGGTACTACAGACTCTTCGTGAGAAACAGTTGTATCCAAAGTTCAGTAAGTGTGAGTTCTGGCTCTGGGAAGTAACCTTTTTGGGACATGTGATTTCTGCGGAGGGGATTCATGTTGATCCTCGCAAGATTGAGGCTGTGTTGTGTTGGATGAAACACCAGAGAATGTCCGAAATCTGCAGTTTTAGCTGAGTGGCGATTATTATCGACGCTTCGTAGAAGGGCTCTCCTTGATCGAGCACGGTTAACCAAGCTTCTACGTAAGAGAGTTCCCTTTGTCTGGACTAATAAGAAAAAAGAAAGCTTCGAGAAGCTCAAATCTATTTTGACTCAGGCTTCGGTTCTGATACAGCCTGAATCTGGGAAGGATTTCATTATTTACAGTGATACGTCGCATGTGGGTTTGGGTTGCGTACTGATACAGGATAGTAATGTTGTAGCTCATGCGTCACATCAGCTTAAGACGCATGAGGTAAACTATCCTACTCATGATTTGGAATTGGCTGCTGTAATCTTCGCCCTAAAGATTTCGAGGCATTACCTGTACGGTGATAAGTGTACTATCTACACTAATCATAAAAGCCTCAAATATCTTCTCATTCAAAAGAAGTTAAACCTTAGGCAGCATAGACGGGTTAAACTGCTTAAGGATTATGACTGAACCATCGAGTACCATCCTGGTACGGCCAATATGGTAGCAGATGCTTTGAGCCATATGGCTATTGCCGATCTGAGAGCGATGTTCGCTCGACTCAGTTTATTCAAATATGGGAATCTGTTAGCGGAACTTTAGGTTAAGCCTACATGGATTGATCAGATTAGAGGTAAACAGATGGGGGATAAGTCTCTTGAGTTGCGCTTCCGTCAGGTTGAGACTGGTGAGGCTGCTAATTTTGGGATTAACAGTGAAGAGGTACCTTATTTTCGCGGTCGGATTTGTGTACCGAGTGATGAGGAGTTGCGATAGTCAATTCTGAGGGAGGCGTATAATAGTCCCTATGCTTTACATCCCGGTGGGAACAAGATGTACCGAGATCTCCAAGAGTTGTAATGGTGGCCAAGGTTGAAGCGTGAGGTTACTGACTTCGTTGCTCGCTGTCTGACTTATTAGCAGGTTAAGAGTGAGCATCAGTTGCCTTCAGGGTTGCTGTAGCTGAAAAAGATACCGATGTGGAAATAGGAGCAAGTAACGATGGGCTTCATTAGTGGGTTGCCTTTAACACCCACTAAGAAAAATTCTGTCTGGGTCATTGTGGATGTATTGACCAAGTTTGCTCGCTTTATTCCGGTCAGGATGGACTTTCCTCTCTAGAAATTGGCTAAACTATGTCTATCTGAAATAGTGAGACTGCATGGGGTTCGTATCTCGATCATCTCTTAAAGGATCCTCGCTTCACGTCTCGGTTCTAGAAGAAATTGTGTAAGGCTCTGGGGTTCAAGGTTGGACTTCAGTACTGCTTTCCATCTTCAGACAGATGATCAGTCGGAGAGGGTGATTCAAGTACTGGAGGATATGTTGAGGAACTGTATTATAGATTTCCAAGGCAGTTGGTAGGAGAATTTGCCGTTGGCAGAGTTTGCCTACAACAATAGCTATCAGTCTAGCATTCAGATGGTACCTTACGAGGCCCTGTATGGTCATGTCGCACTAGCTTATGTTGGACTGAGTTGGGTGAGCGACATGTATTGGGTCCTGAACTGGTATCTGAAACTGAAGATAAGGTTTGAGTGATTCGAGATCGACTAAAAGCGGCATCTGATAAGTAAAAGTCCTATGCCGATCTGAGGAGAAAGGACATCAAGTATTCTGTGGGGGACTTAGTTTTTCTCAAGGTTTCGCTAGTTTTTCTCAAGGTTTCGCCATGAAAGAAGGTTCTGAGGTTCGGTTGCAAGGGTAAGCTAAGCCCTAGGTTTATTGGTTCGTACCATATTCTGAAGCAAGTGGGGCCAATCGAATATCAATTGGAACTACCTCCAAAGTTGGATTGCATTCATGATGTTTTTCACGTTTCGATGTTGAGACGCTGCCGCTCTGATCCCACGCATATTATTCCGGTGGAGGACATTGAGGTTAGACTAGATCTGACGTTTGAAAGGAGTGGGTCTAGATTCTGGATCGTGACATTAAAGATTTGCGAACAAAGTCTATCCCTTTAGTGAAAGTGCTGTAGCAGAATCATAGCACTAAGGACACCACTTGGGAGCTGGAGGATTCGATGCGTTAGTAGTATCCTCACTTCTTCTGATCAGGTAAATTTCAAAGATGAAATTTTCTTTTGGGGGGTAGAGTTGTAATGCCCCAAGTTTTTGAATATGTTTCTGTAATTCTTTGACACAAATATTTGTCTGCTTTAGTGGTTATGTGTTCTGGGTGTGTGTGAGGGGTCCCAAGTTCAAGTCATAACTTGGGTAAATTTTGGGTATTCTTTTGAATAAAACCCTACCTCTTGTCAGTAGGCTTTTGAGTAATTGTTTGTAATTTTATATCAGAATAGGCCTACTGGTCTAGTGGTTAAGTGGTGTGTTATTATGCTAGAGGTCTGGGGTTCGATTCTTCGTGTTGACAAGGGATGTAGTCTTTTTTTTTTTCTATGTGGTTCAACTGGAGTTTGAATTAGTTTGGACTCCAAGTAGTGGGTGGTTAGTAGGATTTGAGGGAGAAAAATATGGTTGTGGATGTAGTGGGGTCTTTCTGAAACTCATGCCCTCCTTCAGAATTCCTCCTGTAGAAAAAAAACTTGACATCATTTTCCTCTTCCCTACGTTGTCGTTTTTCTTCTTCTTCTTCTTTCCTTTGCTATTCCCTCTCCCCGTTTTTCCCTTTTCGTTTTTCTATTTGTTTGTTAATCAAGTCGAGTTCCATCGACTCCGTGGCTCTGTGCGTTGTTGGTAAGTTGGTTCTGACCAAACTTTGTTTGATTAACGTACCGCCGTCTAATGGGGTGCGTTTTTGTCTTAGGTGAAGTTTAAGGGGCTGGAGGTTGGCCTTTTTCGTTTTAAGGGTGCGAAGTTCTTGTGGTCCTAACGGAGGTAAGGTTTTGATAAATGGAAGTCGACTATCTTGTTTTAATCTCGTTTAGGTTTCATTAAAATCACTAAATTTGGATTTTGGACCATTGATGATAGGTTCTGAAGTGCTCGGGGTTACGTTAGCTCGAATTAATACTTGGTGTGTACACAAAAACACAGAAAACGAGAATCAACGAAAGCTGAAAAATGATTCTTTCGACGCCACACTGCCGTGAGCAAGGCTGTTAGCCACAACACGGTTGTGTGATCGACGAGAAAAGTCGTGCGTAAGTGACACGACCGTGTGATGTCCGGGCAAGGCCGTGTGCGACACACGGGCTCGACCTATTGGGTCGTATGAGCCACATGGGCAAGTGGGCCCACACGAGTGAACCACACAGGCGTCTGGAATTTTGGGCCAGGCCGTTTGATCCACATGGGTGTGTGGGCCCACACAGGCAGGCCATATGGGTGTGTGAGCCCATTTTTCTAAAATAATCTATAAGGTTGCACGAGTCGCCCAAGTCGACTGTGCACCTACTGTAGGGTCGGTAAGCATTACTTAGACCCCTATTTATGTGATCTGATTATATGGTGTCTGACTGAGCATAATATCTTTACTGAACTGAGTGTATGATCAGTTATTTGCATGTTGCATGTCATTTTGGTATGCTGCATTGCATCGGAGAGGGTTGATGATATTTTGGAGGAAGTGTCTGAAAGGCTTTAAGCTTGTTATCTGGTAGCTTAGCTGCATTATTCTGTTTATGTGCCGCATTTTGGTACAGTATGGTGTGTAAGGATGGGTGGGTTGATTATATCTCTACATGGTGTGTAGAGGCTGGTGGGTAGGATTCTGATATTCTGATATGCACTCTGAATATGATTGGGCTGAGGCATTGGGCTAAGGCCCTATTATACATGTATCTAATTCTGCGTCTAAGTGGGCCAAGGCCCAAACTATTTCTGTAATGGGCTCTGGCCCAGTCTGTGATTTCTGATTTCTGGTGATTACTCTGTACGTTTGATATATGTGGGGATTACACACTGAGTTGCGAAACTCACCCTTTTCTGTTTAATCTGTTCAGGTAATCCCCAACATTAGATGCATAGGTGCAGCGAAGGTCTCGACTGTGACCACTACTTCTGCTTCATGATAGACTCACGGTTTTTATACTTATTTATGGTTTTGATTATATCTGGGAAAAGTTTTATGTAATTATGGCCATTAAGGATTTTTGTTTAAATTTGGGATTTGCAACGTTTATGGTTTTACCGCTAGTAGTAGGAAAACTCGAGTTTTCTATACAAACAAACATTTTATCAAAATACACACAAATTCACAAACAATTTTAAAAGGTTCCACAAAGTATAATGTTTTAAAAATGGATAATGATTGAAAACAAATGACACGTTTTTGAAGGTAGCCTAAGATAATGAAAAGTAGTATAAACAAAGAAATGGTCTTAACGTTATTGTGATTTCTAAAGCACTATCATGTGACATCACCAGATTCGGCCATAACGTCTAGGCCGGGTTTGGGGTGTTACAGCCCACTTTATTCCTGTTAGAACGGATTATTCACATAAAACATTAGCAGAATTATATGTGTCGGAGATTGTAAGATTACACGGAGTTTCGACATCTATTATTTCTTATCGTGATCTGAGGTTTACATCGAGATTTTGGAGTAAACTTCACAAGGATTTGGGCACTAATCTCAATTTCAGTACAGCGTTTCATACTCAGATGGACAGGCAATCAGAACGAGTAATACATATTCTGAAAGACATGATACGATGCTATACACTTGAATTTGAGGGTAGCTGGGAAAAATATTTAACGTTAGCTGAATTCGCTTATAATAACAGTTACCAGTCCAGTATAAAAATAGCACCATTTAAGGCTTTATACAAAAAAAAATGTAAAATGCCGCTGTATTGGTTCGAGCTAAGCGAATCAAAAATGGTACGGATTGATTTGATTTGAGAAACTACAGACAAAGTTAAAATTATTCAAGATTGTTTGAAAGTTGCATCTGAACATCAGAAGTATTACGCGGATTTGAAAAGAAAAGATATAGAATTTTTTGTTGGCGATCGGTATTTTTAAATGTTTCTCCGTGGAAGAAAGTGCTACGATTCAAAAAGAATGGAAATTTGAGTCTGAGATTTATCGAGTCGTAGGAGATTACTGAAAGAATCGGTTCTGTAGCTTACAGACTAGCTTTACCTCTTGAACTTGAGAAAATTCATAATGTGTTCCACGTTTCAATGCTGAGACGGTGCAGGACTGATCCTTCACATGTGATTCCTTCTACAGAAATTTAATTATAGCTAGATCTGACGTATTCTGAAGAACCAGAGAAAATTTTGGCTCGGAAAGTGAAAGAACATCAGAATAAATGAGTATTGTTGGTGAAAGTCTTGTGGCATCGGCATGGTATTGAGGAGACTACCTAGGAAATCAAGGAATTGATGAAATTACAATATCCGAATATATTTTCAGGTAACAATTTCAAGGACAAAATTTCCTAAGGGGGGAGAGTTGTAATAGCTCGTTTTTCAGTGGTGATGGAATAGGGATTTCAGTACCACAACTTTCAGTCGTGTCAACTCATAAATATTATTTATATAATTTTTACGGATTCATTAGACTCGTATTAAAATTTGGTTAAGAAATTTTAAAGTTTAGATATTTAATTAAGTGAAAAGGATTAAATCGTAAAAAGAGTAAAAGTTGAGTTCTTTTAGTTAAAGGGATTCAATAGTTTGAAATCTTAAACTAAGGGACTTGAATGGTAAATATACCATTTAAATAATTAGTGGATGTGCATGGGCAAGGTTTTATTGAAATTATTAATTAATGATAAGGGTAAAGTGGTAAATTAACAATTAAAAAGAAAATTAAGTAAGAAAAGATGAGAACAAGGTGATCATCTTGATTTTTTTGTCATTTGAGAACCAAAATTCACCATTGAAGAGGAAAAAAGCTTCGGTTTGAATTATTCTTGCATGATATGTGCATTTGATCCTATTTTGAATGATTTTTATGTTTGTGATATCATTGCAACTAGGTCCAACTAGCTCGTACCTTCATTTTTGAATCTGTTAAAATTTTTAGAAATTTCCATTTATGAATCTTGAATTTTTTTTATGATAGCCATGTGCTTAAAGCTTTGATTATGGTATTTGGTTGTTTTGTGAAGTGATTTTTGTTAAATTTTGATTTAGGGATTAAATTGTTAAAATGTCAACATTTCAAGGTTTGATAATGAATTTGATGTATAATAGAGATTGTTAAAAAGCCTAGAATATTCGATTGTAATTTGGTTCTTAGAAAATAGTCAATTTGATGAATATCAAGTTAGAGGACTAAATTGAAAAAGTTGTAAAAGTTTAAGGAAAATGTATAATTAATGAAAAGTTAAAGGTAATATGCATAGAAAAGAATGTGAAATGTTGTAACACCCCAAACCCGGTCCAAACACCACGACCGAATCTGGTATGTTACGGAGAAATGTATTTGAAAAAGAATTGGTTGCACTAGATAGATTCGATAAAACTTTGTTTTTTTTTTTTTATTGAAAAACAAGTTGTTTAAAATCGTTACTAAACATTTAGACTTAGTAAAATTTGATTTCACGATTGAAAACAATTGATCTTTATTGGTTTATAAAATCAAGGTGATACCCGATGGTATAGTTGAAAACGACGCTTGCTTTGTTGGTTTGAAAACGTTGTCTTTCCAAATTTTAATAAAATTGCACCAAGTTATTATTTTACAAAGATACCAAAATCTAATGTAAAACATAAACATCATAAAGCACATCTTAAAAGGCTTTTTACAAATCCAAGATAAAACCCAAAATAAAGGTAAGCAAACTAAGGTACCCAAATGAAAATGTCTCGAGTAAAACTTTTTATTCAAAGATAGCATAAGCACCCAGAGTCCATCCCGCTCCATGTCCGCGTCTAAGTGTCACTGAAATGTCAAAGGAGAGGGTGAGTCAAACGACTCAAAGGTGTAAATCCCGCTCCTAATAAAACAACATGCTAACACACATCATACATAGCAACATAATTAATGCAACCCGATCCTAACCATCCATACACCTTTTCTACCCCGTGTGGTACCAAACCACCGGTGGTGCCAAACCACCGTGACGTATAGTCACAATGTGTTACCAAAACACCGTGTCCCAAAGACACAATATTCGTCAATGTGGTACCAAACCACCGGTGTCCCAAAGACACAATTGTGCTACCAAAGCACGTGTGACCAAAGTCACAAATCCAAGATGGGGCCAACCCATCGTGTGTTACCAAAACACTAGCGATTTATCCCATATCTCAAGTGGGGCCAACCCACGGTGGTCAAACCACGGGGACAAGTCGCAATGAGGTGCCAAACCTCTGGTGTCCCAAAGACACAATGTGCTTCCAAAGCACCGTGACCGTAGTCACAAAAATGCGGTGATGGGCCAACCCATCGTGTGTTACCAAAACACCGGCGTCAATCCCGTATAATCATCTCAGGGGCCAACCCACTGTGGTACCGAGCCATCGGGGGAGACGCCGAGGTACCAAACCTCTGGAGGTGCCAAACCTCTGGTGACCCAAAGTCACAAAGTGTGCTACCAAAGCACCGGTGCTCACAAGACAATATATCATTTGCTCCTCCACTCATATACCCATCAACATACCATACTCATGTAATCATGCATATCATACAATCATGCATATCATGCCAATATGTCTAATCTCATACCCCATGTCACATATATCCATAGTCATGATTTCATATCGATTATCAGTAACTCATCATAATATTAACACTGACTTACCCGAGTCCACGATCATACCCATTAGGGTATCATATCAATTATCACTGTATCATTAATCATCACACAGATTATCAATCATAGTACTAAACAGAAGTGTGTTAGTTTACACACTTGGTAAAACGAGTCTAGAATCCCTACGAAAACGATCTAAGTCCCTCGAGTACTGACTCCTACAATCGGCCAAACATAGGGGTTAGGCATCTAAGCCATTCGGCCAACACCATTAGACCAAAAGAGTTGTCGAATCACTCTTACCTTGCTATTGGTTTGATTTCTACCAATCTCGAAACACCAAGGTCCTTCTAAGACACTCGGCCACCACCTTGAAAAGAATAACAGTTAAACACTTGCAGCCTTATCTAAAATGAAATCCAAAAGGAATAGTCTAACAAATAATCCTCTTATCCCTACTTACCAAACACCAAAGATCGATCAACCAAACAGGATCACCCTTCACTTATATTCGGCCAAGATGAAAGCTAAGAGAAGGGGTATTCGGCTTAGAACTCAGAAGTACAACAGAGGAAAATATGGTTTAAAAGATGAGAAGGAATCGGCCAACAGATGAGAAGGGTTCGGCTTGAGTGTTTAACACCCCCACTTTCGGCTTTGAAAGGAAATAAAAGAGAGTCTAGCAGAGAAGAAATGGAAAGAATGTATGAAGATTTTGGTTTAGGAACAAGGTAAGTTTCGGCTTGCACTATTAAAGAAAGAAGAAGAAAGTGTGAGAAAAGTGATATAGGTTTCGGCTTATACAAAATGAAGAGAAGAAGAAAATAGGGAGAAAAGCATTCGGCCAACAACACAAAGTATAGAAAACAAAGGCAAAAATTCGGCAAGTAGAGTGCTTGGGTTTTCGGTTTTCAAAAGAAAAGTGGGAGAGTTTTTATTTGAAATTCGATTTTGGCAATTGACAACAAGAAAAAGAATTTTAGCTTACCATCTTTTGACCGAACCAACCAAAATGCTAAAAGTACATTCGGCCTCCCCCTAACCCACACTATGCCATCACTTCCCACTCCCCACTCCCTCAAATTCGGCCAAAATCCCCAAACACACTCACCACCACTCATTTCAAAAGAGTGGACCAAGACTTTCTCCTAAAGTTGCTCTCCACCTTTCATTCGAAAGTGAAGACCAAGTCCAAGTAGAATTTCACTTGCCTTCTACCTCTTCTCCATGCCGTCCCAAAAAGAAGCCAAAATGGGGACTTTGCAGCTCGAACACAAGGCCTACATCCTTGCTTTAGGCGTTACCCACACCAAGCCTTAGTGACGTCTAGCTTGCCACTACACCAGCTCCCTTTTTGTGATAACTCATGCCAATTAAAACTCTTAAGCCCCAGTTTCCTCAGCTCCCTTCACCTAACACCCAAAAACCAAAATTTTCCCATACACTCAAGCACTCACCTAGGCTACAATTAAGCCCCTAAAACACCGAAATAGCAACACAGCGCACTAACACATGCAATAACATGCAACAACAAAATAGCCCCTAACCCGGGATATTACAGTTCTACCCCCCTTAAGAATAATTTCGGCCTCGAAATTACCTGGTCAAAAGAGTTGCGGGTATTGCTGTCTCATCGTATCCTCGGGTTCCCACGTGGCTTCTTCCACGCCATGGTTCCGCCAAAGAACCTTAACCAAAGGCACAGACTTCCTACGCAGAACCTTGACATCTCGATCTAGAATCTGCACAGGTTCCTCTTCCATAGTCAAATCTGGATTTACCTCGATCTCCTCCACTGCTACTACATGTGATGGATCTGAACGATACCGCCGAAGCATCGACACGCGTGAAAAACATCGTGAATCGCTAAGCTCGCTAGCAACTCAAGCCGATACGCCATCGGTCCAACTCGCCTCAATACCTTATACGGCCCAATAAACCTCGGACTTAGCTTGCCTTTTTCTCGCCAAACCTCAAACCTTCTTCCAAGGTGAGACCTTTAAGAAAACCCGATCTCCCACAAATAACTCTATATCTCTTCGCTTAAGATCGGCATAAGACTTTTGCCGTCCGAAGCTTCCTTCAAACGAGCTCGAATCAACCTAACCTTGTCCTCGGTCTCAAAGAACCAACTCGGGTCCCAACAACCGACGCTCACCTAACTCGTCCAACAAGTAGGTGAGCGACACTTCCTACCATACAACGCTCATATGGTGCCATTTTGATGCTTGCTTGGTAGCCGTTGTTATAGGCGAATTCGCTAACGGCGAAACTCTTCCCAAACGCCTCAAGTCCGTAACACAACCTCTCAAAGATGTCCTCTAAAATCTGAATAACCCTTTCGATTGCCCGCCGATCATGGGTGAAAAGCCGTCTTTGAAATCTAAACGAGTACCCGAGCTCGATGCAACGCTCTCCGTAACCTCGACGTAAACTCGGGATCCCGATCCGAGATAATCGAAATCGGTACACCGTGCACCTTTACTATCTCTCGATACATAAAGCTTTGCTAACCTCACGAAGTGAATAGTCCACTCTCACGGGAATGAAATGGGCCGACTTAGTCGATCGGTCCACGATAACCCAAATCAATCTTTCTTGCTTGGCGTAAGCGGTAACCCACCGACGAAATCCATAGTTATCCTTTCCCATTTCCACCGAGGAATCTTCACAGTCAAAGCAAACCCGACGGAATCGATGTTCGACCTTGACTTGACTGACGACAAGTCGACACTTCCCAACATACTCTGTCACCTCTTTCTTCAAGCCGTGCCACCGTAATCGCTTCTTTAAGATCCCTATACATTTTACTACCTCCGGGATGCATAGCATAAGGATCGCTATGTGCGTCTCTGAAGAATCCTCTGCCTCGACTCAACATCTTTAGGCATACAAGCCTTACCTTGAAAACACGTAACCTCGCCACTAGACAAGTCAGAAACCCTCCAAACCACCATTCTCAAGCACTTGCAACCTTCGCGCACTCGTAACCTCATCCTCCAATCTGCTTTTTTTTGATCTGCTCAACCCAAGTAGGCTTAACTCGCAGCTCTGCGTAATACTCCGCCTTCATACAAACTCAAATGGGCAAACATCGCTCTTAAGTCCGAAACAACCCTACGGCTCAACGCGCGTCGCCACCACGTTAGCCTTGCCCGGATGATATTCAATCGAACAGTCGTAGTCCTTGAGCAATTCAACCCATCTACGCTGCCTCAAATTCGGATCCTCTCGAGTCAATAGGTACTTCGACTCTTATGATCCAGTGTAGACTATTGATCTCTCACCGCATAAGTAATGCCTCCATTTTTAGAGCAAAGACTACAAATGCTAGCTCCAAGTCGCGTGCGTCGGATAATTAACCTCGTGTGGCCTCAGCTGCCGAGAAGCATAAGCCACAACCTTACCCTCCTGCATCAGCACACAACCCAATCCCGTATGTGATGCGTCGCAATACACTGTGAATTCCTTACCAGCCTCAAAGTTGAATTAAAACAGAGCCTCGGTCAAGATCTTCTTCACTTTATCAAAACTCTCCTGCTGCTTTCTCGGTCCCACACGAACGAACTCCCTTTCTTAACACTTTAGTCATCTGGTGCGCAATTAACGAGAAACCCTCAACAAATCTTCTCTGTAGTATCCTCGCCAAACCCAGAAACTCCGAATCTCGGCCGATCGACTTAGGAGGCTTCCAATCCAAAACCGCCTCAACCTTCCGAGGATCTACTCTAATTCCCACCGATACTACATGACCCAAAAACGCTTCACTAAGCCGAAACTCGCACTTATCGAACTTAGCATGTAGTTGCTTCTCCTCAAAATCGCAACACCACTCTCAAGTGTGCATCATGCTCCTCTTCCGACCTTGAATATACCAAGATATCGTCAATAAAAACCACGACGAAACGGTCTAGATATCACTGAAACACCCTATTCATCATATCCATAAAGTCGCTGCGAGCGTTAGTCAACCCGAACGGCATTACCAGAATTGTAGTGCCCGTCTGCATCGAAGTCCAAACGCCGCCTTATGGATATTCGCTTCTAACTTTCAACCGATGGTACCTGCACCTCAAATCGATCTTTGAAAACACCGATGCACCTTTCACCGATCAAACAAGTCATCTATCCGTGGTAACGGATACTTGTTTTTAATCGTCGCCTTTATTCAATTGGCGGTAATCGATACACATCCACATCGCATCGCCCTTCTTCTTGACGAATAACACCGCGCCCCACGGGTGAAACACTTGGCCTAATGAAGCCTCGATCTAACAGCTCCCGAATCGAGCCTTAAGCTCCACCAATTCCTTTGGTGCCATCCTATATGGAGCAATAGACACCGGCGCAGCCCCACAGTAGCAGATCTATCCCAAACTCTACCTCACGATCCGGTGGTAAACCCTAAGCTCCTCTGAAACACATCAACAAATTCCTTAACAAGCATTTAACCTTCTCAACAAAGCAGACTCTTTTTAGCCTCTAAGGCATACACATGAACCACATACGCTTCACACTTCTTCCCGACCATCTTTACAGACTTTTAATGCCGATACCACATTGGATAAGTAATCTCTCCTATTACCTATCATAATCACTTCATCTCCCTTATCCGTCGATAGAACCATGCGCTTAGCCGCAATCCACCTTGGCCCGGTACTTAACCAACCAGTCCATTCCAAGGATCGATCGAACTCCCCAAACGGCGCTTCCATCGGATCGTTGAAGAAAAACTACCCCTGAGTTCTAGGGGTACATCCTTATACAGCTTATCTACCACTACAGAGTGACCTAGAGGGCTAAGTACAGTCATTTGTCTAGAAGCAGTTTCTGAGTCTAAGTCCATGGTCTCAACTATACTACTAGCAACATACGAATGCGTGGAACCCAAGTCAATTAAAGCGAGATAGGAGAGAACCAAAAATCAAAAACGCATCTGGTGATTACGTCCCGGCAGCGTCCCTCCTCGCGGCGTCTAGTCGCATACACCGCATCCAGCCGTCGTGCCTCGTAACTACCCGCCTCCTCCTCCTCGCGGTGCTCCACGACCTCGACCAAATCCATTACCACCTCTCGCCATTACCACGGCCCCTCGGAGATGGCGGTCCATTACCTCTGAAATCGACACGGCCCCGACGGCTCTCGGATCAATCCACGCCATCCTACGCGACAAATTCCTAATGCGATGATCCGAGAGAACCACACTCGGCGACCTTTTCCACCACCCAACAACCACCCCAATGAGATTTCCCACATCGACACATCACTGCGGTCCCCGCCTAGCAACAAACCTAGCAGATCGATTACGCCCACTTGGTCTAGCCCTCTTCTCATGGATTACTGGACGATCCGTAAGACCCAAAGCTCCTCTTAAGCCTACTCCTGTCCATGCTCGCCTTACCGACTTTTAACACCCTCGGCTACCTTAGCCTTCTCAACTAAGACAAGAAACTCGCGCTCTCCCGCATGTGGAGCAATCAAGAACCTCAACTCGTCTCGCAGACCATCCTCGAAACGAACACACCTCTCATGCTCATGGCTACGATGCCCCTCGCATACCTACTCACCAGAACTCACCAGTACTCAAGAATGATTTACTCCCGAACAAGCCTTAGAAATGCCTTTCACTGGAGTCAATGTAACTAGCCCCGATGTATTTCTTTTGATATGCAAACTCAAATAATCCCATGTCGGCTCCTCCTCACCACACTTTCCCCGACCGTGAGCCACCACCGGGTATGACTCATCCCGAAGAAGCGATACGATGCCCTTCGGCTTTTCTTCACCACCAGTCCAGATCATCCATGATCCGCTTTCGGTTGCCTCCACCAATATTCAGCGAGTGCTAGGAGCAACACCCGATACACCTCGGAAAAATTCGGCCCCATTAGCCCTGAGTCGCTCAGAACAGATTTTCCTAACTCCCGCACCACCACCTACACCACTACTCTTTCCAACACTCGCAAGATCGCTCAGACATCGCTGCGTCATCCCGGGCCGATCCTCGAACTCACCACCTCCACTGGTGGCGGAACCCAAGCATCTCATTTTCTCGACCGCCGACCAGATCCTACGGGTTCGAAAACTGTCATCCTACCTCGACCTCGACCACGAGTATTCCGCCACGCCCACCTCGAGTACTCATGACTAAACGATCTACGCTTTACGATTAAGAAGATTTTTATGCATTAGTATCGCTTCACTTTCTTAACCGCAAAGAAATTTTATGGATGGAGTTTAATCGTGGTTCTTTCGAGCAACCAAGGTTTCAATCTTCTATCCTATTCACCCAAAAGAGGTCATACATCCATTCCTTAACCCTTTCCATACCTATTCACTCTTCTGGACATTCTCGCCATTTCTAACCCAAGGGTATTTTCGTCATTTTCCTACAGTGGTATTTTCGTAATAAAAGATATTTTAAAACTTTCGTAAAACCGGTCACTTTGAAATTCCAAAAATTTGAGAGTGTTCTTTGAAGATTTTGTAAAATACTTCGTTTTGGAAACCAGGGGTATTTTAGTAATTTTCCACAAACTGGGAGCGTTTTCGTAAATTTCCAAAATCAAAATTTTCGATTGATATTTTGTAAAACAGAGTGTTTGAATTTCGTAACATCATTGAAATTTTGGGCAAAATCTTTGGGTTGCTATTTTATAAACCGAGGGCATTTTAGTAAATTTACCCCTAAGGGCATTTTTGTAATTTCACAAATCGAGAAATTCGTTGTAAAAGTGACATTCTAGTTTTGAAAGAGTTTATTGCAAAAAGTTTGAAAACATTAGGGTTGTTGTTGTATTTTCGAAAACATGGCTAATTCCCTTTTCGGGTTTTAGACGTTAGGTTAAGTCTAGGACCGAGCCTTCTTGGTCGTGGTGAACTCGAGCTACGCACTGTGGGATACTGCGAAGAGGAGGTGAGTCACGAGGATCGCTTAAATACCAAGCTCTTCCCGATCCTCTCCTGACATGCGTCACAGGAGTTACCACACCCTAGCCCCATGGCTGAGTCATAGATTGGTTTAGTGCTTTAAGTCTTATGCTTTAGTTTAAGCGTTTGAGTGATCTAATCCTAGGGTTCAAGTCCTATAAATCTAACTACGTTCCATATCACCTACCCTTCTACAATTAGTAATTCACAGAAGAGTTTAGAACTACTTACCTGGGCGAACTGGTGCCGGAGACTCGGTGCCATGCCTTGTAAACCATGTATTCAACCCCAAAACACTTAAAACGCAATTTTTGAAAACAATTTGGGCTCTCAGCCCACAAACCGAGCTTTTGAACCTGGCTCTGATACCACAATTGTAACACCCCAAACCCGGTCCAAACACCACGACCGAATCTGGTATGTTACGGAGAAATGTGTTTGAAAAAGAATTGGTTGCACTAGATAGATTCGATAAAACTTTGTTTTTTTTTTATTGAAAAACAAGTTGTTTAAAATCGTTACTAAACATTTAGACTTAGTAAAATTTGATTTCACGATTGAAAACAATTGATCTTTATTGGTTTATAAAATCAAAGTGATACCCGATGGTATAGTTGAAAACGTACGCTTTGTTGGTTTGAAAACGTTGTCTTTCCAAATTTTAATAAAATTAGTACCAAGTTATTATTTTTTCAAAGATACCAAAATCTAATGTAAAACATAAACATCATAAAGCACATCTTAAAAGGCTTTTACAAATCCAAGATAAAACCCAAAATAAAGGTAAGCAAACTAAGGTACCCAAATGAAAATGTCTGAGTAAAACTTTTTATTCAGCATAGCATAAGCACCCCGAGTCCATCCCGGCTCCATGTCCGCGTCTAAGTGTCACCTGAATGTCAAAGGAGAGGGTGAGTCGAACGACTCGAGTGTGTAAATCCCGCTCCCAATAAAACAACATGCTAACACACATCATACATAGCAACATAATTAATGCAACCCGATCCTAACCATCCATACACCTTTTCTACCCCGTGTGGTACCAAACCACCGGTGGTGCTAAAACCACCGTGACGTATAGTCACAATGTGTTACCAAAACACCGGTGTCCCAAAGACACAATATTCGTCAATGTGGTACCAAACCACCGGTGTCCCAAAGACACAATTGTGCTACCAAAGCACCGTGACCAAGTCACAAATCAAAATGGGGCCAACCCATCGTGTGTTACCAAAACACTAGCGGATTTATCCCATATCTCAAGTGGGGCCAACCCACGGTGGTCAAACCACGTGGGACAAGTCGCAATGAGGTGCCAAACCTCTGGTGTCCCAAAGACACAATGTGCTTCCAAAGCACTGGTGACCGTAGTCACAAATCTGGTGATGGGGCCAACCCATCGTGTGTTACCAAAACACTGGCGTCAATCCCAGATAATCATCTCAGGGCCAACCCACTGTGGTACTCGAGCCACTGGGACGAGACGCCGGGTACCAAACCTCTGGAGGTGCTAAACCTCTGTGTGACCCAAAGTCACAAAGTGTGCTACCAAAGCACTGGTGCTCGTCAGCACAATATATCACTGCTCCCTCCACTCGTATTACCCATCAACATACCATACTCATGTAATCATGCATATCATACAATCATGCATATCATGCCAATATGTCTAATCTCATACCCCATGTCACATATATCCATAGTCATGATTTCATATCGATTATCGTGAACTCATCATAATATTAACACTTGACTTACCCGAGTCCACGATCATACCCATTAGGGTATCATATCAATTATCATCAGATCATTAATCATCACACGATTATCAATCATAGTACTAAATGTATGTGTGTTAGTTTACACACACGTAAAACGCAGTCTAGAATCCCTACGAAAAACGATCTAAGTCCTCGAGTGCGACTCCTACAATCGGCCAAACATAGGGGTTAGGCATCTAAGCCATTCGGCCAACACCATTAGACCAAAAGAGTTGTCGAATCACTCTTACCTTGCTATTGGTTTGATTTCTACCAATCTCGAAATACCAAGGTCCTTCTAAGACACTCGGCCACCACCTTGAAAAGAATAACAGCTTAAACACTTGCAGCCTTATCTAAAATGAAATCCAAAAGGAATAGTCTAACAAATAATCCTCTTATCCCTACTTACCAAACACCAAAGATCGATCAACCAAACAGGATCACCCTTCACTTATATTCGGCCAAGATGAAAGCTAAGAGAAGGGGTATTCTACTTTAGAACTCGTAAGTACAACAGAGGAAAATATGGTTTAAAAGATGAGAAGGAATCGGCCAACAGATGAGAAGGGTTCGGCTTGAGTGTTTAACACCCCCACTTTCGGCTTTGAAAGGAAATAAAAGAGAGTCTAGCAGAGAAGAAATGGAAAGAATGTATGAAGATTTTGGTTTAGGAACAAGGTAAGTTTCGGCTTGCACTATTAAAGAAAGAAGAAGAAAGTGTGAGAAAAGTGATATAGGTTTCGGCTTATACAAAATGAAGAGAAGAAGAAAATAGGGAGAAAAGCATTCGCCAACAACACAAAGTATAGAAAACAAAGGCAAAAATTCGGCAAGTAGAGTGCTTGGGTTTTGGTTTTCAAAAGAAAAGTGGGAGAGTTTTTATTTGAAATTCGATTTTGGCAATTGACAACAAGAAAAAGAATTTTAGCTTACCATCTTTTGACCGAACCAACCAAAATGCTAAAAGTACATTCGGCCTCCCCCTAACCCACACTATGCCGTCACTTCCCACTCCCCACTCCCTCAAATTCGGCCAAAATCCCCAAACACACTCACCACCACTCATTTCAAAAGAGTGGACCAAGACTTTCTCCTAAAGTTGCTCTCCACCTTTCATTCGAAAGTGAAGACCAAGTCCAAGTAGAATTTCACTTGCCTTCTACCTCTTCTCCATGCCGTCCCAAAAAGAAGCCAAAATGGGGACTTTGCAGCTCGAACACAAGGCCTACATCCTTGCTTTAGGCGTTACCCACACCAAGCCTTAGTGACGTCTAGCTTGCCACTACACCAGCTCCCTTTTTGTGATAACTCATGCCAATTAAAACTCTTAAGCCCCAGTTTCCTCAGCTCCCTTCACCTAACACCCAAAAACCAAAATTTTCCCATACACTCAAGCACTCACCTAGGCTACAATTAAGCCCCTAAAACACCGAAATAGCAACACAGCGCACTAACACATGCAATAACATGCAACAACAAAAATAGCCCCTAACCCGGGATATTACAAATGTGTATGAGATTAATATATTGTATTTAATTATTATATAGATAAAAACTTGGATAAAAAAGACAATAACCGAGGAAAAGGAAAAATAGTGGATTAGTCCCTGCATCTTGATTGGAATTGAAAAGTAGGTAAGTTCATAGTATTTCAATATGTAAAAGAATTTCTATATTTGAATATGTAAAAGAATTTCTACTTATGTTATTATATTATGATTCTTTAATTAATATGTTTATAGAAAATTATTGTATGTGTAACACCCCAAACCCGGCCCATTCACTCCGACCGAATTTGGAATGCCACTGCGGAACACGTTCGAAAAATATCCTTACTTAGAAGTAAAACCGATAAAATTTGTTGAGTTTAATAAAACATTTTCGTGACTTGAAATATTCTAAGTAAAAGCTAAATTATTATGACAACACGGGATTCCAAACTTTATTGTACATACTCACGGAAATAAAATCATTTGCAATAAGCATTTTAAATTGTCCATCCATAATAGAGCATAATAATAGAGATACTTAATAAAAGAACTGAAATACTTTAGTGGGCCTTCTTACAATACATACTTAATCAAAATACTGAAAATATAGGCACTTAATTCATTAAACAAGAGATTCCTTTGCATGAAAAATCCGCTTTTGCATGGCCACCTTTGTATTCGCTCCAACCCGGTCCAAGCTTTATGCGCCACCTGAAAGGTTAAAATAAAAATTGAGTGAGTCACCAAGACTCAGTGCATAGTTAGTACACATGTCCTCACATATGGGCTTATCCCATATCCACACAGTCTATATACATGAATATGCAATTATGAATGTACAATTATGAATATGCAATTATGAAGCTCAACCCATATAGTGATCCACACATCTTATCTTGGCGGACTTATCAAGCTTCAAGGCCGTGGCTAAGCCACCGATCACATAGTGATCCACATATTAATCACAATTCCCATACATATGTATATATATATATATAAACCATGGCAACATACTATTCAAAACAATACACATCACATGTCATCACATTATTTTACATTCATCAATAATCATTTATAATCGAAAAGTTAATACAGTAACCACTAACCTGATTATTCAATCACCCACCACGGGTATCCTTCATCATAGCTTTTATTTCGACTAACATGCTCAATATACATACATTTACATGATATATTACATACAACACATATAACAAGCAAGAGAACAGTGCAATAACTACGCACCTGATTATAGCGAGATTCTAATCTATCGAATCTAATATCAACTAAAATCCCGAACTTGTCCTATTGCTGTCGATTAGCCTCTAAACCATCATGAACAGAAACGGTTAGCCATTTAATCACTAAAAATGGCCTAAGGCCGAATGCTATGAATCTTTTACCTAGCTTAATTCGATCCCGAAACACCACTTGTTCCGGTTGATTAGCTCCCGAAGTTATCGAAATTCCTACTAAAACATTGTTAGAATCGGCTCACACACAAATCTATGAACAAAAGCCCTTGGCCGAATATTATGCTTACTATTTACCTTGAATAATTGAACCCCAAGGCCTTTTTGATGCTCCTTAACACTAGCTACACAAAAGAATACTTATAAAAGCTTAATGCACATTCGACCCTCCTTAGAAATCAAGGTTTAACCATTGATTTTGGGTACTTTAATGGAAAGAAATCCAAACCGATTGCTAGGAGAGAACTTACTTACCAAAACGATCGAAGAGATCACAAACGCGTAGTCGACAACACCTTCAATAAGGATTCGGCTAAGTCCTTCAAACAATGGTGGAGAAGTCGGCCAAGCAAGGGCATACCAAATCGAAATACCTCCTTAGCAAGAACTATATTTGGCCATGAATAGCTTGGGTAGGGAAGGAAACAATATCAAAAGTTTTGGCACCTTTTTGCTATTAGAAAACTGACTAAGATAGCCCCTGGAGAGAGCTTCAATCGCCAAGCACCAAAAATGGGGAAAGAAAGTCAAAGATTCAAGCAATTTGGCCAAGAACAAAGGACAAAGCCGCCCAACTCCCATGCTTCCCACTGGTCATGCTCTTCCTTTTGCTAATTTCAAACATCAATTTCCATCATCAAAATTTCAAAACCACATAGTTTAATCAATCCCCCATAACTACCCCATCCTTGATTAAACTAATAAACTAGCCCATCACCTTTCTATAAAATAATAATAATAATAATAATAAACATAACCACTAACCCATATCTAAAATAAACTAACAATTATAACCCATACTCCAAATGATAAAAAAAATAATAAAACAAAAAAAAAAGAAAATAGCCCATGCTTCCCAACAGCATTAATCACGCGTGCATGCCCCATGCAGGCCTCCTTCCCACGCCGACGAAAAAAAAAAACCCAATCAGCAATTTCCCTGTGTCTCGAACCCGAGACACGAGAGGATCCCCAAGCCGCCGACCACCGATCCGCAAGACGTCCTTCGTGCCAATATCACGTCACATTTTCTTTTAAACTATACTTCGCTGGCTTCCTTACTTTAACGCCAGGAGCCAAAATAAAAACACTCGCACGCGCCATCGGGACTCGAACACCCGACCCTCGAGAAGCTCTCCTGCGCTGCTAGCGTCCTAGCCACTCACTCGGCCAAGACCTCCATTTATGACAGAACCACCTTGATTTTCTTTTAAAGCCTCCTTAGCCATGCGCGCCTCATTAATGCAAAAACATAATTTCTCCTTTTTTGCTTCCCTTGCAACTTGAACCTCCTCCCTTCTTGGCGCAGCCTCCAAGGCCCTTAAAGCAGCGCCCCAAGCCACTTTACTACCTGGACTTTCATGTCCAAAACCTTCCAAAAATTTTACTTAAGGCCTCCTTCACCCAATTTTCACCTTTAACCCAAAATTTTCAAAAAAATTCCAAAACACTCCCTTTTTATCCTCGAGCTTTAAGAACCCCTAAAACACACCCAAACCAATCTTAAGGCCTACTAACACTAGGGTTATGCTCCAAACGCACAACCTCTAATTTAGGGTGTTACAGTATGAATACACATACGCGCCCCTAGTTATACTTCGATACCCTTTAATGTACATACATGCTCCTGAATGCACATATGTGCTCTTGATTGTACTTTGGTACCACTGAATGCACATACATGCCCTTGATTGTACTTCAATACCTTTGAATGCACATACGAGCCCCTGGTTGTACTTCGGTACCCCTGGATGCACATATGTTCCCTATTTGTACTTGGGTAATCCTGAATTAAATAATACGTACATTAAGTTTAGTTAGATTAAATGTTATACTATGTCCTTACTAAGCTATGTAAGCTTACTGATTTTTGTTGATTGTTTTGTAGATAACCGTTACTGAATTTTGGAAGGATCAATCAACTAGCTCGCAGTGTCCATCTAAGTTGGTAGCTTTTGTGTCTCTTAGGGTAGTGGCATGTATATATAGATAAATATGTAGTTTAAGAATATGGATGAAATAAGTATGCTTATATTTCACAGATAAACATTGATGGTTAGTTGTTGATTGAAGTGGATTTAATCATGGAACAATTTTTATTTGCTTAATGTCTTATAAATGAGGTCTTTTAAGCATATTTTTGATCAATTGTTTAGTTCATAATGTGGGGCCTTTGAATGGCATATTGGTTAGGTGATATAGATTAGTTGATTTCGTATATTTAGGTATGTTATGGTAGTGTCTAGGTCTATTGAATGTGTGAATAATTGGAGTGCTAGAATTGGTGTGGTTTGGTCTTAAAAATAGTATGATTTTGGGTCAAATTTGGTGCACATGGCCTAGGACACGGACTGTCACACGTCACACGGTCATGTTTCAATTGTGAGGTTCTTAGTGTTTCAAGTCAGTGAGTTACACGGCCTAGCACATGGCCTGGCACACGAGCGTGTGGGGCATCTCAATATGTTATACATTGGAGGAAACAAGCTGAGACACAGTCGTGTGTCCCTAATTAGAATGTTACACGGCCTAGGGTGATGTCACACGGCCTGGCCACACAGCCGTGTGACCCTTGTTTTCAAAATTTTGCAACTTTTTCTTCAAAACTTCTGATTTGTTTCAAATTAATCCTAAATTGCCTCAGAGCTATTTTTAGGGTCTCGAAGTTTCAATTTAGGGATGAAAATCTTATGTTCAATATTTTTTTTATTGTTGTTTATTTATTTAATGTTATATTGATAAATGTTTCTCGATTTTTTAATAATATATTGTAACCCTAATCTGCGATAGAGACGGGTTAGGGGTGTTACATTTGCCATGGTGGTCTGATAATGATATGGATATATTCGTATCTATGTGTGACTTAAGAAGTTGTCATTTTGGGTTCGTTTTTGTTATGAAATGGTTAAATCAAAATTATCTAGAATCTGACATATCTGGGTGGTATAATGGCTTCGTCTAAAATCATATGAAATTTGATTATTGATTATTTTGAGCATCTAAGGTTTTGGAGTAAAATGGCATGAAAGTTTTCTGATTGATTTGCATAATATATTATCAATAAGGGTTGTGTGGTATTGAATCAAGGAAAGATTTGATTAATAGTTTGATGGTACTCATATTTGCATAAGTATTCGCCAAAATGTGTATATATCCACCTATGATTTACATCTGTGAACAACTATTTTGTGATAGGTACATGATTAAAATGTGGTCTGTATGAAACAAATTCTATAGGTATGTTCCGCTGGGGAGTACATATGTAAACAAGAGAATTAAGAAATGTCTAAAAGAATTTTCAGTTAGTCAGATAAGAAAGAACTGCTAGCGTGTATGCCTGTATCAAAACTGTAATGGTATTCGCCTGATATAAGTGATTCAGAAGGAAGATTGGTGCAAAGATGTTTTTAAAAAATATTAAGTATCCACCAAGTTAATTTATAATAATGCTCACTAAGTTCTTTTGAACTGATAATGTAACACCTTTTCCTCGTCATCGTCACCGAATTAGGGTTACGAGATGCTACGACAATTAACAAGGCATACACATGCTATTTCAATTCAAAATTTGTCCTTAATCAATCATCAATATATAATCAGTAAATAATCATGCTTTTCATACAAAAATGAGGCTTAAATAGAGGTTTTGAAACTCTAAAATCAATCCAGAAACAAGTAGGGACTAATTCAAAACAAAACAAAAAAGTAAGCTAAAAATAGAAAATTGGGGTCACACGATTGTGGGGCCAAGCCGTGTGACAAGTTTAGGTTGTGTGTGCTATGGGACATGCCCATGTTGTTCAACCATGTGGGGGAACTAAAATCATGTGGAATGAGACACACGGTCATGTCTTCTGGCCGTGCAACTAACTGTGGCCTTCTGTGCAAAATGAAAATTACATAGACCACATGACCGTGCCAAGACCCCGTGTATGGCACACAGTCGTGTGTCAGGGCGTGTTTCAACTCGTGTAACCCCTATTTTACCATTTTACCTATCTCTTTGTAAAAGTTTCAAAATGGTCCCAATTTAGTTCTGAGCTTGTTTAAGGGATTTAGTAAGCCAAATTGAGACTCAGTTTTGTTTGTAATGTATATTTAACATAGATTTAGCTTATTTAAATTGAATTATTGAATATTATTGAGTAATTTTTATACGAGTTTTTCTATTTACTATTGTGACATCTTGTATGTGACACCCCAAACCCGACCAAGATGGAACAGCCTGAATTCAAAGCGTTACATTAGCCACCTAAGTAACTCTCCGGCTAACGACCACCCAAGACACACCCTGACCTTATAACACTTCAATCTTATCTTATTATAAGTTATTTATTAACGCGGAAGCAAATTATGAGCCAATTTTAAACTTTTCCTAGGTAATTTAACCTAAGGGCATTTTTTTTCATTTTACCACCTATGGTAAAACTAACCCGATTTTAGATCTAAATGTTTATCGACCTTCTTTTAGTTAAAATTATGCAAACCTAAAAATTTCAGCTTAAATTGAGTTCGTTTTCTATGTCTAATTCAAGTTTTACTATTATAGACTAAATTATAACAAATACAAAGTATCAAGACTTATTTCGAGACTAATCCTAAAATTTTACCAAGTTTCCTTATCATCTAGGGCTCTAATTAGACTAATAAATTTTCAAGACTAAATTGTAACTTAAACAAATTAGAAGACCAATTTAAAAAGACAAAAATTCAAACCCCCCAAAACCCACACAACCGTGTCCCCCAGACCGTGTGTCATTAAATGCCCACGTTCGTGTCATGAAAAAAAATTTTAGCAGATCACACACGCCGATATGGATATCCCACACGCCCGTCTGTGATAGCTCCAGTTTCCACATGCCCATGTGGACAGGCACACGCCCGTGTGAAAACCACTTCACCTATTTTTGCGAAAAACTCATTAAAAATCTAATTTTGCATATTTTAGTGACCATTTAAACCTGATTTAACTACAATTAATTAACATATATATACATACACCTTCAATTGAATTTATGGACATCAATAAGTCTTAATTAAAATGAATTAGGCAATCAATTCCATGCATAACAAACACTGAATAAATCAAACAAGTGGCGTACCTTAGTCACTAGTAAACCACTCCGTGGAAGCTTCATTTAAACAATCATTAGTATAAATTTCATGCTTCACACACTGTGTTATCAATCACCATGTTATCAAGCAACAATAAAGCATAAATCAATCAATAATTAAAATCAAACATGCCTTAAAATTATTATAAAACCTTTCAAAATAGATGTCTAATGTCCAATGTCCATTTACAAGCAAAAATCAAACTAATTCTTGGGAGTTCCACAATGCCTGACTACAGTCTCTAAAATGCATAATAAAGTCTCTACCAAGCCTAAATCTCTTGGAACTCTCTTGCTCGACTCCTCAGCTCTTCAGTCCCAACGATTATCTGCATGAATGTGAGGGTGTGAGCTTTAAAAAGCTCAATGAATGTTAATAAAAACAACAAGTAAATTAACATCTAATTCATGCTTAATTCACAACCAATCATTCACCAATTGTCAGCTATAAATAATTAAACATGTCAATTTGATTTCCATAAGAATTTTCAATACCAAAAATTATCATTCATGGCTTTCAATTATCAATTGATATAGCAATAATCATACATAAATATATTGGCATTTATTTCTCATGGCTTAATCGGGTGATTATACATCGGATAAATGGATCTATGAACTCCCACAAATATCAAATAAAGTCCACCAAGTTGAGTAGGTCGAAGCACGCACTCCCTTATAGCGCCTCAAATAACCCATTAAGTGGAGACTCGTGCTCAACACTCCCTTATCTACCCCAAACAAATTATTCCACCTAGAGCCTCATTGCTCACAAATAACATATCAATATGGTGTTTACTTACAAATCCTGTGGCATGCCAACTATATCCAATGGATCCACCATGCATGTTGCCAATATATTCAATCAAATATAGCATATAAATCAGTCATTATTGTGCTCAATTTAATGTGACAAAATGTTTATGTGTAACATGTAATATAGCCATTTAGCATCCAATTAAATCAAGCAATTCATTTGCCAATTTCCCATATTCAATTATCAAGTGCATCACCAACATATCATGATCAAAAATTTCAGTACACATGCTTTAAAAATTAATCAAATTAAACAGCACAACACCACCCAAAAATTCACTTACAATTTTTTTTCAATACAAATTCAATTTTTTTGCACATTTAATACCAATCTTGCAAAATCAACCATTCATCCATAATTAATTAATTTTAATCATTAATTAAGGTACTAATTAAACATAATTGAGGGTTAATTTACCAAACTGCCTTTAGAAGCACTCACTACACAATTTTATTCTATCAAAACAAATGATCAACTAGGCAATTTTGAGCTTCAATTCAGGTTATCTCGGTCCTCTTCAAGGTTCGGAGCTTTAATAGAGGTAAAGTAGACATTACCACATTTCCAAAGCTATATTAAACAGAATTTTTAATTAACTATGCTAATAAAAATTCACTCTCAAAGATACCTTACCGGATTTGTAACATCAAGTCGAAAACTCGATTCCTCACAAAAGCGACCTCTCTAGCACTCCTAATCACTTTCAAACATCAATAGTAGACCAAATACACATAAACTAAGTATCAATTTCACATTTAAATCAATTTCACAAAAAATCAGAAAATTAATTCAAGAAAATGATGAAATTCGGATTTCTTCAAATTACCTCACAAATCATGTTTAATCTTGACAAATAAAACCAAAAACCATTTAATAGATCCATTTTGAGTTGGAACATCGTTCATTTGTGGATTTCCTCTCAAGATTTAAGATCTACCATTAAAGCACCTTAAGCTTTTAAAGAAGATGACATTGATAAAAAATCCTTTAATTGACTCTCAAATCATGCAAAAATGTTTCTAATATTGATAAAAACAAGTTTAGAAATAATAATTACCTTTGATTCGTTCTAAATCATTTGGTTGAAAATCTTGGTTCAAGAATCTTAAAAAATTTCATAATATTTTTAGCTACTTTTGAGAATAATTTTGGGTGAATTGAGAGAGTATCTTGAGAAGGAAAATAGTCGGATCTATTCTCTTCTGATAGATCTTTAAAACCATGCAAAGAAAATGAAATTTATAGCTCTCTAATTTGATGTAAATGGTGTGAAAAGCAGGCTAAATGCGTTGTTTTTAAAACTGAAACAACCCACCAGAATTTAAAATTTGGGGAATTTGCCTAATAATCACTCCCACATTTCCCTTGTTTTTACCATTTAATCCTTTCCTTCCAAAATTCTAAATTTTAAGGTTTATTTTTCAAATAAATACTTTAAAATTTCCCTTCTTTTACAATTAAACCCAATTTAATTAGTATTTAATTAAACCCAATTTAATTAGTATTTAAATTTAACTCAAATTAACCCCTATAAAAGTTATTTTATTTTTTACCCAAATGAATTATTTTCACTCATAATTATTTAATTGTTTTAAAATTAATTTTCCAAAATATTTTTATTTTTCCGGATTATTGTTTAATCAATTTTAGATGAAATTAGCCTCCTGAATTATATTAAAAATTACTAGAGACCCCATAAATTCCTAGTTTAGCATTCAGAACCCGAAAAATATACACGAAACTACTAAACCCAGTTTAGGGATATTACACTGTAGCTCGGGTCTGACAACTGGAATGGTATGGGGTGTTACATTTAGTAATAAAAATAACATAAAATTTAAAAACATAAGCATAAGTTGTCAACTTCTCCATTTTGAAGTCTCACCACCGAACACCATTGTTGTTAAACCTCCAAGCTTCAGGCTTGTTTATAAACTTGCATGTAAGTCCATTTTTTACTCGTTTTTCATGAATTTTTTTTTTTTGAAATCGTTGTAATTTAATCTATCTAGTCTAGGGATTCTTTTGTGAAATTGACAAAGTTTTGAAAACTTTCCATTGATGTTCTTGAAGTTTTCTAGATGTTAATGCTATGATTTGAAACTTGATGATGAGTTTGGACTAATTTTCAAAGTGATTTTGCTTAGTTTTGAGTTTAGGGACTAAATTGTTAAATTATTGAAAATGGCATGAATTTCTTGTAAATTTCGTGATTTGAGGGCTATTTTAGGATGATAATCAATTTGGCATGATAGTTTTGGGCTTAATTATGAAAAATAAACTTGTTTCGATTTTAGGGACTAAATTGTATAAAATATAAAAGTCTAGGGCAATTGTGAAAAATGTCAATAAAGAATTCATATGCATTAAATGGATTATTATAAAGTATCTGGGCTAAAAATTGAAATAAATTACCGTTTAGATCAAGAGTCGATAGATATTCGTGGAAAAGGGAAAAGTGTTAATTAGTCCCTGATATTGCAATTTTTGTTGTTTAGCCCTAGTAAGTTCATACGGTTTAATTTAGTATAATATATAATTCTATATCAACTTGTGATTTATGATTTGTTGAATATGTGTATATATAATTAAATTGTATCAAATTGATTTAAGGTGAGAAATGTAATTCAACTGTAAAGTATTACATGATTTTGTGTATAGAGCCTAAATAAACATAGGATAGGATACAATTGGCATGTTAATAGGTTATTTTGCTAGCTGTATAGGATTGACTTGTGATGAGATGATGATTCTTGACTTGTTATTATTCATTGAAAATACCAGAGTCCAACATTTGTTGTAGAATACTGAGTTATATTTAAAATGATTCTGGCGTATCTCTGGAGGGATGTTAGCCTACAAGCTAGACACTTGGTGCACAAGTGTGTTCTTGATTGGATTGACTCGATTGAGCATTTTGGTGTGTCTTGGGCAGATAATCACGTATCCATATCTGTTTATATCATTGATCGAGTATATTTTCAATTGTTAAATGACATGATGATGATATGTAATTGTTATTTGATTATGATGCTTTGTTGATGACTTGTATATGTTTTATGATTTCCGATATTATATCGTCACTTGATAATGTCTGATATCATACAAAAGAGGTGATTAAATGACTCGTGTATATGAACCTTACCTGTTGAATGCTTTCGGTTGACAGTGTTAATATTAGTTGAATAGTATATTAAATATTAAGCTATATTTTCAAGGTAGGTTATAACGTTTCAGCTTGTGAACTTCCTAAGCTCCTTGAAGCTTACTCATTTTCTTGTTGATGTCATTTTGCGGAAGTGGGCAATCAGATCAAGCTGAAGATCACACTATCAAGCTATCTTTTGCTAGACTTTGAAAATGTTTACTTTGGGATATGTGGCATGTAATAGGAGTGAAGTTATGAATATAAATGTTTGATGTATTTAAAGTATATTTGAGATTTCCTAACCATGTGAATTTGCTAATATAATGATGTGGTTGATTATGGTTGATGTGGTTGTGATGATAAAATAGTTGAAATGGTTTTGAAAGTTTAATTGCATGGTTGATGGAATATTGAATGTCATATAAGTATAGTTGGTCTTTGATTACTTGTTTAATGGTTAATAGATATCACATTGTACTTTACTTGTTGATTTGGGATTTTTTAGTTGATTAAGTGAATTGGTAAAGTTGTAGTTGAATACATGCCTATATATATAATTTGATATACGATTTGTTGGATGTTAATGAATTGGTGACATTTGATATTTTGTATAACATTGTTAGGCAAGCTTGAACTGGTTAGAAAATGACATTGGATGTTAGTTTGGATTGTTGTTTGTGATGGTGCCCTATGGCATATTGGTTTGAACTACCCAAATTGTATGTTTTGGTATATTTTTTGTGTGATTTGAACAGGTTGATCAACTCGTAATTGGTATACTTATAGCTTAAGTAAGCATGAAACGATTGACTTGTTATTGAAGGTATATTTCAGGTCACACTGGTTGAAACACGACTTGACACACGTATGTATGTCATATACGGGGTCTTGGAACGACCGTGTGGTTGTGTAATTTAGTTTTCATTTTTCATACACAGCCACAATTAGTTGCACGGTTGGAAAACACAGTCGTGTGTCTCCTTCCACACAATTTTAGTTCTCACAGACAGTTGAACAACATAGCCATGTTCCATAGCACACACGGCGTAAACTTGTCATACAGCCATGGGACCCCTATTTTCTGTTTTATCTTACTTTTCTATTTTGTTTCGAATTAGTCCCTGCTTGTTTTTGAATTTATTTTAGAGTTTTAGAACTTCTATTTAATCCCTATTTTTGTATGAAAAGCATGATTATGGATTGCTTATATATTGGTGATTGATTAAAGATAAATTTTGAATTGAAATAGCATGTGCATGTCATGTTAATTGGCGTAGCATCCTATGACCCTAATCAGGTGGTGATGACGGGCGAAGGGTGTTATAGATAAGGTTTGTTATTGTTTTCAATTATGTGGGGAAGAGTTTGCAACTGGAGGGATGATGCCATACACCAGAGTAGTGGCAAAGTGCATTATTATACATACAGTGGAAATGTGGCGTAGTTGTAGAATATGCCTTAAGTGTTTGTAGTTAACAAAATTATTTTTTATAATGGTCTTTATAATGTTTGATGTAACAATTTATATTAAATACTTCCTTTGTTTTTAGTTGTTAAAACTTTCAGTTAAAAATGATAAATAAAATATTTAAAGGAAAGAGAAATTGTAAATTGTTTTGTTAAATAGTTAAATATTGTGTGTACTAACACCCGAGATCTAGACTCGACGAATTGGGTAGGGTGTAACACCCCAAATCTAGCCTAGAAGTTATGCCCGAGTCCGGTGTGTCACATTGAAGTGTTTTAGCGAAAACCTTGTTTTCATTGAAAACCCTTCTAGAGAAAAGTTAAGTAAAATGCAGTTTGCTTTCAAAACGAGGTGTAGCCAAAAACCATTTCCTTGTTACTATGTAAAAGTTTCCTTTGACAGCAGAAGCTCGTTCTTTAAAACACAATTATTTTCAAAAACTTGAATATGCTTAAAAGAATTAAACCCAAATTCCATTTCAAAATTACAATGCATAGTGGAAGTAATGGAATAATAACTAGAGGGAAAGCCTTATTACAATCTGAAATAAAATAACTTAAAATCTAGAATTTAGATATTAAGAAAAACATATCTAATCGTCTTGCTAGTTGGCCATCTCTGAGTCCCTCCATTTGTCGAACCACCTACTAAGGATCACCTGAGAAAAATAAAAGAGGGAGTGAGTTTTTGAAAACTAAGTGTGTACGACCCTCGTCAAACAAAAAGCATACATATTGTCGTAACCATTTTTTGTCAAAACGGAGATCGACTTGGTTTTGAAAATAAGAAACGGGAGTCGCCACTGATCTTTTATTTGAGGTGCGATCGGGTCACCTTGGGACGGGTTATTTTAATCAAGCATTTTGGTTTATTAAAATATAATTTTGGTCTACGAAATTTGAGAGAATGGGTTCGGGAGTCGGTTACGTGCGAGGAAGGGTTAGCACCCTCGTCACGCCCAAAATTGGTACCAAATTGATTAATTAATGTCCTAATGTCGAAAGTTTGAAAATTTTGAAAGAATTTAAAATTTGATTTCTTTTGGAAATGTTTGTGTTTTCTTAAATTAAATCAGGATTTTCTCATTCCCAAGGGACTAAAATATCATATCCAATGCTTTAGGACATGATAATTTAAGTCCTCGATTCGGAGATCATCTCATAGTTTTTCAAATTGAAAATGAGGATCTTCTTGTTCCAAAAGAATAAAGTATCACATCCAATGGTTTAGGACACGATATTTTAAATCTTCAAATTCAAGATTATCCTGTAATTTTCTCGAATTGAAAATCAAGATCTTCTTGTTCCTAAAGAATAAAATATCACATCCAATAATTTAGGACATGACATTTTAAATCCTTGAATCCAAGACCATCTAAAAAAACATCGATTTACATAAAATGACGCAAACAAAAATAATCATAAAAATGTCGAAACAAAAACAAAGAAATAAAATAAAAATGTTAAAAATAAAACGAGGAATTTTAAAAAAAGCAAAACAACGTCAAAAATGATAGAATTAGTAACAACGAGGATAATAAACATCACAACATGGATACTATTAATAATAATAATGCTAATAATAATGATAATAAGGATAATATAATGATAATAATAAAAGTGATACAAAATATATGCAACATATAGTATGGTAATAATAATGGTAATAGTAAACATAGTAGCAATAATAATGATGATGATGATAATACGAAATATGTACAAAATAATAATATAAGCATAACAGCAATAATAATAATAACGCAATATATACAATATACTAATATAAATATGGTAATAATGATATAATAATGATATAATAATAAAGATAGTAACATGATAATAATAAAATATGTACAATACAATAATGATGTAAATATGGTGATAGTAATAAATATACGAAATAGACTAAGAATAATAATAATAATATAATAATAGAGCAACAATAACAATAATAATACAAACATATATAGTGTAATAATAATAATAATAATAATAATAATAATTGGAAGAAAGAGGACTAAATTAAAAGATGAATGAAACTTATGATCTAAATTTAAAACAAATAAAACGAATTAGGGTTTGATCGGGCACGCGCGAGGGTAAAGGGGACTATTCGGGAAATTATCCCAAGAGTCCATGTGCTGCGTTTTGGCGCAGGACTAATTGGGAACGGGAGAGAACGCACTGGGGCAATTTGGAAAATAGCAAAAAAAACTAAATTTAAAAGAGAGTGAAACACGAAAGGACTTTTAGCGCAATTATACCATCGAAAGGAAAAACACGCAGATCCTGACTCAGGTCGGGTCATGCGCGCGGGTTGGGGGGACAAACGGCGTCGTTTTAGGTATTCTGATGGGGGTACCAAAACGCACCGTTTTGCCTCTATATAAAAAGTCAAATTTTTTTTATTCCTTCATTTCTCTTCTCTACTTTAAAAAAAAAAAGGACTAATTCTCTATTTTCTCTGAAGGCCTGAGAGAGGGGAGGGGGTTCCGGCAAGGCGCCGCCGCGGAACCCCCTTATATATATATACATCTATATATTTGTGAGCAAAAAAAGAAAGATTCGAAACAGAATAAGAATATACCTTCGAGTGTACTGCTATGGTTAAGTTTTTTGGCTTTTCAGTTGGGTTTCTACTACTATCGTTTGTTCTAGTTTTTGAATCTCTTTTTATTTCTGATGAGGCATAAAACTGGCACACAAACGTTTCTTTTTCTTTTTCTTTTTTTTTTGATTGATTCCGGAAAAAAAACCCCTTTTTACAATGATTTCTCTTAGCTTTATAGCCGAAAAAAGCACTATCTCCTTAGTATTTTTTATTTTGTTCCATATTTCTCTGCCTTCTTGTTGTTTCTCGTCTCAGAAAGCGTGTTTTGCGGTGGTATGGGCGTTGGTGGTAGGTGCGAGCGGTTGCCGAGGCGCGCGAAGACGTGCTGGTGTTGGTGGGGACTGAGGCGCATGGGCTCGAGGAACGACGTGCGTGAAGTCGACGCGTGCGTGGGGGAGAGCGCTGGAACGACGCACGTTGCATGAGGAACGACGTGCGCGTGAAGTCGATGCACGCGTGGTGTCTCCTGGGAGGCCAAGGGTCGGCGGCACATTAGGGTTTCTCTTATTGTTGTTTCCCTCTCTGTCAATGAGTTTGGGCTTTTTAATTGGGTCTAAATTTGGGCTTGGTTGTTGGGTCAGGGTCCATTGTGCTAGGTTAGTTGTTGGGTTTATTTATTTGAGTTAAGTTTGGGTCTGGTACATTGCTTTGTAATTGAACATTTGGATTATAATGGGCCCCTGCTTCTATTAACGGGCCGGCAAAAATTGGTGATTACAATGCTTCTCTTTTTGCTCATTGTCATGAAATGATAATAGAGCAAAGACAATAAAAGAACCAATTTTACCCGGGCTTAGCTAAGCCTTGACTTCTTGATCCGCATCTTCTTCAAACAGCTTCAAACTTCACTGTAACTCTTTGCTTCGGTTCATTCTACTGGAGGTTTAGGGTGATAAGAATTTAGAAAGAAGAGATCCGTAACTTGGATCTTCTTGCTGAAACTTCTTGAAAATATAGTCGATGATAGGAATCCAGAAAGAAGAGACCCGTAACTTGGATCTTCTTACTGAAACTTCTCGAAAATATAGTTGGTGATAGGAATTCAGAAAGAAGAGACCCGTAACTTGGATCTTCTTGCTGAAACTTCTTGAAAATATAGTTGGTGATAGGAATCCAGAAAGAAGAGACCCGTAACTTGGATCTTCTTGCTGAAACTTCTAGAAAATACAGTTGGTGATAGGAATCCGGAAAGAAGAGACCCGTAACTTGGATCTTCTTGCTGAAACTTCTCGAAAATATAGTCGATGATAGGAATCCAGAAAGAAGAGACCCATAACTTGGATCTTCTTGCTGAAACTTCTCAAAAATATAGTTGGTGCTCAATGCACTCAGGGAGGAGGGATTAGCAGCTTCAACCTGCTCCACTGGGACGCCAAGGAAATGAATCTGAACTTTTCAATTTGCTTCCCTACTATATTCAGCCCGCTCCGTGGGGGCAGTGTCCGACCTTCGATGCTACTATGCTGTTCTCCGAGGAACCTGTCCTGCAGAACATGCTTATGCTTATGCAAATGATGACGGTGTTACGATTGAGGTGATTCAAATGCTCCTAACTATATGTGCCAGTTACATGAATGTTGAATGTTATGCGAATGATGATTTCTCATAGTGTAAAAATGACTAGGATGTAATGATTGCAATAAATCGAATGCTCCTAACTGGATGCGTATGAATGCGTGAGGAGGACCCCATTTGTGGTTTGGGTTGTCATCGCTCATAGCGAGATTCTATCACTGATGCACTACGATTGTGGCAGATATAGGAAACCCAAAGAAACGAGCTTGCCCCGCTGCAATTTCATTGTCGCTCCCATTGTACTCTCTGAGATGTAAAGTTCGTACCTCTCACTACCACTTCAGGAGAGTAACACTCGTCTTCTCTTAACCCTCTTGCTACGACTTTGAGGTGTAGAATCAATAATGGTATTACGACTTCATTATATGCCTAGACTGGCATTGCTCGTTACTGATGAAGGGCATATCACCGACGAGGTGTCTGGTCTTTGTTTAAGTAGACGACCATTCATCATTTTTCAGCATTTCTAAACCTTAGGCGGAATGAATTTTGAACAATAGTCATGTTTCAGGTCCTTGTATTATTCAGAGGCCTTCAGGATAATATGTAGGACTCCCTTTATGAAAATGTTATTAGTTCCATAATCGTTATTTCAATGTAAAATGCCTAGAAAGGATTGTAAGGAAGAGATTGATTGGGAGTACGACTTGAAATAAGACAGGTTAATCCAAATTGGCAAATGCAATCAAGGAAGAAATTCATTGAACAAGATAATCGCAAATTACAAACTTAAGATGGGTAAAATAGAAATTAGGTGCCCCAGATATCGCAGCCTAAGCTTCTTTGCCTGAGCATTTGGAAGACCATTTTGAGTTCGACACATGCTTAGGAGATCTTGAGCATTTTGTTGATGCGCCGAGACGCAACATACCTCTTTCCTGTCCATTCGAATGTAGCGGGATTCTTCCTTCTTAGTTCAAGCCGCCTTTTTCAGGTTTTCGACTTAAATCCCTTTTGTCTCAAAGCGCCCTTTGCGGGTTTTCGCCTCGGCCTCTCCCTCTTTTTTTTTTTAAGGAATCAAGTTCAAGAAAAGTATCTTTTGACTGAACCTGAATTCACGGGGTTGGGCAAGCTTTTCCCATCCGTTTCTGTTAGAATCAGGGCACCCCCGGAGAAAGCCTTCTTCACCATGTACGGTCCCTCCCAATTCGGCATCCATTTCCTTTTGAAATCCTTCTGTATGGGGAGGATCTTCTTCAGTACCAGGTCTCCCTCGTGAAACTCTCTTGGGCGAACTTTTCTGTTACAGGCTCGTATCATACTTTTTTGATACATCTGACCGTGCCTGATAGCCCTTAGCCTCTTTTCTTTGATTAGGTTCAATTGATCGTATCGAGCCTGAATCCATTCGGCTTCATCCAGCTTTACTTCAGTCAAGACCCGAAGAGAAGGTATTTCCACTTCAAAGGGTAAGACTGCCTCCATCCCGTAGACCAGTGAGAAAGGTGTTGCCCCAGTGGAAGTCCTGACGGACGTTCGGTAAGCATAAAGTACGAATTGTAGTTTTTCATGCCAATCCTTGTAAGTCTCTGTCATCTTCCCCACTGTCTTCTTGATGTTCTTATTTGCCGCTTCCACTACCCCATTCATTTTTGGACGGTACGGAGATGAGTTATGATGTTTAATGTTAATTGACGGCAAACATCTGCTATCGTGCTGTTGTTCAAATTCAACGCGTTGTCTGATATGATCCTTTCGGGCATCCCATATCGGCAAATGATTTCCTTCTTTAAAAACTGACTAATCGCTGATTTAGTGATGTTAGCGTGTGAAGTGGCTTCTACCCATTTCGTGAAGTAGTCAATGACTACAAAGATAAATCGATGTCCGTTTGACGCTTTCGGGGAGATCGGTCCGATAACATCCATGCCCCACATGGAAAAGGGCCATGGGGAAGTCATAACGTGTAGGGCGGACGGAGGCACGTGAATCTTATCTCCATAGATCTGGCGTTTATGACATCTCTTAGCGTAGCTGATACAATCTCCCTCCATGGTGGACCAGTAATATCCAAATCTCATTATTTGCCTGGCCATTGTGAATCCGTTAGCATACGTTCCGCAAACGCCCTCGTGAACTTCCTCTAGGATCATCTTGGCTTCTAAAGCATCGACGCATCTCAATAATACTTGATCCTTTCCTTCTTGTACAGATGTCCCCGCCCAAAACATATTCGAGGCCAATCTCCCGAGTGTCCTTTTCTTATTCTCAGTTGCATGATTTGGGTATTCGCGATTTCTCATATATCGCAATATATCTTGGTACCAGGGGTGATCATCCTTCTCTTCTTCTTGTAATGCTACAAAGAATAAGTCAGGCCTCGTAAATACTCATTTGAATGGGCTTTACATCTTCTTGCTTACTCGCCTTAACCATGGAAGCTAAAGTAGCCAAGGCATCCGCCATCTGGTTTTCTTCTCGTGGGAGGTAACTAAAGGTGATATCGTCAAACTCCTCGATTAATCCCATGACTACCCTTTGATAGTTGATCAATTTGGGATCTCTTGTCTCCCATTCACCCCTTAGTTGGTAGATCACTAATGCGGAATCTCCATATACTTCCGGTGTTTTAACTCTACGTTCTATAGCAGCGTGGAGTCCCATGATGCAGGCTTCGTATTCTGCCATATTGTTTACAATCAAAATCCAACTTGCATGTGAACGGGTAGTGATCCCCATTTGGGGATACCAAGACCGCCCCGATCCCATTTCCAATAGCGTTTGATGCTCCATCAAAATTTAATTTCCAAAGGTCACCCTTTGCAGTATCCTCTTCCGTAGCTACCACATACATTAGATCCTCATTGGGGAAATCAAAGTTCAACAGCTCATAATCTTCTAAAGCTCTACTAGCTAGGAAGTCGGCTATCGCGCTCCCTTTTATAGCTTTCTGGCTCACATATAGAATATCAAATTCAGACAGTAGGATTTGTCATCTAGCCATCCTCCCATTCAAAGCGGTCGCCTCCATCATGTGTTTTAGGGGGTCTAACTTCGAGATTAGCCAGGTCGTGTGATACAGCATGTATTGTCTCAATCTTCGAGTTGTCTAAATCAACGCACAACACAGTTTTTCAACTGGTGAACATCTCATTTCGCACTCGGTGAATTTCTTACTGAGGTAGTATATCGCCTTCTCTTTTCTTCCTGAATCATCATGTTGACCTAGCACACATCCCATAGAGTGACTAAGCACCATCAGGTATAGGATTAATGGCTTGTCGAAAAGCGAGGTGACAAGATCGAGGGTTTTTGACAAGTACCGTTTGACCCTATCGAAAGCTTCTTGACATTTATCATTCCACACGCCCGGGTTATGTTTCTTCAGAAGACGAAATATGGGATCGCATTTCTCGGTTAACTGTGAGGTAAACCAAGCAATGTAATTTAGTCTTCCTAGGAAACCTCAAACTTCTTTTTGAGTGCGCGGCGGAGGCAATTCTTGTATAGCCTGGATCTTGTCTGAATCGATTTCGGTCCCCTTCTTACTGACTATGAAGCCCAACAGTTTGCCAGATCTAGCTCCAAAGGTACATTTCGTAGGATTGAGTCTCAATTGGAATTTCCTTAATCTCAGAAATAGTTTCTGCAAAACTTGGATATGTTCTTTCTCCGTTCTAGACTTTACGATCAGGTCATCCACATAAACCTCAATCTCTTTATGCATCATATCGTGGAACAAGGTCACCATGGCCCTTTGGTATGTGTCTCCTACGTTTTTCAACCCAAATGGCATTACTTTATAATAGAATGTGCCCCACAATGTTATGAAGGTAGTCTTTCCCATATCTTCAGGGTGCATCTTTATCTGATTGTATCCGTAGAAGCCATCCATGAAGGAAAATAGTGAAAAGCCCGCTGTGTTGTCTACTAGAGTATCAATATGAAGTAGAGGAAAGTTATCCTTTGGGCTAGCCTTATGTAGGTCTCTATAATCCACACACATTCGTACCTTTCCGTCTTTTTTAGGGACAGGCACGATATTGGCTACCCATTCTGAATATTTGATCTCCTGCAAGAATCCAGCATCGAACTGCTTTTGGACCTCTTCCTCTATTTTCAGTACAATATCTGGTCTCATCCTTCGGAGCTTCTGCTGAACTGGCTTGCAATCCCTCCTTATGGGTAAGCGGTGTACTGCTATATCGGTGCTTAAACTGGGCATATCTTCATAAGACCATGCGAAGACATCCTTGAATTCCTGCAACAGTTTGATAAGATTCTGTCTTGTTTCCTCGGCTATCCCTGTTCCAATATTTACCACTTTCCGTTCTTCCAGCGTCACAGTCTCTACTGCTTCCTTATGAGGCCGAATTTGTCTCTCCTCCTACTCTACCATTCTTAACAGATCTGGGGACAGGTCATCGTCTGTGTCATCTTTAAAATTCTGTAATTTTTCTAAGCATATGTCTTGCTCAAAAGGATATTTCGAATCCAAGGCAGCGTTGCTCAAGTCATTGATATCTAAGGACCTGTTGCAGTTTAAGAAAAATACGGACGGAATGAATGAATTTGTAAATGAGCGATTGTATGTATGATAATGCTGAAAGAATGATCAGAAAAGAAAGGAAATGTTTGCTTCAAATGATGGTGAAAATGCATTTTATTGATATAACGATACTTGAACATGCGCCTATTTCACAAAAGAAATCTTATTGCTCTTAGGCTTAAAGCAACAAGTGTGTCCTGGACATTACTCTGAATGAGCCCTAAATACTACAGGGATTTCTTCCGCGGTCCAATTATTCAAGATGCTTCCCGATTCATAAGGTTGGATATTTGGCAAGATTATTCCATCAATCGCCTCCTCAGATATGGCACTAATGTGGACATTGCCTAACATTGTCAAGCGATGTCCTCTCCTTCGTTGTCTTCACTTTCGTAGTGGATTACCCCTTGCGACACAAAGGTCTTGGATATGTGCGGGATTATCATGGGTTCCCACTTGGTTTCCTTCCCACTCAAACAAGCGCGTCTTCTTTCCTGTCTCCATTCTAGCTCCTTCTTCTTTTGCCTCGCATCCGGTCTGAATCACAGGCCAAAACGATCTTGTTTTTCTCTCAGCATCGGGGCCGCCATTTTCCCCTGAAGGTACTTTCCAAGCCCTCTTCCCGATAAAGCGCCTTTTCCCACGGTCATTTTCAATCCCATCCTTGTAGCCTCAGAGATTCTTGGCTTCAAGATTTTGTTTCCTTCCATAACAAAAGTTACGTTCACGAACTCAAGAGATCAGAAAGAACATTCGATTGCCTCATCGTTTGTCTCCACGTAGGGTATGTCACTGCTCACAGTGGCAATAATGTCCTCCTCGGCTTTTATTGTTACCAGTAGGCCATCCGCTATTAACTTCACCTTCTGATGTAATAATGAAGGCACTGCTCCTGACGAATGTATCCATGGTCCCCCCAATAGACAGTTGTAGGAAGGTTCGATGTCCATAACCAGAAAATCTATTTCGTAGGTGGTTGGGCCAATTAGTAAGGGAACATCGATCCTCTCCATGACTCTTCTTTGGGTGCCGTCAAAGGCCTTTAACATGCTCTGGCATTCCTTCATGTGCGAACTGTCCACCGGTAATCTGTTGAGGGTGGACAAGGGCAACATATTCAATGCAGACCCGTTGTCTATCAAGACCCCTGGTAGTATGTGCCCTTTGCATCTAGCGGTAATGTGCAAAGCCTTGGTGGATCCCCTACCACCTGGTGGTATTTCATCATCATTGAAATGAATGAAATTGTCTGCGCCTATATGGCTGATCAATCGATCCCAATTGTTAACCGAAATGTCACTAGCGACGTAGGTTTCGTTTAAAACTTTCATCAGTGCGTTCCTGTGTACTTCTAAGCATTGAAGTAAAGCCAATATGGATATACGTGCTGGCTGTTTGTGCAGCTATTCTACCACACAATATTCACTGTGTTTTAGAAATTTCATGAACTCTTTAGCCCCTTCTTCCGTCACCGGCTCCTTGGTCCTTGGTTCGGGCTCAGCTGGCATTCCTTTCTCTTGTTCTACCATTGGGGCTTTCCCCTTTACTAAGTCATAGCGTCTCCCGCTTCGAGTATGGAAGCCTTCATCTGAATCCTCCTTCGTCACATTAGTCAAGCTCTTTGTGACTGCTATATTACACTCATAGTTCCAGGGAACTCTCTTACTATCTTTGTAAGTGAAGGCAGCGGGCCTTCGTATTACCACTTTCGGTGTTACTCGTGTTCTCGCCTCATTGCGGTGAATTCTCCTTTTGAAATCAAGCACATCACATCCACGATCCCGAGGAGCCTCCCTATTATTTTCAACGACAGCAGGCCTCCGTATGACCACTCTTGGTGCTACCTGCGTCCATGCTTTACCACTTTTCGGACGTGAAATAACGATCATCGGAAGGTTAGCTTTCGAACTTTTACTGCTGACTCAGACGCGCATATGTTCTTATCTTCTGTGCCTTCATCGTAAAATTTGACTTCTTTATTGTTCATTAAGTTTTGCACCAGAGCTCTAAATTCGCACAAAGTCCAATCTCATGTCCCAACTCCTGATGGTGCTCACAATAATTTGTCAGCTCTCCTTGACTTTCTTTCGCAATAATTAGTCCATGCTTGACCATTTCTTTCCAGACCTGTCTCAAGGGAGTTTTGACCTCCGCAATATTTGTTTTGATCCTTTTTTCTGAACTTTCAGTAATTGCATTGACTCCGCCTTTAGCGTGATTGGGTAAAGGATTTGTTACATTTGGCATGTCATCTAACTCCACCACACCCATGTTGATAAATTTCTCTACTAATTTCTTGAAAGCCAGGCAGTTCTCTATTGAGTGTCCCGTGATTCCTGCGTGGTAGTCACACTGTGCGTTCAAGTCATACCACTTGGGATACGGGGGTTGCATTGGTTTTAGGTGGTGAGGGGATACAATATGCACCTCAAACAGGGTTTGATACTTCTCCTTGTACGTCATCGGAATCAGTGTGAACTGGGGTTTCTCATTATCTTGTCCTGAGGTATTAGGTTCTTTCTTGGATAACCCCTGCTGCCCCGTGGTTGTTGCTTTTGGCTCATTAATGGTGATTGTCTTTTGGTGTCCTATGCTTGCGTTATTCACCTCACTTTCTTTCTTCCTCGGGGGCATTCTTTTGGCACTTTCCCCTGTCTCGATCCCTCCACTTTTTATAAGGTTCTCGATCATTTCTCCGGTCGTTACGATGTCTGAAAAGCTCCGGGTTACACTTCCTATCATATGCATGAGGAATGGGGCCTTTAGTGTGCGGATGAAGAGCATTGTGGTTTCTTTCTCTAGAAGTGGTGGCTGGACTTGGATGGCAACCTCCCTCCACCTCTGTGCATATTGCCTAAAGTTTCCGTTCCCCTTTTTTTTTTTCCATGTTTTGAAGAGTGATCCTATCGGGGGTTATGTCCGTTACGTGGTTGTACTGCTCCAAGAATGCTTGAGCCAAATCATGCCATGAAAAAATTTTGGCACGACTCAATTGATTGTACCATCTGGCTGCAGCTCCCACCAGGCTGTCTTGGAAACAATGGATCAGTAGTGGGTCATTATTAGTGTAGCCCACCATCCTTCTACAGAACATGGTAATATGGGCCTCTGGGCAGCTTGTCCTATTGTACTTTTCGAACTCAGGTGTCTTAAAGTTGTACGGGAGCACCAAGTTGGGGACCAAACTTAAGTCATTGGCTTTTATTCCCCGACATTTACCGGCATTTTCTAGAGCTTTGAATTTCTCCTCCAACCACTTATATTTATCCTCTAGCTGTTTTGGTAGCTCTAATTTGGCCTTTTCGGCCATCTCATCTAAGTCGAGGACGTTGGGATTGATCGGACTTTCTCCTGGGTTGATACCCGAACCCATCGTGAGGTGCGTCGGTATTGTGGTATTAGCCTGATATCGTGGCCTGATAGTGACAGATGCCTTTTGGGGATACGTATCGGGTGGTGTTTGGGCATTTGGCGGGGTAAGAGGGGTTATCACCGCTGCTTTCTCGAGTATGGTAGCAACGCCTCTCTCTTTTTTTGCTCTTTTTACATTAGTTGCATCACCGTTTTTATCATGTTATTCTGGGATTCTTGCATCCGCTCCATCATGTCTTGCTGGTTTTTGGCCAGTTGCTCTTGTAATTGCGCTTGTCCTTTCATTTGATCCTGGATTTCTTTTTGCATCTGTTCTAGTCTATCCAATCTTTGATCCATTATTCTTGTCTTGCCTCTTGTACCGTAGTGATGTTCCAGGGTAACTGTCATAATTTTAGGGTTATTTTGTGAGATCTGATGTGTATGATGCAATGTAATCCTGATGTATGAAATGTATGCAAAAATGTTGATTCTAATTCGATTTCCATTAGAATAGCTTTTTCTAGAAAACAAGTTTCTTTACATAAAATGGATTACATAAAAGGCCTGGCCCTAGTACTTAACGCCTTGACCTCCTCAAGAAGCCAAGCTAACTCCCGACCCTTTTCTGACTCTGACTCGTACATCAAACCTAATACATCAGCTCAAACTGCCAAAGTCTGCAAGTGGTCTGCCACTCCTCGTATTTGAGCTATGGCTTCTCCCATAACATAATCCCGACTTCTGACTTGGCTCTGAGAGTGATGCAATTGCTGCTCCCATCGCTCCTCATTAGCTTTGGAAAGTTCTTCCCGTAACTCATAGCCGTGCACAGCAGATTCTAGCTCTTCAATTCTCGCTTTCATTTTTTCAATTTTGCTCAGACTAGCCTTTAATTCGGCTATGGAATTACGGCCGATCATCGATCAAAGAATCTCTCCAGCCTCGACACTCGCGTTTTTAATTTCTCTTTCTCATCTTGGCCTTCCATTAAATTCCGTTTTAGGGCATCTTCTCGCTCTTGGGCATCTCAGAGTTCCCTTTCCCACTGGCTCGCTCTGTTCTTTTCTTCTTTAATCTCCTGACGCCATTGCTCTGACGTTTTTCCCAGTCCCGCCGTTCTCATCGACCTTCGTAGCTTCTTGTAGTCGGTCTTCAAATCGTCCAAATCTTCTTCGACTTTAGTCTTCCCTTTCCTCCACTTCTCGGCTTCTGATTTTTGAATATCAACATCCAAACCTAGCTGCATTTTCTCTTCCTCTAGTTGCTCTATCCTTTTCCTTAATTCCCGGTTCCTTTCTTCAAAGTCTTGTTTGATGATTTCAAGCTCGGAAGGGATCACCCGTAACTGCTCTTCTAGTGATCGGGTGTTTTCTTGGTCAGATGTGGGGATGTTGTCATTGATTCTTTGACCTCGCCATCGGACGTGCTCAGGGGTCGTCATCAGATTGGCAGCAAACCTTTTCATTATATGAATTCGGCTCCAAGCCTTTGATATCTCGCGAACTCTCTTTTTGTAATTTTCCCCTTTATATTCAAACTCGCACTGGGCTAACCCTTGTGTAGGCGGTGTAAACTGTCTTGACCTATACTGTCTTAACACGAGGAGAGGAGCGTATCCGGTTGCTCCCCATATTCCGAGCATGGGGACATAATCAAAGTCTCCACACTTATATAAGATTTCATCAAGAATCATCCAAGGAGCTTTCCACTCTACATCTTCTTCTTGTAGGCTTTGCAAAATCACCATCCAACTTTCTTCCGTGATGTCGTCTCGTCTAGGCATTGCCACTATATTTTTTAGCGGAGAATAGTCTTCGGTGAAGATTAGACACGATACCTTTTCTATTTTCCAAAAATGACTGTGAAACCATGCTATTAAGAGTTGGGCGCAACCGATGAATCTCCCTTCGCCCGCTCTTTGACACGCGCTTAGGGACCTAAAAGTTTCGGCGAGAATCACAGGAATAGGAGTGATCCCTCTGTCTAATTTGTCGAATAGATCAGACACCGCCTCATCCACATGTCCTAGATCTTTGGGGAAGATGACCAATCCATAAATGCTCAAAGCTAAAACATCAACCCTCTTCTTCTCGTCAGGATGTGCCATGATCAAATCCCTCAGATTCTTCCAAGGGATGCACTTACAATCTCCCTTTTGTTTTGTTCGGGCCGTAACCCACTGCTCGCTCATCCCCGTAATATTCATCAATTTTTTTGTGAATGTAGGGACATTAACGGCTCTCAGATAAGCCTTATCAATTTGGATTCTTAGGCAGCGGATCAGGGCTGTGTACTCCTCTATGGTAGGAACCAAGTCTACTTTCCCAAAAGTGAAGCACTCGTACGCAGGATTCCAAAACTGGGCCATTGCTCGGAACAAGTGTTGGTCTATCTTGACGTCAAGTAGATAAGGCAAATCGCCATAGTGATGGTAGAATAACTGCTTGATCTTGTCGTCCCACTAATTCCAGATTTCCCTCATTTCTTGAAGATTATTTTGAGTCACACTGATGCGTGTGTAATCCCACAACTCTGATATGTATCCCTCCGTGAGGCTATCCCCCTTCTCTCGCTGTACTATTTCGGCCCATATCCGGACGGCCACATTGTCTTCCACTTTATCAAGAAACCCCTTTTCCATGATAAGCTACCTATTCAACAATTGGATGGGAATCAACACCTTTTTGATGTATATGCTATGAAAAGAGATGAAGATAAAGCAAGTCATTATTTTGTACTCAATAAGCAGCAAATGAAAAACTTAATCGGGTAACCACTAGAGTTTGGCACGGCTCTATCTAGGGTGGTTCTTACGGTTCGCTATATGGGGTTCAGTTCTAGAGTAAAGGTACCTGAACCAGCAGATTCCTCAATCCTCACCCATTATAGGCTCATATGGACCGAGTTCGGTTCAGGGGAATACATTTCCCTATGGCTGCACGGAGACGAAAATCTCACAAAGACATAGGTACAGATGCATCCCGGAAGCGATCCACTATCTTGCACGGGGGTGAAAACCTCACGAAAGAGTAGCTTCTCACTCCCACTTAAAAGGGTGCGACTCAACGGTCATGCAATATGGTGAAACAATATTATACGAGACTCGAACCACACGATCCGATAAAACAATGCAAGCAAACGTAATAAAAGAATCAAATTTCCTAAATTAAGTTTCCAACTTTCGACAAAAGAACAAAAATTAACCAATTTACGGCCTGACTCTCTTTTGACATTATCCCCAGTGGGGTCGCCAAGCTGTCGTAACCATTTTTTGTCAAAACAGGGATCAACTTGGTTTTGAAAATAAGAAACAGGAGTCGCCACCGATCTTTTATTTGAGGTGCGATCGGGTCACCTTGGGACGGGTTATTTTAATAAAGCATTTTGGTTTATTAAAAGATAATTTTGGTCTACGGAATTTGAGAGAACGGGTTCGGGAGTCGGTTACATGCGAGGAAGGGTTAGCACCCTCGTCACGCCCAAAATTGGTACCAAATTGATTAATTAATGTCCTAATGTCGAAAGTTTGAAAATTTTGAAAGAATTTAAAATTTGATTTCTTTTGGAAATGTTTGTGTTTTCTTAAATTAAATCGGGATTTTCTCGTTCCCAATGGACTAAAATATCACATCCAATGCTTTAGGACATGATAATTTAAGTCCTCGATTCGGAGATCATCTCATAGTTTTTCGAATTGAACATGAGGATCTTCTTGTTCCAAAAGAATAAAGTATCACATCCAATGCTTTAGGACACGATATTTTAAATCTTCGAATCCAAGATCATCCCGTAATTTTCTCGAATTGAAAATCAAGATCTTCTTGTTCCCAAAGAATAAAATATCACACCCAATACTTTAGGACACAATATTTTAAATCCTTGAATCCAAGATCATCTAAAAAAACATCAATTTACATAAAATGACGCAAACGAAAATAATCATAAAAATGTCGAAACAAAAACAAAGAAATAAAATAAAAATGTTAAAAATAAAACGAGGAATTTTAAAAAAAGCAAAACAACGTCAAAAATGATAGAATTAGTAACAACGAGGATAATAAACATCACAATATGGATACTATTAATAATAATAATGATAATAATAATGATAATAACGATAATATAATGATAATAATAAAAGTGATACAAAATATATGCAACATATAGTATGGTAATAATAATGGTAATAGTAAACATAGTAGCAATAATAATGATGATGATGATAATACGAAATATGTAAAAAATAATAATATAAGCATAACAGCAGTAATAGTAACGCAATATATACAATATACTAATATAAATATGGTAATAATGATATAATAATGATATAATAATAAAGATAGTAACATGATAATAATAAAATATGTACAATATAATAATGATGTAAATATGGTGATAGTAATAAATATACGAAATAGACTAAGAATAATAATAATATAATAATAGAGCAACAATAACAATAATAATACAAACATATATAGTGTAATAATAATAATAATAATAATATAATAATAATAATAATAATTGGAAGAAAGAGGACTAAATTAAAAGATGAATGAAACTTATGATCTAAATTTAAAACAAATAAAACGAATTAGGGTTTGATCGGGCACGCGCGAGGGTAAAGGGGACTATTCGGGAAATTATCCCAAGAGTCCATGTGCTGCGTTTTGGCGCAGGACTAATTGGGAACTGGAGAGAACGCACTGGGGCAATTTGGAAAATAGCAAAAAAACTAAATTTAAAAGAGAGTGAAACACGAAAGGACTTTTAGTGCAATTATACCATCGAAAGGAAAAACACGCGATCCCGACTGGGGTGGGTCATGCGCTTGCGAGTTGAGGGGCCAAACGGCGTCGTTTTGGGTATTCTGAGGGGGGTACCAAAACGCACCGTTTTGCCTCTATATAAAAAGTCAAATTTTTTTTATTCCTTCATTTCTCTTCTCTGCTTTCAAAAAAAAAAAGGGCTGATTCTTTATTTTCTCTGAAGGCCTGAGAGAGGGGAGGGGGTTCCGGCAAGGCGCCGCCCGCATGACACCACCGTCGCCAAGCCACCACTGTGTGGGCCTGGAAGGTAAGATTTCCTTCTTTTCCTATGTCCCCCTTATATATATATACATCTATATATTTGTGAGCAAAAAAAGAAAGATTTGAAACGAAATAAGAATATACCTTCGAGTGTACTGCTATGGTTAAGTTTTGTGAGCAAAAATGCACTATCTCCTTAGTATTTTTTATTTTGTTCCATATTTCTCTGCCTTCTTGTTGTTTCTCTATCTGTAGTGCGTGTTTTGCAGGGTATGGGCTTTGGTGGTGGGTGCGAGCAGTTGCCGAGGCGCGCGAAGACGTGCTGGTGTTGGTGGGGACTGAGGCGCATAGGCTTGAGGAACGACGTGCGTGAAGTCGACGCGCGCGTGTGGGAGAGCGCTGGAACGACGCGTGTGGCCCGAGGTACGACATGCGCATGAAATCGACGCGCGCGTGGTGTCTGCTGGGAGGCCAAGGGTCGGTGGCGCATTAGGGTTTCTCTTATTGTTGTTTCCCTTTCTGTCAATGAGTTTGGGCTTTTTAATTGGGTCTAAATTTGGGCTTGGTTGTTGGGTCAGGGTCCATTGTGCTAGGTTAGTTGTTGGGTTTATTTATTTGAGTTAAGTTTGGGTCTGGTACATTGCTTTGTAATTGAACATTTGGATTATAATGGGCCCCCGGTTCTAATAACGGGCCGAGCAAAAATTGGTGATTACACATATCATATTATTAACTTAACAATATCATACATGCAATACTGTGCAAACCCTCCCCAAACAATCCATCCAGTACACATCGTCTCCATCCAACTGAAACACTTTTGTGGGGATTTCTAAATTGACCCACCCATCTGATACACTTCAAGAGTAGCTCGGTTGCGATAGTACCTAACGTTGCAGCAAAGCTGCTAATCAAATATTGGCCTTAAAAAGCCATCGGTGGATCCACGGTCGTCAAGCAACCATGCGATCCTCATATACTTCCTCCGTTCCATCATTCCCACCCATATGCATCCTAAGCAGAATATTATATAAATTGAGCAAATATACGAGTAACATCCATAAAGCTTACATTCAACACATAGGGGCATTTTAGTCATTTTCACCCTTAGGGGCATTTCGGTCATTTCTCATTGTCATGGGTCTATTACTTACCTTGGCCCATTATCAAGTCCTCGTTGGCTAAAGTGAATAGATACTATGCACCAAGTAGGATTCCAGAGAAGAGGAGGTGAGTCATTAAGACCGCTTAAGTACCAAGCTCTCCCTAGATCGAATCCTAGACATGCATATGTCCATTGCCACACTCTACCCTAGTGACTTGTCCACAGACATGTTTGATTATGAAATTAAGTTTGATGCTGTTTAAGAATTCATCAGAACTAAGCCTAGAGTCCATTAGAACCCTAGCATGCATTTCTAAAATCCTATAAGGCCCACTAAGCCCAATCATGTCCATATAGCCCATTAAGCCCAATCATGTATATGTAGCCCATTAGGTCCGATCATAATCAAATCATACAACCATCTATATCAATCCATCATTCAATTTCACATATCAACTCTTGCCGATTTGGGCCCACGAGTTCGACAGGCTCATTTAGCCCCTTCTGGCTCAGTTGGCCAAACAGTGGCCCGAGACCATGAGACCGCTCTTTTGGTCTCGATAGTCGTATCAGTGTTCCCACACGAATGTCTGCACGCTCGTGTGGTTTCCGGAGCCAACCTTTTGGCATTTCGACTTTTCGGCATTCTAGTTTTTCAAGATTTCGGCTTTTATCGATTTGTCATGTGTGAAGTGTATGTACACACCTGGTAAATGAGACGTGTTACACTATCCTCAGCCTTAAACCTACAACCAATACCAACCTCCAATCAATCACACACTTAACCACAATATTTACCAAAAATCGCAGCCTTACCTTAACCTTACCGTGTACCACCAGTCCTAATAGCCTTTCCTTAGCTACTACTCACGAATATCCCCTAGATCTGCATCAATCTTAATCGTTAAAGACAAAATAATAGGTGACTTGTATCCACATAAGTCACCCTTTCCCTTACTATGGACTATTCGGCCAACTTATCCTAAAATCAAGAACACTTACCCGAAACGTATGGATAGCTTTTCGGTAGAGACTTGTGGATCCAAGCTTGATTCCAATTTTTCTGAGATCCGCTCCACCAAAAATCAAAGGAATGATGACAACACAACAGAGATTTGGTCACTAGAGTATTCGGCATAAGGTTTGAGGCGATGAAGAAATCGGCTCCAAGAGCAAAGGTTTTCGGCTTTTGAAGTCACGAATATTTGGTCCCCAACAATTGGTATGAAGGTGGGACAGCACAAGCAAGGGAGAAAAAAGAGAATGATATTTGATTTAAGGCTTTAGGAGAGAAGAAAGGAAAACACATAAGGAAGAGGCGAGGTTTAGAACAGAAAAAGGGAAGGAGAATTCGGCAGAGCACTATAGTTGTCGGAATAGCACAAAGGGAATTCCAATTTCCGAAATAGCACAGAGGGAATTCGACACCCCGTATTTATACACAAAATTGAAACTCTGCCTACCCTCCCCAAAGTCCCAATTAGCTCAAACTCTTCCCCTTCTCATCTCCCTGTTTTTCTCCCTGATAACTCCTCAATCCTTTTCCTAAATTTTCTCTTCTGATCACTCTTCTTAGAGTCCATCATCACACCACTTCCAACCTTCTAGAAGGCCAAAATTAAACTCCAAAAAAATACTAAGCTAGGATTCGAACCTAGGATCTCCTTACTAGCCCATAACGCCACCTTCCTATACCTTAAGTGGCGTCACTTAGCCACTCCACCACAAGGCTCTTTGATGCCATTTTTCCCTATTTTTATTTAAAAGCACAACTACTCACCGCCCTGGTTCCTTTAATAATTAATTAAAAATTCCTTCTCCTCAAAGTTCGAACCTAGAACTTCTCCAACACCTCTAGACAATCCAAGTTTATTAAACCCTTAAAGCCAACATGACATTTGTCATTTTCTTGCTTAAAAAAAATTATGAGACCCAAACCCCAAAGCCCAATTCATCTAGGCCCAAAATTCGAGGTGTTACATAGGGTTAAGGGAGTTGCACATATAAACTGAGCAAATCAATCTGGAGCTAAGAACTAACAGAGGAGGCGAGAGACAGACGAGCAGCGATGTCACTGAGCAGGATGGGGGTGTCATCTTTGTGAATGATTGAATGGGTTGGTGGGGGAATTGAGGATGCAAAATTTGCAGAAGGTAGAAAAGCGAAAAGCACGATGTTGTACCTCAGGTCCCACTGGAGGTGGTGAGTGGCACTTAGGGGGAAGGGGAAAGGGAATTAGGGGCTAAGGCTAAACTGGAACGGTGGAAATGTGCAAGTGTACACAATCGTAACAAGTAATAAAAGTGACAAGTAAATGTCGAGTTATCGTACCCACAGGGACTGTAAAAGAATTATTTATGAAATAATTTCAAACACTTTGGTTAGGGAAAAATATTTGATTTTTGAAAACTATTTGAAAACTAAAAGAAAAAAACAAAGTAACTTAAAATAAAACAAAGTTCAAGTGTGCGATTTCGAAAACTGATTTTAATCAATATGACATGATTGTGTTGGTTTAATCACATTTCTTACCTTAGAATTATTAAACTTGTGTTTATACTTGTTAAAACATGGCAACTCGGTAATTTGCTAACTTATGAACACATTTACAAATCAAAAATCCATTTATCTCTTGTACATATTTCTATGCCAATTCGACCGATTAAACAGACTGCAAAAAGTAAACATGTTATTGCACATACATACACATTAAATTAAACAATCTCTCGCATATTCCTATGTCGATGCAAACGATTAATTCAACCTAACAAGCATATAGAAGATCATGTGAAGTAACAAAGTATTTTTACTTTGAAACAATTTAATCACAAAAATCCTGCAAGTTATGCAAGGCATACATATCGTCAAATATAATGCTAATTTAATCTTCAGCTACCTTAGAAGAATTAAACATGCATAGATTAAGTATTGTGTCTATTAATTACAATTTCAATGAGGTTAAATAATTAATTCATTAGCTACCTAAACAATTATAATGCCAGATAACTTAGCATAATTCTACTTAATCAAACATTTCACCGAGGCCTTTAACAGCATAAACATAATTTTAATAATCTAAGAGGGCGAAATGAAATCAAACCAACACAAAGTCAAGCTAAATTGATTAAATTAAACATTTCAAAAGCATGAATATTCATAAACATGTTCGTCAAAACAACAACAAATAATTTAAAGAGATAGGAACGAGAAACAAATCCGGTGGCTCTCTGTGACTTGTCTGATTGATTCCTCCTTCGTTCTTCATTGTCCTCGGCTATCAAAGGGGCTTATGAACACTTCAAGTGCTGCTTCAAATGGCTGGAAAACACCTCTTTTCCAAGAGGGGAAATCGGCACAAGAACAAGGGGAAAATAGAATGAAACTGAAGGGAGAAAAGTTGAGAGAATGAGAGAATGTTGGAGAATTGAGGGATGCTTTGAATGAGCAGCTAGGGGCTGTATTTATAGTGTTTAGGGGCTGCTAAAAATAGCAAAAACTTAGCAGCAAAGAGCCCCTCTTGGCCGGCCATCCTATGTGGCAAAGTTGATGGATTCAACTTTGCTAAAATTAGCTTGGACAACTCATAAAAGCCTTGAATTTTGGAGGGGTTTGAATGGGATTTTGAGAAGTCTTCAAGGGCTTCTTTGCAACTCAATTAATCAGAAAATAAGCTGATTTGGGCCTTCATTGTGGACGGTTTGGGCTACCCAATTGGTGGCTGGTCCGGTTCAATTGGTTCGGTTCAACCAGTGCGGTTTTACTGGACCCTTTTTCATAATTAATTAAAAATAATTTATTTAACCCAAATTAAATTGGGAATAAATTAAAATTAATTATATTATGATTAAATATTTATAATTGAACCGTCTTGGGCTGAAATTAGAGTCGCCTTGACACTTCGAATCGCTTCTCGGTTTTATTCTTCGAGCAGTGTCTGCCGAGCCGATTTTTGCCCTTTTTGCGATTCTGTCGAAAATAGTCAGAATTAAACAAAATTAACTATAAAATTAATTAAAATTCATCATGTTCATATTTTTAGCACAAATTAATTATTTTATAATATTTAATTATTTTTCGACAAGAATTTACTCAAACCCACATGAAATTGGTCAAAAGGGGCATGAAAAAGTACATAAATTTTTGTGTTTCCGCACCCCCAAACTTAATTCATTACTCGTCCCGAGTAATGCACAAAATTGAAAAGAATTTCCTCGGAAATACCTTTGAAAAACTTCTTTCAGAACAACTTTCTTTTCAAAATTATGAATTGAATATACTTAAGCTCAAAGATAAGAAATTTGATAGTTATGCAACTTAAGCATTCATATCATTCAAATTACCTCCAACAATTATCATACTAGCGAAATTAGACTAAATGTTTCTTTAATAAAGACATGTTCTTCACTACCAAATTGATTTTAATTCCTTTATTCAAAAATTAAACTACAATCACTAAGCTTAACTTAATGTCTTCATATGTTGAACATAGCAATTTCTCTTCACTAATGTAGGTAACATGGGAATCTCGAATCAATAGGTCTTTAATAAGGTTGTAACGTGGCTGGGCTTAAGGGTAGGTAAAAGATAGATAAAATTTTTGGCTTAAAACCCTAGACTCAGCTTAATATCGAACCTTCGGAATCCTTGATACCCAATTTATGCTCTTTCGAACACTTATTTCATTTTGAGTACATGTTTTTCTTTTTTTTTTTTATTTACTCAAACTCGAGCACTTGCTTCATGTACAATAATTTTTCGAGCATTTGATACTTCTTTTCAACTCCCCCAAACTTATTTTCAAACGATCTTTTGAATAGTACTGAGTCTAGTGTTTGGGATGATTTTAGAAGTAATTAAGAGAAAGTTGATGGCTAAATGTTGCATAGGTCCAAATAAAATTAGGCCATATAGTCTCAAAATTGGGTTTCAAAGGATAATTTCATCAGGGTCAGCTTGAAAGGCTCAAACGGTCCAAACAAAAGTTTGCCTAAATCATTTTCAATATTCCATGCTTCCTAGGATTTCGCCTCAAGAAATTACTAAGTCAATTCTAAAGACTTAAGCTTTCATGCATGCCTAATTTTTCGTAAGGAACTAAAAATTTTATGGTATGAATTTGTATGTTTTATTAAAAATACATTCACATCTTTATTAAGCTAACATAATAAATTATTGAAATAACAGAACTTTATTAATACTAAAGTTTAGCATAATTAACAAAATTTCAATTTATTGAACAAAAATTTATCCTAAGCATAATTAAAAGAACATTTTATTCTGAATGGAATCAATTCAAATTTTCGGTCCCCCCTACTTAAAGTGAACAATGTCCTCATTGTTTAAAGTGAATAAATACTATACACCAGGTAGGATAATTAGAAAGACGAGGTGAATCAAATTGACTGCTTAAGTACCAAGCTCTTCCTAAAATCCAATCCTAGACATGTATATATCTATTGCCACACTTTATCCCTTGAGACTTGTTCAGATTTTATTCATGCTTCCTATCTCTTATTTTATTGTGCAAAAAATAAAAATTCCTAATTGACCTAATCCTAAGATACTTAAGAAAGAAATAAAAGTTTAAGTCCTCCCCCTTTTTTATTTGTTCGCCGATCCTTCCGAATTTGACTCATCCTTTGCTCCATTAGTACTATTCTTGCATGAATCGCCTTGCTCCTTCTTCGATGATGAAAGCCATGGTTCAAATATGAAATCTGGAAACTCAGGCACAAAAATAAATGGGTCATTATAAATCTTCTTAAGGGCACTCCTCATTGAGTCATCTCTTATTTTTGCATATCTCCAGTAGGCTTGTTGCTGCCATTGCATGTGCTGCATCAAGTCCATCAACTTAAACAGTTTATCACGAAGATCTGGGCTAGTGGTGGAGCTCTAAACATTGCGGGCTCGATATCAGGTTCAACTTCTGGATCCATCGATTCTGCCTCATGAGGGACGTCATTTGATGGCTCTGGCGGTATTTCTGTGGTATCATCTTCTGCTTCTTCGGGATCCTCGCTCTTTTCAATTCATTGCTGAAGAACAGAATCTCCGGCTACTTGGTAGAGGTCCCAATCAGTGATTGTGCCTTGACTATACTTTGTTTGCTTTACATCCGCAAGGAGTTTTGGTTTTAAGCATAAGATTGTGATGGTAAAGGGAAAATAGGCAGGGCCGGATCGTCTAACAGCACAATTTCGCATTTCTCTCAAGATGATTTTGCCCACATGAATGGTCTTTTCGGTTAGAATCGAGTATAATATGACCATTCGCTCTAATGAAATTGTCGTCCCGTGCGAACTAGGCATAAGGCTGAAACGGATGAAATAGAACCATACCTTCGCTAGAGGTGTCAAATACTCCCTTCGACACGTGTGGATTCCTTGCTTTGACACAGTCCACTTGGAACCTGGCACTGTGAGTTCCTCGAGGATTTCTTGTAGATTTTTAGGCTTAATATTGCTCAACAGAGAGGAATATTCATCATTGTCGAAATCAGGTAATTTAAAGAACTCATTAATAGCACTAGAATTTATTGGTACCCTGATTCCGCGATTTGGAACTTCTGGTCGATTCGTTTGAAGTTAAGTTTATGTAGAATTCACGAACTAATTATTCATCCACACTTGGTCTCTTTTCACAAAACAATTCCCAATTGAGGGCTTCAAAGAACTTGACGAATACGAGCCATAAAATCTCTGTAGTTGCTTTCCTTCAATGTGAAGCCTTTTCCGGATGCATCTGTTGATTCTTGAAGATACTTTCGTATCTTATTTTGGCTTCTTCACAGTGAAATTTGCTTTGTGTTTTGTCAATTTGAGCGGAGGCACGAGTTCTTTTACGAGTCATGATGGACTTGAACACAAGATGGAAAGAATAAAAATCAGTTAAATAATTTAATTAATTCAACAAATTGAAAATTCAATAATTGAATAGAAATTAAAAATAAAATTTAATAGCAATTACTAATATTTCAATAAATTGAAATATTAAGTAATTAAAAAAATAAAATTTACTAACAATTATCAATATTTCAATAAGTTGAAAAGAATTAAATAATTGAATAAAAATTAAAATTTTAAAAGAAAATTATTCTTACCACTTACCTTGTAGATTTTAAGAGCTCTAAAAAAATAAAAATAAAAATATACGAATGAATCAAAAGAGGGAAATTAAAGGAGAGATGGCTTAGGTTGGGGAGAGGAAGAATGTGCGCCTAAGCCCACAAAACAGCAGGGTACAAGGGTGCAGGCAGGTGGTGCGCGTAAGGAGCTTTAGCAGGTGCGCAAGGCCTTGTGCTAGGCAGGCCACAGCTGGTTGGCGTGGTGCGTTGGTGCCGCTGGAAGCAACAGATGTGCGCTTCCACTGGCGAGAACCGCGGCATGTCATGTGCCGAGTCAAATGAGGAGCTGCTTCTTCTTTGGCCAGAATGAAGGCTTAGGGACTAGGGTCTTGCGGCATTTGGTGTTGTTAGAATTAAGTGACCCAAATTCTTATTTAAATAAAATAAAAGAAGAATCCCTATAGAATTACACTTCTTTTATTTTATTTTGAATAAGGTTTTTAAACCTTATTAAACTCCATCTATTTGATATTGATTAGAATAAGGAGTTTCAATCTTACTACTCCTATTAGAATATGGCTTTATAAGCCTATAAATAGACATGGTCTATTCCTCTTGTAATTGATTCGAATTCGACATAGTGAATTTTTCTTCTCCTCTGCCCGTGGTTTTTTTCCCGAAAGGGTTTTCACGTAAAATCTGTGTGTTCTTTTTTTTCTATTTTTTTTCAAATTGGTATCAGAGCTTCCGGGTTTTTTTTTCATCTCAATCACGGTAATGGCGTCTTTAAAGTATGAAATTCCGCTGTTGGATCACAGCACTAGATTTGCGTTGTGGCAGATAAAGATGCAGGCAGTTCTTGCACAGATGGATTTAGAGGAAGCCCTGCTAGGGGTAGATAAGATGCCTTCGACATTGACAGAAGAAGATAAGAAGCGCAAGGATCGAAAGGCGTTAACACAGTTACATCTGCATTTGTCTAATGAAATTTTGCAGGATGTGATGAAGGAGAAGACTGCCGCAGCATTATGGAAGAGGCTAGAACAAATATGTATGTCGAAAACTTTAACTAGCAAGTTGCATATGAAGCAATGTTTTTATGCTCATCGTTTGGAGGAAGGTGCGTCTGTGCACGAACACTTAATAGTGTTTAAAGAAATTCTCTCAAACTTGGAGGCCATGAAGGTTCAGTATGATAAGGAAGATCTAGGGTTGATTCTACTTTGTTCATTGCCCCCGTCTTATTCAACCTTTAGAGACACGATTTTATATAGCCGCGAGTCTCTCACAGTTGATGAGGTTTATGATTCTTTGACCTCGTATGATAAGATCAAGCATATTGTGGTTAAACCCGACTCCCAGGGAGAGGGTCTTATTGTTCGTGGGAGACAAGATCGGAATACTGATGATGATCGTGGAAGGACACAGGAAAGGAATCCTCGCGGTAAATCTAAGGGTAGATCAAAGTCTTCAAACAGAGGTAAAACTTGTAACTTCTGCAAGAAGAAAGGGCACATTAAATCTGAGTGCTATAAGCTACAGAACAAGATTAAAAGGGAGGCTACAAATCAAAAGGGAAAACAACCAGAAAATTCTGGTAAAGCTGATATTGTAGAAGACTACAGTGATGGTGAACTTCTAGTTGCTTCTGTCAACAATTCTAAAGAGAGCAAGGAGTGGATACTTGATTCAGCCGCACCTTCCACATGAGTCCCAATCGGGATTGGTTTACAAATTACGAAAACTTATCCAAGGTGTTGTTTTGATGGGAAATAATGCTTCGTGTAAAATCGCAGGTGTTGGAACAATTAAAGTTAAGATGTTTGATGGAGTTGTCAGAACACTTAGTGACGTACGACATGTTCCAGAATTGAAAAGAAATTTACTTTCGTTGAGTACTCTTGACTCAAAAGGGTACAAATACACAGCTGAAAGTGGGATTATGAAGATTTCCAAAGGTTCCTTCATTGTGATGAAAGGGCAGAGAAAGACTGCCAAGTTATATGTTTTACAGGGTTCTACTGTTATTGGTGATACAGCTGTCACTTCCTCTTCTTTATCAGATGATGATATTACTAAACTTTGGCATATGCACCTAGGGCATATGAGTGAGAATGGCATGGCAGGATTGAGCAAAAGAGGACTTCTTGATGGGCAAGGAATTTGCAAACTGAAGTTTTGTGAGCACTGTGTTTTTGGGAAGCAAAAGAGAGTTCGATTCACCAGAGGAATCCATAACACGAAGGGAACATTGGAGTATATTCATTCTGATCTGTGGGGGCCATCAAGAGTGCCTTCGAGAGGTGGAGCTAATTATATGCTAACTTTTATTGATTATTTTTCCAGAAAAGTTTGGGCATTCTTCCTGAAGCAGAAAAGTGATGTGTTTTCCTCATTTAAGTCTTGGAAAACTATGATTGAAAAACAGACTGGAAAACAAATAAAATACCTCCGCATAGACAATGGCTTAGAGTTTTGTTCTGATGAGTTTAATAAAGCGTGTGCAAGTCGGCGGGATCGTGAGACACTTAACAGTTCGTCATACTCCACAGCAAAACGGCGTTGCAGAACGAATGAACAGAACGATCATGGAAAAGGTTTGATGTATGCTGTCAAATGCCAACTTACCAAAGTCGTTTTGGGCCGAAGCAACCTCTACTACATGTTTTTTGATCAACCGATCTCCATCCGTTGCCATTGAGAAAAAAACTCCACAAGAGGTATGGTCTGGTAATCCTGCTAATTATTCTGATTTAAAGATCTTTGGGTGTCCTGCGTATGCTCATGTTAATAATGGAAAATTGGAACCAAGATCCATTAAATGTGTTTTTCTTGGTTATAAAGCTGGTGTAAAAGGGTATAAGTTATGGTGTCCTGAAAATAGAAAAGTTGTGATTAGCAGAGATGTTGTTTTTGATGAAACTGCTATGCTACCTAACTTATCTCTTAAAGACTCTTCCAATAAAGAAAATCAAAATCAGGTGGAGCATCAGATTAATACAGAGTCAACTCCTCAAGCCAAGATACAAAATTGAGAATAGAGTTGCTTCTTCACCAAAATACTCTATCGCCAAAAACAGAACTAGAAGAGAAATTAAACCTCCAAAGAAGTATGCTGAGGCTGACCTAGTTGCTTATGCTTTAAATGTGGCTGAATATATAGATGCAAACCAAGATCCATCTAATTATTCTGAGGCGGTTAGCTGTGAAGACTCAGAAAAGTGGATGTTTGCTATGCAAGAGGAAATAGAATCACTCCATAAAAATAGAACATGGGATCTTGTGAAACTTCCTAAAGGTAAAAAGGTTGTTCGCTGTAAATGGGTGTTTAAAAAGAAAGAAGGGACTCCAGGAGTTGAAGAATCCAGATATAAAGTAAGGCTTGTTGCAAAGGGTTATATTCAAATTCCAGGAGTGGACTTCACAGATGTGTTCTCCCTAGTTGTGAAGCATAGTTTGATTCGAGCTTTGCTTGGTATTGTGGCTATGCAAGATTTGGAGCTTGAGCAGTTTAGTTAGATGTAAAAACTGCATTTTTGCATGGAGAGCTTCAGGAAGATATTTACATGCAACAACCAGAGGGTTTTACTGATCTCAAAAAAGAGGACTATGTTTGCTTGCTAAAAAGTCTTTTTACTGGTTTGAAACAAATCACCAAGACAAAGGGTATAAGAGGTTTGATTCCTTTATGACTTCTCATGATTTTAAAAGAAGTAGTTTTGACAAATTGTGTTTACTTTAAGAAAATAGCATGATGGTTCTTTTGTGTATCTATTTCTTTATGTTGATGACATGTTGATAGCAAAGAAAAGATAAAGGAGAGATAAGAAAGGTCAAATCCCAACTAAGTGAAGAATTTGAGATGAAAGATTTAGGACCAAAGAAAGAAGATACTTGGTATGGAGATTCTCGAGAGATCGAAAAGCAAGTAAATTGTACCTAAGTCGGAAGGGTACATTGAGAAAGTTCTTTGCGAGTTCGATATGCAGAGTGCTAAGCTTTTGTTAGTACTCCTTTAGCGTACCATTTCGGACTTTCATCGGTTTTGTCTCCACAATCGGATGATGAGATTGAGTACATGTCACATGTTCCATACTCTAGTGCGGTGGGATCTCTCATGTCTGCTATGGTTTGTTCACGCCCGTGATTTATCATATGCGATTAGTGCGCTTAGCGGATACATGGCGAATCCCGGTAAAGAACATTGGAAAGCGATTCGGGGATTTTAAGATACTTACGAGGTACTACGATGTTTGCTTACGCTTTGGAAGAACTAGAGATGGAGTCATTAAGTATGTTAATGCTGATTTTTCTTTGGAGACCTTGATAGAAGAAGATCTCTCACCGGTTATGTCTTTACAATCGGAGGTTGTGCAATCGCTTGAAAGCTACTTTGCAAAACTACGATCGCTTTGTCTACTACTGAAGCTGAGTACATGGCGATTACTGAGGCTTGTAAAGAAGCTAATTGGTTGAAGGGACTCTTTATTGATCTCAATGAAGACCTTCAAATCAACACAGTATTTTGTGACAGTCAGAGTGCCATCTTCCTTACAAAAGATCAAATGTTTCATGAGAGAACAAAACACATTGATGTTCGGTATCATTTTGTTCGTGATATTATTGCTCGTGGTGATATTGTTGTGAGCAAAATTAGTACTCATGAAAATCCTGCAGATATGATGACTAAGTCACTTCCTATAACCAAGTTTAAGCATTGCTTAGACTTGGTTGGTGTTCATTGTTGAAGTTAAATCCTTAAGGGGTTTTATGGAAGAGGTGGAGAACTTGTTCGTTGAAAGTTCGCGATGAAGAACTTGTTTATTGAGAATTCGTGTCAAGGTGGAGATTGTTAGAATTAAGTGACCCAAATTCTTATTTAAATAAAATAAAAGAAGAATCCCTATAGAATTACACTTCTTTTATTTTATTTTAAATAAGGTTTTTAAACCTTATTAAACTCCATCTATTTGATATTGATTAGAATAAGGAGTTTCAATCTTACTACTTCTATTAGAATATGGCTTTATAAGCCTATAAATGGACATGGTCTATTCCTCTTGTAATTGATTCGAATTCGACATAGTGAATTTTTCTTCTCCTCTGCCCGTGGTTTTTTCCCCGAAAGGGTTTCCACGTAAAATCTGTGTGTTCTTTTTTTTTATTTCTATTTTTTTTTTCAGGTGTTTTGGTGGATGGGAAGTTGAGTGATGGGTGAATCGTGAGAACAATAGTGCAATTTATAGGTGGAGTATAAACTAGACTAGAACTCTTAAGCATTAAAAATAAGAGTTTAATTCTAATTTAACTCATGATAAACAACAATTAATAACTAAATAAACATAACTAAATTATCAATTGTCATTTAATTATTAAGATAAATATGAAAAATAAAAATAATTCTAATCCTAAGCTAAATTGATAAAAGTTAATATATAAATTATAATGAATATAATTATATATTAATGTTTATCAATAATTTATAAATTTGAAATTGAATAAAAATGTTTATTTTAGATGCCTTTTAAAAATATTTACAAAAAGAGGCACCTAGTTTTTATTATTTATGAAAATAGCAACCATATTTTGAAAATAATTCAATTAAGTCCTTAGACTTAATGAAAATTTGAAATTAAGTTGCAATTTAAGACTTCGGTCAAAATTGACCTTTTTATTTGGAAAACTAAAAATTTATTTTGCTATTCAGGGGCTAATTCCTTGGAAAATTATGCAAAAATCAATTCCCAAGAAAGATTGGAGGGGTCACAAGCGGTCTCGCTTAAGTTCCAATCTCCTAGACAGAATTTATTTAAGCATAATAAACCTGGAAATATTCCCTAAATATTTTATTGAAAGCAATAAAAACTAAGGATTAGATTCAGGGTTTCCTCCGTAATAATGTTTCAAATGCTGAGCATTGACTTGAAAATTACCTCTCTTACCTTGGAGTTCAATAACCCCGTATGGATAGACACGGTGAATCGTAAATGGACCGGACCAACGTGACTTTAACTTACCCGGAAAGAACTTTAGTCTGGAATTAAATAGCAAGACTTGCTGACCTGCTTCAAACTCTCAAGCTCGAATATGCTTGTCATGCCATTTTTTGAGTCTCTCTTTGAGTAATTTGGCATGTTCGTATGAGAACATTCGAAATTCCTCTAGCTCGTTGATTTGGAGCATTCGTTTCTCTTTAGCAAGCTTAAGATCCAAATTGAGTTGTCGAAGAGCCCAGTAAGCTATATGCTCTAATTCTAGAGGTAGATGGCATGCTTTCCCAAAGACCAACTGATAGGGTAACATTTCTAAGGCTGTCTTGTATGCTGTTCTGTAGGCCCATAAAGCGTCATCTAGTCTCTTGGACCAATCTCGTCGGTTCGGGCAAACTACCTTCTCGAGTATGCCTTTGATCTCCTTATTTGCTAGTTCAGTTTGCGCATTTGTCTGTGAATGGTAAGCTATGGCGACCTTGTGTTTCACTCCATGCTTATCTAGCAACCATTTTAACCACTTGTTCACAAAGTGGGTCATTTCATCTCTGATAATAGCTCTTGGGGTTCCGAACCTTGTGAACACATGTTTCTGCAAAAACTTCATCACAACTTTAGCATCGTTCGTCGGATAAGCTTCAGCCTCGACCCATTTGGATACATAATCTACTGCTACCAATATATATTGTGACCAAAAGATGGAGGAAAAGGGCCAGGGAAATCAATACCCACACATCGAACAATTCTACCTCAATGATATTTGTTCGAGGCATCTCATCTCTATTGGATACGTTTCCAACCCTCTGACATCGATCACAATTCTTTACGTAAGCATATGCATCCTTGAATAGTGTTGGCCAAAAGAATCCGCTTTGCAATACTTTTTTGGCGTCATATGAGTACCTCCAAAGTGTCCTCCATTTGGAGCTGAATGACAGTGGTATAAAATTTTCGGCATTTCGTCCTCTGTCACACATCTTCTAATCATCTAATCTGCGCACTTTTTGAACAAATATGGCTCTTCCCAAAAATAATACTTTACATCGTGAAGAAATTTTTTTCTTTGCTGATATGTTTTATCAATTGGCATCAAACCACAAGCTAAATAGTTAGCAAAGTCAGCAAACCAAGGAGTATTATGGACATGAGTTACCTTCAGTATTTGTTCATCTGGAAATGTCTCATGGATCGGTAAAAGTGAAGAATTTTCCTCTTGCGGCTCCAATCTGGATAGGTGATCTGCTACTTGGTTCCCTACTCCTCTTCGATCTTGAATTTCCAGATCGAACTCTTGGAGTAGAAGCACCCACCGGATCAATCTCGGCTTAGCATCTTTCCTGGCTAATAAGTACTTAATCGCGGAGTGGTCTGTATAGACAATCACTTTAGTACCTACAAGATAAGATCGAAACTTGTCAAAACCAAAAACAATTGCAAGTAACTCTTTTTCTGTTACCGTATAGTTCAGTTGGGCTCCGGTTAGAGTTCTGCTTGCGTAGTAGATAGAATGGAAAACTTTGTTCCTTCGCTGGCCCATGACAGCTCCAATGGCGAAGTCACTTGCGTCACACATCAATATGAATGGCGAATCCCAGTCTGGTGTGACGATTATAGGTGCCGTGACTAATCGATTCTTCAAATTGTTGAAGGCTTTTAAACAATCCTCGTCAAACTTGAATATCGAGTCATTCTCCAATAACTTGCATAAGGGCTTAACCACTTTGGAAAAGTCCTTAATAAACCTTCGATAAAACCCGGCATAGCCCAAAAAGCTCCTAACACCTTTTACAGATGTTGGAGGTGGGAGTTTCTCAATAACATCTACTTTTGCCTTGTCCACCTCGATCCCATGTCTCGTTATCCGATGGCCTAGAACAATTCCTTCTCGTACCATGAAATGGCATTTTTCCCAATTGAGCACGAGATTCGTCTCTTCACATCGCCTTAGTACTTCGCTAGATTGGCTAAACAATCCTCGTAAGTATCTCTAAATACTGAGAAATCGTCCATGAAAACTTCCAAGTATTTCTCAACCATGTCAGTAAAAATAGACATCATACATCTTTGAAATGTAGCAGGTGCATTACATAAACCAAATGGCATGCGTCTAAATGTAAATGTACCGTACGAACAGGTGATTGTCGTTTTGTGTTGATCTTTCGGTGCTACAGTAATCTAATTATACCCTGAGTATCCATCGAGACAATAGTAGTAATCTCGTCCTGCGAGTCTATCTAGCATCTGGTCTAAGAACGGTAAAGGAAAGTGATCTTTCCTAGTCGCCTTGTACAGCTTCCGGTAATCGATACAGATTCTCCATCCCGAAATTTTCCTCATTGGTATCAACGCGTTGTTCTCGTTCTCCACGATCGTGATACCTCCTTTCTTCGGTACGCACTGGACTGGACTCACCCATGAACTATCTGAGATGGGGTAAATTATACCCGCATCCAACCATTTGATGATTTCCTTCTTCACGACATCTTTCATGATTGGGTTCAGTCTTCGCTGTCCATCAATCGTTCCTTTCTCGCCATCTTCTAATATGATCTTGTGCATACATACAGACGGGCTAATACCGTGAATGTCAGCTATGGTCCATTCGATAGCCTTCTTGAATTGTTTCAAAACTATGATAAGCTTCTCTTCTTGTTCAGTAGTTAATTCTGCTGAAACAATCACAGGCAAAGTAGAGGCGTTACCTAAATAAACATATTTTAAGTGTGAAGGTAGTACCTTGAGTTCTAACTTAGGTGGCTCCTCGATCGATGCTTTTGGCTGCATGTAATCTCTTTTCTCTAATTCCAAAGATTCAAAACGAGATTGCGGATCAAATCTCTTTCGATTAGCTTCAAGCGAAGCTAAGTGTTCGTCCTCCTCTTCCTCATTTGGGGGATTCGATGTCAAAATTCTTTCCAAAGGGTCATCAACACTGTTAAGTTCCTTCTCTACTATTAGTTCCTCTAAATCGGTCACTGCAGAACAATCATCCATAGTGTCAGGAAATCGCATTAACTTAAAAATATTAAATGTTATCTGGTCGTCCTGAACACGCATAGTCAGCTCGCCCATCTACACATCAATAAGAGTCCTTCCGGTTGCTAGGAATGGTCTTCCTAGGATAATTGGCACTTCTTTGTCTGCTTCAAAATCCAGAATTACAAAGTCAGCAGGAAAGATAAACTTATCTACGCGTACCAATACGTCCTCGATTTTTCCTTCTGGATACACTAAGGATCGATCTGCTAGTTGAAGTGTAACCGTAGTTGGTCTAACTTCTCCTATCCCTAATTTCCTAAATATTGACATAGGCATCAAGTTAATACTTAAACCTAAGTCACATAATGCTTTACCACAATATGTTGATCCAATATTGCATGGTATGGTGAGACATCCAGGATCCTTCAATTTTGGGGGTAATTTGTTCTGAAGATATGCACTGCATTCCTTCGTCAGAGTTACCGTCTCAAATTCTCCAAGTCTTCGTTTCTTAGACAGAATATCTTTCATGATCTTCACATAGTTTGGCATTTGCTCAAGTGCTTCGACCAACGGGATGTTGATGTGAAGTTGCCTGAGTACGTCTAGGAACTTCTTGAATTGAATTTCTTGCTTCGGCTTCTGAAGTCTTTGAAGGTAGGGTGGCGGTAATTTCAGTACTGGAACTGGTTTCGATTGATTCGCCTTTGGTGGTAATTCTACATCTAACGACATTGTTGGGACATCAGAATTAACTGGTCCTGCGATTACTTTGATGGGTCTTGCAGATTTTGGTTCTGGCGAAACTGGTGTGTCAACACTTGGTTGAACTTCTTCTTGAGCATCAGCTTGCTCCTTTTCAACTTCGACAGTGTTGGGCTCTACTATCTTTCCGCTCCTCAATTGCAACACTTTGCAATGTTCTTTCCATGGATTTTTCAGATTTTCCGTGTCACTAGGTAGAGCACCTTGTGGTCGGTTCCTAAGTTCAGTTGCAAGCTGGCCCACTTGATTCTCCAAATTCTTCAATGTAGCTGCTTGGCTCTGGATTAAGGCATCATTTTTCGCTAGATATGCCTTTAGCAAGTTTCCAGACTATTGGATGCTTCAGCTTGAACTGGTTTCTGGACTTGTTGGGGAAAATTTGGCGGCTGGGTCGGTCTTGGTTGGGTGTAACTGGTTCCAGCCCCTTGGTTACTCTAGGAAAAATTCGGGTGAAGCATTAAGGATATCGATGATACCTGAGATACGAGTGAAGTAAGGGCGTCTACTTCATGAATTCCAGTGACTCGTCTTCCTGACGCTGCTCGGTTGGTTGGCCAATAATTTCATAAGCCTCGTTATAAGACTTAGAAAGGAGAGCACCATTAGCAGAGGCATCCACCACCATCCTTGTGTGAGCGTTGAGACCATTATAGAATGTCTCAAGTTGAATGCAATGAGGAATTCCATGCTGAGGGCATTTTCGTAATAGCTCCTTAAATCTTTCCCATGCCTCATACAAGGACTCGTCATCCATTTGATGGAAAGCAGTGATCTCGTTCCTCAGTTTAGCATTTTTGCTTGGCAGAAAATACTTCATGAGGAACCTCTCGGCTAACTCTTGCCATGTAGAAATGGAGTTCGATGGCAATGAATTTAACCAGGCACGAGCTCTGTCCCTTAACGAATATGGGAACAACTTCAATCTTAAGGCATCTTCGGGTACTCCGGCTAACTTGAAAGAATCGCTCACTTCTATGAATAGTCTTAAATGAAGATGAGGATCTTCAGTAGGCATCCCGCTGAATTGGCCTACTGTCTGAAGCATCTGGAACATGACTGGTTTCAGCTCGAATTGTTGCGCCTCAATTTCAGGTCTCCTAATACCCGGATTTAGATCATTAAATACTGGCACACCATATTGTCTTAAGGCTCTATCCCTATCATCAGCAATAAGGATAGGATTCTAAACAGGATTTGCTCCGTCTCCTTCGTTTATATTCTCGAGATTCATTCCTTCGGTCCTTCTCTGGTTTGCTTGTCTTCTTCGTTCGCGAAAGGTTCGTTCTATTTTAGGGTCCACAGGGAGTAAGTCAATAATCTGGTCAATACTCATAAACACCTGAAATATTCACAGAAAATGAATTAAGTTAAAATTTAAACAGGAAAATTAATAAACCAAAATGTAAAACAGATTCACAAATAATGACTTTAAAAAACAGTCCCCGGCAACGGCGCCAAAAACTTGGAACGGTGGAAATGTGCAAGTGTACACAATCGTAACAAGTAATAAAAGTGACAAGTAAATGTCAAGTTATCGTACCCACAGAGACTGTAAAAGAATTATTTATGAAATAATTTCAAACACTTTGGTTAGGGAAAAATATTTGATTTTTGAAAACTATTTGAAAACTAAAAGAAAAAAACAAAGTAACTTAAAATAAAACAAAGTTCAAGTGTGCGATTTCGAAAACTGATTCTAATCAATATGACATGATTGTGTTGGTTTAATCACATTTCTTACCTTAGAATTATTAAACTTTTGTTTATACTTGTTAAAACATGGCAACTCGGTAATTTGCTAACTTATGAACACATTTACAAATCAAAAATCCATTTATCTCTTGTACATATTTCTATGCCAATTCGACCGATTAAACATACTACAAAAAGTAAACATGTTATTGCAAATACATACTCATTAAATTAAACAATCTCTCGCATATTCCTATGTTGATGCAAACGATTAATTCAACCTAACAAGCATATAAAAGATCACGTGAAGTAAGAAAGTATTTTTACGTTGAAACAATTTAATCACAAAAATCCTGCAAGTTATGCAAGGCATACATATCGTCAAATATAATGCTAATTTAATCTTCAGCTACCTTAGAAGAATTAAACATGCACAGATTAAGTATTGTGTCTATTAATTACAATTTCAATGTGCTTAAATAATTAATTCATTAGCTATCTAAACAATTATAATGCCAGATAACTTAGCGTAATTCTACTTAATCAAACATTTCACCGAGGCCTTTAACAGCATAAACATAATTTTAATAATCTAAGAGGGCGAAATGAAATCAAACCAACACAAATTAAGTTCAAGCTAAATTGATTAAATTAAACATTTCACAAGCATGAATATTCATAAACATGTTCATCAAAACAACAACAAATAATTTAAAGAGATAGGAACGAGAAACAAATCTGGTGGCTCTCTGTGACTTGTCTGATTGATTCCTTCTTCGTTCTTCGTTGTCCTCGGCTATCAAGGGGGCTTATGAACACTTCAAGTGCTGCTTCAAATGGCTGGAAAACACCTATTTTCCAAGAGGGGAAATCGGCACAAGAACAAGGGGAAAATGGAATGAAAATGAAGGGAGAAAAGTTGAGAGAATGAGAGAATGTTGGAGAATTGAGGGATGCTTTGAATGAGCGGCTAGGGGCTGTATTTATAGTGTTTAGGGGCTGCTAAAAATAGCAAAAAATCAGCAGCAAAGAGTCCCTCTTGGCCGGCCATCCTATGCGGCAAAGTTGATGGATTCAACTTTGGTAAAATTAGCTTGGACAAATCATAAAAGCCTTGAATTTTGGAGGGGTTTGAATGGGATTTTGAGAAGTCTTCAAGGGCTTCTTTGCAACTCAATTAATCAGCAAATAAGCTGATTTGGGCTTTCATTGTGGACGGTTTGGGCTGCCCAATTGGTGGCTGGTCCGGTTCAATTGGTTCGGTTCAACCAGTGCGGTTTTACTGGACCCTTTTTCATAATTAATTAAAAATAATTTATTTAACCCAAATTAAATTGGGAATAAATTAAAATTAATTATATTATGATTAAATCTTTATAATTGAACCGTCTTGGGCTGGAACTAGAGTCGCCTTGACACTTCGAATCGCTTCTCAGTTTTATTCTTCGAGCAGTGTCTGCCGAGCCGATTTTTGCCCTTTTTGCAATTCTGTCGAAAATAGTCAGAATTAAACAAAATTAACTATAAAATTAATTAAAATTCATCATGTTCATATTTTTAGCACAAATTAATTATTTTATAATATTTAATTATTTTTCAACAAGAATTTACTCGGACCCACATGAAATTGGTCAAAAAGGGCATGAAAAAGTATATAAATTTTCGTGTTTCCACTAACACATATAATATATAATATTAATTATTAAGTTCTTTTAATTCGATTAATTACCCGATTTTGAACTGAATTAACCAATAACCAAACTTCCAAAAAATCATTAATCCCCTTCCGACCAAGTTAGATCGATTAACCAATCCATTAACCGAATTAGATCGATTCTGTTGGTTAATTCGGTTTTAACCGAGATTTAAACACCCCTAGTTAGGAGCATGTAAATAGGACGTTTGTTTAAATTGTAAATCTAGCCTGAAAATAAATAATTTAGGTTTTTGCATTTAGACTAATTAGTTCAATTTGTTAAATTGTAAATAGGAAAAAGGGATTAAATATACCAAGTGATAAAGGTAAATATGAATACTTAGTTACATCTGTTGAATTTTAGAAAGTCTGAATTAAAAATACCCAGTAAATAAATCCATGGTTATTGAGACGATACATTATAATTAGTATCAAATCTTTACCTATATGTGCTTAATTAAAATGAATGTGTGGATAAAAGCATTTGTGAGGGTTAAAAGCATAGAGCGGATAAAAGCCAAAAGAGTGTGAGTGTTCACAGTGAAATAAAAATATGAGAATTGAGAAAACCTCACTCCTATTGGCAGAAAAGCTCGCAAATTGCTTGTACTTATGAATATTGTATGAGAGTTCAAAGCATGGATTAAAAATACAAGGTACATAAAATTTGAACCGCCTATATTCTTCATGTAACACGTCTAACCCGTATCCATCGCCGGAACATGGTTACAGAGCATTACCAGAACTTTTCAGAATATTCTCAGATAAATAATGTCAATCACTATTCATTAACCAAGATCATTCGTAATCCCTTAGATGGACCCTCGAGGTCTAATACGAACATTAGAATCGATTCGGGACTTAATCAAAAACTCTAAAAAAATTTCGTGACATTTCAAAAATTTTCCAAAGTGCAAGGCTCACATGCCTATGTGGTCCAAAGGACATGCCCGTGTGACCCTTAGACACACCCGTGCCTCAGGCTGTGTCCGATTTAGATTGCTCTCTGACTTGCGCCACACGGCCATACCACACGCCCGTGTGCTAGGCCGTGTGATTATTTAATTCAATTCAAATTAGGTGCAGGTTTCATACGTCCAAGACATACGCCCGTGTCTCTGCCCATATGCTCAATTCTGATATAACACCCTAAACCCGGGCCAAACACCACGACCGGATCTGGTATGTCACTTGGAAAGAATTTTACAAAACGCAAACTTCGAAAAAACCTTTAAGTTATTTTTGAAACTCCAAGTCAAGTGGTTCATTTGAAAACTTAGTAAAAATTATAATTAGCCCATTCTGGTGTTTAGGTGGCATTTGTAAACGCTAGTCATGACATTCTAGTAATCATAAGGTTTGCTTTTAGATTTTTGTGCGAAAAATTGTTGATTTAGCTTTGAAGAAAACCCCTTTTATTTCATCTTATGAAGAAAACTTTTTGTCGATCAAGTTTGTGATATAAACGTCTTAATAGTTAAACCATGATTAAAATCAAAATAATAGTGGCCTTATTACAAATCAAAAATCCCCAAAAGTAGCAAACGATAAATAAAATAAAGTTTTCATTGAATAACCCATGCATGGCCACCTCGAGTCCAATCCAGCCCAATCCACTGAATTAAGAGTCACCTGCAATTTGTTTAAGCAAATAGAGTGGGTCACAAGACTCAGTGTGCAATTAGTCCACCTAATCCACAAGTGGGCCTAAGCCCCCAAACACAATCGGTCGAAGCCCAATCATTATAGCATATCAAAATAATCAATATGATAACCCAACCCAACCTAATATTCCATCCTCTATACTCCGCTCCATATGTCCATCCTCAACACACCTGTGGGGATTTCTACAATCAACCCTCCATCCTCTACACTCCTCTTTTGCAGTCATGCTGACAGTCACACTGCTCAAAGCCGATATAATGTGGTCTAGCCACCAATAATTATGTGACCAAGTCACCGATACAATAAGGCACTGAGCCATCAAATTAGTGTGATAGTGTCACCAATATACACTTCCCCTTCATTTCATTATCAATTCCCAAACCCCATGCATATGCAGCATAATATAATAAACATGTCATATAATACCATACATTCAATATCTAGAGCACGCACACAATCATGCTATCAACATTAATTTTAAGGCTTAATTGAAGAACAACTAACCTGGTGTTCCGGTTTTATCCTTCATGGGTAACTCAATAACCATTACCGAGATTTTCGGCTTCCAAACATATCACATAAATGATTTATACATTTAAGGGAAAAGTGTGGTAATTACACACCTGTAAACATGAAGAACTAAACTATCGATCTCGTTAACACCCTCACTCGCAGGGATCATAGCAATCTGTTTATCCCTCTCCGAAGCTAGTCCACAACTCGGTGGAAAGTCTTGAACGGCTGACACCGCACGTTTTTTGAACTTAGGGGTAGGGACTACGAGTCCAACCCCCTTCTTTGCTTGACTGGAAATCGATACCATGAAAGAGATCTTGGTCAGAAGACCGGGTTAAGGCATTGAAGAAGTTTAAAGGTAACAACATATGCTCAAACGAAAAGGTTTCTTACCTAGATCGATAGAAACCGAAGGCTACTACCCTTGGATCAAGGAATCATCGAAGTCCCTACAGATACTCCACATTAGAATCGGCCCTCCAAACACAGATTAAAAGAAGTGGTCTTTCAGCCAAACGAATGGTATGAACCCCCTTACCTGATTGACCGAAACCAATTGTCCCCCAAAGACCCTTCAATCACCGGCCAGATGCAGAAAGAATACGAAGACGAGGCCCCTCCTACATTCGGCTAAAGCACCCACAGAACAAGATTAATGACTTTGGTTTGACAACCAATAAGAGAGAAGAGAGAATCGAATGGGAAGGAGAACACTTACCACTAACCAAGAAGAAACCGATTGAGAAGGTTAAGGAAAAAAGTGATAGCAACCCACTGACACAAGAACGAACGAAGGAGATGAACACCCAAGGGAGATTCAGCCAAAAAGAAGAGTAAGAACAAACTCAATGAGAAGGAAGGGAGAATGGGTTTCGGCTTTAGAAGATGAGAAAACAAAAGATGAATTATCAGGATAAGAAATAAAGATTCGGCTAAGAAGAAACAAATGAGAAAAATGATGAAATGGAGAGGGTGATAGGAGGTTTCGGTTAAGGGGTTAAGAAATGTAAAACAAATATGAACAAAAGAAAAAGAGAGAGAGTTAAGGTTCGGCTTTGAAGAAGCAAATGAAGGAAATGAGAGAAGAGAAGCAGAAAGGGGGTTACGGTTTAACAAGAGTGCAAATGAGAGGGGAATGATTTCAGCTTTTAGCTGAATGAAGAATGAACCACAATAGCTTTAGGAGTTTTCGGCCAACAACGCAAAGAACTAAAGTTGCCAAAATGAGACACCAAAAACCGAAAACGAATGCTCCCAACACCAATTTGCTAAACACCCCTCAAAAATTCGGCACCTAAACCCTCACCCAAAATCGAATGCCAACACCACCATGGGACTACACTTTGACTAAACTTCCCCCCAACACACCCAAAAATTTGGCCAACACTCTCCTCCACCTCCATCCCCTTGATTGCCTCCTACTTTCACTCTTGTTCACCCGTTTGAATCAGTTGAATGATTCAAACTCCCCTTTTCTCTCTTGGCCACCCGTTTGAAAAATTTGAATGAGTCCACTCCCACTCTTCAAGGTCCCTAGCCGAATCCATCACCTCTCATCCAGACGCCAAAAAGAATTCCCAAAAAGCAAATTGTGTGACTCGAACCTGCTCCCTCACTACTCCCCTGTGGCGTCACTTACCTGCATCCCCAAGTGGCGTCTCCTTGCCACTTTACCACTCTTTTTCTTGTGTCAACAAACACAAGAACTAATACTTAACATCTGCCCCAACCAGCTCTCCCCTAGAGTGCCCAAAATTGGAATTTTAACCAAGGTTTTAGCATAACCCCGAGCCTTCCCAGGGCCCCCAAACACACTCAAACAACAGGCAGAGCAAACCAAACACACAAAAGCATAATAAATGCAAAGCCCTCAATTCCCAGATGTTACATCTAAGCATTCTATTTTCTCGAATTTCAAGTGCAGGTGACACATGGCCAGGCTACACGCCCATAGGGTAGGTCGTGTGTCACAAACGGTCTAGACACACGCCCGTGTGTCTGCCCGTATGGACAAAATAAAGCCATTTCCTAGCCTCACTTGTCCCCAAATTTACCATTTTCCTGTACCAAAACATATCAAGTACAATCCAACCATTCTAAGTATTCAAATAAGCGAATTTCATCATTCAACATGGCCTACCATTGCATGCATACATGTTTACTATCCTACCTTGGTTCAATTCATGTGTTAAACATGATTTGATCAACTACTTAACATATACATATGGTTACCATAGCATAACATTACAGGTATTTCAAAACAACCATTACTAGCCATTCCAATGGCTAGATTATAAGCATCATTTACATTTACATGTCAATATGGCCAACATATCCTATACATGCCATTACAACCATAATTGATTTACCATATTGTATCGTCATGGGTCGATGGATAGTGTGAGTGATCTCCGCCGAGCTTTCAATATAACAAGCTTTCGATTTACTATAAAACAGGGAAATAAAACTAAGTAAGCATTACATGCTTAGTAAGTTCGTATAATGTGGTACTTAACTTACCATTCATTCTATTTTTAGGTAACTATGTAAGGCACATTCATTCAATTTGACCTCAAGCCCTACACATATCCTCATTACCCTTGTTAGTCATATATTCCATAATAACATCAAAACATGTTTAGGCTCAACAACAATCAAGTTTCCAAGCACATATGTTTTCCACATCATGTATTCATTTAACATGTATAAATCATCTCTTTATATTATAAGTATAATTTCATAATAGTTCATCTCGAGTTCAGAGTATTTCATATCAGAGCTTCTCTCGTATTACTAAAATATCAATGTCACACGAGTAATAGTACACTCAAAGTATACAAGTCTATTATCAAGGATGAACATATTCATCAAATGAATTCCATGTACAAATATCATCATCTCATGTTTTCATATATCAATCATCATGTGTCATCATTTTCATGTATTGCGAATAAATACGTGTAAAAACTAATTTCTTATTCATAGCTTCTCATGTTAGGATTTATACCCGTTGAATTTATTTGAAATATCGATGGATACACAGGTAGTACACTTGAGGTGTACAATTCCATAGTCTGTCAATTCATATTCAGTAGTACCTTTTTGGTACACTCTCGAGCCACATATCATACAGCAGAATTACTAGTTCAGGCTAAATTCTAGCTATATCATATACTTTAAGGGCTTTGTCGGATTACCAATCCAGGCTAAATCCTTTATATGACAAAGAATTCCCTATAGAGTCCATTCTGGATTACCCGTCCGGCTAAATCCAATCCATAACATATGCTCTTAAGGACTTATATCAAGATTACCCGTCCGGGCTAAATCCTATCAGAATTGAGATCAAAGGATTACTCATCCAGGCTAAATCCTATCCGCAACAAATGCAGGACCTTTTTCGTTTCGGGAAATCACATATCCATCAATTTTCCATTTATTCAACTGGGATTTTAACACTTTTCAAGCATTATCGGGCATTTGATTATTTCATACCTCCGTAACATTTATGTAATTCGAGTAAACATATTCCACATTTATGTCAAGCATACAAGTAACATTTTATTCATTTACCATTTTATTAGGCATTTTCATTTATCGGGCTATATCGAGTAGCTGATCATTTCACATATTTATGACATTGATAAAATTCACAAACACAACATTTAAATCAAGCATAAAAACATATACAATTTAGTTACACGAACTTACCTTGACAAAGGTTCGTGTACGTAAAATCTCCTAATATGACATTTTCATCATTCCTTGTTCTAATTCCGAATTTGTTCTACCCATATCTATACGAGTAGATTTAACATCAATTTATCATATTTTACATTCATATGCACTAAATTTTCATCCTAGGAAAAAATACTATTTTGCCCCTAACTTTTCCATATATTCCATTTTTGTCCCTAGGCTCGGAAAAATGAAACTTGTGCAAATTACTCATCAAGCCTAACCAAAGCCCCATTACAAAATTTACAGCACATGTATTCATAAAATTTTAGAATTTTTCCTTCAATTTCACAAGTTTACATTTTAGTCCCTAAATCATTTTTTATTAAAAAATCACTTTGTAAAAGTTGTTTATCTATCAACAATCTTTCATTTTCTACCATAAATTTCTAATTTTCAGCATATTCATCCATGACTCATTTTTCATACTTTGATAACTTTTCAAATTAATCCCCCAAATAGATAGTTTAGACTATCCAGATTCCAAAAATATAAAAATCTTTAAAAACGGGACTTGATTTCATACCATATTGAGCTTGAAAAGTTATCATCCTCTCTCCTAGGGTTTCCATGGAAATATTTGGGGATGATGATGTGAAAATGTTTTCTTTTTCATTTAATTAAATTGTCATTTAATAACTTTTCATCTTTCCAATTTAGTCCTTAGCCTTTTTTTATTTTTCCATGGATGAGTCACTAAGAAAAATCTACATACTTTTCTTAATGGTGTAATTACCATATAAGGACCTCTAATTTTGAATTCCATAGCTATTTAATCCTTATAGCTACTAGAATTCAACTTTCGCATTTTATTGGATTTAGTCCTTCTCGTAATTAAGCACTAAATCGATAAAATTTTCGTACCGAAATTTTCACATGTCATATCTATCATAATACGAATCATATAATAAAATAAAAATAAATTGTATTTTCGGCTCGGATCTGTGGTCCATAAAGCACTATTCCGATTTCACCGAAATTGGGCTATTATAACTCTCCCCCTTTAAGGATTTTCATCCTCGAAAATCTTCTCAGTAATAAAATTTAGACATTACTTTCTCATAGTTTCTTTCGATTCCCAGTTAGCTTTTTTTATATCGTATCATTGTCAAAGAACTTTCACAAAACTACCTTTATACTTTTCGTCTCTTTCACCTCACATGCCAGAATTTCAATCAATCTTTCACTGCAAATCATGTCAGGCTGAATTTCAATATTTATCGGAGAAATAACATGTGATGACTTAGATCGTTACCGTCATAACATAACCATTGGAAAACATTATAAATTCTGTCAAGCTCTGACAATAATGCCAATCAATACGCAACAGGTCCGATTCCTTTCAATATCCTCATATGACTCAGTAAGCCGCAGACTCAATTTTGCCTGAACAGCCAATCTGGATAACTTTCTTTCATGGTAAATTTTTAGAAATACCTTGTCACTATCAGAAACTCTATTTCTTTTTATTTTAGATCCACATTATATTTCTGACGATCAAATACTGCTTTTAAACTGTCTTAGATCACTTTCATCTTTCTTCGGTTTCAAAGAATCAAACATACTACATGTATCTTTTCTCATTGAACTCCATCCAAAACATCGGAGTTTCACATTTGTGACCATATAAAGTCTCGTACAGCAAAATTTTGTACTTGTCTTTTAACTATTATAATAAGCAAATTCAACCCAAGGCAAATATTTTTCTCAATTACCTTCAAATTCAACTACACAACATCGAAGCATATTTTCCAAAATCTGAATCATATGTTCAGATTGATCATCCATCTGAAAATGAAACACGATACTAAAATGTAACCATATACCCAGAGTTTCTTATAACTTGTTTCAGAATCGGAATACAAACCGTAGATCTCTATCAGAAATAATAGAAGCTAGCACATCATGAAATCTGACAATTTCAAAAATAGGTTATTCAAGCAATCCATCAAGTGAGAAATCCATTCATACCAAGATAAAATGTGCAGACTTCATCGAACAATCGACAATTACTCAAATCATATCTTTCTTTTTCATAGACAGGGATAATCCCGATATAAAATTCATAGTAACTTTGTCCTATTTCCATTTCAGGATTTTCAATGACTATAACCATCTTGAAAGTTTCATTTTTATCTTGCTGGTACATCCAACATCTAAATACAATTTCATAAATACCACATTTCATTTCAGCTACCAATAAATGTTTTTCAAATCGTTGTGCATTGTATCATTTCCTAGATAAACAGACATAGTATGTAGCAGCCCAAATTAGGGCCTAAACAAAACAGTGGTTTCGAAACCATGAATATGAGATCAAAATATTTATTCCGATTGAGTTTTAGTGTTTATTGAGTGATTGATTGTTTGCGTGATATTTTGGTTGAGAAATTTTATTGGTTGGATGTCCAATTTGATAAGTTGGACTAAATTACAATGGGTGAAAAGTGTGTATTATAATCCATAAAGGTACTTGATTGAAATGGGTTTTTAAATTAAGAGTCCTTAGTTGGTAATTAGACCATTATATTATAGCTTAGACACAAAATGCCCATAGAGGGATAAAATATCTAAAGGATTAATGAAGGGCAATTTGGTCAGTTGGAAAATAAAAGAAATAAAAGGGAAAATAAGGCTAAAATGTTGTCCATCTTCATCCTCCATAGCCGAAAATTGCAAGGAGCCATAGCTAGGGTTTTGTTTCACTTTCAAGCTTGATTGTAAGTACCTCCTAGCCCCGTTTTTTATATTCTTCGTATTTATGAAATCCTAGTAACTCGATCTAGCTATTTCTACCACTATTTTGAGCTAGCGTTTGTGTTTAAAATTTTACCCATGGATGACATACATGTATTTTGATGTCTAGTGGTAGAATATGAAAGTTAGAAGTGTGATAAACAACTTTTGCTAGATGATTTTTGGTGAAATTGATAAAAAGGACTTTTTTGCAAAAGATGAAATAATATTTGTATAAAATGTAAAATAGTTAAAATTTTGGGCTTCTATAAGAGAGAATGTGAGTCAGCTAGGCTTGGGTGTGTGAAAAATGAACACATTTCATTTTACGAGCCTAGGGACTAAAGTGTAAAAATTGAGAAAGTTAGGGGCTAAATTGTAAATTTTTCCATAGGAAGATTTTGGACTGATTTGACTAAAGTATATATTAAATAAGCTAAATATGTCATTATAGATCAAGAAGAACATGGAATCGACCTTGATTGAGGGAAAGGCAAGGTTTCGGACTAAACTGCAAATTGACATATTTTGTATCGAGGTAAGTTTATATGTAAATGATACATACTTTTTATTTATGTTTTTACATATTAATGTATTATGTGAAATGCGAGTGAATATTATTGATATTTATTAAACTAATGAAAAGTAAGGAAATTCCCGGATGAACCTTCGGAATAAAAGAAGGATACGGATACCACCGTATTCACTATTATTGGTGGGTTGTGTGCGATACCACCGTAGTCATTATTACTGGTGGGCTGTGTATGATACCACCATGTTCTTTATTATTGGTGGGCTGTGTGCGATACCACCGTATTCATTATTATTGGTGGGTTGTATGTATTCATTATTATTGGTGGGTTGTGTGCGATACCACCGTATTCATTATTATTGGTGGGCTGTGTGTATACCACCATGTTATTTATTATTGGTGGGCTGTGTGCGAAACCACCGTGTATCTGGTATTATTCTGAAGTGTTCATCGGGAAACTTTGACTAAGTGAAATTACGTGTGATAATGTGGTGACAAGTGCAGGGTATAAGTGCATGTAAATGTGAGCAATGCTTATGATATGTATTTGGAATGTGGTAAGGTTTGAAATGAGTAAGTGCAACTACAAGGATCTGAATTGTTCTTGATTAGTATGTAATGTTTTTTATTGATAAGTATATGGTATGATGTTCATTGTTTACATATAGACTTACTAAGCTTAAAGCTTACTCCCTTCTCTTTTCCCTTATTTTATAATGTCGCCAAGCCAACTTGGGATACGGAGATCGTCGGAGGATCACCCACACTATCCACACATTTTGGTATATTGAGGTTTACATTGAATTATGGCATGTATAGGAATTTGGTATTTTGTAAGTGTCATAATGGTTTGGCCAAGAATGGGGTCTATATCATTTGATATATCATTTTGTATATGGCCATGTGATGTGGTTAATATTAATTGTGTTATAAATCTATATAAGGCATTTCGTGAATGAGTTTGCTTATCTAAGTGGGAAAGAATGATAGCATGAAATTGAAATGTGGGAAGTGTAACATGTGAATGGTATTGTAGTTGCATGTGTGATGGCTAAGTATAAGTGTGGTTATACATGATGAGTATGGTTATCAAATGGTGCATGAATGCTCTTAATGTGGACAAATAGTTGTCTAATAATAGTATGTTAAATTTGGTTAGAAATGGTATAAGTGTGGATGCTTTTCAGGGTGGAAAAAGGCTCGGTAAATAGCCTTATAATTGTTCACACGGGTAGACACACGGGCGTGCGTCTAGGCCGTGTGTGACACCCGGTCTGCCTCATGGGCGTGTAGCCTGGCCGTGTGTCCCCTGCACCTAATTTCAAAAAAATTCAATACATCACACGGGCTAACACACAGGCATGTGCCTTGGCCATGTGACCTAAAATCTGTGATGATCATAAACAGAATACCCAGGTTTTCGCACACAGGCAGAGACACGAGCTGTGTCTCGGCCATGTAAAGGACAGGGCCTAGGACACGGGCGTGTGCTAATCCGTGTGAAAACCCCTGTAGGTTTGAAATAAAAAACAAATCCGTACGAGCTGCGGACATAGGCATGTGTGACCATACGGCTACACACACGGGCGTGTCCCTGTGTCACACGGGCGTATGCCCAGTTTTTATGTAAATTTTCTAATTTTCTCTAAAGTTCTCGGTTTGGTCCCGAACTGTTCCCAAAGTATGTTTTGGGCCTCGTAGGCCCATTTTAGGGACTTTATGATAAAATATGAAAATTTTTTAATTGAAAGAAATTTTATGGCTTAATTTTACATGAATGTTTGTGTTATTGTCCGCTAATGCCTCGTACCCTGTTCCGGCGTTGAAAACGGGTAAGTGGTGTTACATAGTACCACTGTGATTATTCAAGTAAAATTTTCCATACAAGCTTCAAATCCTTCAGTACACAGACTCTGTCTCTGAATAATAGGCATTTATCGAATCTATTCTGAAATTCTGAATTAGAAATTATTTCACACTGTATTCATTTAACTTACCACTCATTATCACTTTTCTGAGTTTCACTGATCTATTGTAGAGACACCAGTTTAGCTCTGTACTTAGCTAAAATTAAGTTATTATCAGACAATCATATTCGATACCTATGGTTTGCAAAGTATATAGAGATTTTCTACTCAGAACATCTGTAACTACCTTCGTTCTTTCCAAGTGATATGCAATTATCAAATCATAATCTTTCAACATTTCAACCATATACACTATCTCAGATTCAAATCTTTTAGCAACATCAGATACTTCAAACTTTTATAATCGGTGAATATATGACATTTTTCACCAAACCAGTAATGTTGTCCGATTTCAATACAAAACCAATGGCCGTCAATTCTAGATCATATATCGAGTAATTTTTTCCATGTGAATTTTTTTAACTGTCTGAAAGTACAGGCTATTACCTTGCCTTACTGCATCAAAACACAATCTAATCCCATTCAACAATACATCCCTGTAATAACAAACTCCTTACCTGATTCAGGCTGAATAGAATTAATACTTTGGTCAACAAAGCTTCCAACTGGTCAAAACTTTTCTGATATTTATCGGTCCATTCAAACCTTACCTTTTTCTGTAATAACTAGATCATCAATATATCTATTTCAATTATTAACATTGAAGTTTTGAATTTTTCCAAAGCCACAACATTGAACCTAGTATTAAATATTAGTAAAATAAGTATTTTTAACACATTTTTTAGTGTTAGTGATCTATTAGGATGACATGGGCCTTAGGTAGTTCTAATTTATTAATTTGAGTGTGCAGGAGGTTTGTCTCCAGGCCTAATGGACGTAGAAACTTAGGACAAGTGTTGCACAAGCTTCCTGAGCCACTAAAAGAGGAAATGGATCTAAGAGCCCATAGAAAGCATGTCAAATCGCGCCATGCAATGTCTATGGTGCGACATAGGACCTAACATTAGCCTAAGTCCTTCAAGGTTATTTTTTGTTTGCACAATCAAACCTATACAAAGACCTAGGATGTTTTGATGACCTAATTAGGGCTTCTAACACTTCTATAAATAAGACCTTAGGGGTTTGATATAACTAGGTTATCTTGGATGCATATAAAAACCTAGTAGTTTAGGAGTAGTTTTAGTTTAGTTTCCTCTTTGATTATCTAAACTTTTTTGTTCTTTTTTCTTGGAATCAGTTTTTATCCAAGATCTCTTTTATAATATTGAAGTATTTCAGTTTATTTTTTATGGAAGCGACGATATTTGTTATCCCAATTAAGATATTTACTACTCTGTGCTCCCATCAATATCAAAAAAAGATTATTTCTTTATCTCTTTTCTCTTTAGATTTAGTTGTGTTTATTTACATGTTTATTTCAATTAAGATTGAGATTATGAATATCATGAGTAGCTAATTACCTTAAAGGAGATTAACGAGTAGATGTGGGAGTGCCTAACGAAAGATTCATGGTTTCTTATAGAATTAGTTGGTATAAATTACGCGTTCTTAAACCTTAGCCTTGACAACACTAGGAAGTAATCAAAGGTTAAACGAGGTCAGGAGATAGTTTATCAAGTAAATCGTGATTTATACTGGTTGAGAAATTTAGGTCAGGAGATAAGCGAGTATTGGCTAATTAATTAATCAGTTAGAGGCTAGGAGGTAATAATTGGTTAGTTAATAGCTAATTCACCCTAAACTCGAATCTGAAGTTAATTACAACCACTGAAATGAGTTAATCTTCCTGATTGTTTTAATTGATTTAGTTGCTTATTTATTTTATTATTTATTTATTCTAGTTATCTATTTTTTAATATTATCTATTTTATGATTTATCCTTAAAAAGAATTTTACTATTTAGACCTATTATTGTAAAGATATTTTCAATAGATTTAATTCATCCTCCCTTGGGTACGATTCTCGGAATACTTCTATGTGTTCTGTTGTAACACAGTACTTTATTACAATTTGACTCGTATATTTGCTAACACTGCTACTTTATTTCTTATATTTTTGGTGTAGTATTTTCCAGTCAAACGTTGCATGTTTGGCAGTGGTCAATTACTTGTTCATCGAATTCTCAACTTCACAGTCTCAAACCTCACAATCAGTACCCCATGTAGAGTTTCCTCAACTTTCTCTTCTTCATAACATCTATAGAAGATGATCTAGAAGAGAATAAAAACAAACAGAAATGAGGAGAATTCTACCTCTAGAATAATACTCCTTACACATATATAACCCTCCACACATGGTTATCAAAGTCTCAAATAACCATCCATCAATAATCATTCTACCTCCTACTAAAGAACTAGTCGATTCCAACATAAGTAAACCAAAATTGAGATCTAACTATTTACCATTCAACCACTAATATTTCGAGATTTTCAATAGTCTACCAAACCTACAAATTCTTTCAATCAACTACCAATCTTTCTTGATTTCAAGGCCTTAACAAAAACTGAGTGTGACAATATATATTAGTGGAATATGATGGATGAATCCACTAATTCATGATTAAAGACTAATTAGATTAATTTAATTAAATCAAATTAATTAACACCTAAACCTGGTATAAAAGACAAATATAAGTGGGCTTTCATTCATCTTCTTCATCTTTCAACCGGCCGAAGCTTAAACACCTAAGGGAGAAGCCATTTTTAAATTTTACATTCGGTCCTCAATTGTAAGTCAATTCCGAGTCATTTTCTTGTAATTTTTATATTTTTGATCTCATGGAAGCTTGATTTAGCTAGCTTATGTACCAATTTGCAAAAATTTTAAAATTTCTAAAAGTTTCCATTATTAATTTCTTGAATATTTTTGTGTTAAATTGATAGATTTTAAGCTTAAAAATGAAAAAATACTAAATTGTAAGGACTAATAATTAGTTTTTTGTAATAAGGACTAAAGTGAATAAATTATGAAATTGATGTGAAATTTCTATAATAATATATAGTAGAGGGTCTATAATGGATTGATCGAGATAGGTTTTGAAACCGAATCTCAAATTTGAGAGACATTGTTATTTCGATTTTAGGGACTAAATTGAATAAAATGTAAAAATTAAAGGGAATTTTGAAAATAGAATTAAATAGGTTCATGCATATCATGGAATGATATAAAAAATTTTGGAATTGATGAATTGTCTAAAATAATTATTTAGATCAAGAATTGAATCAAATCATAGATAATCGAGGAAAAGGGAAAAATTATCGATTAGTCCTTGAGGATTCAATTTGTTTGTTGTTTTGGCCAGGTAAGTTCATATGGTATATGTTATTTTAGGTTTTCATGTATTCGATTTTATATATGTGTGCTTTATTTTGAGTTGATTGTGGTAAATTGGTATAAATGTGACAATTGGACTAAATTGTAAAGAAATGTATATATGTGTCAAATATTTCAGGTAAACTTAATAAAGGTTAGGATACAATTAACATGTCAATAGGGTCTTGCGCACACTTGTACAGATTGATGACAGAGGTTATCGAGATCCAGCATTTATTGCGGACTAGAAGATACATATGACACAGGTTGAGCCTAGACTGGTAACTCGATGTCATTTTAAAGGTTTAGCCTGGACGAGTAACCAAATATGTATAATGTCATCTTAATCAAGCAATCAAATGTGTTGTTATAAAGGTTTAGTCTAGACTGGTAACCTGACACGAATATATATTCAACTTGGACGAGCAATTTTTGTATCGAAGATACATGTGATACAAGTTTAGCTTGGACTGGCAACTTGATGTCATTTTAAAGGTTTAGCCCAAACGAGTAACCTGACATGTATATTTTCAGTTTGGACAAGCAATCAAATGTGTTGTTATAAAGGTTTAGCCTCAAGTTGTAACTTGACACGAGTATACTTAGCTCGGACGAGCAACTAGAGTAATAGATATACATGTGTATCTGAGTCTATTACTATGGTTTATCGAGCGATACAATTATATGAAACAAGAAATTGAAAGGACACAAAATGATTTCAAATGATATATTATTGGATTATTTGAGTATTAAGCCTTTGGTGTATATATATATATATATATGTGATTATATTACTTTCAAATTGAATGAGATTTAAGTTTGTTACTTATTGTGACATGAAATAGCATCTTAGATACTTATGATATTACATGGTTTGATTATATGTTAAACTCACCTTATTGATGTTCTGTTTTGCCATGACTAGCCAACTATTATGGTGCATAATGTATTTAATTGAAAAATAAGGTAAGTTGTTCTTTAATACCTATGAACTTACTAAGTGTTGTATATGCTTACCTTGTTCGTATTCCATTTCCCTTGTAGATCATCACCTTGCGGACGCGTCAAGCCGAATCGACTCGAAGCCTACACTATCTTATCACTGATTTGGTAGCTTTTTTATCACTTTGAGTCAAGGAATTGTGGCATGTATATAAGTTTTCTTAATGTTATCCTTAATGTATATAAGATTTTATAAGTTAAATGTGGTGTTGAACTTGATTTATGTGAATTAGATGCTGGTTTTTCTAAATGGTTTAGAAATTGCATGATTTGGCATTTGTGTTGCCCTGTTGAATGGTTATACCTTGACTTATATGTTTAAGGCGTGTATGGTATATAAATTGGCATGTTTCAAAATGGTTTGGTATAGGTAAATGCTTGGCATTTGGATAGATGAAATGCTAAGTTTAACAGTTAGATAGGTAATAAATGTTGTTAAGAAGTTAGATATGGTCATTTGAACTTAATTGATATGTTATTGGAGAGTTTTGATTCAAATGAAGTTTGTAATTGTACAAGTAGTTGAGTTTGTCTGGAGTAATGAAATAAGTACCAAATGGCTCAATTTTTACCAAAAACAAAATCCACGTCCCTACAAGCAACATTCCTCGTTGCAACGTCAATCGATAGTAAGTGACGTCGCGTTGTCGAGTAGCCTGGTGTCATGAAGTGAAAACATGTTTGGTGACATAACGACGTGGAAGTGATAACGTCACATTGTCGAACATGAAATTTTGAAACTTTTCAATTTGGTACTATTTCGTGCTCGGATCAACAAAAGAGCTTTCATAAGCTCGATTAATACTCGGTTTTGATTGTTTAACATGAAATGGGTATGAGTAACATTGGATTGCTTGTAGAAATGATTGTTTGATGTCTGATTGATTGTAGTTGCTCTGGCAACGAATGTGGCATCTTGTAGCATGGACCCACCGATAAGGCCAGGCGAGGGGTGTTACATGTTTCCCCAATTGTTTTGTGACCCCCTCCAAAAGTGTAAACGTTTAGAGTAAAAATTGTGTAAACAAAAGTATAAAGAATAAGTGTGGTATTTGCAAGCAAATAGGTCAAATTGTAATATAGTTTAGTATTACAACGGAACACTAGTAAGTATTCCAAGAATCATACCCAATAAAGGTTGAATTAAATCTAAATATATTATCTACACTAATAGTTCTAAACAGTAATCACTAAAAATCATATTAAGAAAATTAATATTAAAGATTAAGGTTGTAAAATAAAAACTAGACTACTAAAAAAAAGTTAACAAACGAAAATCTCTCAATTAACATACAGAAGATTAACTCACCTTAATGGTTGCAATTAACTAAGGAATTCAGGTTTTATTAAGGAATTAGTTATTAACTAACCAGTATTACCTCTCGGGCTCTACTAATTAAGTAATCAACTAGTACGTGCTTACCTCTCGACCTCACTTTCTTGACCGAGATAAATCCATGATTTACTCGGTAAACTTGTCTCTCGACCTCGTTTATCCTAGATTACTTCCTAAGGTCGTCAATCCTAGGGTTTAAACACACATGAATTTATGCCAACTAACTCTATGGAAAAAACCTAAATCCTTCGTTAATTACTCCCACATCCACTTGTTAATCTCCCTAAGGATCTAGCCACTCATCGACTCAACAACCATCTTTTCCACAATTAAATTAATCATGCAATGACGCAAATTAACATAAAAGAGAAAGAAATGGATATTGTTTGTTTGATGAACTTGATGTGCTCGGAATCACGAAATCCTTTAACAATTATTGAGATCTCATCGTTTGCAAAAAAGAAATGAAAGAAAGTATAAAATAATAAAGACTTTGACTCAAATCAAACCCAAGTTGAAGATCAAGAAATAAAATTGTTTTAGAACAAAAAAAATCTAAACTAGAAACCTAAATCTACTAAAGTAAAACCTAAATATGGCTTGGAAAAAGCTCCCTAGCTTTACCTTAACTTAACTATTTATAGGCATCTTTTTAGCAGCCCTAATTAGGTCAAATACAAGCCTTAATCACATAAAATATGAATTGTGTGGACGAAAACACCCTTGCTTAATTTCTGCCCCAAGTCACACCTATGTCATGAAACAAACTAAGGCGTGTCGCGACACACAACTTTGAATGTGAAATTCTAAATTGGTTCGGTTGTGTTGGGACACCGAAAGCTTGTGTTGCGACTCGGTTGTCGTTCTTGATGCTTTTGGGCCTCAAAATAAGTATCATGCACACTCAATTAAAGTGTTAAAACCACTTTAAGGCCGATATTGGCTTAATAGGTCAACTAACTCAAAATAATGCATAAAATGCTTATTTTGCAATAATTTGAATCTAAGGTACGAAATGTGAAAATGCAATATAAGATATTAAAATCGTTAAGTGCTGAAAAGTACTTAAATTGCCACTATGATTTGTGGTAGGTCATTATGATAAAGAAGAAGGATGGTAGCTGGAGACTCTATGTGGATTACAGACAACTCAACCAACTGATCATCAAGGCCAAATTCCCTATTCCCTTCATTAAGGAGTAGTTGGATGATTTGGGCCATGCTAGGATCTTTTCCAAGCTAAATTTAAGGTTAGGGTATCACCGGCTGACATCTACAAGACAACCTTCAAAACTCATGAATGCCATTATGAGTTTTTTATGATGCCCTTTAGACTTACAAATGCTCCTTCTAGTTTTCAAGCTCTTATGAATGTCATCTTTAAGCCCCTATTGAGGAGGATAGTGTTGGTATTTTTTAATATATATTGGTGTATTTTACAGCTTGGTCTAAGCATCTTGTCCACCTCAGACAACACCAACTCTATGCCAAGCAAAGCAAGTGTTGTTTTGGCACTGCTCAGGTGGAATACCTTGTTGCTATGAACAAAACCAAGGTAGAATGTGTGCGTAAATGTCCTATTCCTACCTCCATCAAGGAATTGAGAAGGTTCTTAGGCCTCTCTGGTTATTGTAGGAGATTTATTAAGCATTATGGCATATTGGCCAAGCCCCTAACCAATCTCCACAAGAAAAATGCATGGGTGGGATAACCAATCTGTTGTTGCATTTAAGAAGCTAAAGGAGGCCTTAGGCTCAGCGCCAATGTTGATACTTTCTAATTTTCAACTTAAATCCTATACTGATACAGATGCTTCTGGTTATTGTGTAGAGGTTGTGCTTCACCAAAAAGGCTAACATGTGGCCTTTTTCAGTAAGGCCCTTGGGTTTGACACCAGACATTGTTAATATATGAGAAAGAGGTGCTTGTTATATTGTTGGATGTTAGGAAGTGGCATGCCTACTTGGTGGGGAGACATTTCAAGATAAGGACTGATCATTAGAGCCTGCATTTTTTGTCAAACCAGCTTGCCATCACTTCTTTCCAGCAACGTTGGGTTGCTAAAATGTTGGGGTATGACTATGAAGTCATATATAGGAAAGGTACTGGCAATACAGCAGTTGTTTCCCTCTCTAGAAATCTCTCCTAACTGATTGGGTAGATGTTGCAGATGATCGGTAGCACTGTTATCTCCAATCTGCTGACCAGCGTCCAAGCATCTTACAGTTTGATGCTAAGCTTCACAAGCTCTATCTTGAGATTCAACATCAAAACTCTTAGCATCCCAAGTATTCATGGGATGGAAGGTTCTTAAGAAGAAAAGGAAAGATTATGGTAGGAGATGATGGGGTCTTCAAAAGAGAACTATTCCAACACTTCCATGCTAGTGCCATTGAAAGGCATTTTGGGGTTCATGCCTCTAGAAACAGAATGGCAAGTCTCTTGTACTAGAAGGGCATGACCAGGGATGTCAAGAAATGGGTGAGAGAGTGCCCTACATGCCAAATGTATAAATTTGAAAATGTGGCCAAACCAGGGTTGTTGTAACCTTTGCCAATACCATATAGGGCATGGCCAACCATTAGCATGAACTTTATAAAATGGCTTCCTAGTTCCAAGGACAAGGATACCATCCTTTTGTTGGTAGATAGACTTACCAAGTATGGCCATTTTTTGGCTCTCCCACATCCTTTCACAACTTTCACAGTGGTCCAAGAGTATATGAGTCACATTTACAAACTATATGGAATATTTGATTCCATTGTATCAGACAGGGACAAAATTTTTCTCCACTACTTATCACCTTGAGTTAAATGGCCAAACTGAAGTACTCAATAGATGCCTTGAAAGATACCTCAGGTATATGTCTGGGGAGAGCCTGGTGACTGGAAACTTTGGCTCCCTATGGCCGAGTGGTGGTACAATTTCACAATCCACTTAGCCATACATACTACTCCATATGAAGCCCTTTATGGCTAGCCTCTACCATACCACATGCCCTATAAGGCTGGAACATTACCAATGGTCACTATACACAGAAGCTTGCAAAATTGAGAAGCTGCTAGGAAGTTGTTGTACTTTCATTTAAAGTATGCTCAAGATCGAATGAAGCAACAAGCAAATAAGTGTAGGAGTGACAAATAGTTCAATGTGGGAGATTTGGTTTATTTGAAGTTGCAACCGTATAGGCAACATCCAGTTAGGAGAATATTGAATTAGAAGATTTCTCCTAAATATTTTGGGCCATTGGTTGTTAAAGCTCGAGTGGGAACAATGGCTTATCACCTGCAGCTGCCACCAGGCTCCCGAGTGCATCCCACTTTTCATGTCTCACAACTCAAGAAGCATGTAGGAACGACCATAGTACAAGTTCCTTTGCTGGTGATCAATGTCAATACTCTTTGGGTTAAGAAATCAACTTGAATTCCAGATCATTGAATGGTTAAACAGGGACACCATATAGTTACAAAGGTGTTGGTAGAGTGGGCCAACTCATTTCCAAAAAATGCTACTTGGGAACCACTAGATTGGCTGAGAATTATTTTCCCTCATATTGATCCTTAACGACAAGGATCATTGCAGGGAAGGAGTATTTGTTATGGGGTAAAATCAAAAATATGAAAAATTAAGTGAATGGAGAAACAATGTGTAGCACATTAATGAAAACGAGGTGTTTTAAGGGGGCAACGATTAATACCGTTAGTAACTGGTTTTTGAACAGTTTTCCATTTCTTTTCTTCCCTTTTTATTCTATTACTGCAGAAGAGGAAGCTAATGATTTGGTTATACACACAAATTTTCCTCTTAATCTCTTCTTCTCTCTCTATCAATTCTTCTATTCTGTTCTTCATTCTTAACTCTCCTGGCTCGGTGTGCATCACCATGTTCTATGATTTGTTTTGTAGGGACTAACGAGATGATACTTGAAAAGCTTCAATAATGGCGGAAAAATGCAACCATTGGACCTAACTTAGCAACCTGCCATCAATCGTACAGTCAATCGGATCTTCTCATTTATTGTTGTTTGTTGGAGTTGCAAAATCTGATTCCTTTTATCCGTTTCAAGTTCCCCAACCCTTGGTCGCCAGCCCGTGTCCAACTACCAACACATCTTTTGAACGATAGTTTTATAGCTTCCTTAATAATGAAGTCACTCCCATCCGATGATCCACGAAGCTTCCTCTATCAACCTTCAATTACATTTTAAGAATAAATTTAATAATTATTTATAATTTATAATAATTATTATATTTTTTTGTAATGGCCCGAATTTTTGGGCCTAGTAGAATTGGGCCTATTGGGCCTTGGGTATGGGAGCGTTTAAAATTTTTGAGAATAAGAGAACGGCACTAACGCAAGTTTGACCTATTGGGTGAGTGATTTTGGAAGGTTAGGGGGCTTCCATGAAGTCCCGGGTTCAACCCTGGGCTTTAGGAAAAGTTTTGGTTTTAGGTGAATAAAACCCTGGGAGTAAGTAAGTAGGCTTTAGGAATAAATTGTGGGAAAAAAATGACACAAGGAAGTGAGTGGTCTAGTGGCAAGGCGTCATTAAGGTTGCAAGGGAGCGTAGGCTCAAGTCTTGGCGCTTGCAATTCATTTTGATTTCCTTTTAAGTGAAGTTAGACTCAGGCCCATAGGCTTATATTTAGTTGTACATGTTTTAAGTCACAAGAGATCTTGTGTTGTGGTGGCATGTAGCGTCTGGAGCATAGGAGAGGGCTTGGGTTCGAATCCCATTGCAAGCAAAAAGGGATATTTATTTTGCTAAGTTGGGACGGCAGGTGGTTGTGATGGAATTAAACTCTGCTGAAGGTGAAATCCCACATCAGGAAGCTAGCATGAGAGTAGGCGAGAAGCTGGCTTTAAATAGAGTGATCTATAAGGAGAGTAAGCATACCTTGGTTGGCGTTTGGGCATAGGAGTGTTCCGAGAGCGGATTAACTCCAGATTCCTATCAGGTGTGTATTTCGCACTATTCTAGCTGTAGAGCGGCAAAAGCCGAAAATGCCAGTCACAAAAGCGTACGAGCGCACGTGTGGGAGCTTCGACGCGATAGTTGAGGCCATCATGAGTGTTCTTATGGGTTTAGTCTGTTTGGGCCACGATAGTCCGAAAGGGGCCATGTGGGGCCAATGGGCCCGTGGGCCCATATGAATAAATTGTTTGATTGTGTAGTAGATATTGGACTAGTCTTTGTGTATCTCATATCTGTGGCTAGATTTGGGCTAAATGGGCCACACGAGCGTATGGGCCCATTTGGGCCAAGAATAGGCCCTAGGCCCATTCACATCATTATCTCTGTTTAGAATACCTTGGTTTACACAATTACTGAAATACCCTTAGTTTAAAAAATTACTGAAATACCCTTAGTTTACCAAATTACTGAAATACTTTTGGTTTACAAAATTATTGAAATACCCTCGACTTCTAAAATTACCGAAGTACCCCCAGTTTGTAGAATTACTAAAATACCCTCAATTTGCAAAATTACCAAAATTCCCCCAGTTTTTGAAATTATCGAAATACCCCCGATTTGTAAAATTATCGAAATACCCCGATTTGTAAAATTACCGAAATACCCTCAGTTTGTGAAATTATCGAAATACCCCCAGTTTGTAAAATTACTAAAATACCCCCGGTTTGTAAAATTATTGAAATACCCCTATAAGATAGAATTACTGAAATACCCCTGTAAGGTAGAATTACTGAAATACCCCTGTAGAGTAGAATTATCGAATTACCCTTGTAGGGTAGAATTACCGAAATACCCTTATAGGGTAAGATGACTATTTTGCCCTTGTGGGTAAATGACTGACCTAGACTATGAGTTGACTAATTTGACTGTGGTTGCATGACCGATATGCTTTTATTACATGTTTAAATGATTGTTACTGAGCATGGCCATTTTGCATACACGTGCAATTATTGAGCATGACATACACGACATATTGCATGGGGTTGGGACATTGATACGGAGGAAGTTCTGATAGGGTCGCACGGGTCGCATGACGACTGTGGATCCAGTATTGATCTGTTAAGGTCGCACAGGTTGCATGACGACTGTGGACCAATAGACGGCTTAAAGCCGCATAATCTGATTATGGCTCTATGCCAACCTAAATATGGCTCTGTGCCATCTTGATTATGGCTTTGTGCCAATCGTATTTACCAGTGGCTATGTGCCTAACATATATACCGGTGACTCTGTGTCGATAATATTTACCCAAGGCTGTGTGCCGATTATGAGACCGTTACTGAAGACTTAAAGCCGCATAAATACTAACATGTTGTGATTTTGGTTAGTGCCGCAACCGGTGCTAACATTGGGAGTGTAGGGATGGCGTGGGTCATTTATTCCCTGCAGGTAGTGCAGGGATGGACGGAGGCAAGTGCAGGGTTGGATGGGATGGGTTAGCATGCAACACACATTATGCATATGGAATTGATTCTGATATGGGCTAGGCCCAACTGTTACTGATATGGAGAATGGGCTAAGCCCAATTGATTCTGATAAGGGCTGAGACCCGAGTGAAATTGTATTGGGCTTAGACCCACACACATTGTTCTATTACTGTAATTGGGGTCTGGCCCAGACTGATTCTGAATTCTGTCTGTTTTACTAACTATTTTAGTTAGGAAGGGATTACACACTGAGTTTTCGTAAACTCACCCCATTTTAACTGTGCAGGTAATCCCCAGCCTTAGACGTATCAGAGCTGCGATGGACTCGAGAAAGACCACACACTGCTTATGCTTGCTGTTTTGATTATTTACTTTCAAATATTTTGATTTGGGTTATAATAAGGCCTCTATATTTTTAACTTATTATTTGTGATATTTATTTATGATGTTTTATAACTGCTGCAAGTGGAATACGATTTCCAAAACGATAATTGTTTTCAAAACACTACGTTTTCGCAACGTTTTCAAAATGCTTCTGCAACTCAATTTTTAAACATCACGTTTTCGTAAATTGTTTATTTTAAATATGCTTTCGCAACAGATAAGTTTTTAAAAGTAATTACGTTTCCAAGTGGATAACAATTGCTCTGAAACAAATTTTCACAACAAGAAATATGGTTTCAAAAAACACTTCCATGTGACACGCCAGATTCGGGCCTAACTTCTAGGCCGGGTTTGGGGTGTTACATTTTTATATTTTTTTTATAACTACAATTGTGTTCATATGTTTTATGACCTAAGTCTAGTCCTATTGAGAGTGATATTTAGGTAAAACATTTCCAAAAATGTTTACTTTAAATACTTATTAAAGAATCACATCTAGATGTGATATTTTAAATAATTATTTTAAAATTTATTTATTTAAAGTTTTATTTATTTTTTAGAAATATTTTTACCACATCAACATAATCTATACGTGGTTGTCACATATCATCATCTGATTCATCTGTCAGCCACATCAACAAAAATAAATGGTTAAACTTGATCATCGTTAATGAAGAGGTTTAAGTAATTAATTTTTCATTTTTAAGGGCTTAATTGAGAGTGAAATTTTGTTAAAGGCTTAATTAATTTTTTTTTATTTTTCATTGACTTTTATTACTAATAAGCCTAAATTTTATTATATATAACTTTTAACTTTAAACCCATAATACCAAAGGCCCGGTAGCCTTCCAATCTAAAACGGGCTTCAAAGTGTCAACGTGTAGGGCTTAAGAGTTTCAAACCAATTGATAGGCTTTAGTTAGTACAAACGGGCCTGCTTTACATAATTGTTCAAAATTGATTAATTCAAAAATGGTTCAACAATTTTAATATATTGCAAATACAACTTCAAATGGCCCCAATTCTTATCACCATAGAACCGAACCGAACCAATAAGAAGCTCCATAAATGGTTGATTTTGCAGGCCTTCAAAATTCAACCAAACAAGTTAATCGCAAAGGAGTTTTAATTTTAATCTAAATGAATTTTGGTATCTACAAATCAAACATTTTTATTTTAGTGGAGAACTTTCTTCGTTTCTTTTCTTTTCTTTTTTCTTTTTTTTTTTTTTTTTTGAAAAATGTAGTTTTATTAAGAACCGCAAGCATGACAAAAGGACAAAACACATGACAAATTGGTAGCACCTCCGGACAACATCGGTGAAACAAAAGCCAACGCATAAGAAAACATCCTAGGCCATAAAAAAAGTAGCATTAAAAATAACTTGTTAGGATCGACCCGATTAAGCAACGAACAAGTAAAAATAGCGGAATAAATTGAGAAATTGGACACACAAATTTAACGTGGAAAAACCCCTCCAAAAAGGATAAAAAACCACGGGTAAAGATAATTTTACTATAATGGCAAAAGAATGAAGAGTACAAAAGATGGAGATAAAAACGAAACCCCGAAAACCCCCAAACAAAGAACCCTTAAAACGTAAACACAAAATTCTCTCTAAATGTGTTATAAGTTCTAATATCTAATGGGTGTATTTTCTAAGGTTGTAAAAGAGCCTATTAAATTCATAGGTCAAATAATAATAAAATAATCTAAACTAATCAGTGTTTGATTGAAACAAATAAACAGAGTTTAACTAGAAGATTACTTCTCAAATTTGACTGAAATAGGAGTCATAATTAACAAATCTCCACCTTGACTCATATTTCTACAATGTCATCTTTGCCAAAGCCTGCCACGAGCCTATCTTGAACCATGCAGGGAATTAACTGAGTCGAATCTGTGCTTAGAAACTGGAAGACTTCTAGCCTTCGACTTGTACACTGCCAAATCAAAACTAACCCGGGTTTGATTTTCACGAACACAGTGCCCTAACTTTTCAAAACCTGCATCCAAAAGAGAACCTCTCTTCAACGAAACGGTCATACATTTTTCCCTCCTATGACCAAGTTGCCTCCGCTCTGAATGAGTTGACTTCGACTTTGTAACGAACGAAGGACGTCCGATTTCACCGGTCACTGTAGAACCTTCCAGAATATAAAGACTGCCAGTTCTTTTACCTTTTAACAAAATGAGAGCTCCACGAGATACTTTAATGCTGCTCGACTCAATGTTGATTCTGCATCCTTTCATGTCAAAAATACTCAAGGAGATGAGATTCTTTTGTAAATCAGGTACATACCTGACATCTGAGAGTTCCTAATCGTCACATCGTGTATCCTAATTTTAACAGTACCAATACCAATTACCTTACTAGATGAATCGTTTCCCATGCACACAACTCCACCTTCAACCTAACTGTATGTGGAGAACCATTCTCTATTGGGACACATGTGGAAAGAACATCCCGAATCTAGGACCCACTCGGACGTGAGCTTGGAGTTATCGCTCGTTGACACTAACGAGAAATCATCACCGCTTTCATAGGCCAAATTAGCACCAGCTACATCTTCCTTGTTACTCTCAGCAGCTCTTTTCTTTCGCAATTTATAACAATCTGCTTTGACGTGACCTAACTTTTTACAATAGCGACACCTTTTGTCTCGTTTTTTTTATGCTATCAAAACGGAAGCTTGCCTATCTGCCTTGCTATCCAAATGAAGCTCATTGTCGAGTTTGTCTCTACTCAACAAATGACCCTTCACATATTCGAACGAGAGTTTGTCTCTGCCATAAATCAAGGTCTCCCTGAAAGACTTGTATGAAGGGGGTAAAGAGCACAATAATAGCATAGCCTGATCTTCATCGTCAATATGAACCTCAACATTCTTTAAGTCACTTAAAAGAGTAATGAATTGACTGATGTGATCTCTAAGAAGCTCACCTTCGTTCATGCGAAACGTAAATAGACGTTGTTTCAACACTAAACGGCTAGCCAGAGACTTAGTCGCATAAAGAGTTTCTAACCTTTTCCACAAGGCAGATGAGGTCTTCTCCATCAATACTTCCTGCAATACCGTATTCGCGAGGCACAACTGGATTGCAGACAAAGCCTTTTCATCAAGCTCTTCCCATTCTGTTTTATTTAGATTCTCAGGCTTTTTCCCGGTAACAACCTTTTTCAAACCATGTTGCTGCCATATCTGAATGGGCTGATCTATGAAAATTGAACTAGCTCTTGATACCACTTGTTAGGATCGACCCGATTAAGCAACGAACAAGTAAAAATAGCGGAATAAATTGAGAAATTAGACACACAAATTTAACGTGGAAAAACCCCTCTAAAGAGGATAAAAAACCATGGGCAAAGATAATTTTACTATAATGGCAAAAGAATAAATAGTACAAAAGATGGAGATAAAAACTAAACCCCGAAAACCCGAAAACAAAGAACCCTCAAAACATAAACACAAAATTCTCTCTAAATGTGTTATGAGTTCTAATATCTAATGGGTGTATTTTCTAAAGTTGTAAAAGAGCCTATTTATAGGCTAAATTCATAGGTCAAATAATAATAAAATAATCTAAACTAATCAGTGTTTGATTGAAACACATAAACAGAGTTTAACCAGAAAATTACTTCTCAAATTTGACTGAAATAGGAGTCATAATTAACATAACTTCATGGTTAAAATTTGGTGGGGATTAATTGAAGAGAAGATATTCGAGTTAAAACTTTTAGAGTTAAACATTTATAGGACTCGAGGAACCTACACGCTTTTATGAAAGCTCATTATAATCTTAGAGATCATATGGGTGGTTCAGAATGGAACAACAATTAACTTTCAATATGATAATTGATTAGCGTTGAGATTAGTGCGGGAATTAATTCAATGGCCGCTTAGACAAGATGAAGGCAACTAGACGTTTAATTAAATAAAAGTTAAACGGGATGCATCCAGGCCCTAGTTTATTTCTAACCCTATCTTGAAAGAATTGGTTGGCATTTTCTTAAGTATCCCAATACTAGAGTCAACCGTTGAGAACAATAGTATTTATTTGGGGATCATCAAACAATGATTGTTTCACGCTTGCGAGTGCGTATTCCTTATCCTTGAAAAATAGTTTATTTCAATTGAGCCCAAACTCTCCACTATAAACATATGTTTGGATATCTAAATCAGAAAAACCTTCATTTGGAAATGTGGCCTTAAGGTTGTCCTCACTAAATCTTTCCTCTGGCATAGAAACTTTCCGTTGGAGGATTTATGCCCACTTTGTACCAATTCACAAGAAGACATTCAACACCTACTCAAGGATTGCCAAATTACTAGCAATTTCTGGTGTTTCATCTACTTTACTGCCTAGGTGTTCCATCCCTAATTAATGATATTTCAGTTGAAAGTTTATTTTGGTTACCTATGACTCTTCCTAACTATTATGTATATTTTAATTGTATTTTAATGATATTTAGCTAAAAAAAACAAAAAAAAAAAAACCTGTATTATATGCATCACCTGTATACATACTTGGAAGAAATTGGATTTCATGATCAAATCATCTTTTTCAAACTTAAATGTTATAAAGGGAAAGAAAACGATTAGAAAAAATTGGCATGTTCCTCCAATAAACTCGTCATGTCCGCTATCAATGATTTATTTATTTATAATAATTTCTCACCCTCATAATAGTGCTAACCAATAAAGAAGATACCAATTGTTAAACTGATAAGAAAATCAATTTTTGTTTTACTCCTCGCTTACAATATTTCAAATAGAGATCATTTAATTCAAGTTATTCAATAAATTTTCTTTAAAAAATCTTTTTTCTCATTTTATGATGATAATTAAAACTAGTTTTTTTTTTTTTAGAAAATTAAATCTTCATTCTTTTGTGATTGTATTGCTGGCAATTAATACTTATTTGAATTAGATTCATTCACCTGTTCTGAGTACACCATACTTGAATCCCAACATAGTCTATAATTAATTGCAAAAGTTTACGTGTTGTGTACATGTGTGTGAAGCTTTGACTCAAAACTTGCCTTTGTTACTACATCATCACTAGTTTTCTGTATGTGGTTATTTTCATTACTTTAAACTCAATCGATGAAACTTTTGACTATTATCATCGTATTAAAAGTTGTGCAGATAGGTGTTGGGGTTTAAATTTAATTTTAATGTTGAGTTTGATAATTGAGTTATTTATTTATTTATTTTGATTCTTGATTTTAATTTTAATGTTCACTTTAATATCTAAACTTTTTTTAATTTGATACTTAAAGTTTTTTTATCCCAATTTAATATTTAAATCAGGCTTCAGCAGTCAGTTAGGTTCTTCAATTTCTTTTTATTTTAATTAAATATCTATTTTTTATTAGAATACATGCATCAAATATTTATTGAATTACTTTTAGCCTTGAATATTAAAAGAAAATGAGTAGTCTTTTTTGGTTCAATCACTAAAGGAGTTATAGAAAAGTTTGAAAGCAAATGGTTTGGCAAGTGAGGGAGACATGAATGAGAGGAGAAATCTACAACAAGAAAAGGTAGTTGGTAATGACGTGTAGAGCTTGGATTTGAGATACTTAGATCTGCATTTATGTTATTCATATCCAACTCTGTATAATAAAATGGAAATTAAAGTCTGTGTTTGTGTTCTGTAGACCAGAAAATATACGAGGATATGAAATTGAAATGGTGTAAAAATATTAAGAAATAAGGGTTTGATTTATTTTATCCTTTTCACTTTATAAAAAATTTGTTTTAACTCTTTATTTAAATTTCTGTCTCTTTTTAACCCTTAAACTTGTATTATTTTTTAAATAAAAAAGTTAAAGTTTGTTAACTTTGTTGATATGATATATATGTGGGCTGCCATGTGAATACTACGTCAACAATTATTTTAAAATTTTTAAAAATATATAAAAATTATTGAAAAATTAAAAATCATTATAATTATTAAAAAACAATAAAAAGTATAATTTTTAATTAAAAAAATTAATTGCCGATGTGTATACACGTGAATGCCACATCAACAAAGTTAACAAACACAATTGTTAACTTTCTAACCATTTTCGGATCATTTGACAAACAACACAGATTAAAAGAGACGAAGTTTAATAAGAGAACTAAAATAACTTTTTCTATAAAATTGAATAATCAAATAAATTATTTTACCTTTCATAAAATAGGTAAGCTATATTCATTTTTTTATTTTTTAAATGGGAAAATGAGAACGTAAGTGTTTGGTAAAAAAATTAAAATTAATTTTTAAATTCTACTTGCAATATATCAATTTTTTTAATAAAATTATGAAAAAAAATGTTTTCATTACAAAATGTGTTACATAATTGAAAATTTTGTAAAAAAAAAGTAATTTTTTTAACTTTATATTTAATTGATCAATTGACCTTGATTTGAGTTAATATAAATGAAAAAAAAATATTTAAACAATTTTTTATAATCAAAATCTGGACCCTTGTTTAAGTTGATGTGATATAAATAATTGGCTTAAGAGTGTAAAGAGGTCTAAACTTAAAATAATAATAATAATAATAATAATAATAATAATAATTAAGTTCCTACTTTTTTGTCCTTAATTGGGTACTTGAACTTTCAAAATACATTAAAAAAGCCTTCAAACTTTTTCAAAAAAAGTAATTAAGCCCCTGCCTTTTTTTTTAACACTCAATTGAGTACTTGAACTGTCAAAATGCATAAAAAAGACCCTTTGACCGTAAACTTTAGCAGTTGACCGTTAAAGTTAATTGTCCCTAATTTTCTTTTAAATTAAAGTCACCACATGTCACAATCACTGCGTCACATGTGACAAAAAATTATAAAAAATAAAAATTATAAAAAATTTTAAACTTTAATAAAAAATTTAATTTACTAAAAATTAGAAAAAAAGAATATAAAAATTGTAAAAATTTATAAATATCATAAAAAATTATAAAATACATCAAAAAGGCCCTTTAACCGTTGACCGTTAAAGTTAACGATCCCCAATTTTTTTCAGTTAAAGCCATCACGTGTCGCAACATAGCATGGCATGTGGCGAATAATTAAAAAAATAAAAATCAAAAGAAGTTATAGAAAAATTATTAAATGCTCCTTTTGGTATGATAATTTTTATAATTCTTTTACGAATTTTATATTTCTTTATATATTTTATCATTTTCTTATGAATTTATAAAATTTTATATATTTTTATATATTTCTATATATTTTATAATATTTTATGATTTTTATAATATTTTTCTAATTTTTATTAAAAATTAAAAAATTCTTATATTTTTTATTAAAATTTAATAATTTTTATAACTTTTATTTATTTATATTTTTTATCATTTTTTGTCACATGTCACATCGTAGTTGTGACACGTGGTAACTTTAGCTGAAAAAAATTAGGGGTGGTTAGCTTTAACAGTCAACCATTAAAGTTAACGGTCAAAGGGCCTTTTAGATGCATTTTGGCAATTGAGCGAAAAAAACAAAAGGCAGTGGCTTAATTGATTTTTTTTAAAGTTTGAGGTTCTTTTTTATGCATTTTGGCTGTTCAAGTACCCAATTGAGTGCAAAAAAAAAAATAGGGGCTTAATTGCTTTTTTTTTTTTTTGAAAAGTTTGAGGGCTTTTTTGATACATTTTGAAAGTTCAAGTATCCAATTGAGTGCAAAAACAAAAAAAAAAAAAGAGTAAGAGCTTAATTGTTTTTTGAAAACATTTGAGGGCTTTTTACACCCTTAAGCCTAAATAGTTCAACTTACATTTTTAAGGTTTATTAATCAAACATATTATGAAATTCATACTTCATATTTTACAAAATGTTTATTCCAATATACTTATTCCTTTACATCATCGAACCCAACATTTTTATACATGTATATACATATATAAAGGTTTTCATACATGCTCTTTTAAGTACCAATCCTTATATTATATTTCTTTTACTAAAGCACCCATGATGAACAATTTCTTTAATTTCATTAAGAATGAATTCATTTTCGCCACTTAATATATTAACGATGTAACAAGCCAAAACCGATTCTTTAGGAGGATCCAAGTAAGACGTGTCACTACAAAGAAATCAACCATCTTATAAATTGAGTCTGGCGTAAACTTTGAAAAAGCTTAGTGTTTGAAATAAATCCATTAATAAAATATGAAAAATAGAGTATAAGCCAAATGGTGTATAGAATTTCAGTAAGGTATTTTATTAACCCAAAAACAAAGTACTTTTAAATTATTCTCTCATCATCATGCATAATACCAAATAACAGAAGTCTCACAGCAGTAGGGATCATCTGGCATAGTCTAATAGAAATTCTTCCTTCAACAGTAGGCATGAGAAGGAAAAGGAAAACGAGGTAAGTTCAAAAGAACTTAGTGAATTCTAGAAAAAAACATATCAATAGCTATTAATACTTTAAGCAGGTCCTTTCAAAGATTCAAACACCATCACACAATTATCCAAATGACGAGTAAATACACCGACAGACTATAAGCAAGTTTACTGTTTCTTTTAGATTATACAATACGTCTATATGACCATGCAAACAAACCTTCTTCATGTTAGCAACATACCTAGATCCATAGTTAGATCCATATCATTCATTCCATTCATATTCCATTGGTTTGTATCCTTTGTCGTGATTTATCACTATGGTTTGCAACATACATTTACCCTACCAAAGGCTACACAACTATTTTCATATAGCGCGATCTGCTAGTTCAATGTGCATTCCATCAAAGGCAACGTAATGAAGATATTTCTTTAACATCATTTCCATGATTCAAAAGATATCATTCTTGTCAGAAGAAGGGAGTGGCTTAAACATGAAGAATGGTTCTTACACTTTAACACATACCTTACACACCTAGACTAACAACTTTAAACAACCATTTTTCAGGTACACACATTTCACTTTTGCAGAGTATTTACACGACATATAAAGTAAGAATACTACTAACATAGAAGTAAGAAGGAACTCACTAGAAATACAGCAAAGTCTAGATGGTAGGACCTGTAACAACCTATTTTTAGAGAAATCGGAATAGTGGTTTCGGGACCACAAATCTGATTATGGAAAGAAAAATTATTTTAATATTATTTTATGGTCTATAATATGATAATAATGTTATGTGAAATTTTCGTAAAGAAATTTTATCGATTACATGCTTAAATTGATAAAGGACCAAATTGCACAAGGTGCAAAAGTTGAGTTCTAATAGCTAAAGGGATTAAATAGCTATAGAACTTTAAATTGGAGGTCCTTATATGGTAATTAGACCATTAAAAATGCTTAGTCATTAAGGATGACGATTCATCCATGAAAAATAAAATTTAAGAAAAGGACAAAATTGGAAGATTAAAAAAAATAAAGGTGATAAATAATAAAAGATGAAAATATCATCATTTATCATCATCTTCCCCAAATATTTTGCATGGAAACCCTAGGAAAGAGAAAGCAAGCTTTCTTGGTCAAATTAGATCCGGATAAACCGAATATGGAGTTAGAACGAGGAAAGGAGAAAATGTCGGATTAGTAGACTTTATGTACACAAACACTTATTGAGGTAAGTTCGTATAACTAAATTATATATGTTTATATGCTTGAATTGAATGTTGTGTATGTAAATTGTATAAATGTCATAATTATATGAAATGATCACATATTCGTTAAAGCCCGATAAATGAAAGTGCCTGAAATAAATAATAATACCCGATAAGTGATAAATGATAAAAATGTTATTTTTATGCTTGAGTTGAATGTGAACATTTGAATTGCATAAATGCATAAATATATGAGATTGATCACATACCCGACAATTGCCTGATAAATGTCAAATTCTGTTTGAATAAATGAAAAATCGATGGATATGTGATTTCCCGAAATGAATGAGGTCCTGCATTTATTGCTGGTGGGATTTAGCTCGGACGAGTAATCCTGATATAATCCCTCTTGAGCATATGTTACAATTAGGATTTAGCTTGGACTGGTAATCCTAATTGAGCTCTTCTAAGCATATGTTACAGAAAAGGATTTAGCCTGGATTGGTAATCATGTTATATGATATGTGGCTCGAGAGTGTGTTTCCTGATTAAGTGCCCTAATGGGTACTCCTGAATATGAATTGACATATTTACTGATTTATACACTTTGTGTGTACTACCTGAGTATCCATCGGTATTTTCAATAATTCAACGGGTAAAATCCTGACATGAAAATAAATGGGTTTTTTACATGTATCTGCCTGAAGTACATGAAAATGATGTTATATGAAATATGGAAGTATGAAATTATGATATATGAACATGGAAATTTGTTTGATGAATACATTCATCTATGGGAATAGACTTGTACATCCCGAGTGTATCATCTGTGTGATTATCAATATTTCAGTTGAATAATAAGCAAAAATCTGACATGAAACATACTAAAATTCGAGATGAATTATTATAGAATGTATCCAAAAAATATGCTAATAATTTGTATATATGTTATATGAATACATGATGTGGAAAACATATGTGTATAAGAATCCAAATATTGTTGAGCTCATATATGTGTTTCTTGATGTTTATATGAAATAAGTTATTAACAAGGGTCATGAAAATATGTGTTAGGGCTTTGGATCGAATGGTTGATTGAGATTTACATGTTTATTTTTAATATGAATAGTTGGTAAGTTAATTACCAAGTTATACGGACTTACTAACCATTATATGATTTCTCTGTTTTATTTTTTTTCCTATTCTATAGTAAATCAAAAGCTTGTTGGATTCGAAACTCGACGGAGATCACTCACACTATCCATTGACTCAATTTGATATATAAGGTAAAACAATTGTGGTTATAATGGCATGTATAGGTTAAATTGGCCAAGGAATGGCATGTAAATATTTGTTAATGCCTAGCTATTGGAATGGCTAGTTATGAACATGTTTTGGTGTTTATGTATAAAAGAATATATCATGGTATATGTTTGAAAACGGTTGATTAATAGAAATCACAATGAGATATGTATGAATGAATTAAATTAGCATATTTGATACAATATACACAAATGTGAACATGGTATCTAGATAAATATGAGTATAAATTTACATGTATAAGACTTAAATTTTGGTATGAAAATGTGGTTGGTGAATATGATAAATTGTGTATAAGTGTTGGTGTAAGTGCAAGGCTAAAAGGGGTGAAAAATAAAGTTAGGAAATGGCTTTATTTTGTCCACACGGGTAGACACACGGACGTGTGTTTTGACCATGTGTGACACATGGCATAGCACATGGGCGTGTGGTCTAGCCGTGTGTCTCATGCATCTTAAATTTAAAAATAGAATGCTCAAAATTGAGCACCGGGCAGAAACACTGGCGTGTGTCTCAGCCGTATAGGTAACACGGCCTAACACACGGGCATCTGACTCGGCCGTGTGATGCAAGTCAGAGAGTTACACAGGGCAGGACACGATTTGATGTACGAGCGTGTCATAGGGTCACACAGGCGTGTCCCTTGGCCACATGGGCGTGTGAGCCCTGCATTTAGGAAAATTTTGAAATTTCATGAAAATTTTTCTAAGATCCCGATTAAGTCCCAATTTGATTCTAATGTTTATATTGGGCCTCGAGGGCCCATTCAAGGGACAATATGATTAGTACCGGACATGAATAGTAAATAATGTGAAATATCTGTAATTATTCTGTAAACTTTGGTAATGCTCCGTAACCCTATTTCGACGACGGATACAGGTTAGGGGTGTTACAAGACCTTTGCCTTTACCGCTCGGACCTTCTAGAACATCTTAAGCTAAAATATGGATAATTACAGTTATCAAATCATTACTCCATTGAATCCAAACATGCATGCAAGAACCATTAAAACAACCTAGAATCAGGAAGTTTCCTTTCTTAAATATTGTAATAGCTCGTTTTTAATGGTGTTGGAAACAGTGGTTTTGGGACCACGATTTTGGCCATTGAGTTAGTATTTTATTATTTATTTAACATTTACAAGGTTGTATAAAATTTTGGTTAGAAAATTTTATCGTTTAAATAGTTAATTAAGTAAAAAGGATTAAATCGTAAAGGTTCCAAAAGTTGATTACTAATAGTTAAAGGTGTTAAATGGCTAAAGAAATTTGAATTGATGGACTTATGTGGTAATTAGACCATATGGAATTTTAGTGGACGGTTGGGACAAGACATTACATGAAATTAGATTAAGTTTTAAAGGGTAAATTTATAATTAAATAATTAAGTAAAATTGAAACAAAAGAAAACAAGCATGTTGTCATCTTCCATAGCTCTCCACCGATTTTTTTTAAGAAAAGAAAAACACCATTTTCATAGTTTGAAGTTTGGCTAGCTTGTAACCTTGAATGTAAGTTGATTTTGATTTTATTTTTAGTAATTTTATATTTTTTAGATCATTGTAGCTTAATCTAGCTAACTTAGGGTCTAATTTGTAAAATTGTTAAAATTTTAGAATTTTACACATGAATTTTTATGATAGTTTATTAAGACTGATAGTTAAATAGGACTATTTTGCAAGTGATTTTAGGTAATTTTAAAATTTAGGGACTAAGTTGTTAAAATTGTAAAATATCATGTAATTCTTGTAATAAAATGATAAAAGTGGACTGTTTAGGGACCATATAAAATTCGGTATAAGGGTTTTTGGGCTAATTTGTAATAATTGTGAGAATTTTGGTTTTAGGGATTAAATTAAATAAAATATGAAAGTTTAAGGTAAATGTTGTTGTGGTTTTAGAGCTTGTTGATTGAAACTTTGGGATTGGTTGGGTTTATGCTGCATGTAAGTGTTGTTCAGTCTATTTCCTTGGTTACTCCAAGAAAAGTTTGGATGGTTGTGCCATGAAGGATTGTAGAAGTTGGACTGTGGTCTGTGCCTACTTCTATTTTGGTGTTGATTCCCTATGTAATAAACTGACTCGGGATTTGATGGACAATTCTCGAAAGAATAACCATCCCCACAATATACACAGGAAACAACATCAAACTAACTTGGCATGTAACACCCCCTAACCCTTATCCGTCGTCAAAATAAGGTTACAGAGTATTACCAGACTTTTCAGATTAAATACGGACATTTAAATAAATTAATTAGTATATATAAATTAATCATATCGTCCCTTTTATGAGCCCTCGAGACCCAAAATACATGTTAGAAATGAATCGGGACTCAAATGGAAACTCAAAGAATTTTTCGTGAAATTTCAAATCAAATTCCTAAGTGCAGGGCACACACGCCCGTGTGGCCAAGGGACACACCCGTGTGACCCTATGACATGCCTGTGTTTCAGGCCGTGTCCTACCTCGTGTAACTCTCTAACTTATCTCACATGGCCAAGCCACACGCCCGTGTCTCTACCCGTGTGGAGAATCCTAGGTATTCTGTTTTGAAAATTTTAAGTTGCAGGGGACACACGGCCAAACCACACACCAATGGGATAGCCGTGTGTCTCACACGGTCTGGTCACACGCCCGTGTGTCAGGCCGTGTGAACTTAAAATGAGTCTTATACATCAAGTTTACCAACCCTACAAATCTTGAACACCAAGCAACTCAAAAACCAATCTTTCAACAAATTCAAAACACATTCAAGAACATCTAAGACATGTCAAAACAATCAATATAATTACCTAACTAATGTGCCTGCTTAGGTACTTCACACATACTATCCAAATCAATCCAATTAACTTTATTCAAACCAAATCTAATTTCATACCAAAACATACAATTTTATGACTTCAACAAAACACATAAACTTATATGTAACCAATATCATCTTATAACATCATATACATCCACTCTCCAAAATGAAAACTTAGGACATCCTAGGTACATGCCATTACCAAAAAGAAATGTACTTCACCACAATCAGTTTGAGATCGACTTTGGATGCTGAATCGACAATTTGACTTCAATCTAACCTGCGCACGGGAAACAAACCATACGCTGAGTATGAACTCAGTGTTATTTCTATAATCCGAATACTTTTAAATAAATAACATAGTAAATATGTACACTTAATCTTATAAACACTAGTTAACCAATAAATCAAATTATACACTAATCACCATTTCTAAATTTTGGCTATCTCAAATAGCCTTTCTTACTTTGTTTCACAAATCATTTAACAATAATCATGTTCTTTTCATGAACTCATAGCTCATGCAATTTCATGCATTTCAATTGCACAATTCATTTCATTGATCATTCCAATTCATATTCAATATCATTCAATATCAATCAATCAGTCAATATATTTATTTACCCCTATTAACGCGATTCGGACTAGAACTGTAACAGCCCAATTTTTGATAAAATTGGAACAGTGGTTTCGGGACCATAGATCCGAGCCCGGAAAGAAAAATTATTTTAATACTATTTTATGATCTATAGTATGATAATAATATTGTGTGAAAATTTCGTAAAGAAATTTTATTGATTACATGTTTATTTTGATAAAGGACTAAATCGCGTAAAATGCAAAAATTGTATTCTAATAGCTAAAGGGATTAAATAGCTATAGAACTTTAAATTGGAGGTCTTTATATGGTAATTAGACCATTAATGAAAAGTTAGTAGATATTTTTGGATGATTCATCCCTGGACAATTAGAAAAAAGCTAAGGACTAAATTGGAAAGTGATAAAATTAAAAGATAATAAATAATTAAATAGAAATAAAAATCATTTTATATCATATTCTTCCCCAAATATTCCATGGAAACCCTAGGAAAGAGAAAACGAGCTTTCTTGGCCAAATTAAGTAAGTATTCAAGCTCCGTTTTTAGTAATTTTTATATTTTTGAAACCGAGTTAGTCTAATCTACCTATTTGGGGGATTAATTTGAAAAGTTATCAAAGTATAGAAATTATTTCATGGATGAATATGCTAAAAATTTGAAATCTATTGTAGAATATGAAAGGTTGATGATAGATAAACAACTTTTACAAAGTGATTTTTGATGAAAACATGATTTAGGGATTAAATTGTAAAGTTGTGTAAATTGAAGAAAAATTCTGAATTTTATAGAATACATGTTCTATAAATTTTATATTGAAATTTTGGTTAGGCTTGGAATAAGGAGTAAATTACATGAATTCCATTTTCTGAGCCTAGGAACGAAATCGTCATTAATTAAAAGTTTAAGGGCAAAATGGTAATTTTGCCTAAGATGTAAATTGGACTAAATTGAGTTTAAATTGTATTACATTGATGTTAAATTTACTCGTATAGATCCGGATAGACCAAAATTGAAGCTAGAACGAGGAAAAGAGAAAAATGTCAGATTAGTAGGTTTTACGTACACGAACATTTGTCGAGGTAAGTTCGTGTAACTAAATTGTATATTTAAATGCTTGAATTAGATTTTTGTATGTGAATTATATAAATATCATATATATATATATATATATATATATATATATATATATATATATATGACATTGAAAACATATTTGACAAAGCCTGATCAATGATAATGCTTGATAAATGATAAAAATGTTACTTTTATGCTTAAAATGAATGTGGAATATGTTTATTTAAATTATATGAATGTTATAGATGTATGAAATAATCATATGCCTGATAATGCTTGAAAAATGTTAAATCTTGTTTGCATAAATGAAAATCAATGGATAAAGGTGATTTCCCGAAATGAATGAGGTCCTGCAATTGTTGCTGACGGAATTTAGCTCGGACAAGTAATCCCATTGACCTCATTTCTGAAAGGATTTAGCCCGGATAGGTATTCTTGATATAAATCTCTTGAGCATATATTATTGATTAGATTTAGCCCGGATGAGTAATCCAGATTAAGCTCATTAAAGCATATGCTACAGAAAGGATTTAGTCTGGACTGGTAATCCTGATCTCACTTGATAATAGAATTTAACCTGGATTGGAAATTCTGTTATATGCTATGAGGCTTGAGAGTGTGCTTTCTGATTAGTGTCGTATTAGGGTACCTCTGAATATGAATTGACGGATTTACTGATTCGTACACTTTGTGTGTGCTATCTGAGTATCCATCGATATTTCAAATAAATTCAACAGGAAAAATGCTGACATGGAAAGAAATGGTTTTTACGTCTCTGCCTAAAATACATGAAAATGATTATATTTGATAATTGGTATATGGAACTATGAGATGATGAAATTTATACATGGAATTTATTTGATGAATATGTTCATCCTTGATTATAGGATTATACACCTTGAGTGTACTACTCGTGTGGCATTGATATTTTGAATTATATGAGTAAATTTCTAACATGAAATAATCTGAACTCGAGATTAATTGTTATGAAAATATACCTGTAATATAAAGATATGATTTATACGTGTTAAATGAATACTTGATGTGGAAAGCATATGTGCCTGGAAACCTGATTATAGTTGAGCCCATATATGTTTCTTGGTTTTATTATGGAATATATTACTAACAAAGGCAATGAGGATATGTGTAGGGCTTGAGATCAAATTGATTGAATATGCCTTACATGTTTATCTTGAAATAGAATAAATGGTAAGTTAAGTACCATGTTATACGAACTTACTAAGCATTATATGCTTACTTAGTTTTATTTCCCTATTTTTTAGTAAATCAGAAGCTCGTTGGATTGGAAGCTTGGCAGAGATCACTCACACTATCCATCAGCTTATTTTGGTACATATGGTAAATTAGTTATGGTTATAATGGCATGTATAAGTTAATTAGCCATATTGGCAGGTAAAAGGGTTGATTGTAATCTAGCCATTTGGAATGGCTAGTAAAGATTTGTTTTGGTAAAATTATAAGGTTATACCATGATGAATATCCATGTGTTTAGTGTGGTTGATTAAATTATGTTAACATGTATGTTCATAAAAAGGGTACGATTATAAACATGAATGCATGTAATGATGTACCATGTTAGATGTTAAAATTAACTTGATTATGATGCTTGAATTGGTTGGTATATAAATGGAAGTTTTGGTGTAGGTCATTGGCAAAGTTTGGGTGAGAAATAAAGCTAGAAGATGGCTTTATTTTGTCCATATGGCTAGACACACGGGTGTGTGTCTTGGCCGTGTAGGACACACAGGCGTGTGTCTTGGCCGTGTGGGACACACGGCCTGGTACATGGGCATGTGGTTAGGCCGTGTGTCCCCTGCACCTTAAATTTGAGAAACAGAATGCTCAAGATTGACCACACGGGTATAGACATGGGTGTGTGTCTCAGTCATGTATGTTATATGGCCTAGCACACTGGCGTGTGGCCGGCCGTGTGGCACAAGTCAAAGAGTTACATGGGGTCGAGCATGGCCTGCAGCACAGGCGTGTCCTAGTGTCAGACGGGCATGTCCCTTGGACCACACGATCGTGTGAGCCCTACATCTTGGAAAATTTTAGAATTTTGTGAAATATTCTCTAAGTTCTCGATTTAGTCCCGATTCGATTCTAATATTCGTTTTGAGCCTCGAGTGTCCATTTAAGGGTCGTTATGAATAATTTCGGTAAATGAAAAGAATTCGACATGAATTATCTGTAAATATTCTGGAAACTCTTGTAACATTCCGTAACACTATTCCGGCGACGGATACGGGTTAGGGATGTTACATTTAGTAGTATTAAAGTTACGGTTTTGTCGATTCTCGGACTGAACGTAGCATATGTGGAGTTTAGAAATACATGTCATTATATAACCTGTGATAGTGTGATATTCCCAGTTGTGATGAAAATTGTTTCACAAATAGACAGAGATGCTTTCTAATCGAGCTAATTCTGATAATTCCGAAAGAGATACTCAAGTACCTGAGTAAAATGTTACTTATGATGAAACAGAATTCAAAAAGTTACGGATAAATATTTTATAGTACATGAGAATGATAAATGTTATGTTATATGAGTATATACATGAAAGTTAAATTGTGAGGCTTTAAGATCTCCACCCCCTTATTAGTACAGTTATATGTAATGAAATTCATAAGATTTATATTGATTTAGTTCAGAAGTGTGGAACTGAAGAGTTCAGTGACTAAATGATAAGTAAAGCAGTTAAAACTGAGAATGGGTTAGTAAATAAAGATGGGTTCTAAAGAGAGATATCAGATTTTTCAGAAAACTATTTAGGATATGCAATACCACTATTAAAGAAAGAAGTTATTTATGAGAAATCAATTTATTCAGATATGGTATCTACAGAATGGGTTAACTAAAAATTTCTTCCAAATAAGCTTCGTGAGTGAGCTGAATGATGTGAGATTATTGATGACTATATATGTTAGTGGATTAGTGATTAAATTGCAAAAAACATTTGAATACAGCTGTAATAATCGGGTATATTACAACAATCTCTTCTGGGTATTTTATATGTACTGTTATTCTCAGATATATATGTAATTGTTCATGTTCGGATGCTATAATCATTATATGGAAAGGTTGACTAAACATGTTAATAGAAGGAAACTATTGCATGTCTGATTGGTTCATGAGTGGTATTGCTTTATTTTTCTTTGGTTTTCCAAGCCATTATTGATGATAGAAGACTTGATGATAAGATTCGTATGATACTATTTTCTACTTCTATTGACTGAAGTTCTGAATGGAAAATGTGCAAGTTACACTGTCTTTATTATGACTGTTTATAGTGTGAATGTGCAATATTACTCTTCTGGACTTTCTCTGAGATGCCATCAATCTTTTTAGTATTCAACATGGGTTATCTTCTCGGAAATTCAGTATAGCTTTGTAAGTTGGATTTTGTTATCTCGGTTTTCTTGTTATTTTATGGTCTGACTAAAAAAGATATTCATTGGTCAGTGGTAATTATACTTACTACTGTTATGAATTCTGACTTGATCATTACAATTTGGTAATATGGATCACAGGTTATAGAAACTGTATTATTGCACTGGTTGTTATTGGAGCCACCCTCGGTTTTCTTCTTCTATTTGAAAAATATTATTGAAGTTGAGGTATTGTTCCATTTATATTGTTGAAACGTCAGATCTATTATAGTATTATGGTTTTAACCTATCTAATGATTGTGGCCTCGGAATAATTTAAATCTTTGATATTCTTTTTAATTTTTGTGAAAGTGCTTTCTATGATAGCTACATCAATGATATGGATATTACAGAAAGATGTAAGATTTGAATAGACTGATGAAGTAAAGTTTTGACCAGTTGGAAGCCCTGATGACCGGAGCATCAATTCTGGTTCAGTCTGAATCGGGTAAGGAATTTATTATTACAATGCTACATCATTGAATGGATTAGACTGTGTTTTGATGAAGAAAGGCAAAGTAATGGACTATACTTCCAGCTAGATAAAGCTATAGGAAAAGAATTACCTGATATATGATCTTGAATTGACAATTATTGTGTTTGCACTGAGAATTTGGTAACAGTATTTGTATGGTGAAAATATCATATATGTACTGATCATAAAACTTTAAAACACCCGATGGTATAGAAAGATTTGAATCTGAAACAGAGTAGATGGTTTGAATTATTTAATGACCCTGATTTGGTAATTAATTATCATTCAGGAAAAGTAAATACAGTTGCTGATATTTTGAGTAGAAAATCTTTGTCTGCTTTATGAGCAATGAATACTCGATTGTTATTGTCCGATGAAAGATTAATTTTAGCTGAGCTTAAAGCTATGTTGATGTTTCTACAACAGATCTATGAAACTTAGAAAAATGATAATGAGTTGTAATTTAAATGAATACAATGTGAATTAATTTCTGATTCAGAATTTCTGGAATAGATCAGATAATTTCTGTTATTCAGAGACAAAGTTCATGTACTGAAGAATTTGGAGTTTATATAGAAAATTTTTACATTAATGATCACAATGGTACTGTGTCTGTTTATCTAGGAAATGATAAAATGCATAATGATTTGAAAAAGGTGTATTAGTAGCTCGGAATGAAATGTGGTATTTCTGAATTTATATTTAAATGTTGGATAAATCAGCAAGATAAAGATGATACTTTCAGGATGGTTATAGCCAACGACGATTTTGAAATGGAAATGGGACAAAATTTCTATAAATTTTATATCGGGATTATCCCTGTTTATGAAAAAGGAAGATACTATTTATGTAATTGTCGATTGTTTGATAAAGCCTACACATTTTATTCTGGTATGAATAGATTTCTCACTTAATAGAGTGTTTGAATTATCTGTTTTTGAGATTGTCAGATTATATGATGTGCTAGTTTTTGTATTCCTGATAGAGATCTACAGTTCATATTCTGATTCCGAAACAAGTTACAAGAAGCTCTGAGTATACAGTGACATTGTAGTACCGCATATCATTCTCAGGCGGATGATCAATTTGAACATATGATTCAAATTTTTGAAGATATGTTTCAGTGCTATATTTTAGAATTCGAAGGCAATTGAAAAAGAAATATTTGTCGTTAGTTGAATTCATATATAGTAACAGTTAACAGTCAAGTATAAAAATTTTATCGTACGAGGCTTTATATGGTCACAACGTAAAACTCTAGTGTTTGGGCTGAGCTTAGTGAGAAAAGATACATGTAGTTGGTTTGATTCATTAAAACCAAAGAAAGGTGAAAGTGATCTGAGACAATATAAAAGCAGTATTTGATCGTCAGAAATCCGATGTGAATATAAAGTGAAAAGAAATAGAGTTTTAAATTGGCGACAAAATATTTTGAAAGTTTCGCCATGGAAGAAAGTTTTCCCGTTTGGCCGTGAAGGCAAATTAAGTCTAAGGTTTATCGAGTCATATAAGATCATTGAAAAGAATAGGACCTATTGCGTGTTGATTGGTATTATTATCAGAGATCGACAGAATTCACAATGCTTTTCATGCGTATATGTGTTACGACAGTACCGATCGGACCCATCATCTGTTATTTCTCTGATAGATATTGAAATTCAGTTTGACATGACTTACAGTGAGTGACTAGTTGTAATTTTGGCCTGTGAAGTGAAAGAAACGAAAAATATAAAGGTAGCTTTAGTGAAAGTTCTTTGAAAATGATACGATATAGAGAAAGCTACCTGGGAACTGGAAGAAATCATGAGAAAGTAATATCTGAACCTCTTTACTAGTAAGATTTTCGAGGACGAAAATTCTTAAGGGGGAGTTGTAACAACCTAATTTTTTATAAAATTAGAACAGTGGTTTCAAGACCACAGATCCGAGCAGGAAAAAAAATTATTTTAATACTATTTTATGATCTACAGTATGATAATAATATTGTGTGAAAATTTCATAAAGAAATTTTATCGATTACATGTTTAATTTGATAAAAGACTGAATCGCATAAAGTGCAAAAGTTGTATTCTAATAGCTAAAGGGATTAAATAGCTATAGAACTTTAAATTGGAGGTCCTTATATGGTAATTAGACCATTAATAAAAAGTTAATAGATATTTTTGGATGATTCATCCATGGAAAATTAGAAAAAGGCTAAGGACTAAATTAGAAAGTGATAAAATTAAAAGATGATAAATAATTAAATAGAAATAAAAATCATTTTAAATCATCTTCTTCCCCAACTATTCCATGGAAACCTTAGGAAAGAGAAAGAGAGCTTTCTTGGCCAAATTAGGTAACTATCCAAGCTCCGTTTTTAGTAATTTTTATATTTTTGAAGCCGGCATAGTCTATCTATCTATTTGGGGAATTAATTTGAAAAGTTATCAAAGTATAGATATTATGTTATGGATGAATAAGCTAAAAATTTGAAATTTATGGCTGAATATAAAAGGTTGATAATAGATAAACAACTTTTACAAAGTGATTTTTCATGAAAACATGATTTAGGGACTAAACTGTAAAGTTGTGTAAATTGAAAAAAATTCTGAATTTTATAGAATACATGTGCTGTAAATTTTATATTGAAATTTTGGTTAGGCTTTGAATAAGGAGTAAATTGCATGAATTTCATTTTCCAAACTTAGGGACGAAATCGTCATTGTCGTAACAATTTTTTGAAAACGGGAATCGACTTGGCGTTTTGAAAACGAAAAAAACAGGAGTCGCCACCGATCTTTTATTTGGCGTGACCGGATCACCTTTGTTTTAATAAAACATTTTGATTTATTAAAACAATGTTTTTGGTCTACGAAAATCTGAGAAAATGGGTTCGGGGGTCGGTTACGTGCGAGGAAGGGTTAGCACCCTCGTCACGCCCAAAATTGGTACAAAATTGATTAATTAATGTCCTAATGTCGAAAGTTTGAAAGTTTCAAAATAAAAAGAAAATCGACCTTCTTTGGAGATATTTTAGCTTTCTCGAATTGCATATCAAGATTTCCTTGTTTCGGAGGAACAAAATATCACATCCAGTACGTAGGACACGATGATTTGAATCCTCGAATTCAAGACTGTCTCATAATTCCCGAGGCTCATATATCAAAATATCAAAAGGATATCCAGTTGTTTGGCCAAACGAGAGAATCGAAACCCAACACATAGAGCACGAGCTCTCAAGTTTCCAAACATAGAATATTGCCTTATTTTGAAAAACTTTTGCTTTTGGATAAAATTGATAAAATTATACACATTTGGGTAGTTTAGGATTTAAAGAAATATTATTTAAAACATGACTAAGATTATATGCGGCGACTAATGTTGATGTGACACAAACTTAGCGTAATGACGATCTAATACAAATAATATACGACATTGATATCATGAATCTAAAATATTAACATGCATGAATAATAATGATGATGACGAGACAATAATATAAACAGTAATAACAATGATGATCATATCAATAATATGAAAATACGAACAAACAAATTACAACACATGCAAGCGTATAATCACATATTTTACACTACTTAAACATCAACAGTAATAAAAACGAATTAAACAATTTTAAAAGAAATAGCACGTGAAATGATTCAACATAATTAATAAAAGGTTTTGAATAAAGAATACGTAAAAAAAGTAAATAATATGTGAGACAATTTATGATAATCAAGATTTAAAATCAACGATATACGTAAAGTTTAATGCTATACAAAAAAAACTTTAAAATAATTAAGTAATAATAATAATAATAGTAATGATAACACTAATAATAATAATAATAATAGTAATAATAATAATAATAATAATGATAATATATAAATGATGGTAAAATAGAAAAATATTTAAAGAAAACACAAAATATATATAAAAGGGTTAAATTAAAACGTAAGCTAGAATCTGGGGCAAAAGTCTGAAATAAAAGGGAATTAACAGACTTAAGTGGAGTGCGCGCGAATGATCGGGGACTGAACGAGCAAATAGACCGGAATCGCAAAACGTGGCGTTTAAAAGGGCTAAATGGCAAAATGATCAGGGGGCAGAGGGGTTGAACACGAAATAACCGTTTTAACGCAAAGAGGCGCGGATGCGGGTCACCAAGCGGGTTGACACGCGGATCCTACCCCCTGAAATGGCGTCGTTTTGCATTTTATTTAAAACCAAGATTTCCTTTTTTTTGTTTTCATTCTTTCACTGCTTCAGAAAAAAACAAAGACCTCTCCACCTTTCTCTCAAAAGAAACCGAAGAGGCAGCCTTCTTCCCCATTTCTGTTTTGACGCTTGGCGATTGGGCTTCCCTCCGTCTTTCCGTCGCACCGCCACTGCATCTAGCGGCCGACGGGGCATAGAGGTGGGTTTTAGACCCTATTTCGAGGCGCGGCGCTCTCTGAAACCCTCAATCGAACCTCCGGGTTCCGAGGTATTCCGGCGCCCAAAGAACATCCCTTTTCAGGTAATCCCTTTCCTATTCCCTTTTGAACTTCTACTCTGTTGTTGTATTTCTAAGATATTCGTAATACAACAAGACCCCCTTTTTAGATTTCGTCTGTGAAGTTTTGTTTTTTGAAACATCAAGAAATAACAGTAAATAATAAAAAGAAAAAATGAAATCAACCTTTGGTTTTTTGATTGCTGATAATGCGTAAGAAAGAGGGATCTGTCTTTTTGAATTTTTTTTTTTTGCTCTTTTCTTTTTTGTCTTAATGCCTCCGAACGGAACCCCTTTTACATTGATTTTTGAATGGCTTTATAGCCGAAAGACACAACTTATTTCTTATTCCATTGTTTGCCCCATGTGTTTCTGTCAATGTTGCCTTTGTTTCTCTATTGCGTGTTTTCCTTGCAGGGCATGGGCGAGGCGATGGTGGAGCAATCAGAGACGCGGGGAGCAGCAGACGAGGTGCCTTGGGGAGCTCGAATCGTTAGGGCGCATGGACGCGTGTGGATCCAAACAGGCGCGCGTATGGGACTGAAATGACGCCAGGGCGCGTGGGGAGCTGGAGCGGCGCGCGTGGCGCGTGTGGAGCTGAAACGAGGGGGCGGCGGCGCTGGAACTTGAACCCTATGTTTTTGGCTGTCTCCTTTAGTCCATATGGGGCTTATGTAAACTAGGTCAATTGGGCTGAGTTTTTTTCTGATTTGGGCTAGTTAGTTGTTTAAGATTTGGGCTGGTAGTTGGACATCTGAATTTGGGCTTTTGTAATATCTGTTTTGGGGATTTTTAAAATTGGTTTGTAAAGGAGACTGGATTGTTTTTCTTATTAGGCTTAATTTCGGGCTTGTAATTTGGACATTTGGACAGTGATTTTGGACTTTATTATTCTGTTTGTTTATTTGGTTTGGATTTTATTGATTGATGGGCCTCGATTATTTCTGACGGGCCTGGGCCAAAATTGGTTATCACAGCTGCCCCTCTTTGCTCATTGTCGTGAAACGAGAATAGAGCAAAGACAAAATAAGAACCAATTTTACCCAGTCTTAGCCAAGCCTTGACTTATTGGTCCTAGTCTTCCTCGATCATCTTCAAATCCGGTTGCTTTAATCTCCTCCATTGCTACTTTTGAGAGATATGACCTGTAGCTTCGATCCGCTAATTGCTCCACTGGGACTTTGATGAAATCTGAACTTTTCAAACTGCTTCCTTATGCTCGCAATATGGGTTGACTTTTCTTTTCCTTCTCTTTTCTTTTTTTTCTTTTTTTTTTCTTTTTTTTTTTTTGAAAAACAGAAATTGAAAAACAGAAATTGGAAATAGAAATTGAAAATACCTCCGCGTGTGTGACCCGAGGCCCGACTCACCTTTCGCATTATGAGTTGATTTTGAAAGACAGAAATTAAAAATACCTCAGCGTATCCCAAGGCTCAACTCACCTCTCGTATTATGAGTTGATTTTTGAACGGAAATTGAAAGACGAAAATTAAAAATACCTCGGCGTGTCCCGGGGCTCAACTCACCTCTCGTATTATGAGTTGACTTTTGAATAGAATTTGAAAAATAGAAATTAAAAATACCTCAGCGTGTCCCGAGGCTCAACTCACCTCTCATATTATGAGTTGATTTTTGAACAGAAATGGAAAAACAGAAATTAAAAATACCTCGGCGTGTCCTGAGGCTCAACTCATCTCTCGTATTATGAGTTGATTTTAACAGAAATTTAAAGACAGAAATTTAATACCTCGGCGTGTCCCGAGGCTCAACTCACCTCTCATATTAGATTTTTGAACAGAAATTTAAAGACAAAAATTAAAAATACCTCAACATGTCCCGAGGCTCAACTCACCTCTCGTATTATGAGTTGACTTTTAAACAGAGATTGAAAAAATAGAAATTAAAAATACCTCGACATGTCCCGAGGCTCAACTCACCTTTCGTGTTATGAGTTGATTTTTGAACAGAAATGGAAAACACCTCAGCATGTGACCCGAGGCTCAACTCACCTCCCGTATTATGAGTTGATATTTGAAAAATAAAAATTTAAAAACACCTTAGCGCATGACCTGAGGCTCAACTCACCTCTTGTACTATGAGCTGATTTTTTGCAATCAGAATTTCAAATCATATCATCTGGTGGGACTCGGATGTCTTCTTTTTCCTCGATTTGGTACAACTATCATCAGAGTTTCTCGCTTTATGGGTGTACCTGTATGTGTTATGCATGATGTTACCATGATATGCACGTGTTGGCCTTAAATGCTTTTATGCCTACATGGTTATGTCATGCGCCCTAGGCTTGTTTGTCATGTATCTCTCGTTATGACTTTCATGATGACTTGTATTCATTACTTCGATTCTTGACTTTTCTTTGAGGTTTTGTACCCGTCCTCAAGTTTTACGAGTAATTTGCGTTTCTCGTCTATCACCCTTTTGCCCCCTGTTGGATTTGTCCTTGCTTTGAGGCTCTTGTACTTACCAGATCCTCATCCAGGTAATGCTCAACATTCCTTTTGTTTAGAGTAGGTCATTTCACTATTTATCATTTAAATGAACCAATCATGAGATGTATGAAAATGGCCAAGTGGGTATGAAAGGGATACCTCATAACTGTATTTATTTTAAAGGCAACAAGCAAAGAAAATGGACAATGAATAATTCAATATAAAAAGGGAAGCAGGGTTCAATTGTCACAAATGCTCTAGATATTCGACGCATGAATTTTTCCACGTTCCTTCATCCTGGAACTTTTCGAGCGAAGCTTCTTGTGTAGAAGCTTTTGAGCCTCTGAGTCTGCTTCAAATATTATAATCTCGCCATTTAACTCTCTGTTCAAATCACATTTGCTCTTTAAGCCTGGATCTATTTCCTTAGGATGCCCTTCCGGGTTTACATCCTAAACCTTTTTGTTTATCAAGACGCCCTTTTCGGGTTTTCATCTTGATCTTCCCCCCTTTTTCTTCTTCTTCTTCTTCTTCTTCTTCTTCTTCTTCTTTTAAGCATAATATTTCTTTACGACATCTGAGTTCATTGGATTTGGTATCTCCTTCCCATCCATCTCAGTGAGAATCAAAGCTCCACCCGAGAAGGCCTTCTTTACGACATATGGTCCTTCCCAATTCGGTGCCCATTTTCCTCGAAAGTCTTTTTGTATAGGGAAAATCTTTCTCAGCACGAGTTCTCCTTCGTGAAATTCCCTTGGCCGTACCTTCTTGTCGTGAGCTGTGATCATCCTCTTCTGGTACATCTGTCCGTGACAGATTGCTTTCAAGTGTTTTTCTTCGATCAGATTTAGTTGGTCATATCGAGCTTGAACCCATTCTGATTCTTCTAGTTTTGACTCCATTAAGACTCGTAAAGAGGAGATTTCCACCTCGATGGGCAGTACAGCTTCCATTCCATATACCAGAGAGAAGGGAGTTGCCCCCGTGGAGGTCCGTACACATGTGCGATATGCATATAGGGCAAATGATAGCTTCTCGTGCCAGTCTTTATATGTCTCGGCCATTTTCCCAATAATCTTTTTAATATTTTTATTGGCTGCTTCTACTGCTCCATTCATCTTTGGGCGGTAGGGTGAGGAATTGTAATGTCTTATTTGAAATTGCTCGCACACCTCTTTCATAATCTTGTTATTCAGATTCAAAGCATTATCTGAAATGATTCTCTCAGGTAATCCATATCGACATATGATCTCCTTTTTTAAGAACTTGCAAATCATGGTCTTTTGTCACATTCATAAACGGCGGCCTCAACCCACTTTGTGAAGTAATCTATGACCACAAAAATGAATCGATGCCCATTAGAAGCTTTTGGGGAAATTGTGCCCTATAACATCCATGCCCCACATAGAAAAAGGCCACGGAGAAGTCATGACATGAAGGGGCGAAGGTGCTGCATGAATTTTATCGCCGTAAACTTGGCATTTGTGACACTTTCGTGCGTAACTGATGCAGTCGCTTTCCATCGTCAACCAGTAATAACCAAGTTTCATAATTTTCCTGGCCATAGTGAAACCATTGGCATGCGTTCCACAGATTCCTTCATGGACCTCCTCAAGTATCTTTCTGGCTTCAATATCATCCACACATCTCAGGAGCACTTGATCTTTTTCTCTTTTGTATAGGATGTCCCCATCAAGAACAAATCCCGCTGCCATTCTTCTGATTGTTCTTTTGTCGTTCTCATTTGCTTGCTCAGGATATCTTTGATTCTTGACATATTCTAAGATATCATGGAACCATGGCTGTCCATCCGCCTCCTTTTCAATGCTAAAACAATGCACCGGGGCCTCATATATGCTCATCTGGAGAGGCATTATTTTCGTTTCTCGGTTTGCTTTGAACATTGAAGCCAAGGTGGCCAGGGCATCAGCTAATTGGTTTTCTTCTCGTGGGAAGTAATTAAAAGTCATTTCCTCGAATTCTTTGACCAATTCCGCAACAAGATCGCGATATTTGACCAACTTCGGGTCTCTCGCTTCCCAATCTCCATAGATTTGGTAAATCACCAATGCCGAATCCCCGGATACCTTTAAGATTTTGATGTCTTGTTTAATAGCTGCGCGATGTCCCATGATGCAAGCCTCGTATTCCGCTATGTTATTGGTACAGAAGAAATTTAATCTGGCAGTGAATGGATAATGATTCCCTTCAGGTGACACTAAGACTGCTCCAATCCCATGCCCTAATGCGTTTGATGTGCCATCGAAGCTCATCTTCCATGATTTCTCTTTTGACAATTCACATTCTTTTTCTGTAATGCACATCAAGTCTTCATCTGGGAAATCAAACCTTAATGGCTCGTATTTCTCTGTCGTTCGAGTTGCTAGGAAGTCAACTATTGTGCTCCCTTTTATCAACTTTTAGTTCACATAGACGATGTCGTACTCCGACAATAGGATCTGCCATCGCGCCTTTCTTCCTGAGAGTGCAGGTGATTCCATCATGTACTTTATTGGGTCCAGCTTTGAGATCAACCACGTCGTATGATACAGCATATATTGTCTGAGCCTTCGAGCTGCCCAGACCAAAGTACAACAGAATTTTTCAATTGACGAATATTTTGCTTCATACTCTGTGAACTTCTTGCTGAGGTGATAGATCGCCTTTTCTCTTCTCCCCGACTCATCATGTTGCCCCAGTACACAACCCATTGAATTTTCGAACACAGTCAGATACAATATCAGCGGTCTCCCGGGAGTTGGCGGTACTAGCACCGGGGGGCTAGACAAATATTGTTTTATCTTGTCGAAAGTAGCTTGGCACTCTTCGTTCCATTCCCCAGGATTGTGTTTTCGAGGGATGTAATTCAACCTTCCTAGAAATCCTCTGACTTCTTTTTGTGTCGGTGGAGGTGGTAATTCTTGTATGGCCTTTATCTTGTTCGGATCAACCTCAATACCTCTCTCGCTGACGATAAAACCCAGTAATTTCCTCGAGGTTGCTCCAAATGTGCACTTGGCTCGATTAAGCTTCAGCTGGAACTTTCTCAGTCTGTCGAACAACCTCCTGAGGTTTCCAACATGCTCTCTTTCCCCCCGAGATTTGGCAAGCATAACGTCGACATAAACTTCTATTTCTTTGTACATCATGTCATGGAACAACATCACCATTGCCCTCTGATATGTTGCCCCAGCATTTTTTAATCCAAATGGCATCATCTTGTAGCAGAAGGTTCCCCACATCGTCACGAATGTAGTCTTCTCATATCCTTGGTAGCCATCTTTATCTGGTTATAACCTGAAAATCTATCCATGAAAGACAACAATGAATGTTTTGCCGTGTTATCCACCAGTGTATCGATGTGTGGCAAGGGAAAATTATCCTTAGGGCTTGCTCGATTCAGATCGCGATAGTCCACACACATTGGCACCTTGTCGTCTTTCTTTGGCACTGGGACTATATTAGCTACCCATTTCGGATATTTAGAGACTTGTAAGAAGCCGGCATCGAATTGTTTTTTGACTTCTTCTTTTTTCTTTAAAAGTATTTCGGGTCTCATTCGTCTTAGCTTCTGCTGGATAGGCTTACATTCTGGTCTCAGTGGGAGCCTATGGACCACTACATCCTCGCTCAATCTCGGCATATCCTGATATGACCATGCAAATACATCTTTGTACTCGTGAAGCAAGGTGACCAAGTCATGTTTGGTGTTCTCCGAAATGGTGGTCCCGATCTTCACTTCTTGCTTCTTTTTTTCACTTCCCAAGTTCACCGTCTCAACAGATTCTTGATGGGGTAGTATCTGTTTGTCTTCTTGTTCTATCATCCTTAGTAAGTCGGGGGACGAGACATAATCTTCAGCATTTTCCTCAGCTTCGAACTCTCCTAAACAAATAACTTGCTCGAAATCGATTTTAGGACTTGTAACAGGATCGTTCACGTCGTCGATATCTGAGCACCTGAAAGATAAATGGAAAAGAAACTATAAAGGAGCATCGAGGTATTGGAACCTACAAACGTGATACTATGGCATGATATGAGATATATATAAAGACAGGCTATGAAAAGAGGGAATAAATATGAGGCCAATGAGAATGAGAGACCATGACAAAATGCATCTTCATTGATGTTCATTTAAAAGCTGAATAGCCAACATAAACTCTTATAATAGATTCCCCTACAACTTAGAGGTATACAGAGAGTTGACATTGAGGATTACTTTGAAGGGGCCCTAGAAACTACAAGGAGATCCTCAGCGGTCCAATTGCTCGAAACAAATTCAGGAGGACCAGGGCGTATTTTTGAAATGTCTTCCATCATATTATCCTCTTTATCAATAACGTTTATATTGAAGTTCTGAAAATCCTTTTCAACCAATAACAACGTGTTTCGTGAATTATCTCCTTCTGGGTACATCATTCCTGCAGATGTAAAAGTTTTCGACAAAGGCGGGTACATTATGGGCTCCCATTCTACTTCCTGACCTGAGGCTCTTGCAATCCTCTTTTCCTGATCTTTCTGCAGCTGTTTCCTTCTTTGTCGTATATCTGGCTTGAACCCTAAACCATATCGAGCCTTGTGGTGTACCGGTTTTAGCACTCTAGCTATCCGTTGCTGGTATCTTCCTAAGCCTTTCCTTGCTCGGGCTCCTTTTCCCACCGTCAGTTTGATTCCCATCTTGGTATTCCTTGACAGTTTGGGCGTGGGAGCCCTATTCCCCTCAGCAACAAATGTAGCGTTGATAAACTCGAAGGAACGGAAGGAGTATTCTGCCGCATCTTTGTTTGCCTCGATGTAGGGTGCGTCAGTAGAGAGTGATGCGACAATGTCTTCTTAACCAGCGATCGTGATCAAACGGTTATCCATAATAAACTTTATTTTTTGATGGAGAGATGAAGGGATTGCTCCAGTGGAATGGATCCGGGGCCTTCCTAAAAGGCAATTATATAAAGGTGTGATGTCCATGACCTAGAACTCAACATTATATGTGCACGGGCCCACCTCTAGAGGAACCTCGATCTTTCCCATGACCTCTTGCCGCGTTCCATCAAATGCCCTTACTGCGGAATAACAAGGCCTCAGATAAGACATATCAACTGGCATCTTGAATAGTGTAGCCAACGACATGACATTGAGCGCAGACCCGTTGTCAATAAGCACATGCGGTATTATGTAGCCTTTGCAACCGGTTGTAATGTGCAACGCTTTAACAGAGCCTCTACCGTTTGGTGGTATTTCATTATCACTGAAAGAAATGAAATTATCCGCATTTAAATTTTTCACCCACCTATCAAGTTTTTCAACGGGTACATTGCTTGGCACATACGCTTTGTTTAACACTTTCAGTAAAGCGTTTCAATGTGGCTTTGAGTTCAACAATAAAGATAATACTGAGATTCTTGCCGGTTGTTTGTTCAGCTGCTCCACGATGTTATATTCACTGTGCTTGATAAACTTTAAGAATTCATGTGCTTCATCCTCATTCACCGATTTCTTAGTTCCTTGTTCAGATTGTATCTCAACGTCAACTTCGATATCATGTATCGGTAGCTTTCCTTTCTGGCTCGTGCCGACGGCTTTCTTCTTTGTCTCAACCACCTCAGGGGAATAACACCTCCCGCTACGGGTAAAATGCCCCACCTCGCTGACGTTTCCAGTTGTAGCTTCGGGTATGGTGATGTTGACATCGTATTTCCATGGTACTGCTTTGTCATCCCTGTAAGGAAAAGGAGCTGGTGCTTTGATTATCATCTTTGGTTCGGCTTCCCTCTTCTTGACCTTATAATAAATCACCAGAGGTCGAACGACACTATAAGGGATGGCTGGTGGTTAATCATCGGAGGCGCATACTTCCTTTTCCTCGGCCTCGTTCGTTTTATCAAAGATATTAACCTCCTTGTTGTCCATCATGTCTTGAAGTAACTCTTTGAATTTCCCGCAAGACTGGATGTGATGCCCTTCTGTGCCATGAAAGACACAAAAATTTTGACCCCTTGTACTTTCCTCTTTGGAACTTTTCTTCAACAAGCCCTTCTCAGTCATTATTTCCCATACTTTGCTTAAAGGTGTCTTTATTTCAGATACGCGATTTTTAACTCGACACCTGTCCTCCTTCGTCACCATGCTCACGTTCCCTTCAGCATGGTTAGGGAGCGGATTTCCAACCATATTATTAATACCATCAAATCATAAAATACCCGCATCAATAAGACCTTGAACCCATTTTTTGAAAGCTAGGCAATTTTCTGTCGAATGCCCCCGGTTTCCAGCATGGTACATACAACTGGCATTAAGATCGTACCATTTTGGGTATGGAGGTTTCAAGGGTGCCATGTAATGTGGGGATATTAGTTATTTTTCTAGTAATTTCGGGCACAGCTCTCCATATGACATAGGAACAGGGGCGAACTGAAGTCTTTCAGGATTGGGTTTTGTTAGTCTTGGTTCGTTTTTGGGCTGACTTTGGGCAAGCGTAGTATTTGGCGGGGATATAGTGAACGGTCTTTGTTATCAGCGGCACAGACGGGGTAAGGAGGAGGTGCTTGATAGTAAGGGTTTTGTGGAGGAAAATAAAAATTCGGCGGTGGGCGAAACTGAGGTCGTGGTTGGGTTGGGTACGGATTAGCAGCATAGTGGCTCTCGGTCCCCACCATATGGGTTTTAGGATCTTTTTTCTTTACAGGTACTGGCCTTTTCGAACTCTCAGGATCCTCCATCCTTCCACTTTTGATGCCATTTTCAATGAGTTCCCCAGACATTACTATATCGGCGAAGTTTTTTGTGGCATTTCCTACCAGTTTGTCATAAAATGGCGCCTTCAACGTGTTGATAAAAAGGACCGTTAAGTCTGTTTTAGTCAGTGGGGGTTCTACTTGGGCCGAGGCATCCCTCCACCTTTGGGCCTACTGTCTGAAAGTCTCTGTTGGCTTTTTCTCCATCATTTGCAGCTTTAGTTGGTCAGGCACCATATCGAAGACATATTTGTATTGTTCGCAAAATGCTGACGCTAGGTCCTTTCATTATCGGATCCTCTCTCTGCTCAGTTGATTATACCACCGGAGGGCTGATCCGATCAAACTATCTTGGAAACAGTGTATTAACAACTTGTCTTCGTTCACATGACCAAGCATCTTTCGACAGAACATGATAAGATGTGCCTTCGGACATCTTGTTCCATCATATTTTTTGAAATCTGGCGCTTTAAACTTTGGAGGCAGAACCAGATTGGGCACCAGACTGAGCTCTTTGGCGCTCAGTGCAGAGAAGACTCTAGTACCCTCTACCACCTTGAGTCTTTCTTCCAAGCTCCTGTACTTTTCCTCAGCATCGTAATCGTCCCTTTTTAACCTAGCTATTTCTACCGGATCATCCAAATCCGGAACAATCGGATTAGTAGAATTATCTCTGGAGTTTGATACGAATACACCTTGCCCCAGATGAGTAGGTGGTATGGGTCGTTGTTCTAGGCCTACCGGGTTCCCTTGAGGATATCCTCTTTGCGTTGCATGAGCATGGGGTGGCATGAATCCTGGGGGATAGAGCGAATCCTGATTAACTCTCGAATGGGGTTCTGTAATATCAGGACTCTGCGCGAGTCCTTTTCCTTTGGCCAGAGCCGCCAACATCTCCATCATTTTAGCTATTTGATCCTTTTGCTCTAGTGATTCCTCTCGGGATCTTACCATCAGATCCCTTGCTTCTTGCTTTGCGACTTGGCTAATCGTTCTTGCGACTCTTTCTCGGATTCTTTCCATTCTTTTGATCCTCTCATTGAGTTCGGCGTCCATAGCTCTAGTTCTTAGACGTGTCCTATAGGGATGACGTGATTCCAGATTCGTAGTGTCGTAGCTGCGGATTATACGATTTTAGCCTTAGTAAATGATTATGGCGATGTGATGCTAATGTATGCAATGTAATGCAAATGCATGGTATGAATGTGAAAGGTGTTGATTTGATTCAATTCCATTAGATAAACCTTACTAGAAAACAAATTTCCTTTCATAGAACGGACGACTACATATACGACTTTGCCCTAATGCCTAAATCCTTAACTTTCCTAATAAGCCAAGCTAAACTTTGGCCTCGCTCCGACCCTGACTCGTACATCAGACTTAACGCATCAGCCCGAACCGCCAAGGTTTGCAAATGATCGGCCACCTCTCGGATTTGAGTCATGGCTTCGCTCATTACATTGTCTCTGTTTCTGATTTGTTCTTGAGAATAGTAGAGCTGCTCCTTCCAATGTTCATTGTTCGCTTCAAGGAGCTCAACCCGAATTTTGCTATCTTGCAATGCAGTCTCGAGCTCTCCTATCCTTCCTCTCATCTTCTCGATCTTGTTCTAACTGGCTCTTAATTCGACTACTGAGTTGTGACTACGGTGCAAATGCAGTGACCTTTCTAATTCTGCTACTTGGGCACGTAACCTCTCTTTTTCACTTTGGCTTTCCGACAGGCTTTTTTCCAAAGCGTCCTCCCGTACTTGAGTATCTTGGAATTTCTTTTCCCACTGATCGGCTCTGGACTTTTCTTCTTTAATTTCCTGTCGCCATTGTTCTGATGTTTTGACCAAACCAGCAGTTCTGATGGACAGGCGTAGCCTCTTATAGTCCGTCTTTAAGCTATCCAAATCCTCTTCGGCCTTATTTTTTCCTTTTTTCAATTTCTCGGCCTTGAACTTGTGGATGTCAACATCTAACCCCAACTGCATCTTTTCCTCTTCTAGCTGCTCTATCCACTTACCTAATTCCTGGCTCTTTCTCTCGAAATCTTGCTTGATAATCTCTAATTCAGACGGGATTACTTACGGCTGCTCTTCTATTGGTCGAGCATTTCCTTGGATTGACCTTGGGACATTGTCGTTGATTCTTTTGCCCCACCATCGATCGTACTCGGGGGTCGCCATTGGCCCTATGGCGAGTCTCTTCATTTTCCGGGTTTGGGTCCATGCATCCGATATTTCACGAACTCTCTTCTTATAGTTGTCATCCTTGTATGAAAATTCACATTGGGCTAATCCATGTGTCGCAGGTATGAACTGCCTCGATTGATACTGCCTCATCACTAGTAACAGGGCATATCCGATAGCTCCCCATATTCCGAGTAAAGGAACCCAGTCGAACCCTCCACACCGATACAAGATCTCGTCAGTGATCATCCACGGAGCCTTCCATTCTATCTTTAACTTGTAGATTTTGGAGAATCGCTATCCATTTCTTTCCAGATAGGTCATCCCGCCTTGGTGTACCTGCTAATTCCTCTAGAGGAGAATAGTTCTCGAAAAAGACTTTGTATGAGACCTTTTCTATCTTCTAAAAATGGCAATGAAACCAAGATAGAAATAGCTGTGCACATTCGACGAACCTCCCTTCACCCGCTCTTCGGCAAGTGTTCAATGATCTGAAGGTTTCGGCTAAAATTGCGGGGACAGGTGTGACTCCCTTATCAAGTTTATCAAATAGGTCTGAGACCGCGTCCCCTACATGCCCTAACGCCTTGGGGAAGATGACCAAACCATAGATGCTCAGAGCGAAGACGTTGACCCTCTTTTTCTTATCAGGATGCGCCAAGATCAAGTCCCTCAAGTGTTTCCAAGGGATGCACTTACAATCTCCCTTTTGCTTGATCCGGGCCGTAATCCATTGCTCGCTCATCCCTGTAATGTTCATTAGCCTTTTTGAGAACGAAGGCACATTAGCAAACCTTGAATACGCCTTATCAGTTTGAATTCTCGGGCATCGGAATAAAGCTGTGTACTCTTCTATGGTAGGCACCAAATCCACTTTTCCAAAAGTAAAGCAACTGTAAGCGGGGTTCCAAAACTGGGTAATGGCCCGGAGTAGTTACTCGTCTACCTTGATATCAAGCAGATAGGGCAAATCACCGTAATTATAATAGAACAGTTGCTTGACCTCGTGCCCCAGGAATCCCATATTTCCTTCAATTCTCCCAGGTCATTTTGAGCCACGCTAATACGGGTGAAATCCCATAACTCTAATTCATCCCCCCTGTCAGGCTATCTCCTTTCTCTTGTTGTATCCTTTCGGACCATACTTGAACGGCCGTATTATCCTCCACTCTATCGAGAAACCCCTTTTCCATGTTAAGCTTTTCTATCTAGAAACCGAATATGGATCAACACCTTTTTATGATGAAATGCCATGCAATAAAAGCAAAACACAACAAGTTAGTATTAGGTACAAAAAGAACTTAAAATAAACAGGAAATGATCAAACTCCTATTTAAGGTAACAACTAGGGTTTACACGGCTCTACCTACAACGGGCTCTTAGGTCTTTCTATATGTGGTTCGGTTCTAAAGCAAAGGTACCTGAACCAGCAGATTCCTCGATCCTCACCCATTATAGGCTCATATGGACCGAGTTCAGTTCAGGGGAATACATTTCCCTATGGCTGCACGGAGATAAAAATCTTACAAAGACATAGGTACGGATGTATCCCGAAAGTGATCCACTATCTTGCACGGAGGTAAAAACCTCACAAAAGAGTAGCTTCTCACTCCCACTTAAGGGTGTGACCGCAATGGTCATGCAATGCAATGCCAAAGTATTTCACGAGACTCGACACTATAGCACAAGTAAATGCATCAAAGAGAAACACGATTTTTCAAAACAATTTTCCAAATTTTCAATCAAAAGGGCAAAAATCAATCAATTTACGGCCTGACTCTCAAGGTCCCCAGTGGAGTCACCAAGCTGTCATAACCATTTTTTGAAAACGGGAATCGACTTGACGTTTTGAAAACGAAAAAAAGAGGACTCGCCACCGATCTTTTATTAGGCGTGACCGGATCACCTTTGTTTTAATTTTGATTTATTAAAACAATGTTTTTGGTCTACGAAAATCAAAGAAAATGGGTTCGGGGGTCGGTTACGTGCGAGGAAGGGTTAGCACCCTCGTCACGCCCAAAATTGGTACCAAATTGATTAATTAATGTCCTAATGTCGAAAGTTTGGAAGTTTCAAAATAAAAAGAAAATCGACCTTCTTTGGAGATATTTTAGCTTTCTCGAATTGAATATCAAGATTTCCTTGTTTCGGAGGAACAAAATATCACATCCAGTACGTAGGACACGATGATTTGAATCCTCGAATTCAAGACCGTCTCATAATTCCCGAGGCTCATTTATCAAAATATCAAAAGGATATCCAGTTGTTTGGCCAAACGAGAGAATCGAAACCCAACACATAGAGCACGACCTCTCAAGTTTCCAAACATAGAATATTGCCTTATTTTGAAAAACTTTTGTTTTTGGATAAAATTGATAAAAGTATACACATTTGTGTAGTTTAGGATTTAAAGAAATATTATTTAAAATGTGACTAAGATTATATGCGGTGACTAATGTTGATGTGACACAAACTTAGCATAATGACAATCTAATACAAATAATATATGACATTGATATCATGAATCTAAAATATTAACATGCATGAATAATAATGATGATGACGAGACAATAATATAAACAGTAATAACAATGATGATCATATCAATAATATGAAAATACGAACAAACAAATTACAACACATGCAAGCGTATAATCACATATTTTACACTACTTAAACATCAACAGTAATAAAAATGAATTAAACAATTTTAAAAGAAATAGCACGTGAAATGATTCAATATAATTAATAAAAGGTTTTGAATAAAGAATACGTAAAAAAAGTAAATAATATGTGAGACAATTTATGATAATCAAGATTTAAAATCAACGATATACGTAAAGTTTAATGCTATAGAAAAAAACTTTAAAATAATTAAGTAATAATAATAATAGTGATGATAACACTAATAATAATAATAATAATAATGATAATATATAAATGATGGTAAAATAGAAAAATATTTAAAGAAAACCCAAAATATATATAAAAGGGTTAAATTAAAATGTAAGCTAGAATCTGGGGCAAAAGTCTGAAATAAAAGGGAATTAACAGACTTAAGTGGAGTGCGCGCGAATAATCGGGGACTGAACTAGCAAATAGACCTGAATCGCAAAACGTGGCGTTTAAGAGGGCTAAATGGCAAAATAATCAGGGAGCAGAGGGGTTGAACACGAAATAACCGTTTTAACGCAAAGAGGCGTGGATCCGGGTCATCAAGCGGGTTGACACGCGGATCCTACCCCCTGAAACGGCGTCATTTTGCATTTTTTTTAAAACCAAGATTTCCTTTTTTTGTTTTCATTCTTTCACTGCTTCAGAAAAAAACAAAGGCCTCTCCACCTTTCTCTTAAAAGAAACCGAAGAGGCAGCCTTCTTCCCCATTTCTGTTTCGGCGCTCGGCGATTGGGCTTCCCTCCGTCTTTCCGTCGCACCGCCACTGCGTCTAGCGGCCGACGAGGCACAGAGGTGGGTTTTAGACCCTATTTCGAGGCACGGCGCTCTCCGAAACCCTCAATCGAACCTCCGAGTTCCGAGGTACTCCGGTGCCTAAAGAACATCCCTTTTCAGGTAATCCCTTTCCTATTCCCTTTTGAACTTCTATTCTGTTTTTGTATTTCTGAGATATTCGTAATACAACAAGACCCCCCTTTTTAGATTTCGTCTGTGAAGTTTTGTTTTTTGAAACACCAAGAAATAACAGTAAATAATGAAAAGAAAAAAATGAAATCAACCTCTGGTTTTTTGATTGCTGATAATGCGTAAGAAAGAGGGATCTGTCTTTTTAAATTTTTTTTTTGCTCTTTTCTTTTTTGTCTTAATGCCTCCGAACGGAACCCCTTTTACATTGATTTTTGAACGGCTTTATAGCCAAAAGACACAACTTATTTCTTATTCTATTGTTTGCCCCATGTGTTTCTGTCAATGTTGCCTTTGTTTCTCTATTGCGCGTTTTCCTTGCAGGGCATGGGCGAGGCGATGGTGGAGCAGTCAGAGACGCGGGGAGCAGCAGACGAGGTGCCTGGGTGAGCTCGAGTCGTCAGGGCGCATGGGCGCGTGTGGATCCGAACAGGCGCACGTATGGGACTGAAACGACGCCAGGGCGTGTGGGGAGCTGGAGCGGCGCGCGTGGCACGTGTGGAGCTGAAACGAGGGGGCGGCGGCGCTGGAACTTGAACCCTATGTTTTTGGCTGTCTCCTTTAGTCCATATGGGGCTTATGTAAACTAGGTTAATTGGGCTAAGTTTTTTTTTTGATTTGGGCTAGTTAGTTTTTTAAAATTTGGGCTGGTAGTTGGACATCTGAATTTGGGCTTTTGTAATATCTATTTTGGGTTTTTTTAAAATTGGTTTGTAAAAGAGACTGGATTGTTTTTCTTATTAGGCTTAATTTCGGGCTTGTAATTTGGACATTTGGACAGTGATTTTGGACTTTATTATTCTGTTTGTTTATTTGGTTTGGATTTTATTGATTGATGGGCCTCGATTGTTTCTGACGGGCCCGGGCCAAAATTGGTTATCACAGTCATTAATTAAAACTTTAAGGGTAAAATGGTAATTTTGCCTAAGATGTAAAATGGATTGAATTAAGTTTAAATTGTATTAAATTGATGTTAAATTTACGCGTATAGATCCGGATAACCAAATTCAGAGCTAGAACGAGGAAAAGAGAAAAATGTCGAATTAGTAGATTTTACATACACGAACATTTGTCTAGGTAAGTTCGTGTAACTAAATTTTATATTTAAATGCTTGAATTATATTTTTGTATGTGAATTATGTAAATATATATAACAGGGAAAACATATTTTACAAAGCCTGATCAATGATAATGCCTGATAAATGATAAATGATAAAAATGTTACTTTTATGCTTGAAATGAATGTGGAATGTGTTTATTTAAATTATATGAATGTTATAGATGTATGAAATAATCACATGCATGATAATGCTTGAAAAATGTTAAATCCCGTTTGAATAAATGAAAATCAATGGATAAAGGTTATTTCCCAAAATGAATGAGGTCCTACATTAGCTACTGACGGAATTTAGCTCGGACGAGTAATTCCATTGACCTCATTTCTGAAAGAATTTAGGTCGGACGGGTAATCTAGATTAAGCTTAATAAAGCATATGCTACAGAAAGAATTTAACCTGGACTGGTAATCCTATGCATATGCTATAGAGATAGAATTTAGTATGGATTGGTAATCCTAATCTCATTTGATAAACGAATTTAGTCTGGACTGGTAATCTTGATCTCACTTGATAACAGAATTTAGCTTGGACTCGAAATTTTGTTATATGCTATGAGGCTCGAGAGTGTGCTTTCTGATTAAGTGCTGTATTAGGGTACTTTAAATATGAATTGATTGATTTACTGATTCATACACTTTGTGTGTCCTATCTAATATCCATCGACATTTTAAATAAATTCAACAGGAAAAATGCTGACATGAAAAGAAATGGTTTTTACACGTATCTGCCTGAAATACATGAAAATGATGATATTTGATAATTGGTATATGGAAATATGAGATGATGAAATTTATACATGGAATTTATTTGATAAATATGTTCATCCTTGATTATAGAATTGTACACCTTGAGTGTACTACTCGTGTGGCATTGATATTTCGAATTATATGAGTAAGTTATGACATGAAATAATTTGAGCTCGAGATGAATTATTATGAAAATATACTTGTAATATAAAGATATGACTTATACGTGTTAAATGAATACGTGTTGTGGAAAGCATATGTGCATGGAAGCCTGATTATTGTTGAGCCCATATATGTTTCTTGGTTTTATTATGGAATATATTAATAACAAAGGCAATAAGGATATATGTAGGGCTTGAGATCAAATTGATTGAATATGCCTTACATGTTTATCTTGAAATAGAATAAATGGTAAGTTAAGTACCATGTTATACGAACTTACTGAGCATTATATGCTTACTTAGTTTCATTTCCCTGTTTTCTAGTAAATCGGAAGCTCGTTGGATTGGAAGCTTGGCGGAGATCACTCACACTATCCATCAGCTTATTTTGGTACATATGGTAAATTAGTTATGGTTATAATGGCATGTATAGGTTAATTACCCATATTGGCATGTAAAAGGGTTGATTGTAATCTAGCCATTTAGAATGGCTAGTAAAGATTTGTTTTGGTAAAATTATAAGGTTTTACCATGATGAATATCCATGTGTTTAGTGTGGTTGATTAAATTATGTTAACATGTACTTTCACAAAAAGGGTAAGATTACAAACATGAATGCATGTAATGATGTACCATGTTAGATGTTTAAATTTACTTGATTATGCTGCTTGAATTGGTTGGTATATAAATGAAAGTTTTGGTGTAGGTCATTGGCAAGAGTTTGGCTGAGAAATAAAGCTAGAGAATGACTTTATTTTGTCCACACGGGCGTGTGACTTGACCATAGGCGTGTGGTTAGGCCGTGTGTCTCCTGACCTTAGATTTGAGAAACAGAATGCTCAGAATTGAGCACACGGGCAGAGACACGGGCGTGTGTCTCAGCCGTGTGTGTTATACGGCCTAGCACACGGGCGTGTGGCCGGCTGTGTGGTACAAGTCAGAGAGTTACACGGTGTTGAGCACGGCCAGAAGCACGGACGTGTCCCTTGGACCACACGGGCGTGTGAGCCCTGTATCTTGGAAAATTTTAGAATTTTGCGAACAATTCTATGAGTTCCCGATTTAATTTTGATTCGATTTTAGTACTCGTTTTGGGCCTCGAGGGTCCATTTAAGGGACATTATGAATAATTTCGATAAATGAAAAAAATTCGACATGAATTATCTGTAAATATTCTGGAAACTCTTGTAACGCTCCATAACACTGTTCCGATGACAGATACGGGCTTGGGTGTTATAAGAACGGATATACAGATCCAAGCAAAACACACTAGTATGGCACCTAGTGCCTCATCGGATCATTTGAAGTAATAGATTGACACCTAGAGTCTCATCGACTCGAAGTCGAAGTATCCTTGAACACTTTCAATCCTATGGCATGCCAACTATATCTGACTCAGCCCGATATAGTTAATAGGGTTTTCAATTCACTTTTCAAAAACAACCAATATTCAATATTTTCATCAATGAAAAATTTGTATGATCTCAATTCAATATCAAAATAATAACAAACAACACTCACCTTAATTACTTACCATAAACATTAATTTAAAATACAACAAATTAAAGTTACTAAATTCGAATTATAGAAATACAAACCGTAATTTCCGAGTCACTGCTCGTCGACTTTCTCTTTTTCCTTCTTAGCCGAAGTTTCTAACACGATGTTAGCTACGAAATCGAAACAATTAAAATCATCAATACAACACCATCTCACATTATATATTTCAATTTAAATTCAACTTTTGTCTAAATTTCAATTTAATCCCTAACCAATACTAACTTTATTTTCTTTACAATTTGTTCTTTATTTTCATTCAATTTCCAGTTAAAACTAAACTTAACTCTCTAATTTCACCATAAAGCCCTAAATTTTGAAATTCTCTCAATTTAGTCCCTATTACTCAAAACTTATAATTTATTTTACAATTCAATCCCTTTTTTCATTTCTAACTTGAAATTCTATCAATTTAACCCCTAACACTTCAATTTATTCAACATGAGCAACATCTAAAAATCCACTAACTTCTAAAATTTTAACATAAATCAAGTAGTATTTTATTCTAGGATTTTAAAAACTCAAAAATTACAAGAAATGGGACTAAATTGGCTTACCACTCAAACTTTGAACCTTGAAATCCCAAATTTTCTTTCTTTTTCTTTCTTTCTTTCCCTTCTCTGTTTCGTCCCCTTCTTTCTTTCTTTTCTATTCTTTTTATTTTATTTATTCTTTTATTTAATTTATGTTTTAGTTTTAGTATTATTATATTATAATTAAATAATAAGAAATACATGTATTAGTATATACATATGATTATTATTTTTACACATGTATTCACTATTACCATACACTTGTCACTCATGGCTTAATTGCTTATTTAGTCCTTTAAATTTTCTCTATTTTATAATTCAACTTTTATTTTATTTGCAATATAGTCCTTATACCTAATTACTCTTAATTTAGACAAATTCACCTAACCAAAACCTAATTAATCACACAAGTAACTTCATAAATATTTATTAAAAATATTTTCAAATCTTTTTTTTTTAAAATGGAGACCCGAAAATACACTTTTTGATACTCATAAATTTGGGGTCGTTACATGGCGTTTAGGCTGGAAAATTATTTAAACCATTAGTGTTAAACTGTTTCAACATTGAAAAAATAGAAGATATTTGAGCTGAGAGTGATGTAAGTGCGTCTACTTTGTGCACTCCGGCTACTCGTCTTCCTGAAGTTGCTCGTTTTGTTGATCATTGGTAGTTTTTACTAGCAATCCCCTCAATGATCTCATAAGCCTCACTATAGAACTTAGACAAAATTGCACCATTCGTAGAAGCATCTACCATCAACCTTGTGTGCATTAAGATCGTTATAAAACGTCTCCAACAGGATGCAGTGTGGAATCCCATGATGAGGGCACTTACAAAGTAATTCTTTGAATCTTTCCCATGCCTCGTATAAAGATTCGTCATCCAATTGTTGAAAGGTGGTTATCTCATTTTGAAACTTTGTGTTTTTGCTAGGTGGGAAATATTTAACCAAAAATCTTTCTACTAATTCTTGCCATGTAGATATTGAACTTGGTGGCAACGAATTAAGCCATGCTCGTGCTAGATCTTGCAATGAGTATGGAAACAACTTCAACCTCAATGCGTCTTAAGTCACACTGGTTATCTTAAACGAATCACTCACCTCCATAAATGATCGAAGGTGAAGGTGTGGATCTTCCGTGGGCATTCCACTAAACTGGCCCACCATTTGGAGTATTTGAAACATCACTGGTTTCAACTCAAATTGTGGTGCGTCAATCTCCGGTCTCCTAATTCCCAGATTTAATTCACTGAAGAGTGGCACAACGTACTGTCTTATGGCACGATCCCTATCATCAGCAATATGGATTGGATTGTGCACATGATTGGCTCTATTTCATTGTCCATGTTTTTGATTTCCAATGTCCATCTTGGCTTGTCTTTGAGCTGATTTTTCGCATCTTCTTTTTTTAAATGTCTGCTCAATCTGAGCTCTACAGTTAATAAATCGATGATTCGATCTATGCTCATAAACACCTGAAAAATAAATCACAGTAAATAAAGAATAAATTAGTAAGGTTAGAAGTTAGTTAAAATGAAATAACAACCAAATTGAAAAGAATAATTTCAAAAAAAATGATTAAGACAACAGTCCCCGGCAACAACGCCAAAAATTTGTAACGCTCGGTATATGCAAGTGTACACAGTCGTCATCAGAGTTATCAGCTCCATAGAGACTATGTATGTTAATCAATATATTACAAAATTAAATTTAACAATTTGATAATAAAAACACAATATCTTTAGTGATGGTAATTAACTAAATTAAATTATCTAGATGCAAGATTGATCCCTAATGCAATTTAAACTAAATGTGAAGTATGAAATGAAATGTATGAATGAATTTAGCAAAAACATGAACTACAACAATCAATAACATGAATAGGCTAGATAATTACATCATTCAACTTAGCTTATTTTTATAATGCTTAACAGTGTTTGGAAATTATTCCATAGCAACTCGATCTTTCATGAGTTTGGAAACCAAATTAAGTCCTTTCAGAATCTTTTACTTAGTAAAACATGCATTTTACTTATCATATTAAACTAATGGCTTCTTAGGATTCATGTGAAGCAACATGGATGGGTTAGGTTTGAAACAGTTTAATCACATAAACCTAAAAACTAAGCAAGATAATAGAGCTTGTTAAAGTTATTATGAACCTTTAATTTAGTCGAGTTAGGATCTAAATTAAACATGCTCAACTAATTCTAATGCATCAAATCACGTATGAATGAAATACATACTTTACTTTAATTGAAAACATGATCAACTGAGGCACAAGCAATATAAACATGATTTAAACAAACTTTATTAAATAAATTTAATCATCCTAGCTATACAAAATTAAGTTGCCATTGTTGATGACAAGATAATAAATCACATTGCAAACATGATTAAAATCAAAATAACAAAGTAAAGGAAAAATAAACTTTGTGGAATCAGCAATCTCGTAAACTCTGATTAAAGATGTTTTCCTTCGATCATTCTATAACACCCCTAACCCTTATCCGTCTGGAATAAGGTTACAGAGCATTACCGAGGTTTGCGGATCAATCAGACAGAAATATCAAACGTTTCTTTACATATCAGTATTCATAATATAACCAATCAAAATCATATATATATATCTTGTCCCTTAAACGAGCCCTCAAGACCAGAAATACGTATTAGAAACAAATCGAGACTAAATCAGAAACTCAGAGAATTTTTTAGAAATATTTAAAATTTTCAACACCGCAGGGGTCACACGGTCGTGTGACTCACATGGTCAGGAGATACGCCCATGTCTCAATCCATGTTGGCATTTGAAATAAGGACACACGGTCGTGTCTCAGCCCATGTCCATACCCATGTAACTCTCCGACTTGGACCACACGGCCCGGTCACACGCCCGTGTACTTGGCTGTGTGAGAATATTGACTTTCCATTCCTAAAAGATACAGGGGACACACAGTCGTGTGTCACACATGGCTGTCACACTCACCCGTGTCTCTACCCGTGTGGACGAAAATAGTTCATTTTCTAAGCCACATTTCTCACCCAAATTTATACCAACCTAGCCTCAACAATTTATACATCAACAAGCCATAACAAAGCATTTAACACAAGCTTAAATCAAGTCCTAAACATGTATTATCACCACATACAATTAACAAACCCTTAGATACATCAAATGACAACTTAGAAAAATGTCAACCAAATCTCCAAACTTACCTAATTAACCTATCTAACCAAGTTACCAAAGTTCACTTTAACTCAATTATATACATACATATATCACTTATACTAACATCACACTCATACCTTAATTTCATATCAATGTGTATGTTGGTTGTATAACAAAAATATTATTCATAATATTTTTAAATAAGCTAAATTTTGACCAAAATCGAATAAAAGCCTATACATGCCATATAAACCATATTTAATGTTTCAATAACTACCGATATAAGCTGGTTAGTGTGACTTGAGTGCTGATTCGATCGTCTAACCTTTTGAAAATCTATAAAGACATCAAACAACACATATAAGCTTAATAAAGCTTAGTAAGTATGATGGGTTAAACATAAATCTTACCGAACCTACTATAACAAGTCAAATAAATAAAATCATTCATGTCAAATCCCTGTCATTCACAACTTCAATTGATAAATACCTCCGTATTCAAATCAATACTAAAATATATAACATGTCTTTTAAATTCATTAAATAAATCACTTTGCCTAAATTTTCCATTCGAAGAACGACTTATGGATAAGAGTACATCGTCAATAGAAGCTCATAAGAACTGGTCCTCTCGAATACGCCAACAGAAGCTCAAAAGCTGAATAGAAGCTCGTAAGAGCTGAAGAGAAAATAAAACACAATAGTTCACAAAAAATGCTGAATCCCGATTTACTTGGGAAAAATGTCGTTGTCTCCTTTCAATACCATCATACACCAAAATATAAATGTACTCAAATCCCGCATTCTATTCAAATCGAATATCCAATTTAATATTATAATTCCAACAATAACTCATTTCCAACAATAGAATAAATGCATAATATCGTTCATCAAATTTATACAAATATAAAATTTTAACCGTACGAACTTACCTGGATTGAATTGTAGTAATTGTAGAAGTTTAGAGACTATTATGCTATTTTTCCTTTTTCACGAATATCTATGGGATCTTGATCTAGAATATAAAATTACTCATTTATTAGCATTTATTTCATTTCCAATTCACTTTACAATTAATACCTTTTATTTCTCTAATTTACACAATTACCCCAACTTTTACAATTTTTACAATTTAATCCCTTAATTAGTTATCTATCAATTTAACTAATTTTTCAATAAATAATTTATCCATATATTCTAGGCTTTCATACAGCCTTTAATAAACCCAAAACTCACTATCAAACCTTAATATTTTAACCTTTTCACAATTTAATCCTAAAATCAATATTTAAGAAAATCACTTTATAAAATCATCATACAACATAATCAAAGCTCTAAATCCATGTTATTTATAAAAAAAATATAATATTTATTAATGGCAACTTCCAAAATTTTTAATAAAATCAAAAACAAAGGTATAGTTTAATTGGACCTAATTGTAACAATCTCAAAAACATAAAAAATTACAAGAAACTAGTAAGAATTGAACTCACATGAAACAAAAGTATGAAAAACTAGCTTAAGCTCTCTCCTATGGCTGTCTTTGGCTGAAAATTGGAGAAGAAGTGTCTACAAAACCTTTAAATTCAATTTGTTTTATTTTTAATTTCATCAAAATTACCATTTTGCCATTGAATCATTTTATTTTATTATTTTTCCTTCATATGCTGCCTCACCGTTTAATTTTGGTATATTTATTTCTTAAGTCCTCTGTCATTTATTAGTCAAGCCATTTAATCACTTAAATATTATAATTAGCAAGTTTTGCACCTTTTTTAATTTAGTCATTTTTAATTAATTAACTATCGAAACGTTAAAATTTTTCAACGAAACTTTAATACCACCTTAATGGCACTCCTTAAATATTTATAAAAATATTTACGGCTTGGTTTATAGAATCGAGGTCTCGATACCTCACTTTCTAAAACCACTTGACCTAATAAATCATTATAAAACATAAATTACCAATTCAAAAACCTTTTTAAAATCATATTTGACTCGTAAATATTAAATAATAATATTTACAGACTTACTAGCTGGATTTGGTGGCCTTGAACCACTGTTTCTGACACCACTAAAAAATCAGGCTGTTACAACTCTCCTCCCTTAAGAAATTTCGTCCTCGAAATTTGTACCTGAAAATAGATTTGGATATTGTAATCTCATCTTCAGTTTTCCAGGTAGCTTCTTCTGAACCATGTCGATTCCACAAGACTTTTACCAGTGGTACTTGTTTATTCTGCATTTCTTTGACTTCTCAGGCTAAAATTTTCATTGGTTCCTCCGAATATGTCAAATCTATCTGTAGCTAAATCTCACTATGATAAATCACATGTGAAGAATCAGGTTTGTACCGTCTTAGCATCGATTCGTGGAACACGTTATGGATTTTCTCAAATTTAGGGGGCAAAGCTAATCTATAAGCTACAGGGTCGATTCTTTCAACAATTTCATACGGTCCGATAAATCTCGGACTCAGCTTTCCCTTCCTTCCGTACCGTAACACTTTCTTCCACAGAGAGACTTTTAAGAATACCTGATCACCAACAGAAAATTCTATATCTTTTCTTTTTCAAGTCTGCATACGATTTTTGACGATCAGATGCAGCTTTCAAACTATCTCGAATAATCTGAACTTTATCCTCAGTTTCTTTGATCAAATCAGCTCCTACCATTTTGGATTCACTCAGCTCAGACCAATACAATGGTGTTTTACATTTTCTCCCGTAAAGAGCTTCAAATGGTGCCATTTTTATACTGGATTGATAATTGTTATTGTATGCAAATTCAGCTAACGGTAGATACTTTTTCCAGCTACCTTCAAATTTAGTCAATCTGTCAACAATCACCCAAATCGAATCTTTCTTTCTCGGAGTTACAAGTAAGCCAGATACAAAATCCATCGTGACTCATTCCCACTTCCACTCAGGAATCATAACAGGTTGTAGTAAACCTATCGGTACCTGATGTTCTATTTTCACCTGCCGATAAATCAAACATTTAGCTACAAATTCACAAATTTATCATTTCATACCCAGCCACCAATACATCAGTTTCAAATCGCAATACATTTTTGTGCTACCCGAATGAATAGAGTACATGCTACTGTGAGCTTCAGAAAGAATATCATTTTTCAAATCTAAATTACTCGAAACACAAATTCTATCGTGATAATGCAATGTACCACTATCGTCAATAATCTATTCTGAACTCAAATTATCCTAAACCATCTATCGTTTCAACACCAACTTCAGATGTCTTCTTGCAATTCCCGAATTTGTTGTAAAAACAAGAGTTTCGTTCTTAACTCTGCTAATATAGAACCGTCTTCATTAAGAGCTAAATGAGCGTTTAATGCTCAAAGTGCAAACAATGACGACTTTCGACTAAATGCATCCGCAACTACATTAGCCTTTCCCAGATGGTAATCAAAAACCATATCGTAATCTTTCAGTAATTCTAACCACTGCCTGTGTCTCAAATTCAATTTTTTCTCAATCATCAAATATTTTAAACTTTTGTGATCTGTAAACACGTGACATTTCTCGTCGTATAAATGATGTCTCCAAATCTTCAAAGCAAATACAATCACAGCCAACTCGAGATCATGTGTAGGATAATTCTTCTCATGCGACTTTAATTGTCAAGAAGCATAGGCTACTACCTTTTCTGACTGCATCAATACACAACCCAAATCATTAAGAGATGCATCACTATAAACAACATACACTACTCCAGGTTCTGGCTAAGTCAAGACTAGAGCTTCCGTCAACATTTTCTTCAGCTGATTAAAATGTTGTTGGCATTTATCGGACCAAATAAACTTAACATTTTCTGTAATAATCTAGTCATCGATGAAGCAATAATCGAAAAGTTTTTAAGAAAACGTCGATAGTAACCGGCTAAACCTAGAAAACTTTGAACTTCTGAGACATTTTTCAAAGTTTTCCAATTTATCACAGCAGAAACTTTACTCGGATCAACTCGAATCCCATCAACTGATACTATGTGACCCAAAATTCAACCTCATGAAGCCAAAATTGACATTTACTAAATTTTGTGTATAATTGCTTTTCTTTTAAAGTCTATAGTACGATCTTCAGATTTTGTGCATGCTCGAATTCTACCTTGGAATAGATTAGTATATCATCAATAAACACAGCAACGAATCTATCTAGATGAGGTTGAAAAATCTGATTCATTAAATCCATAAAAGCAGCAGGGGCATTAGTCAAACCAAATGGCATTACCAAAAACTCATAATGACCGTAACGAGTTTCGAAAATAGTCTTTGGCACATCACAGTCTTTAACTTTCAATTGATAATACCCGGATTTGGGATCTATCTTCGAGAACACTACGGCACTTTTCAATTGATCAAACAAATCGTCAATATGTGGCAAAGGGTATTTATTTTTAATTGTGACTCTGTTCAATTGTCTATAGTCTATACACAATCTCAAAGAACCTCTTTCTTTTTCACAAACAAAGCAGATGCACCTCAAGGAGACATGCTCGGTCAAATAAACCATCAGTCTAATAACTTTTGGAACTATGCTTTCAATTCTTTTAGTTCAGCTAGTGCCATACGGTACGATGATATTGCTATCGGAGCAGTTCCAAGAATCAAATCAATCACAAACTCAACTTCACGATCAGGAGGTAAACCTGGTAATTCTTCAAGAAACACATCAACGAATTCACTAACAACTGGTAACTGATCTAACTTTGATTCTGAATCTCGAGTATCAAGGATATACGCTAGAAATGCTTCACTGCCTTTTCGTATCAATCTCTAAGAAGAAAACGTCGAAATAATTCTAATGACATCTTTCGGATCCTCAGACTCAACTAAAATCTTCTCTCCTGTCTGACATTTCAAATCAATCTGTTTTTGTCTACATTTTACCACAACATCATGCAAAGATAACCAATCCATACCTAGGATAACATCAAATTCTCGAAACGGTAACAACATCAAATCAACAGGGAATTCATAGCCCTTAACTTTCAATGGACAATTACGACAGACTAAATTAACTATCACACTTTGACCTAGTGGATTAGTAACTTGAATATCATAATTAGTGGATTCAGCAGACAACTTCTTTTCCATTACTAATGCAGTGCAAATGTAAGAATGAGTTGACCCAGGGTTAATCAACACATACACAGTAACATCAAATAGATAGAATATACTAAAAATCACATCTGGAGCAGTAGCTTCCTCTCTAGCTCAAATGGCATAGGTACGAACAGGTGCTTTAGCCTCTGACCTAACAACAATGTCTTTCATTCCCGAACGAGTAGTCCCAATAGCACTATTCTAACCCGAACATCTACTTTTTTTAGAGGTAGAATTTGCTTTTCTGTTTGATCTCCATCCTCTTTTGGCAATTTAGGACAATTACAAATAAAATGATCAGTTGATCCACATCTATAACAGGCTCCTATTTTTCCTCTACACTCACCAAGGTGATATTTCCCGTAATATCTACATTTAGGCTTCGGAGTATTTTGCACACTACCCACACTGTTAGTTGGTCTAGTAGGTACCCTGAAATCATGTTGAATCGTCTTATTTTTATTCGAACATTCAGGCTCTGAGGTAGCTCGACTAAAATCATCTTTAGTCTTTTTTTGGCCAGTGATGCTGAAAATGAATTGGAAGAACCTCTCTTGTGAAATTCTCAATTCTGCCTATCCCGTTGTATCTTACGATTGTACATTTCTTCAATTTTTTGTGTACGATCAGACAAGACAATAAATTCTCGTATTTCATTACCTCCGATCATCATTCGAATTTCATCATTCGAATTTCATCATCAAACCATCTTCAAACCGAATACACATTTCTTCTTCAATAGGCACAATTTCTCGAGCATATTTACTGAAATACACAAATTCTCTCTCATATTCAGCTACTGATATATTTCCCTAACGTAACTTAAGAAATTCTCTCTTTTTTCTTGTCCAAATACATTTTTCTGAAATATTTCTTTTTAAACCCAGTCTAGAAAAATTTCCAGGAAATTTTCTCCTTTAGTACCACAGCTACTATTGTCGCACTAGCTATACGCTTCCTCTTTTAATAATGAAACAACACATTTAAGAAAATCATCAGGAGAGTAAGCCATTTCTTCGAAAACCTTTATTATATTTTGAAGCCTGTACTTAGCTTTAACCGGATCATCCTCTAATCTACCCCGAAATTCTTCAGCACCACACTTTCAAAGTTTTTTGATTGGAGTACGTTTATTAGGTTCAATCATTGGAAGAGGTGGAGTTGCAACCGGAGGTACAACAGGTGGTACAATAAGGGGTGGAGGTTGCTGAGTCAGATTTCTTTCTTGCATAAACTCACTGAACCATTGGTTCATATACCCAAAGAACATATTTTTAAGTTCACGTTCCTAAGTCGAAGGAATCGGGACATTACTACTCGTCCCATGTTTAGAAGTCAGTACTTTATTGTTAACCTAATCATTGTCAGCACGTTCAAATCCGTTGACATCTTTACAATCTGTAAGAAAATAAAGGTTAGATCGGATCATACACATCACACTATCACAAATTTATATGACATGTAATTTTAAACATTTCATACGCTACATTTAGTCTAAGAAGCGACTAAACCGTAGCTCTGATACCAATAAATGTAACACCCCTAACCCGTATCCGTCGCCAGAACAAGGTTACATAGCATTGCTGAGGTTTGTGGATCAATCAGGCAGAAATTTCAAACATTTCTTTACATATCAATACTCATAATAAAAACCAATCAAAATCATATATATTGTCCCTTAAACGAGCCCTCAAGACCTGAAATACATATTATAAACAAATCGGGACTAAATCGGAAACTCAAAAATTTTTTTATAAATATTTAAAATTTTCAACATTGTAGGTGTCACACAGCCGTGTGGCCAGGCCGTGTGACTCACACGGTCAGGAGACATGCTCATGTCTCAGGCCGTGGGCATTCAAAATAAGGACACACGGCTGTGTCTTAGCCCATGTCCATACCTGTGTAACTCTATAACTTGGGTCACACGGCCAAGTCACACGCCCGTGTGCTAGGCCGTGTGAGCATACTGACTTGCATTCCTAAAAAATACAAGGGACACACGGCCGTGTCTCCTGGCCGTGTGTCATACACGGCTGTGACACACGCCCATGTCTCTACCCGTGTGGACGAAAATAGGCCATTTTCTAAGCCACATTTCTCACCCAAATTGATACCAACCTAGCCTCAACAATTTACACATCAACAAGCCATAACAAGACATGTAACACAAGCTAAAATTAAGTCCTAAACATGTATTATCATCACATAAAATTAAAAAACCCTTAGATACATCAAATGACAACTTAGAAAAATGTCAACCAAGTCTCCAAACTTACCTAATTAACCTATCTAACCAAGTTACCAAAGCTCACTTTAACTCAATTATATGCATACGTATATCACTTGTACTAACATCACACTCATACCATAATTTCATATCAATGTGTATGTTGGTTATATAACCAAAATATTATTCATAATATTTACATAAGGTAAATTTTGACCAAAATCGGACAAAAGCCTATACATGCCATATAAATCGTATTTAATGTTTCAATAACTACCGAGATAAGTTAGATAGTGTGACTTGAGTGCTGATCTGATCGTCCAACCTTCCAAAAATCTACAAAGACATTAAACAACACATATAAGCTTAATAAAGCTTAGTAAGTTCGATGGGTCAAACATAAATCTTACCGAACCTACTATAACAACTCAAATAAATAAAATCATTCATGTCAACTCCCTGTCATTCACAACTTCAATTGATAAATACCTCCGTATTCAAATCAATACAAAAATACATAACATGTTATTCAAATTCATTAAATAAATCACTTTACCGAAAATTTCCATTCGAAGAGCAAATTACGGATAAGTGTACATCGTCAACGAAAGTTCATAAGAGCTAGTCCTCCCGAATACGCCAACAAAAGCTCAAAAGTTGAACAAAAGCTCATAAGAGCTAAACAGAAAGTAAAACACAAGAGTTCGCAACAAATGCTGAACCCCGGTTTACTTGGGAAAAATGTCATTGTCTCCTTTCAATACCATCATACACCAAAATACAAATGTACTCAAATCCTGCGTTCCATTCAAACCGAATACCCAATTTAATATTATAATTTCAACAATAACTCATTTCCAACAATAGAATAAATGAATAATATCTTTCATCAAATTTATACAAATATAAAATTTTAACCGTACGAACTTACCTGGATTGAATTGTAGTAATTGTAGAAGTTTAAGGACTATTCTGCTATTTTTTATTTTTCACAAATATCTACAGGATCTTGATCTAGAATATAAAATTACTCACTTATTAGCATATATTTCATTTCCAATTCACTTTACAATTAATACCATTTTATTTCTCAAATTTACACAATTACCCCAACTTTTATAATTTTTGCAATTTAATCCATTAATTAGTTAATCTATCAATTTAACTAATTTTTCAATCAATACCTGATCCATATATTATAGGCCTTCAAACAGCCCCTAATAAACCCAAAATCCACTATCAAACCCTAATATTTTAACATTTTCACAATTTAATCCTAAATCAATATTTAAGAAAATCACTTTATAAAATCATCATACAACATAATCAAAGCTCTAAATATATGTTATTCATAAAAAAATCTAATATTTATCAATGGGAACTTCCAAAATTTTTAATAAAATAAAAAACAAAGGTATAGTTTTAATTGGACCTAATTGTAACAATCTCAAAAACATAAAAATTACAAGAAACTAGTAAGAATTGAACTCACATGAAGCAGAAGTATGAAAAACCAACTTAAGCTCTCTCCTATGGCTATTTTTGGCTGAAAATTGGAGAAGAAATGTCTACAAACCCTTTAAATTCAATTTGTTTTATTTTTAATTTCATCAAAATTACCATTTTGCCATTGAATCATTTTAGTTTATTATTTTTCCTTCATATGCCGCCTCACGTTTTAATTTTGGTTTCTTTATTTCTTAAGTTCCCCCTCATTTATTAATCAAGCCATTTAATCACTTAAATATTATAATTAGCAAGTTTTGCACCTTTTTCAATTTAGTCCTTTTTAATTAATTAACTATTGAAACATTAAAATTTTTCAATGAAAATTTAATATCACCTTAATAAAACTCCATAAATATTTATAAAAATATTTACGGCTCAGTTTATAGAATTGAGGTCCCGATACCTCACTTTCTAAAACCACTTGACCTAATAAATCATTATAAAACACAAATTACCAATTCAAAAACCTTTTTAAAACCATATTTGACTCGTAAATATTAAATAATAATATTTATGAACTTACTCGCTGGATTTGGTGGCCTTGAACTACTATTTCCGACACCACTGAAAAATCAGGCTGTTACAACTTTCGTTGCTGCTTTGCTAATAGCTTCTCAAGGTGGCCGTCCAAGAGATAATCTTATTAAGGTTTTTGTGTAAGAAAAAAAATATGGGATGCTATGCGTGGAAATGAAGAGAGGAAATGAGAGAATGAATGATGGTTGAGAGATGTGAAGAATGAGGAATGTAGGGATGAGGGATGATTGAAATAAAGAATGAGTAGGGGTATTTATACTTGAAGTAGATGGTAGAGTTTACTAAAAATAAGGATTGGAATCCCTCAGTTTTCTCCATTGCTTGGCTAGCCACATTTTGTGGGAGAAGATGGATGATGGTTCTTTTATTTGAGCATAGAATCATGCTAAATTTAGGCATGGGTTGGACGGTTTCAAGGGCAATCTTTGTGTGCTGATTACCAATGATTCTCTGAATGTGGGGACCTCCAGTAAAGATCCCAAAACAGATTTTTGGGTAGCCAACATGCTTGTGCCGAATTTGGGCTTGACTCCCCCCTTGTTGGACGGTTCTGTGACCCATTAAATAATCAGATTTGTCCACTATGTAGCATCATTTTAACTGGGTCAAAATAACACCTTATTGACCCATTTAGCATGGTTTTGCAGTCCAACATAGGAAATAAATAGCTCATGTTCATGCAACTTTATAATAAGTTCTTTATTAAATCAACTTCATGGTCCCATTGCACAATTAAATATAACACATTAATAAATAACATGAAATAATTTAATTTATGCACAAAATTCATGTAATAAAGCACAAATTTGCATATTTTATAAACTCATTCCCATTATCGAGGTTTAAGCACAATTCACTAAATTAATTAACAAATACTTAGGATTAGTATTAAGTAAAAAGGTGGTAAACACTACTAGAAAAAAACCTATATAAATTAGAGTTTACAGCGGTCTGACCACACGGCCATGTAACCCTTATTTACTAAAATTTTCATATTTTTAGTAAAGTTTACAATTAAGTCCTTGCATGTTTTCGGGTTGGTTTTAAGGCTTTTGTAAGTCCATTTGAGACCTTATTTGACTATGAACGCTATGAAACATGATTGAGTGAAGTGTTTATACGAAATCTTGTTAGTTTAAACATATATACGAATGTTATATGTTCTGTTATCTGTTGTAACATCCTGTAGCTCGGGTTCGACGATCGGACCGGGATAGGGGTGTTACAACATTCGTAGTTAAGTTTTATTGGACTAAGGGACAGTTATGGTTGTTTTTCGATCCTTTGGTTTGTTGGTTATTATTAGTTTTGTTCAAAAATTGTCAAAAGGGGACAACCTATGGATTCCTCGCCAAAATCTTCATGTAATCATCTTGGGATTGGAATTTGGCCACGTAGTAATAGTTTTTTGATCAATTAATTGAAACATCTACGCCGAATTCTAGATGCCATAAGTTTCGAATAAGAGGTCATTGAAACTAATATTCCTACCAATAAGGATAACAATCATAGTCTTAGCCATACTCCATTCCATCAAAATATGCACTCTTTTTGATAACTTAATCGAAAGGATTGCCTCCTCAAAGTTGCTAAGAACATCATTTAACAGGACGATAACATCGTCCTCCATCAAAACACTTTTCTCCTTGGATTTGGCTAACATGTTAAGCAACTTATCCTTAAAAGATGTACCCATATAACCTTCATTGTCAAGGGTCATATCTTCATTATCACAAGGTTCTCCTCTTGTAATCTCAATTTTTTTGTGACCTACCCACCCTCATAAGAATCAAAGAATCTGTTTGTTTCTCACTCTCACTTGTGAAATTTTTTTTCTTCGTGTATGTTCTTTTTTTAACTTAGGCATAATGATTTATTTGGCCCTCCAAATTTTAAAAAAAAATATTTTAGCCCTCAATTTAATTTTTAGTTTCTTTTAGCCCTTAAACTTACATTATTTGTCAAATCACTCTAAAATAGATAATTAAAAATACTTTTTTATAAACTTGGAGGACCAAATAAATATTATACCTTTTACATTAAAAAAAATATAAGCCTACATTAAAATTTATTATTTTGGTATAACATAAGTTTTTAAATATGATAAAACTACTAATACTGAAAGTTGAGTAGGTAGGAAGTTAGTGTAATCAGTAACGTTAACTATTGAAAATAAGAGAAAATTGTCAATTTGGTTTGGCATGGATACTTGCATCATTTTGACCCATATATCACCGCCTTTTCGTTTCTTATTACATCATGCATTCTTTTTAGGGTTTAACTACACATATTTTTTATTAATCCTACATCATGGATAATCTAAAGGTCAAAATTGTTGGTATAAGAATTATATCAACTTTAAATTTCATTAAACAATATCAATTAACTATTTTAAAACCGCCCACTACCTAGAAAACTGTGGCTTCACATAAAAAAAATGGTTTATGTAAGACCATCTAGAGTAGGAAATTTGACTTGAGATACAAAGACAAAACTAAATGATGTGATAAAAAAAAATCACAAAAGAATAAAAAAGGTAAAAAAAAAGTTAGGGCTTGAGAAGTTTAAAATTAATTTAAAGAAACTATAGCTTATCCTAGCAATACATAAATCGATTTTCTTTTTTAGCTGTTGTGACGCCATTTATACTCACAAGTTGGACTACAACTCATATATAGCTCAATATATATTATCCAGTGGTCGATCGGGTTAAGATTTAAGAGCATCGGCATTGCCAGCTTTGCTATTTTACCAGCCGCCATAATCTCGCTGATTATGCCAACCACTGCTTAGATCTGACTACTGACTACTGACTACTCATCACGCGTGAAGGGTTGCTAGAGACACTAACAAATATGAAGCCAAAAAAGTAAAATGTAACATATTACTATTTTAAAGGAACGTGATTCTTATTATTAGGAAAATTATTTTATTAAAATATTGAGAAAATTATATTAATTTATTTAGTTCACTTAACACATTTCTAATAATGTAATATTATGCTACAAAATTACCCTAGATAATATTAATAATATTTTTAAATGATGTTTACTATTAACAAATATTTGAATTGTTTCAAATAATACATGAATATATTCAAAAGATAACTTGCATATTAACTTAAAATTGTGAAAACGTTTGAATTTTATTAATATAGCTTGAAATATAGAACCACTTAAACCATTTCTAAACTTAAAAAATGATATTTGTAATTATGTTATATAAAAAATTTTGATATAATAAGTCGCATATTCAATTGTATATAAATTATGAAAAAAATAACTTCAACTTCTTAATATAGTAAACCACATACTTAAACTTTAAAAAAAATGCTGAAATTAGAAAAACGTGTTGAAGTTAGAAATAAATATTTATTTATTTATATGTTATCAACAAGTATTTTTTTAAAAAAGAAAAAATTGTCAAGGTTATCAAGATTGACCGTCCAAAGTTGGGGGTTATATTTTTTCTTTTTACAAATATATCATCAAGAAACAAAGAATTGAAGTTGTAAAGATGAAGAACCAAAGAGCATGAAGCAGCTATGTTTTTATTAGATAAATAAGTTAATACATTAAACCCAAATAAAAGAAAATTAATGTTGTTTTAGTTTTTTTTTTTTTTTTTAACAAATGAAAGTAAGTTTCTCGTGGGAATCACGCGTTTGGTATAATTAAAAATTATCACTTTTCGAGGGATTTAATTAATTGGGATTTCTAGTTTCATTTTATTAAGGGATTTAATTAATTGAGATGTTGTTTCAATTTTTGTAATTTCATTTTATCAAGAAATTTACTTTCCTAAGTTTTTTGGGGAGTTGCTTTCCCACGAATAATTATAAAGTGATTCTCTGGAAAAATGGGAAAGTGAAAAAGAATTGTTAAAACTTATTCATCTAGAAAACCATAGTTTCTACTTAATTCTTCAAATCGTTGTTAATTTTAGTACGTTATGAGACCATCAGTCATTATTAAAATATTACTAGACTTCTACACGTATAAACTCGTACCAAAATCAAATGATATATTTACAATTCCACTCACAATTAACCTACTTACAACTTAGCGGTAAATTACAAAAATAGTCCCTAAACTATGACTTTACTTTTATTTTAGTCACTCAACTATTAATTTTTACAATTTAGTCACTAACTTTTTCGAAACTAAATATCTTAGTCGCTCCCTCATTAGTTGTTATTAGATGAGTGACGGGAAACTGATGTGAGCTTTTTTATTGGTCTAGTAACAAATTTAGCCCTCCAATATTTTCAATATTTATCATTTTAGTTTAAACTCTAAAAAAAATAATAATAAATTTAGCCTTCAACATTTACAAGACTTATTAATTTAGTTCTAACTCTAAAAATTTCAAAAAAAAAAGAATTTAAAAGAAAACTCGATATTGAGCCCTTTAGCTCACCCTTTGATTTCACGGAGGAACAGCTTCATTAATATATTTTCTTCTCTGTGTTAAGGTAATTTCACCATTTTTAGCTTATTTTTTTACTTCAAGTTTTGTATGCATTTTGTCGAAATCATTTTTTTTGGAAAAAAAAAAGGATCGACTTTAAAATGAAATATGAAGTCGCCACCAACTTTTTTTGTTTAGGTGTGATTGGATCACCTTGTAAAAAATAAATTTGGTCTATTAAATAGAAAAATAGGTTCGGAAGTTGGTTACATACGAGGAAGGATTAGCACCCTCGTACACCCAAAATTGGTACCAAATTGATTAACTAATGTCCTTATGTTGAAAATTTGAAAAAAATTAAAATGTAATTCCTTTTGAAAAATGTTTATTAATTTAAGTTGGAATTTAATACTTTCTCGTTCCGAAGGAATAAAACACCATATCCAACATGTTAGGATATGACATTTTAAACCTCGAAACCGAAATCATCTCACAATTTCCAAATCATGCGATTAAAAAGGTATTTAATTATTTGGTCAAATGAAGAACTGAAACCCAACACGTTAGGGCACAATTCCTCGAATTTCCAAACATCAAATATTGCCTTGTTTTAAAAAACTTTTAAATAAACGACTTTAAAATCGACTCAAAATGCTTTTATTAAATCACTATTCGATAATGAGAAACAAAAATATAGTATCGAGCATGGAATAATTATATGTGAATACAACATCGTACTAAAAAAATGACAAAGATAACAATGCGAACATACAATTCGAAATATGCAATTGTGATAACCTTGCAATTCTATTTGAAAAACTAACATTAATAATCAAATAATGAAATCTTTAAAACATAATACTAATTTAAAAAAAAGTTAAAATAAACAAAATGTAGTAAGCTTTCAAATGTGGATGAATAAAATTAAAATAATATTGTGAAAGATGGAAAATTAGAAATCAACACGATGCAAAAACGATTAAAAATAGATAGAATGTATAAAAATTTAAAATAAGCAATACATGAGAGTTTGAAATAGATCATATAATAAAAATAAACATAATAATGCGTAAATGATTTTTAAAATAGATATTATGTAAGAAGAAATTTGAAGTGAATATTATACATAATAATTCAAAATAGAATATATTGATTTAAAATTGATAATGTACATGAAATGAAAACTTAATATAAATAATATACAAAAGAGATAATAATATATGAAAGGGTTTTAAATAAACAAAAATATATAATAAAATACAGTTATTTAAAGAAATAAATTATATACATAATAGATTTAAAAGAAAATATATACATAAAAAAATATAAAATCAATAGTATATACATAGAATAGAATAATTTTAATATAAATCATATATGTACGTATAAAATAATTAAATATAGAAGTATTTAAATTAAGTATTATATAAATCTTTAAAACAAAGAGATACAAAAAAGAATTTTAAAATAAATAGCTATATAATTAAACAAATAAATATATATATACACAAATGAAGGTATAAAGATAACAAGTTAAAATAATGATTCAAAATAATATATTAAGACAATTTCAAAAAAAAAACATGAATAATAAATAAATTCAAAAGAATAAAAGAATTACAAAAATTAAAATAAAAAGACTCAATTGAAATAAATATAAACTAAAAGGGGTAATTAAGAAATATAAAAAAATCATTGGAATAAAATTAAGGACTAAAACACAATGCGCGTAAACCAAAGAGGACTAAAAGCGCAATTTACCCAAGTTATTGAACGCAGCGTTTAAATAGGAACTAAATTAAAACTGCGCAAAATTACTGGGCAAAATTAAAAGATGTAAAACAAGAAGGATTTAATTAAAACAGACTAAAAAACTGGGGGGCAAATGGGCAAATAGACCTTCTGATCTAAATAAACACGCGGATCCTCCTTTATCTGGGTTGGATCATCGGGCCATAGGATGGAACGGCGTCGTTTTGGCCACTGGGATTAAGGCTTAAAACGACACCGTTTAGTAATTGTATTTAAATAAAAAATCATTTAAATCATTTTTTGCTTTTCGTTCAATCAGAACAAAGAGAGAAAGAATTTCTCTCTTTGCTAGGGTTCGTCTCTAGCCCTAAGCGCCGCCATGCCTACCGTGGAGCCACCGTGAACGGTGCTCAAAGCCAGGTAAGTCGCTCCTTTTTTTATTTTATCTCTTGTAAAAAAAAATGAAAATCAAGCAAAAGAAAGCACGAAAAAAAAAACGGAAAAGAAATCGAAAATCCCCTTCTCCAGAATTTTTTTTTGTTTTAGATTTTTTTTCTTTTTCTATTGATATCTGTGTGTATAAAAAATGCCCCTCCGTTACAAATGATTCCATTCGGTTTTATAGCCGAAAATAAAATCAAAAAAATGAAAAATGAAAATACAATTTTTTCCTCGCTTTTTTGCTGTGTTGTTTGCTGTGTTTGTTGTTTTCTGTTTTGCAGGTGCAACCGTCGGGCTGATGTGGAGGAGGCTGGGGCGTGTGAGGCGACGTGGCTGCGGCGTGCGCGCGACGCTGGAGGTTTCTAGAAACCCTTAGGGTTTCCAATTTTTAGTGTAATTGGGCCTAACTGGTTGGTTTAGCATTGGGCCGATTTGGGTTATTTTAATTGGGTTTGTATCTATATATGTGGTTTGGGCATTGGGCCTGCTGTAATTTTGATAATGGACTTTATTTGTTTTAATAAACTAAACCGTTGTTATTTGAATTTATTGTTTTTGGGTTTTTTTAATTTGGTTAATATGGTTAATGGGCCCGGGCGAAATAGGCCCATTACAGCTGCCCCTCTTTGCTCATTGTCGTGTAACGAGAATAGAGCAAAGACTTTAAAAGGGCCAATTTTGCCCTGTTTCGCCGAATCTAGACTTTTTTCGGTGCTTTTCGTCTTCGAATAGCTTCATTCCATCCCACTGCATCTTCAAGGGCATATGAACTAGCGCTTCGATCCAATTCAAGGATATTAGACTTGTAGCTTCAATCTGCTCCGCCGCATCTTCAGGGAGATAAGATTTGCTATCTTCAGTCTGCTTTACTGCAACTTCAGGTAGATATTTGTTGTCTTCAGTCTTCTCCGCTGCAACTTCAGGGAAATAAGGCTGGTGGCTTCAATATGCTACATTGCTACCTCATAGAGATAAGATTTATCGTCTTTGATCTGCTCCATTGCTACCTCATGGAGATAAGATCTGCAATTTTTAGTCTACTCCACTGCAACTTCAGAGAGATAAGACTACAATCTTCAGTCCGTTTCCTTACTACATTAGGGAGATAAGGCCAGTGGCTAAAATCTGCTCTCCTGCCACCTCGGGAAGATAAGATTCACCATTTTCGATCTGCCCCACTGCTATCTCGAGGAGACGAAATCTACAATCTTCAGTCTGCTTTCTTGCTACCTTAGGAAGATAAGACTAGTGGCTTAAATCTGCTCCCCTGCCACCTCGGGAAGATAAAATTGCTCCCTTGCTCCCTTGCTACCTTGCTACCTCAGGGAGATAAGGCTGGTGGCTAAAATCTGCTCTCCTGCTACCTTGGGAAGATAAGATTCACCGTCTACAATCTTCAGTCTGCTCCCTTGCTAACTCAGGAAAATAAGACTACAATTTTTAACCTGCTCCCCTGCTACATTAGAGAGATAATGCCAATGGCTAAAATCTACTCCCCTGCTATTTCGGGAAGATAAGATTCACCATCTTCGATCTGCCCCACTGCTATCTCGAGGAGACAATATCTACAATTTTTAGCCTGCTTCCTTACTACCTCAAGAAGATAAGACTACAATTTTTAATCTGCTCCCTTGCTACATCAGAAAGATAAGGCCAATGGCTAAAATCTGCTCCCCGGCTACTTCAGGAAGATAACATTCACCATCTTCGATCTACCCCACTACTATCTCGAGGAGACAAGATCTACAATTTTTAGTCTGCTCCCTTGCTTCTCAGGAAGATAAGACTATAATTTTCAACCTGCTCCCTTGCTACATCAGAGAGAAAAGGCCAGTGGCTAAAATTTGCTCCCCTGCTACTTCGGAAAGATAAGATTCGCTATCTTCGATCTGCCCCACTGCTATCTCAAGGAGACAAGATCTACAATTTTTAGTCTGCTCCCTTGCTACATCAGGAAAATAAGACTATAATCCTCAGCCTGCTCCCTTGTTACCTCAAGAAGATAAGGCTAGTAGCTAAAATCTGCTCCCTTGCTACCTCAAAAAGATAAGATTTGCCATCTTCGATCTGCTCCACTACTGCTTAGGGAGATAAGATCTGTAATTTCACCGATGTTGCTACACCGTCCTCTGGGGGACATGTCCTATAGATCGATTTCATATGCTTATGTTTATGCCAAATGATTAGGATGCTATGATCAGAATGAATCTAATGCTCCTAACCAAATGTGTTATGAATGATATGCGAATGCAAAAATGTCATGAGAATGATCCCTTTTTTAAATGCTTAGGGTGTCATCACACGTTGTTCACCAGGGTTTTATTACCGACATATTTCCCTGCCATCTTGTTCAACTGATGTTTTCTGACAGAAATCCCAAAAATAACATTCTGCTCAACTGGTTTGCCCCACTGTAACTTTAGGGCCCATTCCACTGTATTTTTGGGACATAAGATTTGTACCATCTTTAAACCATCCCACTGCGATTCATGACTATAGGATATGTATCAACTTCAACCCATCCCACTGCAACTCAAAGGTATAGAATTTGTTTCATCTTTAATCCAACCTGCTGTAAATCAGGAGTATAGGATCTGCATCTTCTTCAATCCAACCGTCTGCAAATCAAAGGTATAGGATATGTAACTTGTTCAATCAACTGATCACTCCCCGGGTGACCTAACCAAATGTGTATGCATGATATTTACATGGATGCAGAATATCATTTTTTTCCTCAAGAATGATTCCCCTTTTACATTTGGGTTAACATTGCCCATTTTTTGTCAAGATTGTATCACTGACGCAATATCTTGTCATTTTGTTCAATCACCATTTTGACAAAAATTCGGAGAGATAGTCTCAGTTTAGACTCTTCGTCCACCAATATTTCCATCCCTTAAACTTGGTGAGTTTTAAACAATAGTCCTATTTCAAGTTCTTGTATTATTTAGAAGCTTCTAGAGTAATATGCAAAACTCATTTTATGAAAGTATTATTAGTCCACTAACCGTTATTTCAATGCAAAATGCTTGAAAAAGATCATAACAATGGACAAGAAGGAAATTAATTAGGAGCATAGCTCGAAACGAATAAGTTAAGCAAAGATAGCAAATGCAATCAAGAAGGAAATTTATTGGTAGTGTATTTTGAAACGAATAAAATAATTAAAGATAGCAAATTTAGAATGGGTAAGATGGAAACTAGGTGCCCCACATATCGCAGCTTGAGCTTCTCTGTTCAAACTTCTTGAGGACCATTTTAATCTCAATATGTGTTTAAGGGATCCAGAGTACTTTGTCAATGCCTCAAGATGTAACATACTTCCTCATTGTTAATTCAAGTATAGAAAGACTACTGTATGCCTCACTTTCGATCAAAATTTGAGCTGCCCTTTACGGGTTTTCAACTCAAATCCCCTTTGGTCTCAAAGCACCCTTTGCGGGTTTTCGCCTTGGCCTCTCCTTTTTCTTTCTTCTTTTTTTGATTGAATTTTTTTATATTTGATTTTTATATTTTTATTTTTTTATTTTGTTTTTTTAAGGTCTCAAGGCGCCCTTTGCGGGTTTGCACCTTGGCCTCTCCTTTTAGATGAAATCTGAATTCACCGGCTTAAGCATGTCATTGCCATCCATCTTGGTCAAAGTTAATGATCTTCCAGAACAAGCCTTCTTCACCACATAAAGGTTTTTCCAAATTTGGTATTTACTTTCCTCTGAAGTCCTTTTGTATGAGAAGAATCCTTCTTAATGCTAGGTCCCCATCATGAAATTCTCTTGGACAAACCTTTTTGTTATAAGCCCGTATCATCCGTTTTTGGTACATTCGATCATGATGAATACTTTCAATCAAGCTTACTGGAGACATTCTGCTTCATCCAATTCTTAATTTAATCAAAGCTTGATGAAAATGAATCTTAACTTTCAACAATTGCTTCCCTTTCATAAACCAATGAGAAAGATGTTGCCTCGGTGAAGGTCCTGGCCAACATTCAAGAAGCATAGAGGGTAAATGGTAACTTCTCTATGCCAACCTTTACAAATCTCAGTCATTTTTCAAAAATTTTAAATGGTTTTTGGCTGCCTTTGCTGCACTGATATGGTCTCTGATCTTTGAATAGACTGTAAATATTTGACATTGTGCAATTATGTTAGACATGTTCCTTTCTGGCATTCTTTATTGCCACTTTTTTTTTTGAATTTGAATTTGAATTTGAACTTAAATTTAAATTTAAATTTGGATTTGGATTTGGATTTGGATTTGGATTTGGATTTGAATTTGGATTTGAATTTGAATTTGAATTTGATGACTTTTGACTTTGTAACTTTGGCATATGAAGCGACCTTCACCCTCTTAGTGAAGTAATTGACAACCACGAAGATGAATTGGTGTCGGCTAGATGCTTTTGACGAGATCGGCCCCATAACATCTATGCTCCACATATAGAAAAAATAGAGGAGGCACATAAGTCTTGTCTTCCTCAATTTAGCATTTACAGCGTAACTAATGCAATTTCCCTTTCTTGGTAAACCAGTAGCCTGAACCTCTTGATTAGCCTGGCCATTGTAGAACCATTAACATGGGCTCTTTAAACACCTTCATGGATCTCTTCTAAGATTTTCCCAACCTTAATAGCATACCCACATTTCAGTAGCCTGGCGTGCCTTGATATGATCGTGCGAAAACATCTTTGAATTCTTGAAAATAGCTCAATAATGTCTCGCCTTATTTCTGTGGTGAGTTAGGCTTCGATCTTTACCCCTTTCCTAGGCTCGCAACGTCCACTGACCCTTTGCAAGGTAGAATCTATTTTCATCTTGTTCTATCATCCTTGACAAATCAAAAGATAGGCTACAATCTCTGTCATCTTCAAAGTCCTTAGATCCACATCTCATTAAAAAGGGAGTCAGTAACAACGTCGCTCATGTCGTTGATATCTGGGTACCTAGGTACAAAGGCAAAAAAAATCCAAAGAATAAATGATTCTAAGGATGATTATTTGTATGGTATGGTCATGAATAAAGAATGAAAGAATATTCTAAAAAACAAAAGAATGTATAGTATGAAATGGAAAGAATGAAAAAATATTTGCTTAAAAAGATACATTTTATTGAAATAAAAATTCTGGACACAAGCCTATTTCACAAAAAGATTCTTATTGCCTCTAGGATTAAAGCAACAAGCATGTTTTGAATATTACTCTAGATTAGCTCTAAAAATACAGGGATCCCTTCCACAGTCCCATTGTTTAAAATCTTCCCAAGTATGTAAGGGCTTGGAAACTTTTATTCCTCGATTCTCTCTTCGGATATGTCATTAATTTTCAGACTCCCTAATATTCCTTCCAAGCCTCTGACTTCTTTTAGGAATTGCAACTCTTCTGCCTCCGCTTTCAACTATCATATTTACTGTTTCATCTGAGTGATTAGGTTATGAGGAATCGTCGAATTTCACAATTCCCATTTCAATGAGCCTTTCGACCAACTTTTTAAATGTAGTGCAGTTTTCAATTGAATGCCCCATTATTCTCGTGTGGTACTTGCATTGGGCATTCTCATTATACCATTTTGGGTACGAAGGTTGTATAGGTTCTGAGTACAACGGAGACACTAAATGCACATAAAAAAAGATTCTGATACAACTCTTTATATGTTATCGGGATGGGCGTGAACTGGAGCCTTTCTGTATTTTTCCTCGAGTTGGATCCTTGCCTTGAAGAGCCTTGATAGCTATTGATTTTGGTCTTTCACTGGCCCACGGTGACCGATTTGAAACGCTTACTCAGGATATTTACTTTATTTTCCTCGTTTCTCGAAGTTGATCTTTTGGTGCTTTCTCCCGCGTCTATCTTTCCGCTTCTTATAGCATTCTCAATTATCTCGCCGGAGATTACCATATCTAAAAAGCTCATGGTGGCACTTCCCAACATATAGTTAATGAACAGGGCCTTCAAAGTATTGATGAAGAGCATCGTGGTTTCTTTTGCTAGCAAAGGTGGCTGGACTTGTATAGCGACTTCCCTCCATCTTTGGGCATACTGTCGAAAACTCTCATTTGTTCTCTTCTCCATGTTCTGCAAAGTGATTCTATCGGGGGTCATATCTGTTACATGACTATATTGTTTCATGAAAGCTTGAGCTAAATCTCTCCATGAACTAATCCTGGTACGACTCAATTGGTTATACCATTTGGACACTACCCCAGTTAGACTGTCTTGGAAGCAGTGGATCAATAATTGATCATTGTTGACATACCCAGTCATACGTCTGCAGAACATAGTGATATGAGCTTTGGGATAACTATTTCTATAGTACTTCTCAAACTCCCGCATTTTGAACCTGTGGGGAAGTACTAGGTCCGAAACCAAGCGTAGATCCTTAACATCAATTCCTCTATAATTATCAACGCTTTCCATTGCTCTGAATTTTTCTTTTAGCCATTTATATCGGTCCTCTAACTGCTTTGGGAGTTTCATTCTTACTCTTTCTCTTTCTGCTACATTATCTAGATAGGGAATAGTAGGATTGGCAGGATTACCCTTTGGATTAGAGCCTGATCCTTTTTGGGAATTCACCGGTATCGAAGCCTTAGCCTGAAACTATTGTGGCCTGATCGTAATAGATGGTCTCTGTGGGTTTATCTCAAGTTGTGCCTGTACATGTGTTGAAGTAAAACCAGTAGGATATTGAGGATCTTCATTATTTTCCCCGACATTATCCACGGTGCCTTTTCTTTTGTCCATCCTTCCTACCAGCTGTTGGGACAATTGAGCCATCATGTTTCTTTGGGACTCCATCATTTGATCCCTCATCTCTTGCTGGATCTTAACTAACTGCTCTTGCATTTGTGCCTGCATTTGTTCTTGCAAATCCTTTTGCATTTGCTCCAATTTCTCTAATCTTTTGTCCATTGACTTGGTCTTTTTTTCTTGTGCCGTAGGGATGCGTATTTGGTAAGGTTTTGCCGGTTTCCAGGTTACTAAAATAATTTTTAATTAATTAGGATCTTTCAATGGCCTTTAATGCATATGCATTAAATGAATGAAATACGAATGCAAATGCATGAGATGAATGCAAAGAAGGTGTCGATTTTGATTCAATTCCATTTAGAAAACTTTACTAGAAAACAAAATTTTTACATAAAATCAAGTTACAAATAAGGCTTTACCCTAATGCCTAAAGCTTTAATTTTCCTAAGCAGTGAAGCTAGCTTCTGTCCCCGATCTAACTGCAATTCATACTTCACACTCAGTATATCCGCTTGTACCGTCAAAGTCCTCAAGTAGTCAGCTATCTCTCGAATTTGGGTTACAGCTTATCCCATAATGTAATCCCTGTTTCTAACTTGATTTTGCAAATGATGAAGCTGCTCCTTCTAACGTTCTTCACTTGTTCCGAAAAACTCAATCCGCATTTCACAGTTCCACAATGCTGCCTCTAGTTCTTCTATTTTCCCTTTCATTTCTATCTTACTTAAGCTTGCTCTCAATTTCTTCACAGAATTATGACTTCGGTACTGGAAAAAAGATTTCTCGAGTTCCGCTACTCTAGCCCTTAACTCGCCTCGTTCATTTCTGCTTTCTGAGAGGCTTTTTTCCGAAGCTTCATTTCATGCTTGTGCCTCTTGAAATTTCTTTTCCCATTGATCAGCTTTAGTCCTTTCCTCTCGAACCTCCTGATGCCACTGTTCTGAAGTTTTCCCTAACCCAGCAGTCCTCATCGATAGACGCAGCTTCTTATAGTCTGTCTTTAAATTATCCAGATCCTCTTTAGCCCTATTTTTCCCTTTTCTTAACTTCTCAGCCTCTGACTTCTGCACTTTCACATCTAATCTCAGGTGCATTTTTTCTTCCTCCAGCTGTTCAATCTTCTTCCCGAGCTCGTAACTCTTCTTTTCAAAGTCATATCTTATAATCTCTAGCTCTGACGAGACAACTTGTAAGTATTCTTCTATTGATCGAGCACCTTCTAAACTCGGCCCAGGAACATTATCATTAATCCTTTTGCTAAACCATTCGTTATATTCAAGCATCGTCATGGAACCAACAGCCAATCTCTTTATCCAACGAGTCTACTTCCAAGCATCCGAAATCTCTCGAACATTTTTCTTATAATTGTCCCCTTTATATGAGAACTCACATTGAGCAAGCCCGTAAGTTGCTGGTATAAATTACCTCGACTTATACTACCTTAATACAAGCAAATGAGTGTATCCAATGGCCCCCCAAATTCCAGGCAAAGGTACATAATCAAAACTCCCACACCGATAAAGGATCCCGTTAGGAACCATCCAAAGGCTCTCCATTCAATATCCTCCTCTTTGAGCTTTTGAAGAATTGCCATCCACCTTTTTCTGAAATATTATCTCTCCTTTGCGTAGCTGCTTCCTCCTTTAATGGGGAATAACTCTCAGAGAAGACCCGATAAGAGACCTTATCCACCTTCCAAAAATGTCCATGAAACCATACCAATAACAGCTGTGCACATCCAATAAATTTAACCTCGCCTGCCTTCCGACACAGGCTCAAAGATCTAAATGTCTCAGCTAGAATTGTAGGTACAAGTGTGACTCTTTTATCAAGACGATCGAATAAATCAGTGACTGCTTCATCTATATACCTTAGAGCTTTAGGAAAAATCACCAAACCATAAATGCTCAAGGCGAAGATGTCAACTTTCTTCTTTACATCCGGGTGTGCTAAGATCAAGTCTTTCAAATTCACCCAAGGAATACATTTACCATCTCCTTTCTATTAAATTCGAGCCGTAACCCAAGGCTCACTCATCCTAGTAATATTCATTAACTTCTTCACAAAAGTTGGGACATTAGCGGCCTTAGAGTAAGCTTTGTCAACTTGGATCTTTGGACAACGAAGCAAGGTCATATATTCCTCCACAGTGGGCACCAAGTCCACCTTCCCGAAAGTGAAACAGCTATAGGCAGGGTTCCAAAATTGAGTCATAGCCTGAAACAAATGCTTGTCTACCTTGACATCTAGCAAATAGGGTATATCGCCATAATTTTGGTAGAACAACTGCTTAGTTCCCTCATCCTAATGGGCCCATATGTCTCTCAATTCTTGCAGCTCATTTTGTATCACACTGATGCGAGTGAAGTCCCACAACTCCAATGTATATCCGTTAGCTAGATTATCCCCTTTCTCTAGTTGTAACTTCTCTGACCATGTGCGAACGGCCACATTATCCTCGACTTTATCAAGAAATTCATTCTCGATGCTAAGTCCTCTAACTTAATAATCGAACATGAATCGACACCTCTTTAAATATGCAATGACATGCAATCACAGCCCAAAACAAAACACACAAGTCAGTATCAAATAATAAGATTCAAGGCAAACAAAAAATAATCAAACATCTATATGGATAACCACTAAAATTTAGCATCATTCCATCTAGGGTGAGTTCCTATGGTTTACTATATGAGGTGGGGTTCTAAAGAAAAAGGGTACCTGAACCAGCAGATTCCTCAATCTTTACCTATTATAGGCTCATATGAATCGAGTTCGGTTCAGGGGAATACATTTCCTATGGCCATGCGGAGATGAAAATCTCACGAAGACATAGGTACGGATGTATTAGCCCATGCGGAGGTGAAAACCTCACGAAAGCATAGTTTCTCACTCCCACTTAAAAGGTGTAACCACAACGGTCATGCAATGCAATGCAAGAGCATTCTACGAGACTCAAACTACAATAATCATAAGGATTACAAACAAATGCAACAAAAGAATCATGATTTTTCAAACCAAATTTTCAACTTTCGACAAAAGGACAAAAAAATCAATTTTACGGCCTGACTCTCTTATTGGTCCCCAATAGAGTCGCCAAGCTATCGAAACTATTTTTTTTTGTTTTGGAAAAAACGGGGATCGACTTTAAAATGAAATATGGAGTCGCCACCAACCTTTTTTGTTTAGGTGTGATTGGATCACCTTGTAAAAAATAATTGTGGTCTACGAAATAAAAAATAGGTTCGGGAGTCGGTTACATACAAGGAAGGATTAGCACCCTCGTACGCCCAAAATTGGTACCAAATTGATTAACTAATGTCTTTATGTTGAAAATTTAAAAAAAAAATTAAAATTTAATTCCTTTTGAAAAATGTTTGATTAATTTAAGTTGGAATTTAAGACTTTCTCGTTCCGAAGGAATAAAACACCATATCCAACACGTTAAGATATGACATCTTAAACCTCGAAACCGAAATCATCTCACAATTTCCAAATCATGCGATTAAAAGGGTATTTAATTATTTGGTCAAATGAAGAACTGAAACCCAGCACGTTAGGGCACAATTCCTTGAATTTCCAAACATCAAATATTGCATTGTTTTAAAAAACTTTTAAATAAGCGACTTTAAAATCGACTCAAAATGCTTTTATTGAATCACTATTCGATAATGAGAAACAAAAATATAGTATCGAGCATGGAATAATTATATGTGAATACAACATCGTACCAAAAAAATGACAAAGATAACAATGCGAACATACAATTCGAAATATGCAATTGTGATAACCTTGCAATTCTATTTGAAAAACTAACATTAATAATCAAATAATGAAATCTTTTAAACATAATATTAATTTAAAAAAAAACAAGTTAAAATAAACAAAATGTAGTAAGCTTTCAAATGTGGATGAATAAAATTAAAATAATATTGTGAAAGATGGAAAATTGGAAATCAACACAATGCAAAAACGATTAAAAATAGATAGAATGTATAAAAATTTAAAATAAGCAATACATGAGAGAGTTTGAAATAGATCATATAATAAAAATAAACATAATAATGCGTAAATGATTTTTAAAATAGATACTATGTAATAAGAAATTTGAAGTGATTATTATACAAAATAATTCAAAATAGAATATATTGATTTAAAATTGATAATGTACATGAAATGAAAAACTTAACATAAATAATGTACAAAAGAGATAATAATATATGAAAGGGTTTTAAATAAACAAAAATATATAATAAAATACAGTTTTTTAAAGAAATAAATTATATACATAATAGATTTAAAAGAAAATATATACATAAAATAATATAAAATCAATAGTATATACATAGAATAGAATAATTTTAATATAAATTATATATGTACATATAAAATAATAATATATAGAGGTATTTAAATTAAGTATTATAGAAATCTTTAAAACAAAGAGATATAAAAAAGAATTTTAAAATAAATAGCTATATAATTAAACAGATATATATATACATAAAAATGAAGGTACGAAGATAACAAGTTAAAATAATGATTCAAAATAATATTAAACAAATAATATTAAGACAATTTCAGAAAAAACATGAATAATAAATAAATTTAAAAGAATAAAAGAATTACAAAAATTAAAATAAAAAGACTCAATGGAAATGAATATAAACTAAAAGGGGTAATTAAGAAATATAGAAAAACCATTGGAACAAAATTAAGGACTAAAACACAATGCGTGTAAACCAAAGAGGACTAAAAGCGCAATTTACCCAAGTTATTGAACGCAGCGTTTAAATAGGAACTAAATTAAAACTACGCAAAATTACTGGGCAAAATTAAAAGATATAAAACAAGAAGGATTTAATTAAAACAGACTAAAAAACTGAGGGGGCAAATGAGCAAATAAACCTTCTGATCTAAATAAACACGCGGATCCTCCTTTATCTGGGTCAGGTCATCGGGCCATAGGATGGAACGGCGTCGTTTTGGCCACTGGGATTAAGGCTTAAAACGGCGTCGTTTAGTACTTATATTTAAATAAAAAAAATCATTTAAATCATTTTTTGCTTTTCGTTCAATCAGAACATAGAGAGAAAGAAATTCTCTCTGCTAGGGTTCGTCCCTAGCCCTAAGCGCCGCCATGCCTGCCGTGGAGCCACCGCGAACGGTGCTCAAAGCTAGGTAAGTCGCTCCTTTTTTTATTTTACCTCTTGCAAAAAAAATGAAAATCAAGCAAAAGAAAGCACGAAAAAAAACGGAAAAGAAATCGAAAATCCCCTTCTCCAGAATTTTTTTTTTTTTGTTTTAGAAATTTTTTTTCTTTTTCTATTGATATCTGTGTGTATAAAAAATGTCCCTCCGTTACAAATGTTTTCATTCGATTTTATAGCTGAAAATAAAATCGAAAAAAAGAAAAAAGAAAATACAATTTTTTTCCTCGCTTTTTTGCTATGTTGTTTGCTGTGTTTGTTGTTTTCTGTTTTGCAAGTGCAACCGTCGGGGTGACGTGGAGGAGGTCAGGCGTGTGGCGACGCGACGTGGATCATGGCGCGCACGCTGCTGCACTGAGGTTTCTGGAAACCCCTAGGGTTTCCGATTTTTAGTGTAATTGGGCCTAGAGAGCTGGTTTAACATTGGGCCAATTTGGGTTATTTTAATTGGGTTTGTATTTGTATATGTGGTTTCGGCATTGGGCCTGCTATAATTTTGATAATAGACTTTATTTGTTTTAATAAACTGGACTGTTGTTATTTGAATTTATTGTTTTTGGGTTTTTATAATTTGGTTAATATGGTTAATGGGCCCAGGTGAAATAGGCCCATTACACATTTAATTCTTTTTATTATTATTTCACTCTTGATTTGTTTTTCCCCTTAAAAATCCCATCAAATTGAAGCATTTATGCTAATTTCTCTTATGTAGCGAAATTTCATTTACGATTTAATTGATTTTGTGATTATTTTTTGACACTCTCTTTCTCTCTTTTATAATTTCAAAGTATTTTCTTTTAATTGACATCTTTGAGGTCAAGGTGGTGTTATTGCAGTAGATTTGCCATCGGTGGTGTTGTACTACCCTAGATTCAGGGTATTTTTAGTTAAATATTTTTTTAAAAAAATTAAATACTGAAATAGATTGTCAGCTGGATTATATACGAAAATAGTATGTTTTTCTGAGTTGCGCTTATCTAACAGGCGCAACCATTTTTTTTATATTCAAATATATTTTTTTACTTTAAATAAAATATTATTATTTTATTTTTATTAAAAATATTTAAATATATATACAGGTCAAAATACAGTCAACGGCTTAAAATACGAGTTAAAAATACCTGAGATTGGTCACGCCTGACAGATAGGCTCCATTGGTCGCGCTTGACAGGTAGGCGCCACTGCCTCCCTCTGCCCCACACAAAAATATTTTTTTTGTTATTAATTATTATTTATAAATTGTTTATGTTTAGTGTTTATGCTTTTGGGTTAATATTTTGTATGAATGTAATTTTTTTATATAATTATTTTAAAATTAATTTATTAGTAATTTAAGATTATGTTATAAATTGTTGTGTTTAGTTTAGTATTTGGTGAGTTTTTAGTAATGTAAAATTATTTTGTTAAATATTTTGTTGGTAATTTATTATAAATTGTTGTGTTTTGTGAGTTTTTAGTAATGTAATTTTTAAAAAAATAATAATTTTATATTTATTTTGTTCAACCAGTCGCGCCTACCAAATAGGTGCCACCTACCCCTATTTTCGTATCTCTACACGGGTCATATACTGATCCGGGAAAAAAAATACAAGCAGTGGCACCTATGAGAAATGCGCCACCAATAAAATAATAATTTAAAAAAATTAATATAAAAAAGTGGTTGTGCCTATCAGATAAGCGCGACCCAAAAAAATATATTATTTTCGTATATAATCTAACTGACAACTATTTTAGTATTTAATTTTTTTTAATTATTTAGATAAAAAAACCCTAGATTCATTCACCGGCTACCTGGGGCTTGTTTATGTTTGAATTAGGAAAAAAAAGGATTTTAGAAAAATGCTTCATTAAGTTTCTATTGGTTAGCTTCAAAGGTTTTAAATGATGCTAAAAAATAACGCTGAGTTGAAGAGTTAAATTTTTTTTTTAAATTTTTAGAATTAGAAATAAATTGATAAATTTTATAAATGTTTGTGGCTAAATTTATTGATATTTTTATAACTTGAACTAAAATGATAAATTTCGTAAACATTAATGGCTAATTTTATTAATTTTTTATATTTATGATTAAATTGATTGGATGTGTAAACATTAGAAGACTAATTTTATTATTAGACTAATAAAAAAAACCACGTTAGCTTTCCATCACTAATTAAAATAATTAATTTTAAAAAATTTAATAATTAAATAAAAAATTAATAATTAGACTATCAAAATAAAATGAATGATATAATCAGTTAACTACTTTTTTTTTTTTTGCAATTTACCCATTATATTAATATGTAAATCCACAAAATAAAAAATAATCTTACAAAAAAAATCACTCCCAACTCAAAACAAAATCTGAATTCCATTAAATAATAAAATAAATAAAAGGGAATGTCAACATCAATCTGAAATTTTTTTTTATATGAAAGGCTAATTGTTTGACATCACAAAAGCAGACAAATTGGAATCCCATTCATAACACCTAATCAAAAGCCACATGATTTAATGGTCAAATTCTGCTATTAGACCCTATACTTTGCATAAGTTGTGAAATTGATATCTATATTTTAATTTAATAATTTTAGTTCTTGTATTTTTGAAATTTAAAAATTTTAGTCTCAATCAAATGATAATTGTTAAATTCATTAAGTTAAGTTTTGTTATTTTTAAAATTTGATGTGTCAAACATATTATTATATGTGTAATGCTATATTTGATTTAACTATTGTAGTTTGTATGAAGACTCAAATTGTAAAATTAAAAAAAAATAGTCACTAAGAATAATCCAATTGGTGAACTGGACTAAATCTATAAATTTAGGCATAATATAGGACTAATAACATAATTTAACCAAACAGATTTATCTGAGAATTAAAATATTAAAATTTAAAAAACACATGGATTAAAATTGATGAATTTAAAGTAAAAATATTAAATCCATAATATAGTAGAATTTGAAGTGATTTGGTTCACTATATGTGTCTCCATTGCCTAATTTAACCTCTTTAAACCATTAAATTTACACAACTGATTAAAACAGTGGTTTCAAAAATCAGTGGCTTTAGGCAGTACACTGATTTCTTCTAAGAATATATCCCACTCCAAATTTAAGGTTCAATTTAATATCTGGGTGTGAATTCAAACTTAATAACATAATTTCCCCAATGTGGTGAAGTTGGCTTGTAATTTCCTTCAACGTTTATGCTTGTTATTTATAATATTTATTTGACTCCTAAAACAAACATCTGACTCCCACTGTAATTCATCTGTGTTAATAATTAATTATTATTTTCAAAAAGAAAAGTCAGGATGAAGATCCTCCTAATACGTCATGTTGTACGATAGATAATTAATTATTTGATAATGGAATGGTTAGGAAAATGTCAAACACAAAGATACAAAATAGAAGACAAATGAAAATGATGTTTTTGTTAATTTATCATCTTCTTTTTTTTTTTTACTTTATTATATACAATATCTTTCACACGTTATATTAACTCAATGAAAATAATTAGAAAAGCAAAATGATAGTGTTCATTTTTTTTATTTAACAAAACTGCCATTTGGGTCTTCAAATTTCTAATTAAGTTAATTTATTAGATGCTGCTGAGAATATAACAGTAAAAGAAATACCTGAAATGATGTGACATTACTTCTAATAGAATTGTTTTCTTCCTTTTACTTTTTTCTTTTTATTTGATTTCTACGAAATACAAGTTGGATTTTAAGTTTGTTTTTTTAAATTTGGGTCCAGATTTAAATTTTTGTTTAAGTTTAATTCGGATAAAAATTGTTAAACTCGAGTTTAATCGGTCCACCTGTATTATTTTTATATAAAAATATAATACATCATTTTAATAGTTTATATTTTTATAATTTTTAGAAAATTAAATTAAATTTTTATCATTTTAGAAGGTCAAAGTACAATTTTATCATTATTAATTTAAAATTTTATAAGTTATAAATGAACTTTGATGTGTCATAACTTTTAGAAAAATAATGATAAGAAACATAATTTGTAAAACGTAGCTAGGAACAAATTAGGTTCTATAGAAAAATGAAATATTCAAATTGGCTCTGGTGCTACTGCTTTTGTGATGGCCTTCCAGAGCTTTGCCAAAGCAGTTATTGACAAACTAAAGGAAAACAGTTTGTAATGGTTATGCATATTTAATTACACTTCTTTTTAATCTTCAATATTATAAACCAATTAATTTGCACCACAAAATATAAAGGAATTAATAATTATTCATTTTCATTTTCATTTAATAAAAGTATACACATTGAAATATTAGCTAAAAGTTTATTACTCAAAATTAACTTTTTGTAATATTTAAAAGGTGGAATTAAGCAATTAATCCATATACTTGATTCCGCCTGATAAATTAATCTTAATTTTAATATAAATATATTTTAGGTGTTGGTAACTTTCACTAAATTATACAAATATCTTTAAAATGGATGATATTAGTTAAAATTGGAAATCTCAGAAAGACAGAAATTATAAGATGGCTAAAATTAAGTTTTATTTAAATAAATAAATAAAACAAACCTTTTTGCAAATTGCATGTATCAAGATAAAAGAGCAGGTACTAGTCAAACTACCTGCTAATATATAATCATTTTTAAATTTTAAATGGCACGTTTGTTATTTATTGCAACATAGAGGGCATTTTATAATTTTTGCAGAAATTAGTCCTATATAAACTTCAAGATGCAAAATGCTCTGCTGCAAACACGGAAAGACCCAAAACCATGGCCACTACTGCCTCCGCATCGTCACCATTATCTGCTCTCTGCTCCCCAGCAATCATCATCGTGGATCAGAACAACGCATCGACCATCTCTACTGTCCATCAAGACATCATAGAGACTCACATATTCACACGACTCGATGGCCCAACTCTCGCATCCGCCTCCTGCGCCTCCACTCACCTCCATGCACTTGCGTCGCAGGAAAACCTCTGGACCAATATTTGTCACTTCACGTGGCCCTCCACCACCGCTTCACGTGTTCGCCACGTCATCTCTAACTTCCACAACGGTCCCCGCTCCTTCTTCTCCGACGCCTTCCCATTAGCTATCGAACCCGTGAGCTTCGGAAACTCGTCGGAGAATCCTCCTGATCTTCCATCGGAAATAATCTCGGCCGTCGATATCTATTACAAGAAGGAGCTCATTTTCAGCAAAGTCGTCGAAACGGAAACTGTAAGCGCTTGGTTCAAATGCTCACCGTTTCGGGTAGATTTATTAGATCCCAAAGAAGCTGTTTCGACCCGGATACCAAACCCAGACAAGGACGACACATGCAGGGATCTGGAGGGAGACATGGAGTTGAGCTGGATCATAATCGACCCCATAGGGAAACGAGCGATGAATCTCTCGAGTCAAAGGCCGGTGAACGTACACCGGCATTGGCTGAGCGGGGAGGTGCAGGTGAAGTTCGCATCGGTAGTGGGCGGAGGAGGAACTGGGGCAGCGACAGAATTGGTGCAGTGCGGGGTGGTGGTCACGTGCGGGGGAACGGCGAAGGGGGAGATGCACGTGAGAGAGGTGAGTTTGCAGTTGGAGGACATGGATGGAATGTATCTGAATGGGAAGGAGAGTTTGGTAATGTTGAGGAGAGGATTGGCGGGTAAAAGGGGAAGAGGGAAGAAGAGGGAATCGGAAAGGAAGAAGGAAGTGGAGGAGTTTTTGGAAAGAAAAAGAGAAAGGAAAGAAAGGAAAATGAGAAGGGAAGGGACTTTAGATACGCTTTGCGTTGCGTTTGGAGTTTCCGCGTTTGCGTCCTCCCTATTATTTCTTTTGTTCAGATAAAAACAGAAAATGTGTATATATCAACAAGTTTAACTCCATTAAATATTAACCTATATTGATGCAAACACAAAGGATTAGCTAAATAGCAGACTTAATTTTTGTTCAAGCAAAAATGTAGTTACCTTGTATTAAATATATATATTTCAAATTTTAAAATCAATATTACTTACACTTATTAACGTGCCATTTAGAGAAAAAGAAGAAGCTTAATTTAAGTTTTTTTTATATATTTTGTTGACAATTTCAACATATTTGGTATTATTCCAAGTTGAGATTTTATCTCTCAACTCCATCGAGAGCCACTTTGAGATTCTCAAAGTAAGAGGATTTTATCTAATTGAATCGTGCATGATACATAATCAGCTACTGAAGGTATGTGAGGTTTGCATGATTGATAGGGTTTGAACCTTTGCCCACTATATGGCATCTAAGGGCACATATACTACCATTTGGCCTTGAACAAAGCGAGTTTGGTTTAGAATTCGTCCTAAGCACAACAATGGTGAAGTTTGGGGCTGGAAAATGGAAAGTTTTCTATTTAGACTCTTTAAAATTTATAAAATTTTAAATTAAAAATAATAAAATTGTATTTTGATTCCTCCAAAATTTATTGTAATATTTGGACTGATACTCTTGTTGGTTTCTAATCTAATCAATTCAATTGGTCAATCTAAATCATTTCCAACAACATTAAAAAACTAAGTCATTTTAATAATTTTTAAAAAATATGTATAAAAATTAAAATAAATATTAAAAAAAAGTAGAATATCACTAACTTTTAGAAAGTAGTCCTCCTTTATTTCATTGAATTTATGTTAATTTTATAAATTAAATTATTTAATATTTATGGATTTAAGTTGAATGAGATTATATTTTGGGTTTGGATTTTATATAATGTATTATTTTTATTTAGGTTTGAGTTTTAGAGAGTACATTCAGGTGTGAATATAATGTATTTGAATTTGAATTTAGGTATACATATATTAATTAGTCCAAAATCAAAATCGACTTAACTAAATCAATTTGATCAAATTATGAAATTGGCTGGATTTGGTCAATTAAGTCAATTTTAATCTTTAATTGTAATATATTATATACTACTACATAATATAATAAACTATACATATATAATAATCAATATGTTATACATATATAATAATCAATATGTTATGTATTAGTATTATAGCATAGATATAATATTACTTAATATGATAATATTTACTTAATATGATAATATATTTTATAATTATTAATACATATATATAATTCTTCATATTATTAATATTTTAACAATTTGATTATTGAATTTATCAATATATTTTTACTTAACAACACTTAAAAATTTCAAATAAATTCAATATATTTATCATATTGATCGAGAATATCGTCTTTATTAATATATACTCAACGATTGAAATTTTTCTATAGTAAACAAATTGTTAGAAAATTTTAATTTATTCAAAACTTGACATGAATGATCTATATGAATAGATTATGAAATTTAATGGCCAAATTGTTAAAACATTAATCATATAATGGGTTGTAAATGTGTGTAAAACTGATTTTGTTTTATACTAATATAATTGAATCCCCTTTACATAATATAGTAAACTTATATAATTATTAAAAATAGCTGTTAATATATATATATATATATATATATATATATATAAACTACTAATATAGATATGACGCAGCAATATATTTTATAACTATTAATGTAACTTTTAATACATACATTATATAGTGTTAAATATTTTTTATCTAAATTCAGTTAAATTTTTAATAATTTTATAATGTTAATATATATCAAATTTTTCTGAAGTCTATATAATGATATACATTTTATTAATAAATAATACATATATGAGTATGCACAATATATTACATACTGTATTAATATAAATTATAATATCAATAATTATATCTAATTTAGTATATTACATGTATATAAAATAAATATTATTGAAAATTTAATATCTCAATAAAATATATTTTTATTAAATTAAATTTTGAATTGGGTTTTTAATTTTTATAAATTGTATTTGAGTTTTGGGTTCAATTTCTTTTTATTTTGAACTTTAGACTTAGGGATATAATTAGTTTATTTTGGGTTTGAAATATATTTTAATTTTAAAATAAATATTTTAAAATATGAGTATTAAAGTTACAAACTTAATAAGAAAGCTAAAAATTATTGAATTATCAGTATAGTAATATAATAAACAACAAAAAGATATATTCGTCAATTTAGAACATTTTTCCCAAACTTGTACTTTTTCTATATATTATTATAAAAATTTATGCTTATCATATAATGATATTAATTATATTTATAAAATTCATATACATAGCATATAATTATAAATTTTATATATAATAAGCACTTTAATTATTTTATACAAAATATTTTTATTAAATATATATAGTTTATGTTTTTATATGACAAATTTGAATTGTATTATCATCATATAAAAGTACAATGAATTATTAAAAAAATTAAAATAATTGTAACTTAGAAAGTACAAAATTATTTGAATCTGTCATAGGTCGTCCAGTCTGAGCTAATCTAAAATAATCCGAACTCGAAAAAACCTAAACCTGTAAAGGCTAAAACCCCAAAAAATTTGAGCACGAGCCTAAATTGATTCAAGTCCAAGAAAATATGAGGCCAAAATAATCCAAATTTGAAGAGAGTCCAATCTGAGCTCGGCCAAATGCTTATTTGCCACCTTTATGCACAATGTTCCTTTTCCCTTACTTCAAGTGCAAAAGACCACCAAATATAAAAGCAAGGCCAAGTAAAAAAATTCCTGAAGAGTCGAAGGCAATAGTGCCATGAGGGTAACACCCCTTATCCTTCTTGATGATTGGTACAAATAGATGATGTCACGTTAATAAAATGATTACTTAAAGAAAATTTCACTCCATCAAAAACAATATTTGGCCATATAATAAATTTTAATAAAATGAATTTCAAAACTTGCAAAGATTTAGACACATTTTAAAATCACTTAACATTATTTTTCTGGGGCTAAGATAAGTGAAAACATAAAACAAATCTTTCGAAGCACTATTGTGACTCAAAAGGTAACTTTTCAAATTAATTCAAGTAAGAAAATGTAACACCCCAAACCCGATCCAATGAACTGGACTCGAATCTAGGGTGTTACTGCTAAGTACATATGTAACTCATTCAATTACACAAATTTACATCTAATTACAATTGTTTAATTATAAATTCCTCTAAGAAATACATAAGTGTGAATGATACAAGAATTCAATTGGTATACACAAAGAATTTATTCACAGCTATGATTGAATTGATGTCCTTGCCTATCATGATTAATCCGTGTAAAAGATTTCTATAAAACAACTCATACTCGAACACGCCATGTAACGCCACGAATTTGGGCCTAGTAGAATTGGGCCCATTGGGCCTTGGGCTTGGGAGCGTTTAAAATTTTTGAGAACAAGAGAACGACACTAATGCAAGTTGGACCTATTAGGTGAGTGATTTTGGAAGGTTAGGGGGCTTCCATGAAGTCCCGGGATCAAACCTGGACTTTAGGAAAAATTTTGGTTTTAGGTGAATAAAACCCTGGGAGTTAGAAGGTAGGCTTTAAGAATAAAATGTGGAGAAAAATGACACAAAATGGGTTGTGGTCTAGTGGCAAATGACGCCACATAAGGGACAAGGGAATGACGCTACAAGGAAGCAAGGGGTCCAAGGTTCAAGTCTTGGCGGTTGCATTTCATTTTGATTTCCTTTTTAAATGAACTTAGACTTGGGCCCATAGACTTATATTTAGTTGCGCATGTTGTAAGACACAAAACGAGCTTGTGTTGTGGTGGCATGTAGTGTCTAGAGTAGAGGAGAGGGCAAAGGTTCGAATCTCATGTCAAGCAAAGGAGTGTTTATTTTGCGGATTGGACGACCAGAGTTTGTGTTGGATTTAAACTCTGCTGAAGGAGGGATCCCACATCGGGAAGCTAGCATGAGGGAAGATGAGAAGCTGGCTTTAAATAGAGTGATCTATGAGAGGAGTAAGGACACCTTGGTTGACGTTTGGGCATAGGAGTGTTCGGAGCTCAGATTAACTCCAGATTCCTATCAGGTGTGTATTTCACCCTACTCTAGCTGTAGAGCAGCAAATGCCGAAATACCGGTCACACGGCGGTGGTAGCAACACGAGCGTGCGAGCGCATGTGTGGGAGCTTCGACGCAATAGTTGAGGCCCTCATGAGTGTTCTCATGAGTCTAGGCTGTCTTGGGCCCGTGGGCTCATATGAATAAATTGTATGATTGTGTAGTAGATAGTGAACCGGTCTATGTAAATCTCATATCTGTGGCTAGATTTGGGCTAAATGGGCCACACGCGCGTGTGGGCCCATTTGGGCTGAGAATGAGCCCTAGGCCCAATCGCATCATTATCTCGTTTCTTCTTGTTAGAGTGATTGGTTACTTTGTGGTTGTGATTTAAGCATTCGTGTTGACTCCGGTTCTGTAAAATCGTATTCTTGATGAGCAAAGAGGATTCTAGCCTGAGGAGGGGCGGTAAAGGTGCCAGCCGAGACTGTGCACATAGCCTCCACTCCCAAGTTTAAGCGGCGTAGGGTGTCAGCGGTTCGGGACTTTCCGCCTAGATGCGGAAGGGTATCGGCATCAAACTTTGGTTTAACTAGGCAAATCGCAATTGGTCATTTTAGTGAAGCTAAGTGATAATAAATCTCATGGTTAGCTGTTTGGAATAGATATCTTCCAATTCTTTTGCTAAATGTGTTAATTGTGTGTTATGTTTTGTATAGGTGATGGCGCTTGTGATTATTTAGTACTCTACGTGATAATGTGTGTAATCTCACACTCTTGTTTGTTCTGTAAATGCTATGATCTGTGAATCTGATAAAAGCCGAAATACCCTTAGAGGGTAAATTAATGAATTACCCTTGGCGGGTAAATTATTGAATTACCCTTGGTGGGTAAATTATCGAAATACCCTTAGTGGGTAAATTACTGAAATACCCTTGGTGGGTAAAATTACTGTTATACCCTTAGGGGCAAATTTAGTATGATTGTGTATAATTTGTTTGATTGCTATGATGGTACATTATTGCATACACTGAAATATTATGTCACGACATTTTGCATTGGGTTGGGATGATGAAATATATATAAATTTATATATATTGGAGGAAGTACTGTACTGGTGGCTATGCCATATTATACTGATTCAGTGGCTTTGTCACGATATACTGATTTAGTGGCTCAGCCACAAATATCAAGTATCGCGCGATATTCTTTGCATTATCTTGCAAACTCATTGCATTCTTGGAGTGTAGGGCTGGGTGGGTTGACATGGTCCCCACATGGAGTGTAGGGCTGGTACGGGTAGAGTGTAGGGTTGGATTAGGGTGGGCTGCATTCTCTATTTGCATTACTATGACTTTGGGGCCGTAGGCCCAAACTGATACTGTATGAGGCTTAGGCCCAGACTGAGACTATGACTGTGACTGAAAATGGGATTACACACTGAGTTCTTGTAACTCACCCCTTTTTCCCATAACCTTGCAGGTAATCCCCAATGACAGTGGATTTGGAAGCTGCGGAGAACTCGGTGGGGGCCATACGTCGGAGTTGTTCTTCACGAAACTCAGTAAATTTGGTTTTTATTTCTTTTAAGATTATTTAATTTGGGTTATTGTTTTGTAATAAGGCCATTGGATTTATTTTACTTTTTAAACTTTTATTTCGGCATTTACTAAACTGTTAAGCATTTGAAAACGGGGTTTTCTTAAAACATTAATAATCGTTTTTCAAAATAGCACATTTCCGTAACTATTCATGTTCGATTTTCACAATAGAAAAATAGTTTTCAAAATAATAATAACTTTATAAAAATAGATAGTAAGTAAATCACGTTTTTACAACAAGCAACGAAACCCGAAGTTTCACAAAGAGAAGCAACATTTTAAACGACCGCTTAGTTTTTTTCAACTACCTTTTAATGTGACATGCCAGATCCGGCCATGACGTCTAGGCTGGGTTTGTGGTGTTACACGCCAACAAGCTTGCTCTGTATGCATAATGACCCATGGCTCCATTTCTTCGGCGTAGCCCTGGTGTCGCCCCTCCAAGCGAAGACCCTTAAAACCCACCTAAAACATAACACACAAAGATAAGTTCAACGGAACTTAGTGAGGTAAACACCATTTACTAAAATCATACTTGCACGACGCATTTAATGTTTCAAAAACCATCTTGTTACTCTTATTCTTCATCGAGTCTCTAACAAAAGCTATCTCCATTTCCATTTCTTTATTCACTTTCGTTATCATACTTTAATCTAAAGCCCTTTTTCTTCAGTGTCTTTGAGACCTTACCTACATTCTTCAATCACTAAGCCACGACTCCATCAAGTTTCATAAAAAGACCCATACACAGATGATCGATGTTTCGTTTAGAGCGTACCATGTTTACATTCATTTCCAGAATATATTTTCATTACTTCACTATTTCTCTTTAATTACCTAAATCTATACAAGTCTTAATCATACTAAATACCTTACCATTATGCCCATGGATACATCTCGTACCTACTGGTTTTACTATTTGCATTTAGGGACAATGTAGGATATTCCAATTTCGTAGTACAAGGTCTGTCGTAAGAGCGTCCTTCATGGTGCATCATTGGAAGCCTTTCCAAACTACGCCATTGGGGTAGCCCATGTGGTGTGCACCATATAAACCTTTATTATAGGAGTTGCCATAGAGGCTATTTCTTCACAATCTACTGCAATGGAATTTCCTTCATACATTGCTACTAAGACTTTAAATTTTAGAGATTATCTTTCATACTGTTTCTTCAGAGTCTGTAAAAATTTCCTTTCTTTTAGAGTTCGTCATTTATTCCATTTCTTTTATTCAGGGTCTGCTATAAAGGCGTTCCTTTATATGGTTGCCACAAGGGTCATTCTTTTAGAGAATGCCACGAAAGCTCCTATTTCAGATACGCCACGAAGGCTTCTATTTTAGATACAGCATAAAAGCTTCCATTTCTTGACATGTTCATAATAGGGATTCGTCTAGATTCACATTTCGTGAGGTTTGTCCCTCATCGTCCTGGTCACCAGAAAACCCCATAGGTAATAACCTTCTTTTAGTTCTTTCCATATGATGTCATAACCCAAGTTATGGTCTTACAAGATATGGTGCCATGGCCATGGACTCTTGTTCTTAGAGATCGCATTTAAAGTCCCGACAGACCCCTTTTTAACTACACCGCGGTGAACAGGCATAGACACTTATAAGACCTTTCATGCATTAGCACCAAACTTAACATACATCTCATCTTACACATTCCAGACATATTCTCACAGTCATATCTTTGACTCCAAATTCTTACCACATACTCTACACTTGTCAGATTCTTACAAACAATACATGCAAATCTTATCCAACATTCATATATTAACATATTCATCATACCGTTCTTTTCTAATTTTAATTCATGGTTCACACAATTCGTTATTGGAGTATCTAGATTAAACGAGTATACACACACAGGAGTCAGCTTTAAGACTCACCTGATTCTCATCTATAATAGTTCCAAACTCCAGATCCAAACTTCCCTTATAAGATTAGCAGCAACTTCTACTATAGATAATGGAAACTCATCAGGATCTATTCAAATACCTCCACCCCTTCTTATCGTCATTTCTAACACCAGAAATCCCCAAAAAAATTCTTTATATAATCCATCTTACGGATCTACGAAGCTAACATAATTACTTTTTCACAACATAATATGGAGGGTAAAAACTTCTACCTTGTCATGAAACATTCACAGGTGAAGATCCAGATCTACAACTTAGCTTAAATGAGAGAAGGAAATACTCTAAGTTCCTTTAGATCTAGACAAAAATGCTTCTTGAAGAAAGAAGAAGAAAAAAAAACCCCCTTTTCTAATCCTTATTATCTAGATATACAACCTTTGTCCCTATGGAAACTTGACACGCGTCATAATCCTAATCAATTTGTCGTATAGGTGGTTTACAACTATAAAGAAACGTGTACAAAATCCCAACATAAATATATATATATACACATATATATAAAAATTTCATCGCTCATTTCTAACCACCTTGTTAGAACGTAACCAGTACCGTGACTAACCAAACTTGGCGTACAATATTTTACGGTGATAACCTAATTACCCAAAATTTTTTAATTCATTACCAAGCTCCTCTTCTTAACAATTCATCCTTTTGTAAGACAATTCCTCTCAATAATCCAATGCCTACCATGCCCCCACTTTACACACCAAGAGCATCAATTGGGTGGATAGCACTACGCCGTTCAGAATATTATCCAATTAAACTCACCAAATTCAAAACTCGCCAAAACTGGGTGTTACAGAAAATGTTAATTCCAAATTCAAAATCAACCTTCAATTTTTACATCTTTTTTTTATTATCATTTTTGAGGCCTTAAAATTCATTTTAGACCCTTCTTGAATCCTCATTACAAAATGAAAATGTTCGAGCATCATTCAAAGTCATTTTGGAGCTTAAAACACATATTTTGTAGTGTACGGTAGCATGTCTTGAGACATACACCCTATGCTTTGAGACATGGAAAGGAAATTATATAAAATTTGCTATTGTCTTGACTAGAAGGAGAAGAAATGGTGGTAGTAAGAGCAATGTAGGGTGAGAGCTCAAGCGAACCACTTTTAATTGGTCTATAACTAGAAACGGATATTTGCTTTGGCTATTTTATTGACCCCTCGCTAATTCTGGTAGAACTTCTCTTGCATGTCATTCCACCTAAGTTACTCAAAAGGCAACATGAAAATTCATTTTGGTAGTGGTCTAAGCAAGTGCGTCTGAGCTATCTGCAAAACAACACATTATTATCACTTCTCCCACATAAAAATATAGAAAAAAAAAACAAATTTCTCATACACATTAGAACTAGAAGTAGAACTCAAAGAGTCAAGAAGCTTTACCATTCAATAAAAATACCTCCAGATAGCTTCCAAGCCCACAATTCAAAGGAGGTACATCCAAGGGACCCTTCTTCTTTGAATTTAACTTAATAATATAAGAAGAGCTGCTGTCCATGAGTCCTCACCTTTCGTGGTATTGAAGTCTTTTGAGGTAACAACGATAGAGCTTGTATGGTCACCAATAGCTATATCAACACACAATTCCTAATTTGTTTCCAAAAAGCTTTCTAACAAATCTTTTCTACTCCCTGACTTTTTGTTAGTCTTAGCCTCCTCTCTAGCTTAAGGTATCTTATCATCTTCAACTTTTTCACCCTCAGCAGAAATGGATGATTCTCCACCATTCCATTTATGCTATTTTTAGTTATAACATATTTGAATTTAACCAAAATTTTAGCAAGCTCATCCAACTCCTTAAGCAAAATCCAAGCAACCTTGTTTGTACTTTGGTAAGGCTAGGCTTCATAGTAGTTAAGCATTGATAGCTTATTATTTACAAACTCCTCAAGTCGTTTATATAAATCCACACGTTACGAAGGATGATTACCCTATCCACTTCGATGGACAACCCAAGCATAATATCTCTTATTGCCCTCACACAAGTGGGTAATCCTGACTTAGCTCATGCCTATAGGATACACCATTCGATAAAGACCACCTTTTGAGAAAATGGAACTCACTGAAAAACTTATGGCATATGAAGATATACTTCTTTTTGTAGCGTCCCAACTTATTCTTGTAGTTGTACATTATTACCCATTCTCATTGACGCTTAGTAAAACATACCATCCTAGGTACACTGCCAGGATTTTTTTTTCCTTCATGCACTTATTTATTGCATTCTAACCAGATAGTCCATAGTGCACAAACAAACAGTTTATAAAGGGGAATAGATTTATGATAAAGAACCAGGTAACCTACTCCAATAACTCTATATGAAACACCATATCTGGCTAAACTATTGGTTGCACAGCAGATTCAAGTCCTGCAAGTATACACATCGAACAAGTAATAAAGTGATGAGTGAGATCGTCTCCATAGGGATTAGATAGGTATAATTTGGTCGAGTTACTATAGTTAAGTTTGATTAATGCTAAAGAAAAATGATAAGAAGAATCTAGTAGAAAAATGAGAAAATGATGATGTATAAAATGTACAAAACAAAACAAGTAAATGAAACAAGAATGCCTTGGCAAAATCATTACGAAAAAAGGGTTGAGGAACTACAATGTTGATTAGGACAGCTGGGATTACTAATGAATCTATCTTCGCTAACTATTAATGCCACAACAAAGTAATGAATATTCTACTACTCGATAGATTTCTACAGTAGTCTGCTTCTCTCGAGAGCAAGACCTTGGATTACCTCCCCTGGGGCACTATATGTGATAACGGGCCGTCCCGGGTTAGGAGGCGAATCGTTAAAGTTGCCCGATCGTAAATTAGACAGTTTCTCGTTCAACTAACAAATGGATAATTTTGTTGGAAAAATAATATCTTCAAAAATAAATAAGGATAGGTGATAGGTTGAATGGATATGTATTTGAAATAAGAAAGAACCTTTAATAAAAATTAAAGACCCGAATCTTATAAGTTTCAAATTGATGGAAGGAGTTTCAAAATTTGAAACAAGAAAGAACCTTTAATAAAAATTAAAGACCCGAATCTTATAGGTTTCAAATTGATAGAAGGAGTTTTCGAAATAAAACCGAGACCCACTATCTAGCGAGATAGGAACCGACGGTATGATATTTCGAAATAAAACCGAGACCCACTATCTAGCGAGATAGGAACCAACGGTATAGGTAGATGAACGCCACACCCGTGAGGATGATAAGTTCAAAACAAGGAAAGAACGACGCCACTAGAAAACTAGATAAGTCAATTCAAACCTCCTGAATAAGGAGAGTGAAAACTCACCAAAAGAAATTCTTCTTTTCATTCAAATTCAAGTTGTTTTTACAATTGAAGTTTGACAAGCTATTTATAGGTAGCTTGTAGTGGCTATAAATAAAAATAAAAATAAAAATAAAAATAAAAATAAAAATAAAAATAAAAATAAACATAAATATTTAATTCCAATATGGCACATTAATTTCTTCAATCCAATTGATATTGTCTTCCACCATAGGCCTTTATTCATAATCTTGAAATTAAAATAAGGCATTTACCTAATCTCCATCATCAAGTGCTTGTACCATTTATGCACTACTCACCAAATACTTGATTTTATTTCCCACCATATGCCTTTATCCATAATCTTGAAATTAAAATAAGGCATTTACCTAATCTCTATCATCAAGTGCTTGTACCATTTATGCACTACTCACCAAATACTTGATTTTATTTCACATGTGCTTGTATTAACCCCATTTTTTTTAAAATGCTCCCATTTGACACTAGCTAGTATATTTGACTTCAAATAAATTGTAAATGTTCGGTGTGTTTTTGCGAGTCTTTTCTTTTTGTCGTTCCAAATTTGTGCCACTAAAGTTGAAATGGCATTTTTAAATTGTTTAGCACGCACGCCACGCGTAATTGGTCCATTAGGCGCTTCAAGGGTGTCTCGATTGAGTTCTCATAGGTGCGTTCATATCATTCCCTCCTCTTTAAGTTGATTCGTCCTCGAATCATCACCTACATCGAAAGGAGAAAGATCGAAACATTAAAACTCGCGCTCACATTATAGTCACCGGCAAGTCCAATTTGTACGAGTTGTCATTTATGCGTTCAATGACTTGGAATGGACCGTCCCCCTTGGGAGAAGTTTAGATCGCTTTTGCTTGGGAAACCTTTCTTTTCGCATATGAACCCAAACCCACCCCCTGGTTCAAAAGAATGCGCGCTACGACCTTTGTTAGCTCGTTGGACGTATTGCTTGGTTCTTGCTTCGATATTCTCGCGCACCTTTCGATGCGGCTCCTTTATGTATTCTCGCTTTTTTTAGCATCGAATGTATAAATTTATCTCAGAGGCAATGGTAATAAATCAAGAGGGTGAGAGAGGATTAAACCCATAAACAATCTCGGAAGGTGAAAATTTAGTTGCGCAGAATGAAATTTTCGGTTGTAAGCAAATTCGATGTGGGGGCGACGAGCCTTCCCACGTTTTGAGATTTTTGCACCAATGCTCACAACAAGGTTGATAGGACTCGGTTCACTACTTTGGTTTGTCCATCCGTTTGAGGATGACACGTGGTCGAGAATAGTAGTTTAGTCCCTAACTTTCCCCACGAGTTCGCCAAAAGTGACTTAAAAATTTTACGTCCCGATCGAGATACGATCGTCTTCTAACTCCATGCAATCGTATGATTTCCACTGAAAAACAAGTTTGCAATATGCACAAAGATCGCCGGTCTTAGAACAAGGGATAAAATGGGACATTTTAGAGAAACGATCGACTACGACAAAAATTGAGTCCTTCCTGTTTTTGATCTTGGTAATCCAAGGATGAAATCCATGGAAATGTCGACCACCGAGTGTGTCTAGAATAGGAAGGGGCGTATATAAACGTGTGAGGTCGACTCGTGATTTGGCTTGTTTGCAAGTAATGCAACGATCACAAATTCGTTCAACATCCTTGCTCATTCTCGCCAAAAAAATGTTCTGAAGAGTGGACAATGTTTTGTCTCTTCCAAAGTGACCCATAAGACCACCACCACAGTGCCTCTATCAAAAGCATGTCTCGTATAGAACCTTGCGGTATACATATCTTGTTTTCCTTGAAAAGGAATCCTTCATGCCTGTAAAACTTATCAAAAGCACCACTCTCACAAGCATTATAGACATTGCCAAAATCAAAGATCGTTAGCATACAATTCCTTAATATGGTGGAAACCAAGTATTTTAGAATCAAGAAAGGTTAATAAAGTGTACCTTCGTGATAATGCATCCGCAACCACATTTTCCTTACCTTTCTTATACTTAATTACGTGCACGGAAACGATTCTAAATACTCAATCCATTTTGCATGTCGTTTGTTGAGCTTGTCTTGACCTTTAATGTACTTGAGTGCTTCATGATCCGAATGAATAACAAACTCTTTCGGCCTCAAGTAATGTTGCCACGCTTCAAGCGATCTTATTAGAGCGTACATCTCTTTGTCATACACGGGTAATTGAGTGCAGCTCCATTCAATTTCTCATTGAAATGCGCCACGGTCTTCCATTCGAGTTAGAACGACTCCGATCCCTACACCCGATGCATCACACTCAATTTCAAAAGTTTTATTAAAGTCGGGAAGGGATAACAATGGAGCTTTAACAAGAAATTCTTTAATGGCATTAAAAGACCGTTCTTGCTCATCGGACCAATGGAAAGCCGAATTCTTTTGATCACGCTTGTTAAAGGAGCGGCTATCGTCTTTGAAGTTAGGCACGAATCGGCGGTAAAAACTAGCCAAACCATGGAAACTTCGTATTTGGCTAACCGCTTGTAGGGCGGGGCCATTCTTGGATTGCTCTAACCTTCTCTTGGTCCACTTCTATTCCATTTGCGCTTACGACGTATCTTAAGCAAATAACCTTGTCGATACACAAAAGAACATTTCTCGAGATTGGCGTACAATACCTCTTTTCGCAGATGTTTCTAGGATCGCGACGTAAATGTTGGAGGTGATCCTCCAAAGATTTGTCTTTGTACTAATATGTCATCAAAATAAACAACACATGATTTGCCAATGAAAGCTCGTAAACATGATTCATAAGTCTCATAAAAGTACTCGGAGCGTTTGTAAGTCCGAATGGCATTACCAACCATTCATACAAACCTAACTTTGTTTTGAAAGCCGTTTTCCACTCATCGCCTTCTCGCATCCTAATTTGGTGATAACCACTTTTGAGGTCAATCTTTGTAAAGATTCGAGCCCCACTTAACTCGTCGAGCATGTCATCGTCAGTCTGGTATCGGTGTCGGTATTTGATGGTAATCTTGTTGATGGCGCGACAGTCGACACACATTCGCCACGAACCATCTTTCTTTGGTACTAGTAACACCGGTACCGCGCATGGACTAAGGCTTTCTCGGATATATCCCTTTTCTAGTAGTTCAGTGATTTGCTTTTGGAGTTCTTTTGTTTCTTCGGGATTGCTCCGGTACGCAGGTCGATTGGGCAGAGAAGCCCCCGACACCAAGTCAATTTGGTGTTCTATGCTTCGAATGGGTGGTAAACCACTTGGTAACTCCTCCGAAATATGTCCTTGAATTCTGAATCGAGACAACACGTAAAAAGGAAGATTCTCGGGTAAGTCGTTAGTATTCAAAAATGATTCCTTATATAGTAAGACATACATCGGTTGTCTCACACACAAAGCCTTTCGAATATCTCTTGCTTTTGCAAAAACACTCATTTTTCCATTTTCTTCCTTCGTTTCTTCTTCTTTTTGTTCACACTCTCTCGTTTTATCACTTATTTTCTTGTCCCTCTTTTTTTTAAAATTCTCTTCTTTTTCTTTCTCATTTTTTCGCTCATTTTCTTTTGATTTTTCCATTGATGTCTTCATTTTCAATGATCCTCATAAACTTGCTTGGGTGTTAACGGAGCTAGTGTTACGTTCCTACCAAGTACTTAAAAAGTGTACCGATTAGTGTAGCCGTCATGAATTGCTCGCTTGTCAAATTGCCAAGGTCGTCCAAGCAGTAGATGTCCCGCTAGCATCTGAATCACATCACACAAAACCTCATCTTGATACTTCCCTATTGAAAAGGAAACCAAAACTTGTTTTGTGACCTTAAGTTCTCCCGCGTCGTTAAGCCATTGTAGCTTATACGGATGGGGATGTTTTGTGGTAGTCAATCCAAGTTTCTCCACCAATATGGTGCTAGCCACATTAGTACAACTTCCTCCGTCAATAATGACGCAACAAATCTTTCCTTGTATTTGGCAACGCGTATGGAAGATGTTTTCGCGTTGTTGTTCATTTTCGACACCTTGTAAGCTAAGGCTCCTTTTTACCACCAAGATCTCTCCACTTTCGGCTTGTTCTATTTCTTCCTCATCTTGGGATGTCTCACTGGCATCGTCTTCCTCTTCACTTTCGGATTCGATCTCACCATTATCTCGGACAAACATAGTGTTTCGATTTGGACATTGACTTGCAATATGTCCTCGTCCCAAACATTTGAAACACCTAATGTCTCGGGATCGATTCGGAAGAGTTTCCATTTTGCCTTTGCTTGTTTCACCGATAGGCTTGTTAGACTTGGGTACGCCACTGATTTCTTTGGCTCGGCTCGGCATGTCCCTTTTGTTGGTCACTTGCCCCCACTTCGATGTTGAGGCTTGATTGGGGTTTGCTCTAGGCGTAGCTTTTCGTTTCAGCTGTTTTTCTACCTTTATAGCCATATGAACCATTTCGATGATATCGATGTAATGATGTAATTCTACAATATTTGCGATATCTCGATTGAGGCCAGCGTTAAAACGTGCCATGGTGGCTTCTCGTTCTTCTTCCACATTGGCTCGGATCATGGCCACTTCCATCTCCTTGTAGTAATCTTCTACGCTTCGGTGACCCTGGGTTAGGCTTTGCAATTTTTGATGCAACTCGCGGTGATAGTAGGTTGGGATGAACCTTTTCCGCATTAGTGCCTTCATTTTCGCCCATGTGGATATTGGGCGTTCACCATCCCGTCTTCGACTGCGTCGTTAGTTGATCCCACCAAATAAGGCGTGTCGTAAAACTCAATGGCGCAAGTTTTACCTTCTTATTTTCTCAATAATTGTGACAATCGAAAATTAATTCCACCTTTTTTCCCACTCAAGGTAGGCTTCCTGATCGGACCGCCCTTGGAAAGCGAGAATTGCCATTTTAATGTTCTTTAAATCGTCATCGGTCAAATCTCGATCCCTTCGCCACGCGCACTCGTGGATCTCTTCTCCGTTCATCGTGTTCGAAAGCCGGGGTTGTTTGTCGGCTTCACTTGGTTCGTGACGTTGTTGTTACGTAACCAAGGTTGTTCTCGCCCCTTCTCCGGAATTGGAGGGTATTGGCTCGAGGTCTTCGCTCATCTCTTTGATCTAATCGTTGTTGATTGATCCGAACATACGCGTGTGATTTCTTGCATTACTATTTGCAAATCCCGATTTCTCCCTTCAGATCATTTCTCATGGTTGCAATCCTCCCCACCTCTGCGCGGCGTCGGATGCTTCGTCACTTATTGTTCGACGTTCGGGGCTCCTAGACATGTTTTTAAACAAAATTACTGAATCCTCACTACAATCCTTACTTGTTCACTCACAAAGAAAATTATCAACACTCACACTCGTGTTTTTTTTTACTCAATTCTGGCTTCTTTTTTTTTTTTTTTAATGTATTCACTCTTGCCTTTTACCGCTCAAATTCACTCTTCTAGATTCTAGAAGGTTGTCTTTGACTCACTAGCAACTCATAGGGCGTTTCAAGCTAATTGAGCATGAAGCTGGAAAGCAGTTTAATGTAGAAAAGCCAAGAGATGACCAAGATATGTTAGAGGAGGTAACAATTGCGGGAAGTCAACTATAGTTGATTTCTAACATCTTATAGAGCTAACTAATTATACAGACAAGGGCTCGTCTCAGTATACTTTGTAAAACACTGGGAATATAAGCAAGCAAATGTCGTTCGTCTTCTTAGAAAAGAACTTGACAATCTAAGCAGACAAAGGTAGGAAGAAGTTTTTTTTTTTAACTCGAATTTTTTTTTTGAAACTTACTCGGAAAAACTCAAGACGATCAAAACGTGCCTAATTTAATTGGCTCGATACGGATGATAACGGGCCGTCCCGTGCAGTTGGAGGCGAATCGTTAAAGTTGCCCGATCGTAAATTAGACGGTTTCTGTTCAACTAACAAAGGGATAATTTTGTTGGAAAAATAATATCTTCAAAAATAAATAAGGATAGGTGATAGGTTGAATGGATATGTATTTGAAACAAGAAAGAACCTTTAATAAAAATTAAAGACCCGAATCTTATAAGTTTCAAATTGATGGAAGGAGTTTCGAAATTTGAAACAAGAAAGAACCTTTAATAAAAATTAAAGACCCGAATCTTATAGGTTTCAAATTGATAGAAGGAGTTTTCAAATAAAACCGAGACCCACTATCTAGCGAGATAGGAACCAAGCGGTATGATATTTCAAATAAAACCGAGACCCACTATCTAGCGAGATAGGAACCAACGGTATAGGTAGATGAACGCCACACCCGTGAGGATGATAAGTTCAAAACAAGGAAAGAACGACGCCACTAGAAAACTAGATAAGTCAATTCAAACCTCGAGAATAAGGAGAGTGAAAACTCACCAAAAGAAATTCTTCTTTTCATTCAAATTCAAGTTGTTTTTACAATTGAAGTTTGACAAGCTATTTATAGGTAGCTTGTAGTGGCTATAAATAAAAATAAAAATAAAAATAAAAATAAACATAAATATTTAATTCCAATATGGCACATTAATTTCTTCAATCCAATTGATCTTGTCTTCCACCATAGGCCTTTATTCATAATCTTGAAATTAAAATAAGGCATTTACCTAATCTCCATCATCAAGTGCTTGTACCATTTATGCACTACTCACCAAATACTTGATTTTATTTCCCACCATATGCCTTTATCCATAATCTTGAAATTAAAATAAGGCATTTACCTAATCTCTATCATCAAGTGCTTGTACCATTTATGCACTACTCACCAAATACTTGATTTTATTTCACATGTGCTTGTATTAACCCCATTTTTTTTAAAATGCTCCCATTTGACACTAGCTAGTATATTTGACTTCAAATAAATTGTAAATGTTCGGTGTGTTTTTGCAGTCTTTTCTTTTGTCGTTCCAAATTTGTGCTACTAAAGTTGAAATGGCGTTTTTAAATTGTTTAGCACGGCTACGCGTAATTGGTCCATTGGGCAGTTCAAGGGTGTCTCGATTGAGTTCTGTCATAGGTGCGTTCATATCAATATGTCTATAGGCTTTGAGTTCGGCTACCACTAATGTTTCCTACATTCTTTCATGAGGCAAGGCTCTATGTGTAACACTCCATACCCGAGTCTGGGGCTTAGACCGGATATGGGACATTACTATGCTTGAACTTGCTTAATCATGAAATTACGGGCTATAAAAATTCATTCCGAATTTAAACTTCTCTTTCTTAGTTGACTCATACATCTCATGGGCCTACAAGGCCTTGAACTTGTGTCCGGAAACTTTTAGAACCCAACTGGAAACTTTTACTCGAAACAGGGGTCACACGCCCGTGTGACTTAGGACACGCCTGTATACTACTAGACATGCTCGTGTCTTCCATCCGTGGTCGACACAGACTAATTACATACGGCCTTGGGACGCCCGTAGACTTAGACCGTGTGCTATTCCTTGATATACTGACTTACTTACACGGCCTGGGCACATGCCCGTGTTCTAACCGTGTGTCATGCACGGCCGTGGGACTAGCCCGTGGCCTATCCTGACTTAAGGTACAAAGGTGCAGGGTACGCACGGCCTAGACACACGCCTGTTTGTCCATCCGTGTGGGTACTTAGAGGCTATTTTCCAAGACAATTGCCACCCTGAAATTAAAGATCAATCCAATACTCATTTCAACAACTCAAGTACTACATCTAACATGAACAAGGATACATACTTCATTGATAAATAAAACATACATACTTAATCATTCATGACCAATCTCTTTGGCCATATACAAAAAGAATCCTAAGCTTGATAGCCAACACTTTGGCTAATTTTAAAACATAGCTCAAAATGAAATGCTTTCTATACATTCCATACTTAATAAAAACACTTGGCTATACCAAAATATCAATTGATAGTGTGCTCCGAGCTCCGATGACGATGATCCACGAGATTAGCTTGGTGGGACTACATGGAAAGAAAGAGTAAAGGACGTAAACATTTAGCTTAGTAAGTTTGCATATAATGCACATAACAACATACTTGCTTAATATAAACCATTTGACATAAATAATGGTATCATAAATTTCAGCTATAAAGCTTACTTACTCATACTTGATTCTTACATATCTCATGATACTTACTAGTCTCATACTTATAAGGTAAACAAGGTACCTGTGTCACTTGATCACATTGATCAGTATACTTTAACATAATAATCATAATCTCCAATTCATCATTCATAACATGAATAATACTCATTTTCAACTTAATAATAACTTTGCTTACTTAGCTTTCTTATTATCTCATTTGAGCTTAACTTACTTCCCGATGAATTTCTATGAATAACCGAGGGTACTGAATCTCATTCCACATATAACTTGATGCCAAAGCCATATCCTGGATATGGTCTTACATGGATTATCTCATCTTGGGTTCGAGGCCATGTCTTGACATGGACTTATACAAAGTCTTTTTCTTGAGTTTCCTTGGGAACTTACCATTGCCTTGTCTTGACATGGTCTTACTTGGAATCTTAACTCATGAATTGGTCAATGCCGAGCCTTGGCTTGGACTTACATGAAATCTTTCTTGTTACTCCCCAATGCCATGCCTTGGCTTGGACTTACATGGGATCTCTATCTCATGATAGCTTTTCAATGCCATGCCTTGGCCTGGGCTTACATGGGTCTTCATCTCATAATAACTCTTCAATGCCAAGACTTGTCTTGGACTTACATGATAACTTTGCTGGATTGCCGATGCCATGCCTTGGCTTGGTCTTATACGGACTTTCTTATCTTATGTGGTAGATCGAGTATCCTAAGTAATTCAACTTCAATCGGGACTTTCTCATGCTTAATCTCATTAATTTCTTTGTTTAACATACCATTAAACATTCTCATGAAAGTAATGTTTATTTAACAATATAACAAGCAATTCAATGAAAACATTCATGAAGCTTGGAAATCATGCAATTTGGGCAAGTTGCTATACAAGGACTTCTAATTTCTATTCTAAAGCTATTTCATACAAAAAGCTTCTAGAAACTCATATTTTGCAACTTTTGCAATTTAGTCCTAATGGACCCTTTAATGGAAATTTCCATAAAATTCCTACATGAAACTTTCATATTATCATGCAAACATCTCAAATACCTTAAAAACTCATTTTACTAACTCGGATTTGTGGTCTCGCACCACTTTTCTGACTAGGCCCTAAATCGGGCTGTTACACTATGTCTAGAGGTTGCTACAAATAAGTGATTAATCATTCACTCATATTATCCAACTCCTACCCAGTTAACCTAACCCTATCAGAATTAAGTTATCTTTATAAACCTGTCGCACATTCGTCAATGTACAACCTGCATATAACATGAAATACCATTGAATAAAATAGTAGAACAAACCAAATTTAAACTTTAAGCATTAATAAAAATAAAGGTTTCATTAAAGTAATCCCGAGCTTAAGAGATTTAGTCATGGTTAGGCAAATCAAGTTTAAGTTTAATAGGATAACCAACATCATCAATAACAAATAAGTTTTAAAAGAAGTATAATAAGAAACAAAGGAGGAAATCTGAGATGACTGTTTTCGCCTATCCAGCTCTCAACACAGGCAGTGCAATGTCTTGTGGCTGCCAAAGATGATTGTAGTCGTTTTCTTTTTCTTTTGCTGCCCTTATTCTTGGCCCCTAGCTGATACTTTCTGTTTCATCCAAGGCTTCTGTCCCAGTCTACTCTAGGCTACCCCTTTCATTAGGGTTCCCTGTTTGGCTTTTATAAGTTTCACCTTCTAGGGTAGGTCCATCATCCCACGATCCTTCCTCTATTTGCCAAGTAAACATATCTGGTATACGTACATGTGAGACCAAAAGCGATATGCGTTAAGTGCTGACTAGGCATCTTCCCGGCATTGTCAGGGCATTTGTGTTGGCAAACTATCCATACTTTGCCACTACAAACCTTCAACCTTTTCTTTTTTTTTCTACACTCTACACTTGCCAAACAATCATCAAACAAATCCCTTCCACAAGCGGTTAAAAGCAACATGTAATAACAGTCAAGCGCAATCCAAGCTCTTCAATGCAATGCTTTAAAAGTGCTAATGCAATATCCTAAAATGAAACTAAAAATACTTATGTACAAGCAATTAACTAAGTCTAAGGGCATTAAATATAATTCTGTTCAAGAGTTATCACAAACCTAGTTCAAATGATACCATATTTTCTTTGTCATAGGACAAAAGCATGTACACTAGTCTCAGGCTCACCTGCATATCTCAAACAAAGGCTTGAATTAGTGACCCTTTTAAACTATAGATTACATAGAGTAGGAAGAAATTTTTTTGTAATACGCCAAAATGTAATTCTCAGTTTGGATGGTAAATCCAAACCCCATAATTTCTTGTAAAATTTTGTGTATTCTGTTTGGTTTTGTAATTGAATAGCCGTAATAAATTGTTGTAAAAGGAATCTATAGTCACTACACATTGTAAATTTCCTAGAAGCCTCCCCAAACCATACCTAATAATCATCATGTAGAAATTTAGACAATGGAATGTTTAGGATCCTTCTAGTATTCATATCACTAAAGGTATCCCTTATGCTATCCACTTTTCAAACTCTATTTGTATTATCAATTAGATCACCCACTTTCAAAGATTCATGACATCTCTCACCATTTTGTATTCTGCAATTTACAGCTCCTGGTACCCATGTAGAATCACGGGTAGAAATATTGTTTCCAGTTCCTACTCGCTAACATAAGTCATATTGGAGAACTCCTTTTGTTGCCCAAATACTCTTCCAGGTAAAATAAGGTATATTTCCTAACCTTGCACTCAAGAAATCGGTCTTCAAATAATATTTTGCTTTCAAAGTACACAGAAGTAATGAATTTGGATAATTAAACAATCTCCAACCCTATTTAGTAAGTAAAGATAAATTGAATTGAGCAAAACTATGAAAGCCCAAACCCCCGTTCTCTTTTGAGGCACACAATTATTTCCACTCACACTAGTGAATTCTTTTTTTCCTCGATCCTTTCATCCACAAAAAATTCACAGAAATAGTTTCCATCTCATAACACAACTGTAAGAACCTATTTATGCCCGGGGCCCATTAACCTGTCTATTAACCCATTAAAATAATAAAAACAAATTAAAAAATAAACATAAAAACCCAAAGTCCAAATCACAGTCCTTACAACCCCAAATGCTAATTACAGCAGACCCAAATTGGCCCAAAATTCAGCCCTATACATTACGAGGCCCAAAAGGCCTAAAAGGCCCAAAAGTTTTAACCTTTCCAGAAACTCTAGGGGTTTCTGGAGTCTCATAGCACTGCAACCCCAGCCAGACATTTGGGCTACCTCGTTCCTCACACGCGCACCACGCGCGTGTTGCCACGTCCGCGTATACGACCTCTGTACACTGCCAAGCCTTTGTACCTACAACAAAGAACAACACAGCAGCAAGGAAAACAAAAGAAAACATTTTTTTTTTGTATTTGGGATTCGGCTATAAAAGCCAGAGAGAATGATGTAATTTTTTTTACTTACGCATACAAAATACAGAGACATACAGAAATCAAAAAGAAAAATTTCCAAGGTGATTTCCGATTTCAATTTCTTTCAAATTTCAGATCAAATTTCGGCTAGCTTTAGATTCATTTTTTTTCTTTTCCTTTTTGTATGTGAGATTAAAGGGGAAATGGAGGAGAAAGTACCTGATTTGGGGTAGCGACGTCAGAGTTTCGTCTCCTTCATCGAAATCGTACCCAAGGGGAAATCGAAGCCTGCTCCTGGCCCCATGGCGAATGCCCATCGAAGCTTTGGCCCGTTTCCTAATAGGGTTAAAAAGAAAGGTATTTTCTCACTACTGGCCACTGATTAAGGTGGTGGTTCGGTGGTGAGAAGAGGGCTTGGTTTTCAGCTGAAAGGAGAGCAAAAAGGGGGGCTAGGGTTTTGTTTTTTAAAAAAGGATGGTTGATTTGTTTTAATTTGATTTTAAGGATAATATTACATTAAAGAAATGACGTCGTTTGGGCTCATTTCAATAGCCTCAAAACGACACCGTATTAAGCGACCCGATTTGACTCGATCCAATACCCTCAGGATCCACGTGTTTATGCGTTTAAGGGATAATTGCACGCTTGGTCCCTCCATTTTGCGCTGATATTCGATTGGGCCTTGTTTGCATTTCTTCCGTTCTCTAATTCTTTCCTTATAATTTGTGCATTATATTAAATTAATCCAAGTTTAAATGCTGTGTTTTGGGAATTGGGACATTTTCTGTTTTAATCCCTGTTCATTTGTGCGTACTTTATTTTAGTCATTAACCTTGTCTTAATAGTTTTATCTGTTCACAAATTGTCCTTTTAATGCTGTTTTCATTTCAATTGAGTCCCTATATTGTCAACTTTAGTTTTTTTAGTTATTTATTTCAAAAACGCCTTAATACATATTTCTAGAATTATATTGTATATATTATTGATTTTACAATATTCTAATTACTATTTTTAAATTTCCCATCCTAAATGTCTTTTATCTATTTATGTCTATAATTTGTTTCTTGTAAAAATCCTAATTTAAATTATATTTTTGTTGACTTTAAACACTTTTATACTATCATTTTTCATATATTATTAATATTAAACTTTTAAATTTTATGTATGTTATTATAGAGCTTGATATATATTATTTTGTATATTACCTATTTTAATTTTCTTCATATATAGTATTATTTTAAATTTCCTTTATATATTATTATTTAATATATATATTTTTATCTTTATTTTTCTTATTTTATTTCAAATCTTCATACATATTACTTGATTTAAAATTTTTATACATAAAATTTATTGTTTGTATATTGATTATTTCAAATTTTCTTTCTTTCAAATTATTCATTTTCTCGTTACATTTTATTTGCGTAAATTCGTTTGGTGACTCTTTTAAAATTAGCTTTTAATTCATTAGTTTGTAAATATTAATATTAGTGCTTGTATAATGTGTGATGTATTGCCATTGTATGTACCCTGATTTGTTCCTTTATAGGTTCATATTATTTTGTTTATTATCCTTTTCAAACTTTATTACACGGGTTTTAAAAATTAAGAGATAAGTTCAGCTTCGAGAATATGAATTGTTGTACCCTAACTCACTGAGTATGACATTTTATTTATTCGAAAAAAGAGGGTTTTGGCATTCAATATGATTCCGTTCAAATTTTAAGTAAATGGATCGTAATCTATAATCTTTTCAAATTTTCGGCATTAAGACATTAAATAATCAATTAGGTACCAATTTTGGGCGCTACAAGGGTGTTAACCCTTCCTCGTATGTAACCGACTCCCGAACCTATTTTCTCTAGTTTTTGTAGACCAAAATATGTTTTTAATAAACCAAAGCTTTATTAAAGTTTTCAATTTCAAGGTGATCCGATCGCACCTCAAAAAAAGGTCGGTGGCGACTCCATTTTCGTTTTTAAAGTCGACCCCATTTTCAAAACAAAAAAATGGTTTCGACAGCTTGGTGACTCTACTGGGGAATCCAAAAGAGAGTCAAGCCGTATATTGAATATTTGTTGTCTTCTTGGGGAAAATTGAAAATTTGATTTGAAAAATCACGATCCCTTTATTGCATGTGCCTGTGTCATCTCATTTGATTGCTGTGGTTTGAGTCTTGTAGAATACTTTTGCATCATATTGCATGACCGCTGGGTCACACCCTTTTAAGTGGGAGTGAGAAGCTACTCCTTCGTGAGGTTTTCATCTCTGTGCAGGATAGTGGATCGCTTTCGGGATACATCCATACCTATGTTTTCGTGAGATCTTCATCTCCGTGCAGCCATAGGGAAATGTGCCCCATTGAACCAAACTCGATCCGTACGAGCCTATAGTGGGTGAGGATCGAGGAATCCGCTGGTTTAGGTACCTCAACTTTAGAACCAAACCGCATATAGAAAGCCCTAAGAGCCCACCCTAGGAAGAGCTACGCTAAACCTTATCAGGTCACCCAGATAGATGCTTGTTTTTTCTTTCTTTTCTTTTTTTTCATGCTTTGAATTTTGTTTCTGTATATTGTACTGAATGTTTGTGTTTTATCTTTGTTATTTTGCATGCATTTTCATATTTAAGAGGTGTCGATTCGGGTTCGGTTACTAAATTAGAGATCTGGTCATGGAAAATGAATTTCTTGACAAAGTGAAAGATAACGCGACTGTCCGAACTTGGTCAGAAACAACACAATTAGAGAAGGGGGATAGTCTATCTGCGGGGCATGTGTCAGAGTTATGGGACTACACTAGTATTAGTGTTACGCAAAATAATCTTCAAGAGTTAAAAGTGATATGGGATCAGTGGAGCGATGAGACCAAGAGGTTGTTCTACCATAATTTTGGGGATTTGCGGTACTTACTTGACATCAAGGTAGACGAGCAGTTATTCTGAGCCCTCACTCAGTACTGGAGCCCCGCATATAGTTGCTTTACCTTTAGGAGAGTGGATTTGGTACCCACTGTGGAAGAATACACCACTCTACTGCGTTGTTTAAAGGTTCAAATTGATAAAGTCTATTCGAGAGCTGCTTATGTCCCAGCCTTTTGGAAGAAGTTAATGAGCGTTACGGGAATAAGTAAGCAGTGGATTACAGCCATGATTAAGCAAAAGGGTGAGTGTAAGTGCATCCCGTGGAGGAATTTGAGGGATTTGATTCTATCTTATCCTGATATGAAGAAGAGAGTTGATGTCTTTGCATTGAACATCTACGGGTTGATGCTATTCCTTAGGGCTTTAAGGTATGTAGATGAAGCGATCACTGATCTCTTCGACTGACTCAGTAAAGGGGTCATGCCAGTTCTTACAATCTTGGCCGAGACTTTTAGGTCATTGAATGCGTGTAGAAGATCCAGAGAGGGTAGGTTCGTAGGGTGCGCTCAGTTGTTGTTGGTTTGGTTTCATAGCCACTTCTGGAAGGTGGATAAAATTTCTTATCAGGTCTTCACTAATAATTATTCCCTACTGAAAGAAATAACAACAACACCAAAAAGAGACTACGTGTCAGAAGAGAATTGGGTGGCACTTCTCCAAAATCTTCAAGAAGAGGGTATTGAATGGAGAACTCCTTGGTTGGTGCCCAGTGAGATCCTGTTCCGATGTAGGAGTTTTGATTGGGTCCCTTTCCTCTGAATTTGGGGAGCCATTGGTTATGCTCCTTTACTAGTACTAAGACAATACGGATCAAGGGAGTTTATACCGGCAACACATGGTCTAGCGCAATGTGAGTTCTCGTATAAAGGAGATAATTACAAGAAGAGGGTAAAAGAGATTTCCATTGCTTGGAATTAGACTCGTCGAATGAAAAAGTTGATGGTAGGATCAATGACTACTCCCGAGTATAGCAGATGGTTCAGTAGAAAAATTAATGACAACATCTCGGGGCCAAGTCTAGAAGGCTTTCGACCGATGGAATAATACTTACAGGTAGTCCCATCAGAATTGGAGATAATAAAACAAGATTCCGAAAAGAAGAATCAGCAGCTGGAGAAGAGGATAGAGCAATTAGAGGAAGAGAAGATGCATTTAAGGTTAGATGCCGACATTCAAAAGTTAGAGGCTGAGAAGAAAAAGAAAGGGAAAAATAAAGCCGAGGAAGACTTGGATAGTTTGAAGATGGACTACAAGAAATTGCGTCTATCGATGAGAATCGCCGGATTGGGGAAAACTTCAGAGTAGTGGCGGCAGGAAATTCAAGCAGAAAGGACCAAAGCTGATTAGTGGAAGAAAAGATTCCAAGAAGCTCAAGCTTAGAGAGAGGCTCTAGAAATAAGTCTATCAGAAGCCCAAAATGACAAAAGGGAATTAAAGGCCAGAGTGGCAGAGCTTGAAAAAGCACTTTACCAGTACAGAAATCGAAATTCTACGGCTGAGCTAAGAACCAGTTTGAGCAAGATTGAAGAAATGAAAGGAAGAATATAAGAGCTAGAGTCTGCTTTGCAAAGTTGTGAGCTTTGGGTAGAGCTTCTTGAAGTAAATGAGGAGCATTGGAAGGAACAACTTCATTACCCTCAGAGTCAAGTTTGGGGTCGAGATTACATTATGGGCGAAGCCGTGGCTCAGATCTGGGAGGTAGCTGACCATCTGTAAACCTTGGCAGTTCAAGCCGACACGCTAAGTGTGAAGTACGAGCTGGAATCAGACAGGGGTCAGGAGCTAGCTTCGTTGCTTAGGAAAGTGAAAACTCTGAGCATTAGGGTAAAGCCGTATTTGTAATCCGTTTTATGTAAAGAGCTTTATTTTCTAATAAAGTTTTCTAAATGGAATTGAATCAAAATCGACGTCTTTTGCATTTCATGCATCTGCGTTGCATTGCGTCATATCATTAAAGTTCACTAAAAGTTTCTAATTAATTAAAAATTATTTCAGTAACCTGGAAACCAACAAAACTTTACCAAATATGCATCCTTACAGCACAAGGAAAAAGACTAAAGCAATGGATAAAAGATTAGAAAGGTTGGAACAAATGCGAAAAGAGATGCAAGAATAGATGCAAATACAAATGCAAGAGCAGCTGGTTAAGATCCAGTAGGACATGATTGACAAAATGATGGAATGTCAGAGAAATATGATTACTTAAATGACTCAGATGACGCAGCTGTTGGATGGGCTTATGGATAAAGGAAAGAGCCCCATGGTTAATGCTAAGGAGAATACTGAGTATTCTCAATATCCCCTTGATTTTACTCCACCATGTGTACAGGCACAACCCGAGATAATCCTCAAAGACCATCTGTTACTATCAGTCCACAACAGTTTCAGGCCGGAGCCTCGATACCAATAAATTTTCAGGCTGGCTCAGGCTTAAACCCTGGAAAAAATTCAAATAATCCAATTGTTCCTAATTTGGATGAAGTGGTATAGAAGGAAAGAGCAAAGACAGAATCACAAAAGTAATTAGAAGAATGGTGTAAGTGGCTGGAGGAGAAGTTTAAAGTAATGGAAACCACTGATTACCATTGCGAGATCGATGCGAAGGATTTAAGCTTGGCCCCAGATCTGGTGCTCCTACTGAAGTTTAAAATGCCAGAGTTTGAAAAGTAAAATGGGACTAGCTGCCCTGAAGCTCACATAACGATGTTCTATCGGAGAATGATAGGATATGTCAACAATGACCAGTTATTAGTCCACTGTTTTCAAGACAGTCTGACCGGGTCTGCGACCAAATGGTACAATCAGTTAACCCGTTCCCAAATTGGTTCATAGAAAGACTTACCTCAAGCTTTCATAAAATAATATAACCACGTGATAGACATAGCACCCGACAGGATTACACTCCAGAACATGGAAAAGAAGACAAATAAGAGCTTCAGGCAGCATGCTCAGCGATGGAGGGAGGTGGCGACGCAAGTCCAACCACCACTCTTAGAGAAAGAGACGACCATGCTCTTCATCAGTACTTTGAAGGCTCCATTTATCAACCACATGTTAGGAAGTTCTACTAAAAGCTTTTCTGATATCGTAATGTCTGGGGAGATAATAGAAAATACAATAATATGTGGGAAGATTGAAGCAGTGAAAGGTACCAAGAGATCAGCCCCGAGAAGGAGGGAGAATGAGGTGAATAACACGAGTACGTATAACAAGGGTCATTTGAGAGTGATCACGGTGAGCCAGCCAAAAACAAAAATCACTAATCATCAAGGTCCCCCGAGACAAGAATCCATCACAAGGGTGAACACCGAAAGGATACAGTTCACACTTATACCCATGACGTATAGAGAGCTGTACCAGAACCTCTTTGATGCACATGTGGTGTCCCCTTTCTACTTAACACCGTTGCAACCCCCGTTTCCCAAGTGGTATGACGCAAACACCCAATGTGAATATCATACTGGAATCGCAGGGCATTCAATTGAAAATTGCACCGCGTTCAAGAAAGTAGTCAAAAAGCTAATAAAAATGGGGATCGTAAAGTTTGATGACCTACCCGTATCAAATGTGGCGGGAAACCCCTTACCTAATCATACTGATCAAAGAGTAAATGGAATAAATGAAGGGAGGGGCAGAAAAGTCAAATATGAGGTTGCAGAAGTCAAAACCCTATTGAGGCAAGTTTGGAAGGAGATGGTGGAGAGATGACTAATCATCTTGGATTCAGAAGAGAGGCCTGAAGGAAAGAGGAACCATTGCGAGTTCCATAATGGAGAAGGGCATGGAATCTAGGAATGCACTGAGTTCAAAGCCATAGTGCAAAATTTGATGGATAATAAAGAGATGGAATTTTACGAGGAGATTGAGGGATCAGAAGGACGGGAGGTTTATGCTTCAGATGAAGGATCAATGGAAAGAGTCCAAAAGGGCAACAGCCTAGTAGTGATCATCTCAAAGCCAAGAGTCAATAAAGCTAGAACACAAGCAGCACCGCGAGTCATAATTGAAAAACCTATAGCATTTCCTTACAAGGATAGCAAAAGGGTTCCTTGGAACTATGATTGTAACGTGACGATCCCACGAAAGGAAAACCTGATCAACGCTTCAGAAGAGAGACAAGAGATGGGTTTTTACACGCGCAGTGGGAAGCTCTACGATACACCAGCTGCAAAAACCGAGTCTATTAAAGGAAAATATATGATAAAGAATCCAGCTGAGTCTGAATCGCCTGTCAATGAGCCAGTGACCGAGAAAGAGGCTAAAGAGTTCCTGAAGTTTCTAAAGCATAGCGAGTATAGCGTCGTGGAGCAACTGCACAAACAACCAGATCGCATATCAGTACTGACCTTGCTTTTAAGCTCAGAAACCCACCGTAATACATTAATGAAAGTATTAAATGAAACTCATGTCATGGAGGACATCTCTATCAACAAGCTCGATCGTCTGGTCAATAACTGCCGATAATTCCATCTTCTTTAATGATGATGAAATACTGCCTAGAGGAAGGGGATCTACAAAAGCTCTGTACGTCACCACTCGATGCAAGGGATACACGTTATCGGGAGTCTTGATTGACAATGGTTCAGCATTAAATGTTTTGCCCCTATCCACATTAAATAGGCTGCCACTGGATAGTTCTCATATGAAGCCATGCCAGAATATAGTGAGGGCATTTGATGGCACAGAGAGAAGGGTAATGGGCAGAATTGAAATACCACTTTTAATCGGCCCTAACACATACGAGGTGGATTTTCTAGTAATGGATATCAAGCCTTCCTATAACTGCCTATTGGGGAGGCCATGGATTCACTCAGCGGGGGCTGTGCCGTCTACGTTGCACCAAAAGCTGAAATTGGTGACAGAAGATCGACTAGTGACCACAAATGCAGAAAAAGACATCATTGCAGCTGTAACCAGTAACGCGGCATATTTAGAGCCAAATGACGAAGCGATCAAATGTTCTTTTCAATCATTGGAAATTGTAAATGCCACATTCGTCGTCGAAGGAAACAAGGTCCCGATGCCTAAAATATCAAAGACTACAAAAATAGGTCTACAGTTAACTATTGGAAAAGGAGCCTTACTGGGGAAAGGACTCAGGAGATATCTCTAAGGAAAGGTTAAGGTACCGTTTCTAAAGGAAAAACGAGGCTGCTTCAACTTAGGGTTTAAGCCAAATGCAAGACAAAGAAAGAAGGAACTCGAAAAGAAGCAAGAAAGGAGAAGAGCACGGTTGAGCGGAGAGGAAATCAAGTGGGAGCCAATGATATTTCCCCACATATCCAAGACCTTTGTATCAGGAGGAATCATTCACCTTGAGCGAGGGACCCCAAGAAAAGGAACCATGAGGGGTACGTTGGAAAACTCGTACATCAATGCTATATCCGAGGAGGAAACCGAAAGAAGAAACTTGTCGGGCATCCGCCACTTTGAGCCAGGGAGCGTTCTGGATAATTGGACTGCGGAAGAGATTCCTATAGTGTTTAGAACTATTTCAGAATAATGTCCCAGAACACTTATTGCTCTAGGCCTATGAGTAATAAGCATCCTTTGTGAAATAGGCTTATGGCCCAAAAATCTTTAATTCAATGAAAATGCATCTTTTGAGCAAATATTCTTTATTCTTTCCAATTCATCCATAATCATATTATACAGACAATTATTCTTTATTCCAAATATTCTTTTATTCTTCACTCATGATCATACTATACAAATAATTATTCTTAAATTTATTCGTTTTTTGTATATTCTTTTGTACCTACGATAGGCCCCCGAATATCAACGACACGAGTAACGCTGCTAGGGAATTAGAACTTCCTTTTGAGCGAGACATGTGTTTAGAGAGATCTCAGGACTTTGAAGATGATGTAGACTATGGCTTATCTTCAGGCTTGTTAAGAATGGTAGAACAAGAGGAAAAACAAATTCTACCTCATGAAGAAACAGTGAGGTCGTGGCCTTGGAAGAAGGAAAGGCGGTGAAAATTGGAACGTGCATAACTGAAGAAACAAGGCAAGACCTCGTAGATTTACTTCAAGAATTCAAAGATGTCTTTGCATGGTCATACCAAGATATGCCGAGGGTTAAACACTGACATTATTATGCATCGCCTCCCCATAAAAGAGGATTGCAAACCGGTTCAACAGAAGCTCCGGAGAATGAGGCTTGACATTGTGCTAAAAATAAAAGAAGAAGTTAAAAAGTAATTTGACACTGGATTTTTACAGGAAATCAAATACCCAGAATGGGTAGCCAACATTGTGCTTGTCCCTAAGAAAGATGAGAAGGTACGAATGTGTGTAGATTATAGAGATTTGAATAAGGCCAACCCGAAAGACAATTTCGCTTTGCCTCACATTGATACTTTAGTAAACAATACGGTGAGCTATTCGTTGTTTTACTTCATGGATGGCTTCTCGAGATACAACTAGATAAAAATGCACTTTGAAGACATGGAAAAGACTACCTTCATAACTTTGTGGGGAACATTCTGTTATAAGGTGATGCCATTTGGGCTGAAAAATGCAGGAGCTACATACCAAAGGGCTATGGTGACTTTGTTCCATGATATGATGCATAAAGAAATTGAGGTTTATGTTGATGATATGATTGCAAAGTCTAGAACAGAAGAGGAACACATTCAAGTTTTGAGGAAACTGTTCCTGAGGTTGAGAAAATTCCAACTAAAGCTCAATCCAATGAAATGTACTTTTGGAGCTAGATCTGGAAAATTGTTGGGCTTTGTAGTCAGTGAAAGAGGAATTGAAATTGACTTGGACAAAGTCCAAGCTATACAAGAATTGCCTCTATCGTGCATTCAAAAAGAAGTTTGAGGTTTCCTGGGAAGGTTAAATTACATTACTCGATTCATTTCACAGTTCACTGAGAAATGTGGTCCCATATTTCGTCTTCTGAAGAAACATAATCCAAGTGTGTGGGATGATGAATGCCAGAAAGATTTCGATAGGGTCAAACAGTGCTTGTCAAATCCTCCGGTATTGTCACCTCCATGCCTGGATAGACCATTAATCCTATATTTGACAGTGTTTGATCACTCTATGGGATGCGTACTGGGTCAACACGATGATTCGGGAAGAAAAGAAAAGGTGATATACTATCTTAGTAAGAAATTCACTGAATGTGAGATGAGATATTTGCCAATTGAGAAATTGTGTTGTGCCTTGATTTGGACGACTCGGAGGTTGAAGCAGTACATGCAGTACCACACGACCTGGTTAATCTCGAAGTTAGACCCTCTAAAGTACATGATGGAGTCAACTGCTTTGAATGGAAGGATGGCTAGATGACAAATTCTCCTCTCTTAATTCGACATAGTTTATGTGAGCCAAAAAGCTGTAAAAGGAAGTGCAATAGCAAATTTTCTGGCCAGCAGAACTCTAGAAGAGTATGAGCCTCTAAACTTTGACTTCCCCAATGAAGAACTAATGTATGTGGCAATTACTGAAGAAGACGCTACGAAAGATCACCTCTGGAAATTAAACTTTGACGGAGCATCAAATGCTATAAGCAATGGAATTGGGGCAGTCTTGGTATCCCTAAATGGAGATCATTATCCGTTCTCGTGTAAATTGGATTTTAATTGTACGAATAATATGCGGAGTATGAAGGATGTATCATGGGACTCCGTGCAGCTATAGAACATAAAATTAGAGTGCTGAAAGTATATGGAGATTTTGCATTGGTGATCGACCAATTGAAAGGTGAATGGGAGACAAGAGACCCCAAATTGATCAATTATCGAATGATAGTTTTTGGGTTGATTGAAAAGTTTGATGACATTACTTTCAATTATCTCCCGCGAGACGAAAACCAAATGGCTGATGCTTTGGCTACTTTGGCTTCCATAATTAAAGTGAACAAGCAAGAGGATGTAAAACCCATCTAAATGAGTATTTACGAGGCCCTAGCTCATTGTTACAATGTGGAGGAAGAAGAAATAGATGATCACCCCTAGTACCAATATATATTATGATATGTGAGAAATCGTGAATATCCTGAACAAGCGACCGAGAACGTTAAGAGGACGTTGAGAAGACTAGCCTGTGACTATGTCTTAGACGGGGAGATCCTGTATAAAAGAAGAAAGGATCAGATACTGTTGAGATGTGTGGACGCTGTTGAAGCTAAGAAAATTCTAGAAGAAGTCCACGAGGGTATTTGTGGAACACATGCCAATGGTTTCACAATGGCTAGACAAATTATGAGATTCGAATACTACTGGTCTACCATGGAAGGAGACTGCATCAATTATGCTAAAACATGTCACAAATGCCAGATCTATGGAGACAAAATTCATGTACCTCCTTCGCCTTTGCATGGTATGACTTCCCCGTGGCCTTTCTCTATATGGGGCATGGATGTCATCAGGCTGGTCTCTCCAAAAGCTTCCAATAGGCATCGGTTCATCTTTGTAGTCATTGACTATTTCACCAAGTGGGTAGAGGCTACCTCATATGCCAGTGTTACTAAATCGCCAGTCAGCAGATTCTTAAAAAAGGAAATAATATGTCGATGTGGAATGCCTGAGAGGATCATATCTGAAAATGCATTAAACTTGAACAACAACACAATCGCGGAGGTCTACAGTCAATTCAAAATTAGACATAACAATTCGTCGTCGTATCATCCAAAAATGAATGGTGCAGTGGAAGCAACCAATAAAAACATTAAGAAAATTGTGGGGAAAATGGCTGAAACCTACAAAGATTGGCACGAGAAATTATCATTTGCTCTCTATGCTTATCGAACATCAGTCAGGACCTCCACCGGGGCAACTCCTTTCTCATTGGTTTATGGAATGGAGGCAGTGTTACCCATCGAAGTTGAAAATCCTTCCCTTCGAGTCTTGTCAGAGCTAAAGTTAGATGAAGCCGAATGGATCCAATCTTGATACGATCAGTTGAACTTGATTGAGAAAAAAAGGCTAAAGGCTATCCGTCATGGTCAGATGTACCAAAAGAGAATGATGCAGGCTTATGACAAAAAGGTTCGCCCAAGAGAATTTCACGAGGGAGACCTGGTTTGGAAAAAGATCCTCCCCATGCAAAAGGATTTCAGAGGGAAATGGATGCAAAATTGGGAAGGACCTTATGTGGTGAAAAAGTCTTTCTCCGGAGGAGCACTGATCATGGCTGAGATGGATGGGAAAAACTTAGCCAATCCTATAAACTTGAATTCAGTTAAGAAGTACTATACTTGAAGAGGAAAAGAGGCCAAAGTGAAAACCTGCAAAGGGCGCTTTGAGACCTTTTCTAAAAAAAATCCAAAAAAGATGAAAATGAAAAACGGAGAGGCCAAGGTGAAAACCCGTAAAGGGCGCTTTGAGACCAAAGAGGTTTTGAGTCGAAAACTCGAAAAGGACTGCTCAAATTGAAAAAACGATGGGGCATGCGGTAATCTCGCCATACCTGGATTAAAAAGGAGGAGAGATGTTACATCTTGGACCATCAACAGAGTACTCTCGATCTCCTAAACACATATGGAGCTTAAAATGGTCTTCAGAAAGTCCGTACAGAGAAGCTCAGGTTGCAATATCGGGGGCACCTATCTTGTCCCCTAATCATTTTGTATTCCAACAATGTTTGCTTCCTTTAATTAACTCATTCTTTTCAAATTTCGTTTTTGATAAATTCTATTTTGTCCATCATTTATGATTATTTTCAAGCATTTTGTATTGAAGTACTGATTAATGGACTAATAATACTTTTACAAAAGGAGTTTTGCATATTACTCTGAAAACTTCTAAATAATACGAGAACCTGAAACAGGACTTTTATTTAGAACTCACCAAGCCTAAGAGTTGGAAATGTTTGAGAAGGAAACTCTAAACAGTGACCATTTCTTCGAATTTGCTGTAAAAAATGTTGGTTGAACAAAAAGACAAGATATTACGTCAATGACGCAACCTTGAAGAACAATGAGTAATGTCAATCCTAAGCGTTTAAAAAGGGATCATTCTCATAAAATTCTGCATTCATGCAAAACACATTTAGTTAGGAGCATTCGATTCAATTTGATCATTGCATCCTAATCATTCTACAAAGGATCATTCTCATGACATTCTGCATTCATGCAAATGTCATCCATAATACATTTAGCTAGGAGCATTTGATTCATTCAGATCATGGCATCCTAATCATTATGCATAAGCATAATTCCATAAATCAATTCTACAGGTCATATTGACGGTGTAACAAGATCGACGAATCCACAGGTCCTATACCTTTGAAGTTGCAGTAGGTCAGATCAAATCCACCACGGAGAATCTTATTTCCCTGAAGTTGTAGTGGAATAGATTGAAGCTATAAATTACAGATCTTATCTCTCTGAAGTTGCAGTAGAGCAAATCAAAACAAACCTTATCTCCCTGAAGTTACAGTGGAGCAGGTTGAAGTCACAAGTCTTATTTTCCTGAAGTTGCAGTGGAACAGATTAAAGCTATAAATTACATATCTTATCTCCCTGAAGTTGCAGCGAAGTAGACTGAAGACAGCAAATCTTATTTCCCTGAAGTTGCAGTGGAACAGATTGAAGCTATAGATTACAGATCTTATCTTTCTGAAGTTACAGTAGAGCAGATCAAAACAAACCTTATCTCCTTGAAGTTGTAGTGGAGCAGGTTGAAGTCACAAGTTTTATCTCCCTGAAGTTGTAGTGGAGAGGATTAAAATGACAAATCTTATACCTCTGAAGTTGCAGTAGGTCGGATTGAATTTACAATAGAAAGTCTCATCTCCCTGAAGTTGTAGTGGAGCAGACTGAAGATAGCAAATCTTATCTCCCCGAAGTTGCGGCAGAGCAGATTGAAGCTACAAGTCTAATATCCTTGAATTGGATCGAAGCCCTAGTTCCTATGCTCTTGAAGATGTAGTGGGATGGAATGAAGCTACTCGAAGAAGAAAAGCACCGAAAGAAGTCAAAGATTTGAAGATTGGGCAAAAAATGATCGTCTTTGAAGTCTTTACCCGGGGCCCATTAACCAGTCTATTAACCCATTAAAATAATAAAAATAAAATAAAAAAATAAACATAAAAACCCAAAGTCCAAATCACAGTCCTTACAAGCCCAAATGCTAATTACAACTGACCCAAATTGGCCCAAAATTTAGCCCTATACATTATGAGGCCTAAAGGGCCCAAAAGTTTTAACCTTTCTGGAGTCTCATAGCACCGTAATCTTAGCCAGACGTTTGGGCTACCTCGTTCCTCACACGCACACCACACGTGCGTCGCCATGTCAGCGCGTACGGCCACCATACACTGCTGAGCCTTCGTACTTGCAACCAAGAACAACACAGCAGCAAGGAAAACAAAAGAAAACATTTTTTTGTATTTGGGATTCGGCTATAAAAGCCAGAGGGAATGATGTAATTTTTTTACTTACGCATACAGAATACAGAGAAATACAGAAATCAAAAACAAAAATTTCCAAGATGATTTTCGATTTCAATTTCTTTCGAATTTCAGATCCAATTTTGGCTAGCTTTAGATTCTTTTTTTTCCCTTTTCCTTTTTGCATATGGGATTAAAGGGGAAAGGGAGGAGAAAGTACCTGATTTGGGGTAGCGACGTCGAAGCTTCGTCTCTTTCGTTGAAATCGCACCCAAGGGGAAATTGAAGCCTGCTCCTGTCACCATGGCGAATGCCCATCGAAGCTTTGGCCCGTTTCCTAATAGGGTTAAGACGGAAGGTATTTGCTCACTACTGGCCACCGATTAAGGTGGTGGTTCGGTGGTGAGAAGAGGGCTGGGTTTTTGGCTGAAAGGAGAGCAAAAAAGGGGGCTAGGGTTTTGTTTTAAAAAAAAGGATAGTTGATTTGTTTTAATCTGATTTTAGGGATAATATTACATTAAAGAAACGACGTCATTTGGGCTCATTTCAATAGCCTCAAAATGACACTGTATTGGGCGACCCGATTTGACCCGACCCGATACCCTCAGGATTCGCGTTTTTACGCGTTGAAGGGATAATTGAGCGCTTGGTCCCTCCATTTTGCGCTGATGTTCGATTGAGCCTTGTTTGCATTTCTTCCGTTCTCTAATTCTTTCCTTATAATTTGTGTGCTATTTTAATTTAATCCAAGTTTAAATGCTGCGTTTTAGGAATTGGGACATTTTCTATTTTAATCTATGTTCATTTGTGCGTACTTTATTTCAGTCCTTAACCCTGTCTTAATAGTTTTATCTGTTCACAAATTGTCCTTTTAATGTTGTTTTCATTTCAATTGAGTCCATATATTATCAACTTTAGTTTTTTTAGTTATTTATTTCAAAAACACCTTAATACATATTTCTAGAATTATATTGTATATATTATTGATTTTACAATATTCTAATTACTATTTTTAAATTTCCCATCCTATATATCTTTTATCTATTTATGTATATAATTTGTTTCTTGTAAAAATCCTAACTTAAATTATATTTTTGTTGACTTCAAACACTTTTATACTATCACTACAGCAAAACAGACTTTTAGCAGCATTTTTTGGGCCTTTAGCGACGTTTATAAGCACCACTAAAAGTGTTTGCGGCTCTTTACGAAGCGCCGCAAAAACCGCTGCTAATAAAACCGCCGCAAATTTTTAAGCGTTTATGAGAAAAAATGCCGCTAAAGATCATGACTTTTAGCGGCGCTTTCCCAAAAAAGCTGCTAAAAGTCATGGTCTTTAGCGGCGCTTTTCAAAAAACGCCGCTAAAAGTCATGGCCTTTAGCGGCCCTTCTTTCACAAACGCCGCTAAACGTCATGGCCTTTAGCGGCACTTTCCCAAAAACGCCGCTAAAGGTCATGGTCTTTAGCAGCGCTTTTCAAAAAACGCCGCTAAAAGTCATGGCCTTTAGCAGCGCTTCTTTCACAAACGCCGCTAAACGTCATGGCCTTTAGCGGCGCTTTTCTCACAAACGCCGCTAAAAGTCATGGCCTTTAGCGGCGCTTTTCCGAAAAACGCCGCTAAAAATCATCGCCTTTAGCAGCACTTTTCCAAAATCGCCGCTAATTTGTACAGATTTCAAATGTATAATATTTTCAATATTATACCCCTTCTGCACTAAAACCAACCAATAACAGTAAATATAGCATATAATTCCAACCCAAACAACAAATTTAGCATAAAAATCACACCAAATGCATTAATTCTAAATGATACTTGAAATTTAATAAATTAAATAAATGATAAATGAAAATATTGTAACAATAATGTTAAATGTAATAATGTCTAAACATTCTTACAATGAGAAACTAAGTGTCTAAGATGGGGGTTTCTGTGACTGCTGAAACATCTGCATCATTTGTTGAAGTTGTTGCTGGAGCTCTTCGTACTTTCTGTTCTGCTCTGCTAGCAACGATCTTTGCTTCGCCTCCTCACACCTACCACGCCTCTCTTCTTTCTTCTTCTTTGCCTCCTCATTGCTCACTTCCGCATCCGCTCTAAGTCATTCTTTGGAGTTCTTCATATTTTCTTTGAATATTAGCAATTTGCTGCCTCTGCTCAACTGTGCTCTCTTGCATCTGAGCTATCTGGTCTTGTAGCCTCTGAACTTCAAAGACGAGATTGACCCCTAAGGCATGTATTGCTTTGGGCCGGATCAAAATATTGGGTCGGGTAACACGAGATCCTTTAAATCGAACCCGACCATACCTTTCAAGACCAAAAACATCAGTGATAATTCTATTAAAAATATACTAAAGATTAACAGAACTATCAGTCGAAGCAGTCGTACCTTTCAGGACCCAAAATATCGGTAATAATTCTGTTATCAATCTCCTCAAGATTAACAGAACTATCAGTCGAAGCAACCGCTTCATACTCCGCCTTCTTCTCCTTTAGTTTATCCTAATAAATCAATGAAAGAGTTAGAAATGAAATATATAAATAAAAAAGAATGCAACATAACATTATAAATTTAAAACTATAAATGATCAATTAAACTATTATAATTAAACATTAGAAATATTTATAATAAATAAAATTTTATTAAGTAAATATACCAAAATTTCTGCAGCTTCGAATGTCATGGGAGATCCATCCTTCTTTCTATACGTAATGTCAAAAAGCTAAACGCGTCCAACTTTTTGACCAGTCGAAGCTTCCTACATTGTAGCATAAAAAATATAATTTAATAGTATAAAGTAATTAATATTTGACAGAATTAATAAATTATAACACCTCGGCCTCAGCTACATAAGCAAAACTTCTAGAACTCCGCTAAGTGCGTGAATTTCTATTTACATGTCTGTCACGCTTGTTCCAACTCACTCACGGTCCTACATAATGGAATTTGAATTATATATATAGTAAATACTATAAACCAAATAATTTATAAGACTTTATAAGTACGCAATACCTCTCCTTTTTTTGAATTCCAGAATCTAACTTGATCTTTCCATTGGTACCTCAACATTCCCGGCGGAACATTTCTTAATTTTTCGTCGAGGCTTATGTCTTTCTTAAAATATTGTTTTTTGAGCGTGCTTTTATTGTCTCTCCATTTTTTACCCAATGTCTTCTTAACATAGTCATCAGAGACCTCTAAAGTAAATCTAGCCTGAAGAAAAAAAGTATAAAAAGTTAATATAAATGAAAATTAAATTAAAGTATTATAAATTACATTTACGTTTTGTTACCTTAATATTATCGAGAGCCTGATTTTTGTTGGCATTAGGCATGTGATGCCATGATTCGTAGTTAATGGGCAACATATTGGCATTTCGTGCTATAATGCCCAAATAGCCTCCTAACAATCGAGCTTCAGATCCAATAGGCTGGCCATGATTGTTTCTCCTTACTTTAACACGATCGGTAGGCTCTAAGTCGTATAAATCTTTAAGTAATGTACGTTCCCGACCTCTGCGCGTCCCACCACCTTCAGCTGAAAAATGATATATTATTATATTAAAATTGAAAAATGAATCAATAATAAATTCAACATGCATGTAAAATAAACTTAACATTACTTTCAAATTCTCCAGGCTCGTCATCTATGTCCGGCAGAGTAGAAGATCCAACAACTGTTTGCTGTTCACTATTTGCTTCTTCTGGATTTGGAGTATCGCGGACAATATTTAAATCTCGTAATCGTCTTCTAGGCATTTTTCCTGCAATACACATAAAATAGTTCAAAAATTTAGTAACAAATAACAACAATAATAGTACATTTAAAATAGTTACATTATATAACATGACCAATATTAAAATTATAATACTACATATAATTAAAAAATCGTCAAATCTTACTACGTCATATTTCGTAAATATCTTCGTCCAAATCTTGACGAACCCATTGAAATTGTTGACTAGTACTAGGGATATTTTCATTTAAGTTTTGTTCTAGAAAAGGCAAAGTTTCTGATCTTTCGATTATGTCATCTCTACTTCCGTTGCCCATGTCAAACAAGTCTCTAGGGGTGTTCCGAAGTACAATGTACCAACCGTCATCAGTTGGATTTTTTGAGTAAAAAACTTGTTTTACTTGAGAAGAAAATACATATGGTTGGTCCATCAATTGTTCTCCAGTGTGAATCAATTGAGAAAAATTCACCATTGTAAAACCATATTGATCGTTTTTAATTCCACGAGCCGTATTCACATCAGCCCAATCTCCTCGAAATAGGACAATTTTCCATCTGCCATAATAATCCAACTCAATTATGTCGTAGAAGAAGTCCGTAATACTCCACATTCCTCTCGAGCGGGATTATTGTCCCTAGCACTAGCATAACTTGTAATTGAAGAATTAACAACAATTCCACAATTTTGGGTTCTCCTCAATCTCTCGCGATACTTTGTATGAAATCTGAATCCGTTGATGAGAAAGGCACTATATCTTTTCACTATTCTATTTGGACCTTGTGATAGCCATTTAACTTCGTCATTTACTTCATTCCGACTCCAAACCTATTGAATCGAAAGTAAATTAAGTAATTATAAATGTTATGAGAGAACATCATTACTTGACAATGAAAACTTCAATTGCATACCGTTTGGCTTAACCATTCATGAAATGATTCTGTGAACAACTTATTAATTTCTCGTTGTTGTAATCTCCGAGACCGTGAACGAGCTCTCAATATTTGTTTGTACTCACTACGTTAGAAAAAAGTTTTACTTTGTTAGAAGACAGACAAATTATAATTGATGAATATTTAGCAAATTCTACAACTCACTTGCGTAATGGTTCCATTGAATCGTGATAAAAAAAGAACATATCGATGTGCTTGGACCCATGATCTATCATCTAATTCTACAATTTCGACTTTGCCGATTGGTTCTCCGAAACTTTGAAATAAAAAAGTTTCGGCCAAGTTATGATCTGTGAGCCCAGCATTTCTACTTGGTCTGTTCATTCTTGTTTCAACATCTTCCAAATACCTTGAACAAAAAGTCATACATTCCTCTGCCAAGTAGCCTTCGGCAATTGATCCTTCCGGATAATGTTTATTGCGGCAGTAAGAATTTAATTTGGATAGGAACCTAAAGGCGGTATAGAATATTATTAGAAGTTGCAACTAAAGGCATTTAGGTGAATGAAAGAATAATTTTTAAATAAATAAAGACCTTTCAATGGGATACATCCATCGATAGAAAACGGGTCCACCGAGCATTACTTCACGAGGGAGATGAATTAACAAGTGCACCATAATTGTGAAGAAGGAAGGCGGGAAAACCTTCTCCAGATTACATAAAGTCAGTGCGGCTCGATCTTGTAGTGTCTCAAGCTCTTGAACATCCAAAACTTTGCCACAAGTGCCTTTCATTATATTGGACAGTTCAATTACACAAGACGTTACCTTTTTCGACATACAACACCGCAATGCAACTGGCAGTAAGTCCTGCATCAAGATGTGATGGTCATGCGATTTTAGGCCATATAATCTTCGATCTTTAAGACTCACACATCGAGATATATTTGATGCATATGCATCCGGGACCTTTATATCCTTCAACACTGTACAGAACAATTCTTTCTCCGTCTTCGACATTGAATAAATAGCAGGCGATAATCGATATTTCATATTCGGAAGTGGTTGGGGATGAAGCTCACGTCGAATTCCCATGTGGACTAAATTAAGTTGACTCTGAAGATTGTCTTTCGATTTTCCATCGACATTCAAAATAGTCCCAATGGTGTTCTCGCAGACATTTTTCTCTATGTGCATGACATCAAGATTATGACGTAAAATCTGATGCTCCCAATAAAACAACTCAAAAAAAATACTTCTTTTTTTCCACAAGTTCGCCTCATCAGGATCATCCTCTTCGTCAGATTCATCATCAAATTCATCCCTTAATCTTCTATTTCTTTGCATGTTGGCCGGTTGATTCATCTTCCCATAAGTGAAATTGAAATTCATATCTCTTAACATGAACAATATTTCGGATCCACCGGTCTGCGAAGGAGCTTCTCCAAACTCTTCAGTACCATCAAAATGAGTACTCTGAAATCTAAATCTATGATTTTTCGGTAACTACCAATGATGCCCTATGTAAGAGAACTTCTTCCTATTATACAACCATTGCGAACATGTCTGCGCAGCACAACAAGGACAAGCATAACGTCCCTTGGTACTCCAACCAGATAAATTGGCGTACGCCGGGAAGTCATTAATAGTCCATATCAAAGCTGTACGTAAATTGAAGTTCTCCTTTCTCAGCGCATCGTATGTCTCAACACCAACCCATAATTGTTTTAACTCTTCAATAAGTGGCTGCAAATATATATCAATATCATTACCGGGCCCTTTCTCTCCAGGGATAATCATAGACAAGATAAAGGATGATTGTTTCATGCAAACCCATGGAGGTAAACTATAAGGAACAAGCACAACCGGCCAAGTACTGTACGCAGTACTCATGATTTTGTAAGGGTTAAATCCATCAGTTGCTAACCCCAACCTCACACTCCGAGGATCGCTTGCAAAGCTTGGAAATTTTGAGTCAAATGATTTCCAAGCTAAAGAATCTGTAGGATGCCTTAACAGCCCATCATCGGTTCATCCATCACGGTGCCACGTCATTGACTCGACTATCTTCGACGACATGAAAAGCCGTTGGAGCCTTGGTATTAGCGAAAAATACCACAAAATCTTAACTGGCTGTTTCCTTGACTGTGTATCGTGTTCATCCTCGTTACCATCCTCTGTATTTCTATTAATCCAACGGGATTGACCGCATACATGAGAGCACTGTTGGTTTATACGGTCGCCCCAGTACAAAATGCAGTCATTTGGGCAACTATAGATTTTGTTGTAGCCAAGGCCCAAATCCTTTATCAGTTTCTTCATGTCTTTCGAAGATTGAGGGATTTTCGCAAACGGGAACATTTCTTGCAAAAACTCTAACAAAGATTGTCAACGAGTTTTCGTCCATCCTCCCAAACATTTCAAGTGAAAAAGACGAATACAGAAAGACAGTTTGGAAAATTTTGACCCCTCATACAGTTCTTCATTCATTTCACCAAGTAACGTGTAGAACCTCGCTGCTTCTTCATTTGGCTGTTCATCAGGTACACTTCTTCCCCCTTCGGTGAAAGTATTTCCACCAAAATTATAAGCATCGCTTGCACCCAAGTCGTGGAAACGACCAAAACCATCATCACAAGCATATTAAAAGCATCCCGCAACATGCCTTCCATATTATCATCTCTAACATTCTGATTGTAAGCACTATGAGGATAACCCATATTCATCGATGAAGATGCTCCACTAGATGTACACTCTCTATGGAAAATCCATTTTTTGTACCCCCGGACAAAGCCATCAACAACTAGATGTTCGTAGACAACTTCACGACAATGCCAATTGATATTGCAACACTTCTTACACGGGCAAAGAATCATATTCTCTTGGCTTGCATTTTGAAATGCAAAATTCAGAAAAGTTTCTACTCCATTTCAATAGCCGTTGCTTACCCTTGACAATTTCATCCAACTCCTATCCATTTCGTAGTTGTTGAAGTCTAAAGTTGACAAACAATTACAGGGCTAAATTGTTAATTTATAATTTATGTAAGTAATGATATGATCATATATATAATTGAATACTATGTAAGTTATGTAAATTATGTAAGTTATGAAGCTTGATCTTAAAATTATGTAAGTTATGAAGTTTGACCTTAAAATTATGTAAGTTATGAAATTTGATCTTAAAATTAAGTAAGTTATGTATGGTAAATAATTTGATGAAAGCTATGTAAGTTATGTAAGTTAAATAATTATATGTAAGTTATGTATTATGAATTATGTAAGTTAAATTAAAATTTCAAATCGAGAATCAGTTGAGGTTTTTTTTAAAAATATTAATTAGTTTTAATTTTTCGTTTGAGGTTGGCTGAAAATATTGAAAATATTGAAAAAATAATTTATTTTTTATAATAAAACCATTTTGGAATACATTGAAATTATTAAATATTAAAATCAAACATTATTAATATAAAATTTTAGTAATGAGTAATAAACCAAAAAGCCATATAAATGTAAATATTCTTTAAAAAAATTGTTTTTTATGTTATAAAACATTTATTAAAAATAAATACAATTATTTTGAAATAATTTTAATTTTGAAATAAATTATAATATATTTTTAATTAATTAATTATTGGATTATTAATTTAAAATATAATTCTTTTAAAAATGTCATAATTCTTTTAGAACTTGCGGTCCATTATATATATATTAAATGTTTTCTTCAATATTTTCTTGTTTTGAGATAAATCAACGATGTACATATACTTATAAATATATATATTGATATTTTGTAAGCCATGTATCAATACGAGTCACTCCTACTTCAAAATTTTGGCTACCAACTTCACAACTAGCAGTACTTAGGAGTAAGAGTACTGATACTTACTATGAGATCCAATATAATACCTCATTCCAGATATCCAAAATTTTAGGCAAAAAAATGCACCATTCCTACTCCAAAAACATACAACTTAAGTTCAAACCAATGCCACAAAAATTGACATACCATAAGTACGTATCTATAACAAAGGTCCAGCATGTAGAAAAATCAGTTTAGAAACTAAAATCAGTTCAAATAATTTCAACTCAATCAACTAACATTTTTTAACAACTAACTTTTATATTTTTTTATGTTATTTTTTATATTTTAACAAATAAAGGAAACCGTACATAATGAACCAAAAAGAAACCTTTCCTGCAGCAACATTCATGGAGAATAAAACATAAGTTAATTTTTCTTTTACCCCAATAAGATATGGCAAATCGAACTTGCAAATGGTATATTCAATTATAATATCAGGTTCCACTTCACGAATAAATTCCTGCAAGCAAAACCTTCTCATTAAAAAAGGTACTCAAATTTAGGTAATAATGTAGTGTAGAACTAGAGGAAAAAAAAAAAGGTACTAAAATAAGAGATAAAAGGAACCAAAATCTGTCTTTATTTTGGACAGTCTTCAATCCAAAATTTGTCCAAATCATCTTCAATCCAAAGAGGTAATAATCCAAAGCTTATTTTGGACAAATTTCAATTTCTAGCAAAGAGCGTGTAAATGAAGATGCGATGGTGGAAGATGCACTTGTTTCATCAACTATGCAAACATCTCAAGGCTGAAAGCTAATTTATCATACACACTCTCTTGACATTCCAGAAGACAAATAAGAGAAAACAACTCCTACATTTTTAAAAAATAACAGATTAGTTGTTTTAGAATCCAATCAAATAAAAGTAAAACCACAAATTTCAATATGGAGTTAAAAGTACAAAGGTAAATCTATCTTTGGTTCACAAAGATAATGACAAAGATCAGTTCGATCATCAATTTGATCAGAAAAACCACAAATTTCAATTTGATCACAATGTTATCGTGTTTCTTGATTCCAAGCAATGAGCTAAAACATATGAAATTGTAATTAATTATGTCTCCCACAAAGATCATTTCTCCCACTATCACATATAATTATGTCTAATTTAATATAATAATAAAAATAATCAATGGTCGTTATCTTATGATTCTTATGATAGTGGAAAATGATTTTGATTTATTAAACCATCAACCATATTTAAATATGAGCAAATTGCCCTTTTGATCCTTGGTTTAATTGCATGCTAAAGGCTTATTAAATTCCCAATTTAATTTTACTAGTTTAGGTTCTTGCAATTAATCCATGTACTATTAAATTATTAAATTCTTGCAAGCCTTGGACATGATGCAAAGAGGTGCATATATATTCATATGTTCTTTTTTTTCTTTGCAAGCCACTAATGAGATTTAAACAACAATTTCCCGACACTGATCTCAAGGTTATTCGGTTCCTCACATGTACAACACATCAAAACCACAACATAATATATCAAACACAAGTGGATTCACACTTAAATCATTCCGTAACATCCATCACTTAAAAAGTAAACAAAAATGATAGGTTCTAGAATTTGGACCAACCTCAAGAATCTGCGCCATTCTTTTCCAAATCAAATCGCATTAGATACAAAAATGGGTCATGTTAAGTATGCATCGCTTCATAATAAAATTTAAGAACAGTAAAATGAAAGACGATTAAACATATACAGAGAAATATCTACTAACCTTGTGCCATACAATATCAAAAGGACCACGTCCGAAAGAGGTCTATTTTGATCAATTGCAACAAATAATATCCCCTTATTCCTGCACCATTTTCAACATTTTACTCAGTTACTAACATGAAAGAAAGAAACAAAATAGCAACAGACCCTTTATGCTAACCGTAAAAGACAAGCTTTTTCTCTTATCAGGGGGCACAACTTGAACAAATTTTAAAAAGCAAAACGAAAAACGAACTCATATTTTAATATTAGAAGCGAATCACGGTCTAGGTACTGAAAATAAAAGAAACTTGCCATAGATCCATGTAGTAAGTAATGATAAATATCTCCATGTATTAATTCATAAGCTTTGTAATTTACTAAGCATCGTTATTGATACTATTCAAAACATCTAAGTGGACACTTAACAGAGAAGAGGAAATAGTCCACGTTAAATATGTTACATTTCTAACACTAAAAATCCAATGAGGTATATTATGGAAACCAAAGATCTCAATCCACAGTATATGAACATATGGCATAAAATGGAAAAAAATGTAAGAGTCCAAAGAAGCAGAAATGGAAACTTACAGATTCAAACTTATTTCTAATTTGCCCACATTTTCCCAGTATCCAAACATTCCATGAATCAAAACCCATAATCAGATCTACTAGATAAAGCTCAAACCCCCCCAACAATAACAAATCTAACAAAACAGAAAGAAAAAAAGTTGGGTCATTATTGCTGTTTTTTGAGCTTTCAAATTGGGAAGTTCATAAGAACCCTAAACTTGCTTCAAAATTCAATCTTCAACTTTCAAAACAAATAAACATACAAATAAAAATATAAACAAACAAAATAAAATATATTAATACCTTAACAATGGAGTTAGGACCCATATATCTGTTCTCCAGTTTTTGCCCTTCTCTGGAGAGAGAAACCTCCATGCCGAGAATCAAAATTCAGAAAAGAGGATACTATTCAAAATTCAGCTAAGCATAACATCCATGCCGAGAATCAAACAAATATAATTTGGGAGACGACATACAGAATTCTCAACAACAGTAAATAAATACCTGGTGGGGAAAGTAATCAAATTGGGGAAGAAATTGCACCAGAATCGAATAAGAAATTAGGGATTCGGAGGGGAATTGTAGAGGGGAACTGTCGAAATGACTTAAGGTTTTTGCGTCCTTAAATTGGCTGTAAAAAGAACGACGCCGTTTATGTAAAATTTATCCCTATTGCAGCGTTTTTAAATAAACGCCACAAAATAAATTATAAAAATGCAGTCGTTTTTTTCTCAATTTTGCAGCATTTTTGGCAACAACGCCACTAATAAAATACACCAAAACGGCGCCGTTTTATAAATATTAGTGGTGTTTTCAGGCTAAAACGCCGGTAAAACACAACTTTTGCGGCATTTTGACTAAAACGCCACTAAACATGGTAACTTGTTAGTATTGTTTTTATTTATTAGATTTATTCTTTAATAAATAAATTTAATTTTAGAAAATTGAAAAGTAGACATTTATTTACTTATAAATATTTTTTAGTTTTGTATATATCTTTATAGAAATTAAACATTCAAATATATATATTTTTCAAAATTTTTTAGGTTTTTAAATTTTTGTGTTTTTAAGAATAAAGATTAACTTCACTTAAATTTCGATCAGGTTTTGAATTAAAATTAAAATTAAAATCAAAATAAAAAATAAATTTACTGTTATTCCTAAATTAAAATAGAGAATAGTTAGGTAATTATTTTTATAATTTTTGATTTATTATAATTTATTTATACAGCAAAACTAAATTTTATGATTTATTATAATTTCTAAATTTTAATAAACTTTTTAATAAATAGTAAGTGCTTCCACTTATTATTATAAACATAAGATTTTACATTAATATTTACATGTATACACATCAATATATATATCCCTATGAAATAAAGTTTCAAGGTTTAGACTTTTTAGGGTTTAATATTTTGCGGTTTAATTGGTTAATGGTTTAGTGTTTACAGTTTAGGGGTTTATGGTTGAGTATTTAGAGTTATGATTTAGGGTTTAGAATCTAAATCCGATATTTAAAGTTTAGGGCTTAGACTGTGTAAGGTTTATAGTTTAGGGTTTACAGTTTAGAGTTTAGGGATAAACAGATGCACAGTCAGATTTAATTTATAGCATATATTTTTATAATTTTTTAATGATTAAATGAAATTTGATATCCTGTCTTCATTCGATAAACCCTAAACCCGTGAACCTTAAACCATACACCCACAAACCCATAAACCCAAGCCATAACTAACCCTAAACCCTAAACTTTAAACCATAGACCTTAAACCCTAATTCCTAGATCTTGAAATACTAAACTCGAAACCTTAGTCAGCCCATACGAACGACTAAAGTACCCTTAATTATAACATTAAACCCTAATTTATTTAGATAAGTTTTGAATATTATATAGTATTTCTTTCAATATTTTAATAAATTTAAATAATATTTTTAATTTACTAATTAATTTTGTTTCTCTACAAATGCATGGGTTACAATTTTTTTTAATTTTAATATATATAAAGCTTAGCTATTATCTTTTTAAATAATGTAAAATATAATTATAATTTAAATATAAATATACTTTTAACGGCGTTTTTATAAAAGCGCCGCTAATGTTCAGACTTTTAGCGGTGTTTTTCGAAAAGCGCCGCTAATGTTTAGACTTTTAGCGGCATTTTAAGAAAAGTGCCGCTAATGTTCGCACTTTTAGCGGCGTTTTTCTAAAAGCGCCGCTAATGTTCGCACTTTTAGAGGCGCTTTTCTAAAAGCGCCGCTTATGTTCGCACTTTTAGAGGTGCTTTTCTAAAAGCGCCGCTAATGTCGGACTTTTAGCGGCGTTTTTAGAAAAGCGCCGCTAATGTTCGGACTTTTATCGGCGTTTTTAGAAACGCGCCGCTAATGTTCGCACTTTTAGCGGCGTTTTTAGAAACGCGCCGCTAATGCTCAGACTGTTAGCGGTGTTTTGCGAATAAATGCCGCTATATATCATTTTTAGCGGCGTTTTTTAAATAACGCCGCTATTGCTCTTTTTTGGCGGCGTTTTCCCCAAAACGCCGCTACTGTATAATATTTGCGGCGTTTTTCTTTAAAACGCCACTAAAAATGCCGCTAAAAGTCTATTTTGCTGTAGTGTATCATTTTTCATATATTATTAATATTAAACTTTTGAATTTTATGTATGTTATTATAGAGATTGATATATATTATTTTGTATATTACCTATTTTAATTTTCTTCATATATAATATTATTTTAAATTTCCTTTATATATTATTATTTAATATATATATTTATCTTTATATTTCTTATTTTATTTCAAATCTTCATACATATTACTTGATTTAAAATTTTTATACATAAAATTTATTGTTTGTATATTGATGATTTCAAATTTTCTTTCTTTCAAATTATTCAGTTTTAATTGTTTTAAAACCCATTACATTTTATTTGCGTAAATTCGTTTGGTGACTCTTTTAAAATTGGCTTTTAATTCATTAGTTCGTAAATATTAATATTAGTGCTTGTATAATGTGGGATGTATTGCCATTGTATGTACCCTGATTTGTTTCTTTATAGGTTCATATTATTTTGTTTATTCGTATAATATCTTATCCATGTATATTATTCCATGTTTGTAACTTTGCTTTTTTTTTCACATTATCGCATCGTGATTCAAATTCTAACATTTTAATCAATATTAGTCGTTTCATTCTTGTTCCGAACAAACTAAATAAATATATTTTGAGCCAGTTTTATAATTACTTAGTAAAAGCTTTTAAAATAAGGCAATACTCATGTTTGGAAGCTTCGAGAAAATCGTGCCCTAACTCACTGAGTTCCGATTCTTCTCGTTAAATCTAAACAACCAAGTACCCTTTTTTCTTGTAATCAAAATGCATAAAAATTTTAAATAAAAAACTTATTCTCGAGAATTTGAGACGTTGCGTCCTAACTCACTGGATGTGATGTTTTATCATCTCGAGGTAAGAAATTCAAAAAAAAACAAAGGCAATGTTCCGTGTTCGGGAATTTTGAGAAATTATGCCCTATATTACTGGGTTCTAATTTTTCATAAAGCCCAAATAACCGAATATCCTTTTCAAACTTTATTACATGGGTTTTAAAAATCAAGAGATAAGTTCAGTTTTGAGAATATGAATTGTTGTACCCTAACTCACTGAGTATGACATTTTATTTCTTAGAAAAAAGAGGGTTTTGGCATTCAATATGATTCCGTTTAAATTTTAAGTAAATGGATCATAATCTAGAATCTTTTCAAATTTTCGACAATAAGACATTAAATAATCAATTAGGTACCAATTTTGGGCGCTACGAGGGTGTAACCCTTCCTCATACGTAATCGACTCCCGAACCTGTTTTCTCGAGTTTTTGTAGACCAAAATATGTTTTTAATAAACCAAAGTTTTATTAAAGTTTTCAATTTCAAGGTGATCCAATCACACCTCGAAAAAAGGTCGGTGGTGACTCCATTTTCTTTTTTAAAGTCGACCTCATTTTCCAAACAAAAAATGATTTCGACAACAACGATTTTGGCAACAAAAAACATATCGTCAAATAAGTTGGTATTGCTTGGAGAACATATTTTATGAAAACATCTTTCCCCCTTATGATAAATATCAAGAGCTCCAACTATTAATTTTTTGTCTAATACGATCTTTTAAAACCTGGAATGCCAACTTTTCCCCTTGACCAACCATATTAGGAAACCTAAGATATTTTTCAAGATTTATAAAGTTCCTAACATTCAAAACTTGCATAGCCAAATTTCTCACATGATCAGATGTATTTGTATTATAAAAAGCCTAGACTTCTCATAATTCACACACTGACTTGACACATCTTCGTACTCCTTCAAAATCCTCTTTAGCACTTGTGCCCCCTTCTTGAGATCTCCCCAAAAAGTATTCTATCATCAGAAAATAGTAGGTGGAAAATTTTTGGCCAACTCCTACTAACTTTAGCCCCTTCTATCAATCCTTCCCTTTTAGCTAATCGCATTAAGGTTGAGAGCCCCTCACTACATATTAGAAAAATGTAGGGGCTTAATGGATCCCTTTGCCTTAATCCTCTAGTAGCATGGATTTTTTGTCCTTTTTTTTTTCCATTAACCACAATTGAAAATGTAACTGACCTTAAACAATGCATAATGAATTCCACCCATGAGCTAGTGAAACCCATTTTTAATAGCATTGCATTCAAAAAAGGCCATTCAACACGATCATAGGTCTTGTTCATATCCAATTTTAATGTTAAACTCTCTTTCTTGCCATTTCTTTTTTGCTTGAATGCATGTAAAATTTCATATGCAATGAGGACATTATCAGATATTAATCTACCCTGAACAAAGGCACTTTGAGCCTCATCAATACAACATTCTAAAACTTTTTAAAAGCAATTTGTTATAGTTTTAGAGATGACTTTATAAAGAACCATACAAAAGCTTATGGGTCAAAAATTGGACAAATTTATTAGCTGAACACTTTTTGGTATAAGAACAATATTTGTAACATTGCATGGTTCCAAAGACATACCTTAATTCAATATACTCAGGTAGAAATTGCTCACATCCCTTCTGATAATATGCCAAAATTGCTAGAAAAATTAGTCGAAAAACCATCACTTCCAACTGTTTTGGCCAAACCCATTCCTTTCAAGGCATCAAGGACCTCCTCAGTTGAATATTTTTCCATAAGCCTTTGATTCATCTCTTCTGTTATGCATCGCTCCACCTCCAACAAAATATAACCCATGTTGCCTACACCTTTTGTGGTAAATAGGTCAGAAAATTATTTCTGAGTAGTTTCCTCCATTTTGTCCTCTTCGTTCGTTATCACTTTCGATGCATTCTCCAATCCCCTTATTTGACTCATATGTCTCTATTTTAGGAAGCAAGTTTGTGAAAGAACACAATATTCTTATCCCTTAATTTTAGCCAATATGCTTCAGCCCTCGATCTCCAATAAGCTTCATATTTCTCTATCTCCTAATTTAATTGCAATTTCACATTCATAATTTCTACCATTGTCATGTCGTCCCTTTCTTCTTCTATAAGCATCTCCAATCTATTCTTAAGCTTTTTCGATACATCACCTCAAGTTTTTTTCAACTTTTTTCCCACTCTATAAGGGCATTTCTTAATACCTCCAACTTTAGCAAGACATCACCCCGATGTGGCCTCCCAAACTTAGCGAACCAAACTTAGCGAATTACTTCTCCACAAGATTCTTGTAATACCCACCAAGCTTCAAATATGAATTTTCTTTGTCTTCCCCGAATCACATCCTTATTCGTATGGACTAACAGTGGACAATGATTTGAAAAGGAATGAGGAAGGTGTTTAATTTAAAAATTAGGAAAAAGATTCAACCATCCCGGATTAACCACCCCTCTATACAACCGTTCTCTAATATTAGTCTCCGGTAAGTTCCCCCTTTCCCAAGTGAACCAAGGTCCCGAAAAATCTCAATCCACCAAATTGAATTCCTCTAGCACTTGTCTAAAGTTCTCCATTCGCCTTTCATCCCTTGGGATACCTCTTTTTTTTCATATGAATATAAGATCTCATTAAAATCACCACAAATAATCTAGGGCATATCACAATTTCTTTTTAGGCATCGAATCAAATCCCAACTTCCCTCTCTCTATGTTTTACATCCGAGGCTCTATAAAAATAGTAAACCTCCACATCGAACTATCATCGCCTTCCTTGATAGTGGCACCAATATGATTTTTAGAAAAACTCTGAATGCTAACCATATCATTGCCATTCCATGCGAAACTAAGCCCCCCTCGAGAACCTTCCGCCTAAACATCAATTCTATTTATAAAGCCATATTTTCTACGCACCTTTTCCATACGCCCACCATCTAATTTTGTCTCCATGAAGAGGACAACTTTTAAGGATTAATAGACTTTAACATGAATCGAAACCTTTGAATTTTCTATGTACTCCCTAATCCGCTGACATTTCAATATAGAATTTTCATTGCACCCAGTCAACTTGCCCATTAGCAGCCGCCGATCCTTGTTGAATGTGAACATTATTTTGCTCAACAATAATTCCTGATGAATCAAATAACTCAGAAACATCAGAAACCAATACATTTATTCTGGGCCTTTTCTTTCTTTTGACATTCACTATTGGATTCTCTTCAAGATCATGCTTCATATTAATTATACCCATTCCAATAGAGGATCCAATTGGATTCAAATCAGGAATAATTTGAGATCCCTCAAAATTAAACCCAACAATCAGGTTTGTTTCCTTAAACACATCATCTCCTTCCTCCCGCAGCGAAACGCTAGTTTATGTGTTGGCCCTCATCGTTTGCGCTTTCAAAGAAATACTCCACCCAAACTCCAAAGTATCTTCTCTCCGATCCAATCTAACCGGACAAATCTTGTCATTATGACCCAAGCAACCACATAAGAAACAAAATATAATAAGCCTTTTATATCGAAAATTCGCATAAGTAAATTTCGATAGTAGAAGTTTTTAATAAAAGGACAGATGTCAATTTTTTAAGGCTGCTTGTGGAATTAAAAAAGTACACCAAATACTCACCCATTTTTAATATATTAAAACATAATATTGAATTATACTTTATATTTATTTTAAATTTCACTTTTCTTGTAATTTAAACTATTTAAATATATAAATAACACATATCTAGACTTGTTCATGGGTTGGGCTACCCGCCCAAGCTCCAAGGCCTGCCCAAAATTTGAGAAGATTTGGATCAAAATATTAGGCTTGGAAAATGGGTTTGGGCAAAAAAATTAGGCTCGTTTAAAATATGGCCCAAGCTCAGGCTTAGGCATTCAAGGTTTGAGCCTGACCCGACCCATTTTTAAGTTTATAATACTTTATATTATGTTATTTTTATATATTATGTAATTTATAGTACATTATAAAAATAAACTTATACTAAATATATAATACTACTCTAATATAAATATTAAAATATTATTAAGATGACTATAATACATTATTATCGAATGTTAAAATATATAAGACATTGATAATTAATCACGTCTTTCAGCGCATTCCAACTCACGTCCTTCTCTCGATTGGCATGGGCATTGTTATCAATATAGAATGATGTGAGTTAAAATGCACTGAAGCGCATTATGCTCTTTTTTATGAGCTGGGGAGGGGCAATAGATTCTTATCAAATTCAATTTTCTTTTGAACTAAACCTGAAATCTGATTAACTTAAAACTCTAATGTCTCATTTACACCTTAATCTAGCTTGGTCACTTTTGCCATCTGAACTAATGCAATGGCCTTTTTAGCATTCATTGTCTACGGAAAATCCAAGCATAATCCTATCATAGACATCTAAGGAGCTTGCATCATATATATTAAGCACTGAAAGGAAAGAAAAGGGAAAGAAAAGAAAAGAAAAGGTTCATATTCTCACAATTACAGTTCACCAAATATCTTTTTTTAAAAATACACAAATGTTAAAACTTAAAAGAAAACTTCCAAATCTAATGCTTCCAAGTTCCAACAGTTTGAAAGAGCTGAAAGCAGTAACTTATCTCATAAGTTGACGGAACAAAGGTCACTCTATAAACACAATCAATTTTACAATCAATTATAGCAAAGAATGAATTCTGGCAAAGGGAAAAGTAGAACTAAACACAAATTAACTAACCCTCAAACTTGGTTTTTAATTTCCCTTGCACATCTTTGACTTTTACTTTATTGAATTAGGCATTAGGTCAAAAAGTATACCCACACCTTGCCCACCATTAATGATTCTTATGGATCAAAGAAAGTTTCAAAGTTGAGGTACCTGATTGAAGAAAGTAAAAGTAAATAGTGCACATAGAACATCAAAAATGACCTTTGAGGCTCAACCTTTATGGTGCTCAGGCATAGTGCATCTTTAGCAATGCATGGTTGAACATGTCAATGAATTTGGGTTAAGAACAACAACAAAAACAAAAGGTTTTCAATAACTAGAAAGGAAGCTTCAAATTATTATATATACACATGTGTGCAATGTAGAGTTTACTATTGGCCTTCGAAGCATACCACGTAGTTACAGTATTCAAAATCTAAGGAAAAATGCTCATCAATACTAACCAATAGGTGCAAAGATATTCACATATTGCATCTATTATATTTTAGGGTCATTTGCATTTTCTGCTCATAGTATCAAGAATAACATTTTTTTCTTTATATATGCTTTTTATATGTATGCGTCTGTGCATATATTTACATATATATGTCTTTGGCTGAATATCCGAATTAATTATCACACATAAGCCATAACTGATATTAGTTAACATTACAAGTTAAAATAAGAAACAAGACACAAAAACTGATAAATACCTGAGCAAGCATTAGTAGTGCATCACGAACTTTATCCCTGCTAATAATAAGTTCGTTGTGCAAAGTAGGTGGTCCATCAGGAGCAAGAGATGTAGGGGGAGTAGGTGGTGGAAAGGGTTGAAGCATTCAAGTGCCATAAGGACGTTGTAGATTGAGAGGTGGATAAAGAGCAGAAGCAGTTGGAGTTGATTTAGAAATAGGTGGCATCATCAAAGAAGATGATAATAAGGAATGGGGCACAAAAAATGAAGAAGGCTTAACAAGATTGGTTACTCGATTGCTGCTACTTACTAAATTGAGCAAAGGTGGAGCAGAAAGAGGAAGGGATGACACTAATGGAGTGGAGGCGGTGGTGGAGATGATAGGTGGCGTGTGAGAGTGTAGAGGGGTAGATAAGATAGAATGGTAAGGCTGTACTGGTTTTGAACCATTTGTAGCATTAGTTCTAAGATTCATAATAGCCTGAAATTAGTGAACCAAATAAGTTTGAAATCAGTCATTAGCCAAAAGGTGAGTGTCAGCAGTAGACATACACTAAAGAAGTTAACAAATAATGAATCTTCAGGAGCATCAGTTGTAACACCCCGTACCCAAGACCGATGCTAGGACTGGATACGAGACATTACCATGCTTGCTCTCACATGAACATACACTTACGGGCTGTATAATTTCGTTCTGACTTAAAACTTCTCTTTCTTAGACTAATCACACATTTCATGGGCCTACGAGGCCTTAAGCATCTGTCCGAAAACTTTTGGGACTTAGTCGAAAACTCTACCTTGAAGCAGGGTTCGCACGTCCATGCGACATGGGACACGCTCGTGTGCCCTTAGACACCCCCAAGCCTACAACCGTGGGGAGTTAGTGACTTCAATCACACGGTCTTGACACGCCCGTGTCTTCCAACCGTGGGAAGTTACTGATTTGATCCACACGGCTTGGGCACACGCTCATGTCCAAACCGTGTGTCCTACACAGCCTATACAAACGGCCGTGGGGAGTAACCGTGGCCTATCCTGTTTTAAGACAATAGGTTGAGGGAATACAGGGCCTAGACACACGTCCGTGTGTCTAACCGTCTGGGCACTTAAAGGCTATTTACCAAGCCATTTGCCACCCTGAAACTAAGATCAGCCAATACATTTTCAATAACAATACTATATACTTCATTGACTTCAATAAACATACATACATCATCAATTTTGTCAATCACTTAGCCATTTACAAAAGAATAATAACTTAATAGCTTATACATTATCCCTTCTTAAAGCATGTTCTCAAAATGAACGCTCCCTATACATGCCATACTTAGTAAAATAATTTGGCTATACCAAAATAAGGATTGATAGTGTGCTATGAGCTCCGACTCCGACGATCCACAAGTTAGCTTGGCGGGTCTACATAGAAAGAAAGAATTAAAGACGTAAGCACTTAGCTTAGTAAGTTTGCATGTAAGACACATATTAGATAAACTTGCGTAATATAAACCATTTGACATAACAATGGTATCATAATATCAGCTATAAAGCTTACTTACTCATACATAATTCTTACTTGTCTCATAATACTTACTATTCTCATACTTGTAAGTTAAACAAGGTACCTGTATCACTTGATCAATCTGATCAACATACTTTAACATAAAAATCAAGATCTCTAATTCATCATTCATAACATAAATACTACTCAATTTCACTTAATGATAACTTTGCCTTCCTAGTTTCTTATTATCTCATTTTAACTTACTCCTTTACCCGATGAATTTCTACGAATAACCGAGGATACTAAGTCTTTTGCCATGAACTTGATGCCAAAGCCATAACCTAGATATGGACTTACATGAAATATCTCTTCTTGAATCAATGCCAAGCTTCTCTTGGACTTACATGATAACTTACTTGATAACTTGATTAATACCAAGCTTGAGTCCTTGGACTTACTTGATAAATTGTTCAATGCCAAGCTTGGGTCCTTGGACTTACATGATAACTTGTTCAATGCCAAGCTTGTGTCCTTGGACTTACATGATAACTTGTTCAATGCCAAGCTTGGGTCCTTGGACTTACATGATAACTTGTTCATACTTATCATCATCGATTTCTTGGTTGAACATAACTTTAAACATTTCATAAAAATAGTGTACATTATGCTAAGCAATTCAATGATAAAAAAAATCATAAAGCTTAGAAATCATACAAACTTACCTCGATATACAAAATGTATGTAGATATGCAATTTAGTCCTCGACTTTGTTCTTGCCTCGGTTTTGATCCGGGCTTCGTTTTTCTTGATCTATAGTCATAAATAGACCATTTAATAATCATATTGACTAAATTGACTCATAACTCATACTTTGGCAAAATTACTATTTTGCCCCTATACTTTCTCATATTTTTACTTTTGCCCCTAGGCTCGTAAAATGATTTTTATACGATTTTCTTAATCTATATGCTTAGCTGATTAATAGGCTCAACCATATCAATCATCAATTCTCACAAAATATGACCAAAATGCCCTTCTCTTTAAAAATTTCCATAAAACTATCTCATGACCAATTTTGTCCAAAATTTAAATTTTGGGCAATTTGCTATTTAAGGGCTTATAATTATTATTCTAAAGCTATTTCATACAAAAAGCTTCTAGAAACTCATATTTTGCATCATTTGTAATTTAGTCCTTTTGGACCATTCAACCACAATTTAGCAAAATTGCTTTACGAAACTTTCATACTAGCATACAAACATGACATAAACCTTAAAAACTCATAAATTCATCTCGGTTTCGTAGTCTCACACCACTATTTCGACTAGGCCCTAAATCGGGCTGTTACAATTCTCCCCCTTAGGGATTTTCGTCCTTGAAAATCTTACCAGCAAAAAGTTTGGATACTGGTTTCTCATACTCTCTTCTGGTTCCCATATAGCTTCTTTTATTCCATGTCTTTGCCACAATACTTTAACTAAGGTAATACTTTTATTTCTCAATTGCTTGACTTCTCGAGCCAAAATCTTAACTGGTTCTTCACCATAAGTCATGTCAGGGTGAATCTCTATTTCTGACGGGGTAATTACATGTGAAGGAGCTGATCGGTAGCGTCTTAACATTGACACGTGACACACATCATGTATCTTTTCTAATTCTGATGGCAAAGCCAACCGATAAGCTACCGGCCCAACTCTCTCAGTAATCTCGTAAGGTCCGATGAAATGTGGACTCAACTTGCCCTTTCGGCCAAATCTGAGAACTTTTATCCACGGTGACACTTTCAAGAAAACTTTATCCCCAACTTGATACTCTGTCTCTTTTCTTTTTAAATCCAAATAGGATTTCTGTCTATCTGATGTGGCCTTTAAACATTCTTGTATTATCTTCACTTTCTCTTCAGCTTCTCTAACCAAATCAACCCCGTGAATTTGGTTTTCTTTGAGTTCAGTCTAAAACAAAGGCGTTCTGCACTTACGCCCATATAGAGCCTCATAAGGCACCATTTTTAAGCTCGACTGAAAGCTATTATTATAGGTGAATTCTACCAATGGGAGAAACTTTTCCCAACTGCCTTGGAATTCTAAAATACAACATCTGAGCATATCCTCGAGTACTTGAATTAATCTCTCTGATTGACTGTCGGTTTGAGGATGAAAAGCCGTACTAAAGCTTAACTTTGTACCCAAGGCTTCTTGCAGCTTCTTCCAAAATCTGGAGGTGAATCTCGGATCTCTATCCGATATGATCGATAAGGGAACTCTGTAAAGCCTTACTATTTCTGAAACATACAAGTTCACCAACTTATCGAGTGAGAAATCAGCTTGTATAGGTATAAAATGGGCTCACTTTGTGAGTCTATCAACTACAACCCATATAGCATCTTTCTTACTTAGAGACAACGGTAAACCCATTACAAAATTCATGGTGATACGGTCCCATTTCCACTCAGGAACCAAGATGGGCTGAAGCAAACCCAAAGGTACTTGGTGTTCAGCCTTTACTTGCTGACAAATCATGCACTTGGAAACAAACTCTGAAATGTGTTTTTTCATTTTCGACCACCAATACAGTTGCTTCAAGTCATTATACATCTTAGTACTACCCGGATGTACAGACAAACATCCGTTATGTGCCTCATACAAAATTCTCTAAATAAGCTCTTCCTTTCTCGGTACACAAACTCTATCTCTAAACATCAAGTATCCATTAGGGTTACTCCGAAAGTCAGATTCAATATTTGACTCGCACTGAGCTCTCTTGACTTGCAATTCATTATCTTCTTTCTGAGCTTCAAATATCTCTTGAAGAAACATTGGTCTAGCTCTCTATTCAGCTAGAATAGAATTATCATCGGATAAGGTCATCCGCAAATTCATTGCCCTTAATGCAAAAAGAGACTTCCTGCTCAAAGCATCAGGGACTACATTCGCCTTTCCTGGATGGTAGTCAATGACTAACTCATAGTCTTTTATCAACTCTAACCATCTCCGTTGCCTTAAGTTCAACTCTGCCTGCATCATCAAATATTTCAGACTTTTGTGATCAGTAAAAATCCGACATCTTTCACCATATAAATAGTGTCTCCAAATTTTCAAAGCGAAGACTATAGCTGCTAATTCTAGATCATGCGTCGGATAATTCTTCTCATGAGGCTTCCACTATCCCGAGGCATAAGCAATCACCTTGCCTTCTTGCATAAGTACACAGCCTAATCCATTTAAGGAAACGTCGCTGTAAATTATAAATTCTTTCCCTGACTCGGGTTGTACTAAAATTGGAGCTTCTGTCAACATTGTCTTCAGTTTCTCAAAACTTTGTTGGCATCTTTTGTCCACTCAAACTTCACATTTTTCTGTAATAATTTATTCATCGGGTTTGCAATCATAGAAAACCCTTTGACAAATCGTCTGTAATAGCCGGCTAAGCCTAGAAAACTTCTAATCTCAGAGATGTTCTTAGGCGGCTTCCAGTCCATTATGGCCGAGATTTTACTCGGACTCCATCTTTCAAGACGATATGTCCAAGAAATCCGACTTCCTTGAGCCAAAACTCACTTTTACTGAACTTGGCATATAACTGATTTTCTCGAAGAGTCTGTAAAACTATCTGCAGATGTTCAGCATGCTCATTCTCATTTCTGGAATAAATCAGTATGTCATCAATAAAAATGACCACAAACTTGTCAAGGTATGGCCTAAAGATGCGGTTCATTAAGTCCATGAATACCGCAGGTGCATTGGTCAACCCAAAGGGCATGACTAAAAATTCATAATGTCCATACCTTGTTCGAAAGGAAGTCTTGGATACATCTGAATCTTTCACTCTCAGTTGGTAGTACCCTGATCTCAAATCTATTTTGGAGAACACAATAGCTTCTTTCAATTGGTTGAACAAATCATCGATCCTAGGGAAAGGGTACTTGTTCTTTACTGTCACTTTATTAAGCTGACGGTAGTCTATGCACAATCTCATGGTGCCATCTTTCTTTTTCACAAATAAAACTGGAGCACCCCATGGTGAACAACTTGATCTTGCAAAGACCTTGTCTGTCAACCCTTGCAACTGTGTCTTTAGCTCTTTCAACTCTGTTGGAGCCATTCTGTAAGGAGTAATGGATATCGGTACAGTACCGGGAGCTAGCTCAATGTTGAACTTAACCTCTCTAACTGGTGGTAGTCTGGAAATTGTTCAAGGAAAACATCCAAGCACTCACATACTATTGACACTGACTCAATCTTTTGCTCTGTCTCTTTATCATTCATCACAAAGGCCAGATATAATTCATACCCTTTTCTTAAACATCTCTGTGCCGTCATATAAGAAATCATTACTGGCAATCCACCTTGTTCATCTGATTCTACATGAAGAGTATCTCCATTCTCACATCTCATCTCAATGTATTTCTTTCCACAATTAACTATCACATCATGGGTAGTCAACCAGTCCATACCAAGAATGAGGTCGAATTCATCAAATGGTAACAACATAAGATTTGCTTTAAAGCAATGACCTCTAATCATTAATGGACAATCTTTACATACTTTATCAACCAATACACTCTTGCCTAAAGGATTGGACACTTTAACCATAAATTTTGTAGAAGGATTGGACACTTTAATCATAAATTCTATAGAATCTACAGGCATACTCAAATCGGATACTAATTTCATACAAATGTAAGAGTGTGTGGATCTGGGATCTATTAGAGCAATAACTTTGATATTGTAAAGAAAAAGGTACCCGTAATAACATCAGGGGACGATGCCTCTTCGCGAGCACAAATGGCATAAGTTCTTGTAAGCACTCTACCCTCAGGTATCGCGGCCTGCTCTCTGGGGTTACCTCTTCCACTTGCCTCACTTCTTGGGTTTCTCCGTGGTCTTCCTCGTGCTATACTCCCGGATCTCGGGTTCTAAGTTCTCTATTATCACTAGACAATCTTTTATGAAATGGTCTTGGGAACCACATCTAAAACATACATTTTCATGTGCTTGACATTCTCCAAGATGACGTTTGCCACACTGTGGGCACTCAGGTCTGTCAGTTCGAATGTTCCCCACACTAGCGACTGAAGTAGTCTGTGCTTTATTCCCTGAATATTGTTTACTCTTGTCTTTCCTTGAAAACCCAGTGGAAGTAGCTGATCGAGCCGGGAGATCTCTTAACTTCTTGGACAAAGATTAGAATGACTTATTCCACTGTCTCTTTCTAGAGTCACGAGACTCCATTTCAAACTTCTTCTTCTCTTTTACTAGTTCTTCAGCTTTAAAAGCCCTTTCTACTAGTACAACAAATTCCTTTAATTCTAAGACAGCAACAAACAACTTGATATCCTCATTTAATCCATCTTCAAACCTTTCACTCATAATGGCCTCAGTGGATACACATTCGCGGGCGTACTTGCTGAGTCGTACAAACTTTTGCTCATAATCAATTACTGACATCTTGCCTTGCTTCAGCTCTAGAAATTCCTTCCTCTTCTGATCTACAAACCTTTGGCTGATATACATTTTCTTGAACTCTTCTTGGAAGAATTCCCATGTGACCTTTTCCCATGGTACCACCGACACAAGGGTGCTCTACCATTGGAAAGCAGAGTCTTTTAAAAGAGAAACTACACACTTCATGCATTCCTTAGGGGTGCATGACAACTCATTGAATACCCTGATGGTATTTTCTAACCAGAATTTAGCCTTCTCTGGATCATCATCTCTTTTAGCCCAAAACTCTTCTGCCCCATGTTTCCTGATCCTATCAATTGGAGGCTTATCTCCTCTTACCACCTCTACCACTTGATGGGCTGCAGGGATAGGTTGTGGAACAGGCGGGGGTGGAGGGGCTGTGCATTCTGGTTCGCATGAACGAACTCCGTATACCATGTATTCATCATATGGAGGAAGGCTTCTCTAGCCTCTTCTGCTCCTCCTTGACTCACCATAGTGGGTCTATTCTCGTTCTCATTCGGCACCGTCCCTTCAGCGGGAGCTGGTGCATTACTTTCTACATCATCCGCCATAGCGCTATCGGGATCCATTATTATATGTATAAACATAATTTAAGTCGTCAGGAGTCATTACACTATCATTAAAAAAAACATTCTTACATATGAAATGTATAGCTAGACTCATGCTCGTGCTATGTTAGTCCTAGAACCGACTAAATCGTAGCTCTGATACCACTAAATGTAACACCCCATACTCAAGAACGATGCTAGGACTGGATACGAGACATTACCATGCTTGCTCTCACATGAACATACACTTATGAGCTGTAAAATTTCGTTTCGACTTAAAACTTCTCTTTCTTAGACTAATCATACGAGGCCTTAAGCATCTGTCTGAAAACTTTTGGGACTTAGTCAAAAACTCTACATTGAAGCAAGGTTCACACGTCCATGTGACATGGGACACGCCCGTGTGCCCTTAGACATGCCCAGGCCTATAACCGTGGGGAGTTACTGACTTCATTCACACGATCTTCACACGCCCGTGTCTTCCAACCGTGGGAAGCTACTGACTTGATCCACACAGCTTGGGCACACACCCATGTCCAAACCGTGTGTCCTACATGGATTATACAAACGGTCGTGGGGAGTAACCGTGGCCTATCCTGTTTTAAGACAATAGGGTGAAGGAATACACGGCCTAGACACACGCCCGTGTGTCTAATCGTGTGGGCACTTAAAGACTATTTACCAAGCCATTTGCCACCCTGAAACTAAGATCAGCCAATACATTTTCAATAACAATACTACATACTTCATTGACTTCAATAAACATACATACATAATCAATTTGGCCAATCACTTAGCCATTTACAAAAGAATAATAACTTAATAGCTTATACATTATCCCTTCTTAAAACATGTTCTCAAAATGAACGCTCCCTATACATGCCATACTTAGTAAAATAATTTGGCTATACCAAAATAAGGATTGATAGTGTTCTACGAGCTCCGACTCCGACGATCCACAAGTTAGCTTGGCGGGTCTACATCGAAAGAAAGAATTAAAAACGTAAGCACTTAGCTTAGTAAGTTTGCATGTAAGACACATATTAGATAAACTTTCTTAATAAAAACCATTTGACATAACAATGGTATCATAATATCAGCTATAAAGCTTACTTACATATACATAATACTTACTTGTCTCATAATACTTACTATTCTCATACTTGTAAGTTAAACAAGGTACCTGTATCACTTGATCAATCTGATCAACATACTTTAACATAAAATTCAAGATCTCTAATAAATCATTCATAACTTAAATACTACTCAATTTCACTTAAGGATAACTTTGCTTTTCTAGTTTCTTATTATCTCATTTTAACTTACTCCTTTACCCGATGAATTTCTACGAATAACCGAGGATACTAAGTCTTTTGCCATGAACTTGATGCCAAAGCCATATCCTAGATATGGACTTACATGAAATATCTCTTCTTGAATCAATGCCAAGCTTATCTTGGACTTACATCATAACTTGCTTGATAACTTGATTAATGCCAAGCTTGAGTCCTTGGACTTACATGATAACTTGTTCAATGCCAAGCTTAGGTCCTTAGACTTACATGATAACTTGTTCAATGCCAAGCTTGGGTCCTTGGACTTACATGATAACTTGTTCAATGCCAAGCTTGGGTTCTTGGACTTACATGATAACTTGTTCATACTTATCATCATCGATTTCTTGGTTGAGCATAACTTTAAACATTTCATAAAAATAGTGTACATTATGCTAAGCAATTCAATGATAAAAAAAATCATAAAGCTTAGAAATCATACAAACTTACCTTGATATACAAAATGTATGTAGATATGCAATTTAGTCCTCGACTTAGTTCTTGCCTCGGTTTTGATTCAAGCTTCATTTTTCTTGATCTATAGTCATAAATAGACCATTTAATAATCATATTGACTAAATTGACTCATAACTCATACTTTGGCAAAATTACTATTTTGCCCCTATACTTTCTCATATTTGCACTTTTGCCCTTAGGCTCGTAAAATGATTTTTATACAATTTTCTTAATCTATATGCTTAGCTGATTAATAGTCTCAACCATAGCAATCATCAATTCTCACAAAATCACACATGTATGACTAAATTTAAGATTTTCACAATCAAGTCCCTACATGCATTTTCATGGAAAATCACTTAACAAAAGATGTTTCTACTACATCAAGCTTTCATAATCTTCCATAAAACATCAAATACATGCATGTCATACATGACCGCATTTTTGAACATCCATTATAGCTTATCTAATAGATAAAAATAGCTTATTCATGTTACCAGGACTTCAAAAATACGAAGAATATCAAAAACCGGGCTTAGGAGCACTTACTAGCAAGCTTCAAAAATTGAAAGAGCCCTAACAATGGCTATTAGGATTTTCGGCAGCTTGGGGAAGAAGATAAATGGATTTTTTGTCATCTTTTTCCCATTTTAATCATTTAATAGGCAAATGACCAAAATGCCCCTCTCTTTAAAAATTTCCATAAAACTATCTCATGACCAATTTTGTCCAAAATTTAAATTTTGGGAAAATTTCTATTTAAGGGCTTATAATTATTATTCTAAAGCTATTTCATACAAAAAGCTTCTAGAAACTCATATTTTGCAGCATTTACAATTTAATCCTTTTGGACCATTCAACCACAATTTAGCAAAATTGCTTCACAAAACTTTCATACTAGCATGCAAACATGACATAAACCTTAAAAACTCATAATTTCATCTCGGTTTCGTGGTCTCGCACCACTATTCTGACTAGGCCCTATATCGGACTGTTGCATCAGTAGCAGAAGAGGCAGTTTGAGGTGGCTATCTTTAATTACTGATATGCCAGGAATAGTTTCTAGTTCCTCAGATTCACTACATGATAGTATGATACAAGCTTAGTGAACACAAAACCATAAAAAAATAAAGAAATTAATATTGGCTAATCATGACATTACAAATTTGTAACACCCCTGACCCGTATCCGACGCTGAAAGAGGGTTATGGAGCATTGCCGAACTCAAAGATCAAAACATCAAACATTACATAATCAATTACCATTCAATTTAAAAACTATTCATTAACCATCATATAGTCCCTAATACGAGCCCTCGAGGCTTAAAATAAACATTAGAAATAGTTCAGGACTAAACCCAATTCTCTAAGAATTCTTTGGAAAACATGGAAAATTTTCAAAGTGTAGGGGACACACGCCCGTGTCTCAGGCCGTGTGAGCATTCGAAATGGGGACACATGGCCGTGTCCCAGCCCGTGTCCTACCCCGTGTAACTCACTGACTTGGGTCACACGGCCAAATCACATGCCTGTGTGCCAGGTCGTGTGCCCTTCAAAACGGCCTCACACACCCATGTGCTAGACCGTGTAAAAACTGGATGGTATACTGACTTTTGCCACACGGCCAAGCCACACGCCCATGTGCTAGGCTGTGTGAAGCTACTAACTTGATTTTTATAGAAGTATCAGGGGACACATGGCTGAGACACATGCCTGTGTCTCTGCCCGTGTGGACAAAAATAGGTCATTTTCCAAGCCATACTTCTCACCCGAATAGGTTCCAATCTATACACATCAAATTGCATAAAACCATGGCACAATTAGGCATTCAAAATCAACCAATTTCAAGTTTATATCATGATCCAACAACACATACAACATGACATTTAGAACACATTCATTTGACCACTTTAAAACATATTAATTATACTTCCAAAATCTACCTAAATGGTCAAATACATACATGAGACATTGTGCTTAAAACTTAACATGCATACACATCTCAATTTCAACTATTTAATGCCAAAACACAATTTCACAAGCAAGGCATTCATATAAAATCTATACACCACATATCCTAAGGCCATTTACACCTATTTACATATCCAAACATATACCATTATCAAGCCAAATCAAATGGCTAAATACATATCAAGACATATAGGCTATCATTAACCAAAATACCTATACATGACATTTAACCAAAATATACAAAGTCCAAAATACCAAAATGAGAGTTTGATAGTGCGACACGATCTCCGAAAACTTCCAAACCGAGTGAGCTTCTGAATCACTAAAAAGAACACTAAAATTAAAACAGAGCAAACAATTCAGCTTAGTAAGTTCGTATGGCTAATAAATACAACTTACCATTCATCTACAAATTAGATAAGCATAATTAAAACATAGGTAAATTTCAATTTGCCAAAGCCTAACACATAATCACAATCATGTTAGTCATGTATGAATACATCAACTATGAATTACTTTCCATTTTTCACACAAATACCAGTACTGGTTCGTATCAACTCTTATAACCTCGTATCATCATCTGTGCCCGTTGAACCATTTGGAATACTATCGGATACTCGGGTATCGCACATGTTAAGTGCCAATACGTGGTCAAAACCACCTCTATCTTAAATCTCATATAGATGCTCACTCTCGAGCCATCACTGGGTCTGCTCACACAAGATGTCAAGTAACCGCAACACATGCTGAAAACTCAGCCACCGGTAGGATGTACGAGACCAGCACCCGAAAACACAGTAACCGCTAATGACATGTCATTTGTGTCCTATCTATTTCTAAGGTTCAACCGGGATCAAAACCATATGTCGTCAAATCTTCGTCGAGTATTTTCGTAGAGTCGTATCATTACAATTATAATAATAAAGAATTTAAACGCGTATAATTTAATGCTTATTAACATACAAACTTACCTCGAATTAATACGGAGAAAATCGACCGATCAATCGACTACTTTATCTTTCCCCCGATCTAATTCCAAACATGGCTTTTATTGATCTATATAATCAAATTTAACTAATTTAATATTTATTCTATTCAATTCAATCCAATTTAATATTATGACCAAATTACCATTTTGCCCATAAACATTAAACTTCTTTACAATTTAGTCCCTAGGCTTGTAGAGATTCATGCAACTTCATCCACATCTAAGCCTAGCCGAATTTACTACATGCTCATAACGTCCCATACAATCCACAATTTCACACATTTAACACAATTTTCATATTTCACAATTTAACCCCTAAAGGGTAATTTTAAAAATCCCTTAACAAAAGTTGTTTAATTAAAACAAAGACTCATTTTCTTCCATTAAACTTCAAAACCCTAACATATGCATCAACGGTAAAACCTTAAACTTTCAACGATTTTGCAAATTTGTCCCCGGGCTAGCTAGGTTAAGCTACAACGATCCCGTAAACATAAAAATCATTAAAAACGGAACAAAAATCACTCACCATGCAAGGAAGTGCTTGGCCAAACCTCAAAGCTCCTCTAGTGGTGATTTATTTGCTGAAATTTTCAGCTCATGCATGTGTGAAGATGATAACTATTTTGTTTTATTTTATTTTTATCATTAATTGTCTTTTTACCCTTTTACCCTTACGCAACTTTAAAATTTTCACAAATACCATGCCATGCACATCCACTAACTCAAATAATGGTCTAATTATCACATAAGGACCTCCACTTTAAGGTTCTATAGCTATTTAACACTTTTAGCTAATAGAACACAACTTTCGCACTTTACGCGATTTTGTCCTTTTTTCACAAATTGAGCATACAAACGGTAAAATTTCCTAACGAAATTTTTATACCATAATTCTAACATGCTGTAGATATTAAAATAATATTAAAATAAATTTTTTGACTTCAAATTTGTGGTCCCGAAACCACTATTCTGATTTCACTAAAAACGGGCCGTTACAAAATTTACTCATTGACTTAACATGTCATACAAGTTTTATCTATTGAATTAGATTTTGGAAGAACCTTTAACCCTACAGATGAGGGCAGTTTAGACTCATTGTCATAACAATAATTTTTTTAGAAAAAGCTCTTCTCCTAGTCACCTACTTCAAGAATATATGTAACCCCTCAAACTGGGCCTAAATGTTACAGCCCAATCCAAGCGATTACATGGGCCATAGAAATGGAGAAAACCTTGAGTAGAAAAAAATGGATCTAATCTTTGAAAACATGCTTTAATATTCCCTTTTTATACGTTGTAGTAAAAACATTACTTCGAAGGAAACCTTTCTTGTTATTGTAAAACATTGTTTTAATCATAAAAAAATATTTTATTAATTGAGTTCGCGGAAAGCGAATTTTATTAAGAAAACCATTAAAATGTTTAATCCAAATAAAAAAATCCATGCAAAAACATTCAATGTCCATAGTTTTAAAAACAAAATATCGCATGCCACAGTTTAATAATTTTCCAAAAAATAAAATCCAAAATATAATAAAAAAGCCCATAAAAGTCCCAAATCGTCTTAAAAATCCATAACCAAGAAACCATTATTTCGAGAGCTTCTCTGGTGACCGGTTCTGAGTCCTAGTTACGAGGATTACCTGAAACACACGAGTAATATGGGTGAGCTATAAAAAGCTCAGTGTGAGATTGATACAAAATATATACACAAACAATATGACATACATTTCAACACATCGAATAACACATCCAAAACAATTTATATAAAATTTTCACAGAAATCAATATTACATATAAAAAAAACATATCAAGACATGCTTTTGTAACAATGCACATTTTGAAGAATTTCCTACCCATCTTCGCTACACATCAATATCAAGTTCTCCAGAACTCGTCTATCCAATAACACACAATTTGTGGACAAGCCACCATATAAATGTTGATAACGGTCACATAACACATTGTGGATAAGCCACCACATAAATGCCAAAAACAACCACATAACAAATTGTTGACAAGCCACCACATAATTATCGATAAACGACCACATAGTTGTAGATAAATTGCCACATATCTTCCTCTTTTCACAAATCTCACCCAATGCATATCATATGGTCATTTTCTCATTTTAATCAATTCACGTTAACATGTTGTAAACATGTTTTAGACATAAGATCAAATATCACATGGTCATATTCATTATCTCATATTCACATAACGGAATTATAACGATAACACACAAGCCATACATCATATGTCATCAAAATGAGATCTACACATATCAATATCACATAGATGCAATTTGCACAAACATCACAATTAAATAATATCATCACTTCACACAATATACTTTTCAAGAACAACGGATAGGGCCACTTGGGTTTCTCATTGATGGAGTTTTCAACCCTCTTTATGAGTACTTAGCGTATCCACGCATAAAAAATTATTAACATACTAATATAATAAAAATAAGCACTCATCACACAACATAAGTTAAAGATCCCACACTTTGTTGTAGATCTAAATCGTACGCTCCCTTTGTAGAGGTCTCGCTTGGATCTAGTCCCAATCACAAATCTAATCACATGAATATCTTTTTTTTGTCACGATCTAATGAAATTTAATATAAGACCTAATGCAGGAAATCTCACCAATACTTTCCCTTAATTCAAACGCTCAGATCCATTACTCTCACAATGCCACACAATTGGTTTCTCGAAGGGTTGTTATTTAGTCTTTAATAACTTATGGAGATTGAAAGTTAATCTCAAGAAAACAATTAAAGTTGAGTCATTATTTGAGAAAGAGGAAAAAAAACAAAGAAAGATGATGATTCCATCACTTTTCATAACTTACACTACTAAATAGCACAACAAAGTCAAAGATGAATCCCGGAGAAAAGTTCGGAGGTTTAACAATCTATAAGGGATCATGTGATCGGTGAGATACATACACAAGTGGAGTGAAAAAAAATTAAAGAATGAGTCAATTGGAAGAAAAAGGTGAAATAAATCGAAAAGGAGATGAAAAAAAGAGAAAAACCCAAATCTCGGTGACAATTGATGTCGGGGACGGTGACGGTGGCAATGGCAATGGTTTGGCGATGATTCACAGTGGCGACGAAGGGTGGTGATTGGAGGAGAAGAATGAGAGAAGAGGGGTGTGGACGGTGGTGAGGTGATGGTGCAACTAAGGCTCACAGTGGAGGAATTGAAGCAAGGATGAAGAGAAATGGTGGTGGTTGCCAAAAAGAAAGAAAATGGTGGAGGAAAAGAGATGAAAAGAGAAAATGGGAGGAAATGAGGGTGGTGGATGGTTTGGGAGGTTTTTGGGGTAGTCAAGACCTTTGTTTTGGCAAGAAAATATTGTAAAGAAGGAGAGGGAACAAATGAGCAAAAAGTATGGCAAGTTTGACTTGCTAAAGGAGGAAAGCAATCCTCCACATAAGGCGACAAGGGGGTAGATGATTGGCATCTAATGTGCATATGGGAATTGTGCCAAAAATAGAAAAATAAAACAAGGGAGTAAGGGGATTCGAACTAGGGACCTGTAGGATAGTTAAGGAGCTTCCTACCACTCAGCCACAACATTTCCTTGTTTTCACAATTGCATAATTAATTTAAAACATAGGAGATTATAATATCACTCTTGTATAATTAATTGAAAAGTGGGATGTGACAATATACTTCAAATTTTTAACTCCATGCCATTCCTGTTCTTTACTCTCCAGTTCTTGCTTCATATTCTCCCAACTCTCTGCTTATTATTTTTTAACCTGCTACTACATTTGGTACCCCAGTGTCCACTCCATAGTCCTACACTCCTACTCTTTATCACCTCAATCCTTTGTTACGATGCTACCTCACATCATGCTCGAAGTTTTACAAGTGCAGTATGGACAATTGGCAAGACATTATTTTGTTCAATATGACATATAGTGCTAAAAGCACCAGGTATGAAAGGTAAAACAAAAATAGATATCCTACGAGCTGCATGGTAAATTTAATAGTTAACTATGTTCCAAGGCTTCAGAAAAACAATAACTTATAGATGATTCATAAAAGTCATTACCCTTTGCTTTAAGATACTTTTGGCTTTGCAGGGAATTTTGAATATGCATGAAGTATTCTATGAATATAACAAATACAACGTTAAAGTTCAAACCTCCAAAAGAAACAGGCATAGAAGTTCTATTAGTGAAATCATCTCCAACAAAAGCTTACTTACATAAGTTTTAACAGATTACTTTTGTGGCATTTCATAAATTAAAAAAGTTTTAAGACCGCTCTAATGAAGAGGAACTTCTATTTTAGATATTGCCAATATTTGTCAAATTACACACAACATACCATTATGCATATCATCAAGTCACAACTCTCAACTTGATAGTTTATGGAGCTATTATCTATTCAACATATTAGAGTTCATCGATCTCACTTATCTAGAATCTTGTCACCAAATTTGTGAAACTAAAAAAAAAAAAATTCAATCAACCAGAAGAGTATTGTCAAATCAAAACCCATCAAGTGAATGCCTTCAACAACTAAACTTTTCCTTTTGGGGGAGAATAATCATAATGAATAAAGCATAACATATACAATATAGAAAAAATCTAACCTCAGTGTTTGAATTCACTTCAGGTAACTATTCTCAAAGTCAGTTATTAAAAGTCTGCAAAATTTGAAAAAAGAAAAAGAAAAAGAAAACAACTAGAATAGAAAGAAATATGTTATACCTACTAAAGAGGTTTGCAACATCCTCACATTCACGCGAATTATAGAACCTAATGTCATTAACTTCCTGTGTTGCATTTCGGTACAACAAGTAGGGAATGTAACACCCCTCACCCGTATACAACACCGGAATAGGGTTACAAAGCATTTCCAGACTTAAAACACATTTAAACATACATTTCAAATACAATTTTTCAATTCAAATACAATTCAATCATAACCAATCATAATGTCCCTTAAATAAGCCTACGAGGCCATAAACATGCTTTGGGAGTGATTCGGGACTAAACTGATAACTTTGGACACTTTTTAAACACTTAAGAAATTTTCTCAAAAATAGGGGACACACGCCCGTGTGGCCCGGCCGTGTGTCTCACACGACCACCAGACACACTCGTGTGGATATTTGAAATTGGAGCACATGGCCGTGTCCCAACCCGTGTCCAGCCCCATGTAACTCTCTGACTTGGGTCACACGGCCAACACACACGCCCATGTGGCTAGCCCGTGTGTCATACCGTGTGCTAGGCCGTGCCAATCCTGTAGGGTATACTGACTTATGCCACACGGCCAAGTCACACGCCCGTGTGTGAGGCCGTGTGGAGCATACTGACTTGATTTCTAATTCAACACCAGGGGACACATGGTCGTGTAACATAACCGTGTGTTACACATGGCTAAGACACACGCCCATGTATCGGCCCATGTGGACAAAAATGGGTTTTTTACCAAGCCATTTGCCACCCAACTTGCACAAACCTATACCAAAACAAATTGCACAACTCATTGCATAAAAATAGACATTTAAACCAACCAATTCAAGTCTAAACCATGCATATTCTATATCACCACATTCCATACACACAAGTCACAAAAGTAGGCCATACCATTTATACCAATTCACACATATACAATTAACCAATTATGCACAATCAATCATAATTCAACATACTCAATTTACAAGCAAACCAAATATCCACAAATTAACCATTTGACACACATAATGCCTATTACTATTAAGCATCACACAACCATCATTCAACACATTTCACAAGACATAGACACATATATATACATGATTCAAACATATCAAAATAACCCAAATTGAGCTATCACTCATGGCTATATATATAAACCAAAACATAACAATTCACGAGCCAACTTAAATGGAAAAATTCACTACCAAAATACATATCAAAATAACCAAAGTCCCTATACATGCCATATGACCAAAACACAATCTCAAAAGTACCAATTTGATAGTTGGATAGTGTGACGATTTCTCCAACGATCCCCGAGTTCGAGCTAGCTTTGAAGTCACTATAAAACATGGAAAATTAAACAAAGTAAGATATAAAGCTTAATAAGCTCGTATACCATAAACTTAATTCAATCTCAAGATTATAAATCAACAATTTAAATATATTAACATTTAGCATATACACAATTATGATATTAATCACATTCTTTACAAGTTTCTTCACACCAAAGCTTATATATGTCACGTACGTACCTGTACCATCTCATATCATTCTCATACTCAATCACATCTTTCTTTTACCTAATGAAGCATTCGAAATAAAAGTCGGATACTCAAGAGTCTCGCACAATAAGTACCTATACCATGGCCTGAAGCCAAATCAAGGTAGCTTATATTCGAAGTACTGATATCATTGCCTGAAGCCAAATCAGCCGATATTCATGGCCTGAAGCCAAATCGGTATAACTCAGACCTGAAGTGCTAATATCATGGCTGGAAGCCAACTCAATGTATCCTCTAATGACATGTCATTAGTATCCTAAACTAGTCCTAAGGTTCAACAGGGATTTCGAATGTCGAATCATCGTCAAATCACTATCAATCATATCCATAGTCTCGTATTCACAATTTATGAAATATCAAAGCATATGAAATACATTTGTATCAAAACTTATAATATACGAACTTACCTTGGTTTCTAAAACGATGAAATTGGTCAATTAATCGAGTACTTTGTCTTTTCCCCGATCTAATTCCAAATTTCGCTTTTCTTAATCTATATAATATCAAATTCAACTCATTTAATAATCCCTCTATTCAATTTAATCCAAAACACACTTTAAAGCACATTTACACTTGCCCCTAATATTTTAACATTTTTACAATTTAGTCCTTATTTCACAAAAACACAAGTTCATGCAATTTAATCTCAACCCATGCTAGCCGAATTACTATTATACCCCTAGTAGCCCATATTTTTCATTTATTTCATATTTTAACCGCTAAATTTACACATTTCACAATTTAGCCCTTAATTTGCATTTTCACTAAAAATCACTTAACAAAACTTGTATATCTATCAACAAGCATTCATAATCTATCATTAAATATCAAAATGCTTATTTAACAGTTCTGCAAAATAGTCCCTGGGCTAGCTAGACCCAGTTGCAACGATCACAAAAACATAAAAATCATTAAAAATGGGACAAAATACATACCTAATTGCCAAGATTGAAGTTTCCGAATTTCAAACCCTAAAAATGGTTCTTTTCTTTGTTAAAATCAGTTGGAAGAAGAAGATTATGATTATAATGGCTTTTGTTTTATTTATTTTAAGTTTATTTACATATTTACTTACTTAACCTTGACTAATAATCGTTAAAACACTTATTAATATGTCCAAATATGTCCACTCACCATTATAATGGTCTAATTACAACATAAGGACCTCCACTATAAAGTTTTATAGCTATTAGACACCTTTAGCTAATAGAACTCAAGTTTTACACTTTACACGATTTAGTCCTTTTTATCAAATTAAGCACTCAAATGATAAAATTTCTAAACAAAACTTTCACACAATTATTCAATCATGCTGTAAACATTAAAATAATAATAAAATAATAAATTTGACTTCGAATTTGTGGTCCCGAAACCACTGTTCTGTTTTAACTAAAAACGGGCTATTACAGGGAACTTGAACCTCATACTCAAAATCTCCTAGTAAGTTCTCCATTAAATTATCTGTTTGTTAAAAATAGCTTTAGTATTAAATAAGGCAAAAGAAAAAAGTCCATGATCTTTCATTAAGATTAAGAACTTTGACTTGTATTATGCCAATTCATTACAAGGAACTGGAACTACGGTTGCCTATTCCTAAAATATTAAGGAAATAGTCAGAAATCATTACTACAACTTAACCAATTTCCTAAGTTAATTACTTGCTTCAAATGGGCTAATACTTAAAAAAAGGCTCAAGCACATTAACTGATTTTACCTTTTAACAATAAAGAGAGATCCTTCAACATTTTTTCGACTATAAAAAAATAAAATAAAAAACGAGAATTATTTAAAACACAGATGTCATAACGTTGCCTACATAAGAGTACAAGGACTTAGTAAGCCACCTATCGTCACTAACCAATTAAGGCTAGGTTGGTTAACCACCTATCATATAAAATTCTAGAATTAACACTACAGAAAAATCCAAAAAGTCTAGACTCGATCTCATCACCAAATTTTGGGTTTGGGAGTACGGTTACGTGTGGGGAAGGTTATAGCACCCCCACAACGCCTATCTGAGGATAGTCCTACGGGGTCTTAGGAGCTAGGTTTTTTCCATTTACGCATATTAATATCTTAATCTAGGCTAAAATCTTATTGAAATCTTAAATAAAAACTCTAAAGAAAATGCCTTCGATTTACTTGTAATTCGATTAAGATGTGTTCACCAAACTTATCTAATTTGAAACTTAAATTAGAGATTTTTATTTTCAACAGGAACCCTAAAGGATTCCTAAATAATTCTAGCAAAATATCTTCAATTCCTAAAATTAATTCTATTTTAGAATTCTAAAAAAAAACTAGAAATTACCCATGAATTAAGAGAAATATTAAAATACATCTACATCTTATTCGATATTTTATTATTTTTATTTTTTAAAAGATTGAATTAATAACGTTGAACCTATCAAGATCTTACGAAAGTATCCTATGTCAGGTTTATGATTTATCTTACTTTAAAATTCTTGATCTAAGGTTTAAATTCGTTAAAATCCTAAAATAATATATTTTAAATAATATTTATTAGCTTTCAAAAAAAGTTTCTAAAATAAAATATTTAGAAAGACCTACTCTGTAACACCCCTATCCCGAGTCCGTCGCTGGATTAAGGTTAGGAGCGTTATCGGACAGATCGGAAACATTCACAGACGAAATCATACATTCAATCATCATTCTCAGACTTAATGTCCTTTAAAAGGGTCCTCGAGACCTTACTCATACTTATAAGTCGAGTCGGGACTAAACTGAAACACATATGAAATTCTATGAAAATTTGAAACTTTTCTAAAATACAGGGGAGACACGCCCGTGGGAGGAGACCTTGTGCCCTCCACGGCTTCTAGACACCCTCGTGTATCCATCCTTGTTTATACTAACTACACCAACACGGCCATTAGGCACGCCCGTGTGCCATGGCCATGTACTTTTAGGTCATATACTGACTTCCCCACCACGGCCACCAAGAACGCCCGTGTCGAAGCCGTGTACTTTTAAGTCATATACTGACTTCAACCACACGGCCTGAGCACACGCCCATGTTTTGAACGTGTGTCCTACACGGTCTTTACGCACGGCCGTGTAAAATGACCGTGGTCTAATTTTATTTAAAACATAAAGGTGCAGGGTTAACATGGTCTAGACACACGCCCGTGTGTCTAACCGTGTAGGCAACTAAAGGCTATTTACCAAGCCATTTGCCTCCCTGAAATTAAGATCAACCCAACTCAAAACAATACAATTCATTACTAACAATTTTCATGAATAATACTATGTATTTCATTGATAACTATATACAAACAACTTAAACAAGTTTGGCCAACCACTTAGCCATATACAAAAGAATAATAAACTTGATAACCTATACAATGGCATTACACAAAACATGTTCTCAAAATGAATGATTCCTATACATGCCATACTTAGTAATATACTTTGGCTATTCCAAAATAAGGGTCGATAGTGTGCTACGAGCTCCGACTCCAATGATCCACAAATTAGCTCGGCGGGACTACATAGAAAAAAAACAATCGAAGACGTAAACATTTAGCTTAGTAAGTTTGCATGAATAACACGTAATAAATAAACTTGCTTCAGATAAACCATTTGACATAAGAATGGTATCATTATCTCATCTATAAAGCTTACTTACTCATACATGATTCTTACTTGTCTCATAATACTCACTAATCTCATACTTGTAAGGTAACAAGATACCTGTATCACTTGATCACATTGATCAGCATACTTAAACTAAATAAATGTGTCTTCTAACTCATCATTCATAACAAGAATAATATTCAATTTCAACTTGGTAATAACTATGCTTTCTTTACATTCTTGTTTTCACATTTTAGCTCTTATTTTCACATTTTAGCTTACTCATTTGCCTGATGAATTTCCGTGAACTACCGAGAATACTAGATCTCTTGTCATGTACTACATGCCAATGCCATACTCTAGATATGGACTTATATGGAAGATCTCTTCTTGAATCAATGCCAAGCTTGCCTTGGTCTAACATGATAACTTATTCAATGCCAAGCTTGAGTCCTTAGACTTACATGATAACTTGATCAATGTCAAGCTTGAGTCCTTAGGCTTACATGATAACTTGCTTGATTGCCGATGCCATGCCTTGGCTTGGTCTTATACGGACTTTCTTATCTCATGTAATAGACCGTATCTCCCGAGTAATTCATCTTCAATCGGGACTTTTTCTTGTTTAATCTTATTGACTTCTTTGTTTAACATAACATTAAACCATTCATGATAACAATGTATATTATACTAAGCAATTAAATGATAAAATCATAAAACTTAGAACTCATACAAACTTACCTCAATATACAAAATGTATGTAGTTATGCAATTTAGTCCTCGACTTTATTCTTGCCTCGGTTTCGATCCGGGCTTCATTTTTCTTGATCTATAATCATAAATAGATCATTTAATAATCACATTGACTAAATTGATTCATAACTTATAATTTGGCAAAATTACTATTTTGCCCCTATACTTTCTCATATTTGCACTTTTGCCCCAAGGCTCGTAAAATGATTTTCATGCAACTTTCTTAAACTACATGCTTAGCTGAATCATTTTCTATACTATAGCAATCATCAATTCTCTCTATTTCCAATAGGTATGACCAATTTTTATAACTTTTACAAAATGGTCCATACTATCATGTTTCATGAAATTAATTAAAGAAAAGATGTTTATCTAACATCAAACTCTCATAAACTCCTATAAAAAATCATTTAGCATACATGTCACTCATGGGTACATTTTTAAACATGCATCTTAGCTCATCAAATAGCTGAAAAATAGCTTACTCATGCTACCAGGACTTTAAAAATACGAATAATATCAAAAACCGGGCTTAGGAGCACTTACTAGCAAGCTTGAAAAATTGAAGAACCCTAGCTATGGCTTCCTTCAATTTTCGGCAATAGGGGAAGAAGATGATGAGATTTTTATCATCTTTTTCCTATTTCAATTACTAATTAGACAAATGATCAAAATGCCCTTATTACTAAAAATTTCTATAATACCATCTCAAGGCCAATTTTTTCCAAAAATTAAATTTTGGGCAAATTGTTACTTAAGGGCTCATAATTCATATTTTAAAGCTATTTCATACAAAAAGCATCTAGAAACTCAAATTTTGCAACTTTTGCAATTTAGTCCTTTTTGGACCAATCAACCTCAATTTAATAAAATTGCTTCATGAAACTTTTATACTAGCATGCAAACATAATATAAACTTTAAAAACTCATAATTTCACCTCGGATTCGTGGTCTCGCACCACCATTCCGGCTAGGCCCTAAATCGGGTTGTTACAATTTTCCCCTTCTTAGGGATTTTCGTCCTCGAAAATCTTACCAGGGAAAATGTTTGGATACTGGTTTGTCATACTCTCTTCTGGTTCCCATGTAGCTTCTTCTATTCCATGTCTTTGCCACAATACTTTCACTATAGCGATACTTTTATTTCGTAACTGCTTGACTTCCCGAGCTAAAATCTTGATTGGTTCTTCACCATAACTCATTTCGGGAAGAATCTCTATGTCTGACGGGGTAAATACATGTGAAGTATCTGATCAGTAGTGTCTCAACATTGACACATGAAACACATCATGTATCTTTTCTAATTCTGATGGCAAAGATAAACGGTAAGCTACCGACCCAACTCTTTCAGTGATCTCGCAAGGTCCGATGAAACGTGGGCTTAGCTTGCCTTTCCGACCAAATCTAAGAACTTTCCTCCATGATGACACTTTCAAGAAAACTTTACCTCCAACTTGGTACTACATCTCTTTTCTCCTTAAGTCCGAATAGGATTTCTGTCTGTCTGATGTAGCTTTCAAACATTCTCGTATCACTTTAACTTTCTCTTTAGCTTCTCTAACCAAATCAACCCCGTGAATTTGGTTTTCCTTGAGTTCAGTCCAGAACAAAGGTGTTCTGTACTTACGCCCATATAGGGCCTCATAAGGCGCCATCTTTAAGCTCGATTGGAAACTATTATTATAGGCAAATTCTACCAATGGAAGGAACTTTTCCCAACTGCCTTGGAATTCGAGAATACAACATCTGAGCATATCCACAAGTACTTGAATTACTCTCTCCGACTGACCGTCAGTCTGAGGATGAAAAGTCGTACTAAAGTTTAACTTTGTACCCAGGGCTTCTTGCAGCTTCTTCCAAAATCAGGATGTAAATCCTGGGTCTCTATCCGATATAATTGATAAAGGAACTCCATGAAGCCTTACTATTTCTGATACATACAAGTTTGCCAACTTGTCGAGGGAGAAATCCATTCGTACTGTTATGAAATGGGCTGACTTCGTAAGTCTATCAACTACAACCCATATAGCATCCTTCTTACTTGGTGACAACGGTAAACCCGTTACAAAATCCATAGTGACGCGGTCCTATTTCCACTCGAGAACCAAGATGGGCTGAAGTAAACCCGAAAGTACTTGGTGTTCAGCCTTTACTTGTTGACAAATCAAGCACTTAAAAACAAACTCTGAAATATCTTTCTTCATTTTTGGCCACCAATACAGTTGCTTCAAGTCATTATACATCTTAGTACTACCTGGATGTACAGATAAACACCCGTTATGTGCCTCGTGCAAAATTCTCTGAATAAGCTCTTCTTTTCTCGGTACACAAACCCAATCTCTAAACATCAAATATCCATCAGAATCAATCCAAAAGTTGGATTTGACATCTGACTCGCACTGAGCTCTCTTAACTTGCAATTCATCATCTTCTTTCTGAGCCTCAAAGATCTCTTGAAGAAACATTGGTCTAGCTCTCAACTCAGCTAAAATAGAACCATCGTCGGATAAAATCATTCTTGAATTCAATGCTCTTAAAGCAAAAAGGGACTTCCTGCTCAAAGCATCGGCGACCACATTCACCTTTCCTGGATGGTAATCGATGACTAACTCATAATCTTTTATCAACTCTAACCATCTCCGCTACCTTAAGTTCAACTCTGTCTGTGTCATCAAGTACTTCAGACTTTTGTGATCAGTAAAAATCTGACATCTTTCACCATATAAATGGTGTCTCCAAATCTTTAAAGTGAAGACTATGGCAGCTAATTCTAAATCATGCGTCAGATAATTCTTCTCATGAGGTTTCAACTGTCTGGAGGCATAAGCAATCACATTGCCTTCTTGCATGAGTACATAGCCTAATCCATTTAATGATGCATCGCTGTAAATTATAAATTCTTTCCCTGACTCAGGTTGTACCAAAACTGGTGCTTCTGTCAACATTACTTTTAGTTTCTCAAAACTTTGCTGACATCTTTCTATCCACTCAAACTTCACATTTTTCTGTAACAATCTGGTCATCGGGGTTGCAATCTTGGAAAACCATTTGACGAATCGCCTGTAATAGCCGGCTAGGCCTAGAAAACTTCTAATCTCAGAAATGTTCTTTGGTGGCTTCCAGTCCATTATGGCTGAGATCTTATTTGGATCTACTCGAACTCCATCTTTTGAGACAATATGTCCCAAAAATCCCACTTCCTTGAGCCAAAATTCACTTTTACTGAACTTGGCATACAACTGATTCTCTCGTAGAATCTGTAAGATGTCTGTAAGTGCTCAGCATGCTCATTCTCGTCTCTAGAATAAATTAGTATGTAGTCAATAAAAACGACTACAAACTTATCAAGGTATGGTCTAAAGATGCGATTCATTAAGTCCATAAATACCGCAGGAGCATTGGTCAACCCAAAGGGCATGACTAAAAATTCATGATGCCCATACCTCGTTCGAAAATCAATCTTGGATACGTCTGAATCTTTCACTCTCAACTGGTAGTACCCCGATCTCAAGTCTATTTTGGAGAACACAGTAGTTCCTTTCAATTGATCGAACAAATCATTGATCCTAGGAAATGGTTACTTGTTCTTTACTATCACTTTATTGAGCTGACGGTAATCTATGCATAATCTCATGGTGCCATCTTTCTTTTTCACAAACAAAACCGGAGCACCCCATGGTGAACAACTTGATCTTGCAAAACCTTTTTCACAAACTCTTGCAAATCATCTTTAGTTCTTTCAACTCTGTTGGAGCCATTCTGTAAGGAGTAATGGATATAGGTACAGTACCAGGGGGCTAACTCAATGCTAAACTCTACCTCTCTAATGGTGGTAGTCCCGGGTAATTGCTCGGAAAAACATCCATATACTCGCATACTATTGGCACTGACTCAATCTTCAGCTCTGTTTCTTTATCATTCATCACAAAGGCTAGATATGATTCATACCCTTTTCTTAAACATCTCTCATGTTGTCATATTAGAAATCATTTCCAGGTAATCCTCATGTTTCTCCTGATTCTATGTGAAGAATATCTCCATTTTTACATCTCATCTCAATGTATTTCTTCCCACAATTTACAATCACATCATGAGTAGTCAACCAGTCCATACCAAGAATGAGGTCGAATTCATCAAATGGTAACAATATAAGGTTCGTTTTAAAGCAATGACCTCTAATCATTAATGGACAATCTCTACATACTTTATCAACCAACACACTCATGCCTAAAGGATTGGACACTTTAATCATAATTTCAATAGAATCTATAGGATGCTCAAATCATATACTAATTTCATACAAATGTAAGAGTGTGTGGATCCGGGATCTATTAAGGCAATAACTTTGGTATTGTGAAGAGAAAAGGTACCCGTAATAACATCAGGGGAAGATGCCTCTTCGCGAACGCGAATGGCATAGGTCCTTGCAGGCGCTCTACCCTCAGGTCTTGTGGCCTGCTCTCAATGGTTACCTCTTCCACTTGCCCCACTTCCCGGTTTCCTTTGCGGTCTCCCTCTGACCATACTCCCAGATCTCAGTTTTTGAATTCTCTTTTCTTTAGTCATCTCTGGACAAACTTTTATGAAATGGTTTTGGGAACCACATCTAAAACACGCATTTTTATGTGCTCGGCATTCTTCAAGATGGCGTCTGCCACACTGAGGGCACTCGGGTCTGTCAGGTTGAATGTTCCCAACACTTGCAACCGAAGTAGTCTGTGCTTTATTCCCCAAATACCGTTTACTCTTGTCTTTCATTAAAAATCTCGTGGAAGTAGCCGATCGGGTAGGGAAATCTCTTGACTTCTTGGACGAAGATTGGAATGACTTATTCCACTGTCTCTTTCTAGAGTCGCGAGACTCCATTTCAGACTTCTTCTTCTCTTTTACTAGTTCTTCTGCTTTACAAGCCCTTTCTACTAGTACAACAAATTCCCTTAACTCCAAGACAGCAACTAACAACTTTATATCTTCATTTAATCCATCTTCAAACCTTTTACTCATGATGGACTCAGTGGATACACATTCGCGAGCATACTTGCTGAGTCGTACAAACTCTCGCTCATAATCAGTTACTGACATCTTGCCTTGCTTCAGCTCTAGAAATTCCTTTCTCTTCTGGTCTACAAACCTTTGGCTGATATACTTTTTCTTGAACTCGTCTTGGAAGAATTCTCATGTGACCCTTTCCTGCAGTACTACTGAGCACGGTGTGTTCCACCATTGATAAGCAGAATCTCTTAAGAGAGAGATTACACACTTCATGCTTTCTTCAGGTGTGCATGACAGTTCATTGAATACCCTGATGGTATTTTCTAACCAGAATTCAGCCTTCTCTGGATCATCATCTCTTTTAGATCGGAATTCTTCTGCCCCATGTTTCCTGATCTTATCAGTTGGAGGTTTATCTCCTCTTATAACCTCTGCTACTTGAGAGGCTACTAGAGCAGGTTGTGGAACAAGCGGGGGTGGAGGGGGTTGTGCATTCGGGTTCGCCCGAACGAACTCTGTATACCATGTGTTCATCATGTGGAGGAAGGCTTCTCTAGCCTCTTCTTCTCCTTGACTCACCGTAGTGGGTCATTTCTCATTCTCATTCGGCACCGTCACGAGGCCGTGTACTTTTAGGTCATATACTGACTTCAACCACACGGCCTGAGCACACGCCCATGCTTTGAACGTGTGTCTTACACGGTCTTTACGCACGGCCGTGTAAAATGACCGTGGTCTAATTTTATTTAAAACATTAAGGTGCAGGGTTAACACGGTCTAGACACACGCCCGTGTGTCTAACCGTGTAGGCAACTAGAGGCTATTTACCAAGTCATTTGCCTCCCTGAAATTAAGATCAACCCAACTCAAAACAATACAATTCATTACTAACAATTTTCATGAATAATACTATGTATTTCATTGATATCTATATACAAACAACTTAAACAAGTTTGGCCAACCACTTAGCCATATACAAAAGAATAATAAACTTGATAGCCTATACAATGGCATTACACAAAACATGTTCTCAAAATGAATGATTCCTATACATGCCATACTTAGTAATATAATTTGGCTATACCAAAATAAGGGTCGATAGTGTGCTACGAGCTCCGACTCCAATGATCCACAAATTAGCTTGGCGGGACTACATAGAAAGAAACAATCGAAGACGTAAACATTTAGCTTAGTAAGTTTGCATGAATAACACGTAATAAATAAACTTGCTTCAGATAAACCATTTGACATAAGAATGGTATCATTATCTCATCTATAAAGCTTACTTACTCATACATGATTCTTATTTGTTTCATAGTACTCACTAATCTCATACTTGTAACGTAACAAGATACCTGTATCACTTGATCACATTGATCAGCATACTTAAACCAAATAAATGTGTCTTCTAACTCATCATTCATAACATGAATAATATTCAATTTCAACTTGGTAATAGCTATGCTTTCTTTACATTGTTGTTTTCACATTTTAGCTTACTCATTTGCCCGATGAATTTCTGTGAACTACCGAGAATACTAGATCTCTTGTCATGTACTACGTGCCAATGCCATACTCTAGATATGGACTTATATGGAAGATCTCTTCTTGAATCAATGCCAAGCTTGCCTTGGTCTAACATGATAACTTATTCAATGCCAAGCTTGAGTCCTTGGACTTACATGATAACTTGATCAATGTCAAGCTTGAGTCTTTGGGCTTACATGATAACTTGCTTGATTGCCGAAGCCATGCCTTGGCTTGGTCTTATGCGGACTTTCTTATCTCATGTAATAGACCGTATCTCCTGGGTAATTCATCTTCAATCGGGACTTTTTCTTGTTTTATCTTATTGACTTCTTTGTTTAACATAACATTAAACCATTCATGATAACAATGTATATTATACTAAGCAATTAAATGATAAAATCATAAAACTTAGAACTCATACAAACTTACCTCAATATACAAAATGTATTTAGTTATGCAATTTAGTCCTCGACTTTATTCTTGCCTCGGTTTCGATCTGGGCTTTGTTTTTCTTGATCTATAATCATAAACAGATCATTTAATAATCACATTGACTAAATTGATTCATAACTCATAATTTGGCAAAATTACTATTTTGCCCCTATACTTTCTCATATTTGCACTTTTGCCCCAAGGCTTGTAAAATGATTTTCATGCAACTTTCTTAAACTACATGCTTAGCTGAATCATTTTCTATACTATAGCAATCATCAATTCTCTCTATTTCCAATAGGTATGACCAATTTTTATAACTTTTACAAAATGGTCCATACTATCATGTTTCATGAAATTCATTAAAGAAGAGATGTTTATCTAACATCAAACTCTCATAAACTCCCATAAAACATCATTTAGCATACATGTCACTCATGGGTACATTTTTAAACATGCATCTTAGCTCATCAAATAGCTAAAAAATAGCTTACTCATGCTACCGGGACTTTAAAAATACGAATAATATCAAAAACTAGGCTTAGGAGCACTTACTAGCAAGCTTGAAAAATTGAAGAACCCTAGCTATGGCTTCTTTCAATTTTCGGCAATGAGGGAAGAAGATGATGAGATTGTTATCATCTTTTTCCTATTTCAATTACTAATTAGACAAATGACCAAAATGCCCTTATTACTAAAAATTTCTATAATACCATCTCAAGGCCAATTTTGTCCAAAAATTAAATTTTGGGAAAATTGTTACTTAAGGGCTCATAATTCATATGCTAAAGCTATTTCATACAAAAAGCATCTAGAAACTCAAATTTTGCAACTTTTGCAATTTAGTCCTTTTTGGACCAATCAACCTCAATTTAATAAAATTGCTTCATGAAACTTTTATACTAGTGTGCAAACATAATATAAACTTTAAAAACTCATAATTTCACCTCGGATTCATGGTCTCGCACCACTATTCCGGCTAGGCCCTAAATCGGGCTGTTACATACTCATGAATTACAATTCACCTACAAAAATCTTTAATTTTAATCTTGAATAAAGTCCTAAAGAATATTTACATATTAATTTAAGATTCTAAAGAGGAATCCTATACGATATTTAAAATTAGTTTAAAACCCTAAAAAAGATCTTACATATTATTTATAATTTTTCTAGGGTAAATAAGATATTAAAGACTAACCTGAATTCAAATGTAAAAACCTTATGGTTTCATTAAAATGAAACACCTACTTAACTAACTTCATGTCAACAATTATAGGATGGAAAAATAACCTAAAGTTCCCTCTTTTAATACAAATAGTAATAAAATATGAAAATTAATTAAAATAGCTAGAGTTAATGAAAAGTTAAAACTCTTTCAAAAATGGCAATAATAAAAAGAAAACTTAAATAAATGAATAAGACCTTGACATGATGATGATATTAATAACAATAATATACCTTATTCATAATAAAATAAAAGAATCAAAGTAACATAAACAAATAATATTAAAATATATGTTGAGGGGAATGTGTAAAAATATATATAAATAGACATGAAAATAAATAAAAATGAAATAAGTAAAAATAAAAATTATACAAGTATGAATAAATATAAAACATTAAAATAAAATACATAATTGACATTAAATATATAAGATATAAATGCAAATGAAAGGGAAGATATAAGTGTAAATAATTTATTAAAGATGGAAACAAAATGACATAACTTGATTTTTGGACTAAAAGATAAAAAATGTGGAAGACAGAGGACTGATGTAGCAATTAATTTGCTTTTAATTTTTAAATTTCGGATTAAATCGAAGGTTTGATTAAATAATAGGGTTAAGAGTGTAAATATGCCAGAGAGTGAGGGCGCTGCTACAAAAAAGGGGTATTTTTGTAAATTTAAAAAGTAAGGGGTAGGAATAAATTACTTATTTTTGGCACCTATAAATGGGAAAAAAAACTATTTATTCTTTCATTTTTAACCTCATTAAAAAAAAACCTCTTTTAAAAAACATATTTTTTATTTTAAAAATTACTATTTTTCTTAAAAAACCAAAGTTTTATTTCGAAATAGTTGAAAAAGATCGAAACTTTGTTTTAAAATTTTAAACTTTTCCTTTAATATGACTAAAAAACATATTTTTATTTTAAAAATCTAAACTCTCCTTTTTTAAAAAAAAATTAAAACTTTTCCTAAGATCAAGACTTTCTTTTAAAAAAAAAAAAGAACTTTTATTTTAGAAAGGGGAAGGGGAAAATGGGGATTTTTAGGGCCTCTAAGGGCGGAGGACCGACGGTCCGGTGGCGTCCCTTCATCGAAGCCCAAAACCCGATCCCTCATGATATGTATATGGCAAAAAAAAAAGAGAGAAAAAGAAATAGAATGCTTTTTTTTTTTTTTTTTAAGAACAAAATATAAAAAACCTCCTTTCTTTTTTTCTTTCATTTCATTTCATGTATATATACTACTTTTCAATCTTGTTTATTTATAATAATAATAAAAAAAGACAATAATAACATTTAATAATAATAGTATAATAATAATTTGGGCTCTTGATAGGCCCAAAAATAAAATAAAAGTAAAGGAAAAAAATAGGTGTCTACAACACAGAAGAGAGAGGATCTAAAACTGAAAAGTGAAAAACTTGAACATTCTAAACTAGACTAGAAACAAAAAAATTAAGATTCCAAAGATTGAAAAGGAGAGTTGTGACAAAGCGAACCCATTGATTACTTTCGACGTTGAATTCGTAGAAGGTAACGTGAGCGGCAGTGATCGAAGTCTCTTCAATGAAAGGATCGATTCGTTGGAGAACGGTGAGATTGAGTATCTTCGTGCTTTGTTGATCGATATTAGGATGAGACATTTTCTGATTAGATTAATTTGAAACCCTAAACCCCAAGTTCAATTGTTGTGATCATCTCCCGGGAAATTTAATTTTCCTTTCTGTTAAACGTTAAATGATAATTGGAGTTGAACGCTCGTCAATCAATTCCCTAGATATTCTGCAGTTAGCAGTTTCCTTCCTTTTTAGATTCTAGAAGACTAAAATAACCTTTTTCCCTCTAAAATGTTACACATGCAAAAAGAAAAAGTAAATTGCTAAATTACTACTAACTTTATTTTTTTAATTATAAAATGATAGTTGAATTTATTAATTTTGTCTCTTTTTTTTTATTTCGTTTTTATTAAATGATTAAGGATAAAAGATGACATGGTTGTTAATGCATTATGCACTTCTTCTTCTTCTTTTTATTTCCTCGTAATATCCGCTTGTTTTTTTTTTTATTTCATATTTTAAAGAACTTTAAATTTTAAATTAATTTTTAGAGTTTCAAAATATTTCTTAAATTTGAGGCGCTCAAGCTAGCACATTATTGGGAGCTAATCAAATTGTGCTAAAAATGGATATTATTGTTGCAACAACACTAGTGACCGGACAGGAGTTGGATTATACTTACAATGCAATAGCTAAGGTTTCCAAGATGTTGTTGCAATTGGATTGGATGGTTAAAATTCGTCATGTTTACAAAAAGGGTAATAAGGTAGTAGACACACTAGCGACTCTTGCTTTTTCACGACACTAGGTATTTACATGTTTTCAAAGCCTCCGGATGAGATTACCTTAGTGGTGTCTGTACATTAACAGTATGTTTGGTTAGTTGTAATAACCATTCAGTTTTAAGTCTATTTTGAGTGTTACATTAATTCCTTAGTTTAGTTGGTCGAATGTTATTCAATAGAATAGCTCATTACATGACTATTCCTCAAAGTCTCTGAATAGTCATTGTCGAAATCTTTTTAAAGTTTTTTAGAAAACGGGGTTGATTTTAAAAACGAAATGGAAATGGAAGTCGCCACCAATCCTGTTTTACTTAAGTGTGATTGGATCACCTTAAAAATCATTTTATTTCAAAATACTAATTTTGGTCCACGAAAAACAAGAAAAATGGGTTCGGGAGTCGGTTACGTATGAGGAAGGGTTAGCACCCTCATAACGCCCAAAAATTGGTACCTAATCGATAACATCATGTCCTAATGTTACAAATTTGAAAATTTTAAAAATAAGATCCTTTTATTAGAAGAAAAATCAAGATTTGCTTATCTCAAAGAAATAAAATACTACATCCAGTAAGTTAGGATACAGTATCTCATGACTTTGAAAATAGACGCGTTTTTATTTTAGAAAATTCCTACCTTGAGACACAAAACATCATATCCAGTAAGTTAGGACACAACGTTTTGAATTCCCAAGAATAAGTGTTTTTTTTTATTTGAAATTTATAAGTTTCAATTTTAAAAGGGAAGGGATATTTAATACCTTAAGTTCTACCAGGAAAATCGAAACCCTGTAAGTTAGGGCACAATTCTTCTCGAAGTCCCCAAATATCACATATCACCGTAAAATATTTGAATAAAATGCTTTAATTCAAAAGGTATTTTTATAAAAATGGTTTGAGTAGGACATTGTATGAATACATTACAACATACATATTTTAATAATAACTCTACATAACTACAAATTATTCTAACAATAAATAATAAAAGAATATAACATGAATCAATATATAAAGATCTATGTTAAGCAATGATAACAATTAAAAGGATATAAATAGATAAACATGAGATGGCAATAATTAAGATTTTCATAAAATAACAAAATTAAATGAAAAGGGGAAGATATATTTAAACTCTAAATAATTATTATAACAAAACAAAATAAAAAGAAATGATAATTTTGTAAAACAATTAATATGTATAACAATATAAAAAAATTATAAAATATTATAATAAATATATAATTTAATACATATAAAAGATAGTACATAATTAATAACATATAATAATAAAGATATTCAAAAAAATATAATATAAATAATACAAGTGAAACATGTTATATAATATAAATAAATTTTATACAAAAATAAGATTTCATGTGACATTAATATAATACTATTTAATATATATAAGATTTTAAAAATATAATATGATAACTAATGAATAAATTATAAAATAATATTAAACAAGTAAAATGATAAATAATAATGATTTTAAAAAATAATACATATAATATATATATATGCGAATTTTATACAAATAATAAGAATACTATAATATTTTAATATGATAAAATAATTAACTATAGTATTGTAATAATTTAAAAAATAAAATAAAAAGGTTTTAAAATAAATAAGGATTAAATAAAAATAAAAAAGGGTGATATTGAAATGCGCGCTAAAACGCAAGGACCAATTGGGCAATTACGCCTCATTCCCAAAACGGCGTCATTCTGCTACCGGCCCTTAAATAGCCCAAGGGATTAAATTAAAAAATGAACAAACATTTAAAGCCAAATTAAAAATAAAAAAATTAAATTAAACAGAATTAAAAAATAATAAAAATGCGAGAGGACTAAAATGAAAATTAGACCATTTAACGAAAACACGCGGATCCTACCCGGGTTTTCAGGTCAACGCGCGGATCCCCTAGCCTTGAACGATATCGTTTTGTGCTTATTTGATTAAGCAAAAACGGCGCCGTTTTCACATTGTTATATAAGTAAAAAAAAAAATGGCTGAAAATTATTTTAAAACTGCGTTTTAAAAAAAATTAGAAAAATTCTCTGAAATCCTCCCTCCTCTATTTTGAGTTGGTCACCGGATCTCCGAGCTACGCGCTCCACGCGCTACACGCGCCTCCATGGCCGATGGCCGGAGGCCGAAAACTTCGTTTCTCGTGCGCGAATCAAAAGGTAAAGTTTATTTTCTCTGTTTTCGTATTTTTATATATATAGAAATATATATGCATGAAAAATAAAAAGAATGCGAAAATAAAATCTCCTCTGTATTGTGAAAGATTTGGTTTTTTTATTCCTATATTTTTTTTCTTTGTATTCTCTGAGTTGTGTCCTTTTTACAAATCTTATGGGGTTTTTATAACCCTCGAAAAAAAATAAAAAAGGAAAAGAAATCTTGTCCAAATTCGCTGTTGTTTCTTTCCTTTCTTGTAGGTGAAAGACGGAAAACGTGGCGGAGATGAGGGCTCGCGCAAGCTGTGGCGCGACTTGCGGCTTAACCGACGCTGGTGACTGCAGCGCTTGTGACGATTGGGCTCCTGCCATTGCGGCGCCTAGGGTTTCAGAAACCCTAGGCCACTGCTGATTCTGCTTAGTGTTTGGGCCTTCTTGGGCTGCACTGGTTTGGGCCTGATTAGGTTTAGCTGGGCCAATCAGGTTTGGGTTTTGGTTGTTAAGGTGTAGCTGGGCTCGGGGTTTGTAATTGGGTCAAGGTAGTCTATTTAGGAATGGGCTTTTGGTTGTAAACGGACTTTAAAAATATGGACTTTATTTATTATTTATTATTTATTTATTATTTATTTGGTTTATTTATTTCAAGCCTGGGCAAAATAGGTTATTACGGCTGCCTCTCTTTGCTCATTGTCGTAAAACGAGAATAAAGAAAAGACTATAAAAGGATCAATTTTGCCCGGTCTTGGCCAAGCCTCGACTTCTTGGCCCTCGTCCTATTCAAATAGCTTCCAACTCCACTGCAATGGTGTTGGAACTTCATCTTGATTTCAAATAAGTCTGATAGCTTCAATCTGCTTCACTGCAACTTCATGAAGGCAGCATCCACTATCTTTTGATCTGCTCCACTGCAAACTCAGGGAGACAAGATCTGATGTTTTCGATCTGCTTCTAGCAACTTCAAGAATGCCAGACCTGCTATTTTTAATCTGCTCCCTACAAACTCAAGGATGCTATGGTATCTTCGATCTGCTCACTGCAATTTCAGGAATGCCAGATCTGCTATTTTAATCTACTCCCTACAAACTCAGGAATGCTAGATTAGTATCTTCGATCTGCTTCACTGCAATCTCAAGAATGCTAGATCTACAATCTTCAGTCTGCCCCACTACTATCTCGAGAGGACAAAATCTGACCTTTTCAATCTGTTTCCTTACTATCTCAGGAAGACTTCAATCTTCAGTCTGCTCCACTACCATCTCTAGGGAACAAAATTTAAACTTTCCAAATTACTTCTTTACTATCTCAAGAAGACTTTAATCTTCAGTCTGCTCCACCACCATCTCGAGGGAACAAAATCTAAACTTTCCAATTTGCTTCATTACTATATCAGGAAGACTTCAATCTTCAGCCTGCTCCACTACCATCTCTAGGGAACAAAATCTGAACTTTTCAATTTGCTTCCTTACTATCTTCAGGAAGACTTCAATCTTCAGTTTGCTCCACTACCATCTCGAGGGAACAAAATCTGAACTTTTCAATTTTCTTCCTTACTATCTTCAGGAAGACTTCAATCATCAGTTTGCTCTACTACCATCTCGAGGGAACAAAATCTAAACTTTTCAATTTGCTTCCTTACTATCTTCAGGAAGACTTCAATCTTCAGTTAGCTCCACTACTATCTCGAGGGAATAAAATCTGAACTTTTCAATTTGCTTCCTTACTATCTTCAAGAAGACTTCAATCTTCAGTCTGCTCCACTACCATCTCGAGGGAACAAAATCTGAACTTTTTAATTTACTTCCTTACTATCTCAGGAAGACTTCAATCTTCAGCCTGCTCCACTACCATCTCGAGGGAACAAAATCTGAACTTTTCAATTTGCTTCCTTACTATATTCAGGAAGACTTCAATCTTCAGGCTGTTCCACTACCATCTCGATGGAACAAAATCTGAACTTTCCAATTTGCTTCCTTACTATCTTCAGGAAGAATTCAATCTTCAGCCTGCTCCAGTACCATCCGATGGAACAAAATCTGAACTTTCCAATTTGCTTTCTTACTATCTTCAGGAAGACTTCAATCTTCAGCCTGCTCCACTACCATCTCGATGGAACAAAATTTGAACTTTCCAATTTGCTTCCTTACTATCTTCAGGAAGACTTCAATTTTCAGCCTGTTCCACTACTATCTTGAGGGAACAAAATCTAAACTTTCGAATTTGCTTCCTTCCTATCCTCAGGAAGACTTCAATCTTCAGTCTGCTCCACTACCATCTTGAGGGAACAAAATTTAAACTTTTCAATTTGCTTCCTTACTATCTTCAGGAAGACTTCAATCTTCAGTCTGCTCCACTACCATCTTGAGGGAGATAAGACTGATGGCTTAAATCTACTCTGCTGCTTCGTGGAGATAAAATTAGTCGTTCGATCTTGTTCCACTACCGCCTAGGGTAACAAGATCTACAATCTTCGACCTATCCCACTGCTGGTCAGGGAGATAGGATTGGTGAATTCACCGATGTTACTACACCGTCCTCTGGGGGGCATGTCCTGTAGACTCGAATGTATTATAGACGCCATTTGCATGAATGCATAATGTCATGAGAATGATCTCCTTTTTTAAAATGTAAAATTATTAGGATGCATGACCGAAATGAATCTAATGCTCCTAACTAAATGTATTATGGACGACATTTACATGAGTGCTGAATGTAATGATTTTTTTATACAACGATTAGGATACAATGATCGGAATGAATCAAATGCTCCAAATTGGAAATATGGGAATGATTCCTATGGGTCGGCTTTACTCATAGTTCATCAAGGTTCTATCACTAATGTGCTACCATGCTTTCTCGCTCAGCTGGTATCTTTGACAGAAAACCCAAAGAAATAATCGTATTTTGTTCAGCAAGCTTGCCCTACTGTAATTTCAGAGTCTTTTCCACTGTACTTTAGGACATAAAGTTTGTACCTCCCACTGCAACTTCAGGGGAATAACATTCCATCCAATCTGTTACCACTCAGAGGTATAGAATTTGATCTGTTACACCATTCCCTGGGTATAATGACCAAATGTATATGTCTTATCTAATAAAAATCTGAAGAGATAATCACCCTTCAATGTTTCCAACCCTTAGGCTTGGTGAGTTCTAAATAATAGCCTGTTTCATATTCTTATATTATTTAGAAGCTTCCAAAGTAATATGCGAAACTCCTTTTATGAAAGTATTATTAGTCCATTAATCGTTATTTCAATATAAAATGCTTGAAAAAGATCACAACAATGGACAAGAAAGAAATTAATTAGGAGCATAGCTCAAAAAAAATAAGCTAATTAAAGATAACCAAGGTAATAAAAAAAAATTGGTTGGTGTATCTTAAAAAGAATAAAGTAAGCAAAGTTAGCAAATTTAAAATGGGTAAGATAGAAGTTAGGTGCCCCAGATATCACAGCCTGAGCTTCTCTGTACAAACTTCTTGAGGACTACTTTGAGCTCAATACGTGTTTAGAGGATCTGGAATACTTTATCAATGCCCCAAGACGTAGCATATTTCCTCATTGTTAATTCAAGCATAGCAAGACTACCTTATGCCCTATCTTTGATCAAAATTTGAGCCGCCCTTTTCAGGTTTTCGGCTCAAAACCCTTTTGGTCTCAAAGCGCCCTTTGCGGGTTTTCGCCTTGGCCTCTCATTCTTTTCTTTTTTCTTTCTTTTTTTATTTCTTTCTTCTTTTTTTTGAATTTGAACTCAAGGCGCCCTTTTCGGGTTTTCACCTTGGCCTTTTCCTTTTCAAGTAAAATACTTCTTGGATGAACCTGAATTCACCAGATTAGGCAAATCTTTGGCATCCATCTCAGTCAATATCAATGCTCTTCTAGAACAAACCCTTTTTGCTACATAAAGTTCTTCCCAGTTTGGCATCTACTTTCCTCTGTATAAGAAAGATCTGTTTCGACATTAGGTTTCCCTTGTGGAATTCTCTAGTCGTAAGCTCGCATCATTTGACCGTGATGGATAAGTTTTAACCTTTTCTTTAATTAGGTTCAATCAGCAACAATGCTTCCATTCCATAAACCAATGGGTAATATGCTGCCCCGGCAAAAATCCTGGCCAACGTTCGATAACCATAAAAGATAAATAGTAACTTCTTTATGCCAACCTTTACAAGTCTCGATCATCTTTTCTACAATCCTTGTTTTATTTTTTTTCTTTTAGCAACTTTTGCTGCACTGTGATATGCTACCTGATCTTTGGACAAACTGTAAACTTTGACTTTGTATAGTTATGCATTAAACGTGATCCTTTATGGCATTCTTTGTTAGCATCTGATCTCCTCCCCCCCCCTTTTTTTTTGAATTTGATGACTTTGACCTTGTAACATTGGCATATGAAGCTACTTCCACCCTCTTAGTGAAGTAAACGACGACCACGATGATGAATCGATATTGGCTAAAAACTTTTGACGAGCTTGGCCCCATCACATCCATACCCCACATATGGAAAATTTGTGAAGAACTGGAGAAGGCATATGAATCCTGTCTCCTTTAATACGACATAACCGATGCAATCTCTTTCTATGTAGATCAATAGTGTCTGATCCTCATGTTTAGTCCGCGTCTTAATAGCCCAGGCATGTCTTGATATGATCATGCAAAAACATCTTTGAATTCTTAAAAATAACTCGATGATGTCTCGCATTATTTCTATGGTGAGCTGGGCTTCGATCTTCACCCCTTTTCTAGGCTCGCAATGTCTATTGACCCTATGTAAGGTAAGGTCTTGTTTTTCATCTTATTCTGCCATCCTTAACAAAATCGAAAGATTAAGTTATAATCTCTGTTATCTTCAAAGTTCTGATATCTCTCTAAACTTACTCAAAAGGAGACTCTGAGTTAGTAGTGACGTTGCTCACATCGTTGATATCTGGAGACCTATTGTAGGTTCGGAGGAAGATTCCAAAGAATAGATGATTCAAAGAATGATTATTTGTATGGTCATGAATGAATAAAATAATATTTGAAAGAAAATCCAAAAATAAAAGAATCTATACATGGAAAGAATAAAGAATATTTGTTGAAGAAAATGCATTTTATTGAAATAACAATTCCAGACACAAGCCTATTTTACAAAAGGGTTCTTATTGTCTCTAAGCTTAAGGCAACAAGTGTGTTTTGAATATTACTCTAGATCAGTTCTAAAATACATGGATCTCTTCCACAGTCCCATTATTCAAAACACTCCCAAGTATACAAGGGTTTGGAAACTTCGTTCCCCGATTCCCTCTTCACTTTTGATTTCTTCAAGGGGTCGCAACTTTCTTGTCTCCTCCTTCAATTATCGCATTTACTGCCTCGTTAAAGTGATCAGGTTCTGATGAACCATCGAACTTCACAATTTCCATTTTAATGAATCTTTCAACCAACCTTTTAAACGTAGTACAGTTTTCAATTAAGTGACCCTTTATTCCCGCGTGGTACTCGCATTGGGCATTCTCGTTATACCATTTTGGAAACGGAGGTTGCAACGGTTTCAAATAAAATGGGGACACCACGTGTGTGTCAAACAAACTTTGATATAGCTCCTTATACGTCATTGGGATTGGCGTAAATTGGAGCTTTTCAGAGTTTTGCCTTGTGTCCGACTCTTGTCTCACCGACCCTTGTTGCCCAGCAGTAATTACCTTTGGCTGGTTAACAGTAATTGCTTTTGAGTACCCTTTGTTGTATGTACTTGTATTATTCACCTCGTCATCCTTTTTCCTAGGAGCAGACCTTTTAGTGGTTTCTCCTACTTCAATCTTGCCACTTCTTATGGCATTTTCAATCATCTCTCCTGCCATCACTATATCCGCAAAGCTCTTGGTGGTACTTCCTATCATGTGGGTGATGAATAGAGCCTTTAGGGTATTGATAAAAAGCATGGTGGTTTCCTTCTCTAGGAGAGGTGGTTGAACTTGCATGGCAACTTCCCTCCATCTTTGTGCGTATTGCCTGAAGCTTTCGTTCGATTTCTTTTCCATGTTTTGCAATATGATTCTATCAGGTGTCATGTCAGTAACGTGATTGTATTACTTTATGAAGGCTTGAGCTAGGTCTCTCCAGGAGCTAATGTTAGCACGGCTGAGTTGATTGTACCACCTAGATGCTGCCCTTACTAGACTGTCTTGGAAACAATGAATCAAAAGTTAATCATTGTTCACGTAACCAATCATGCGTCTACAGAACATAGTGATGTGGGCTTCAGGGCAACTAGTCCCATTGTACTTCTCAAATTCTGGCATCTTGAATTTATGAGGAAGCATTAGATCTGGAACTAAACTTAAATCCTTTGCGTCAATACCATGGTGATGGTCAGCATTTTCCAAAGCCTTGAATTTTTCTTTCAACCATCTACAGCGATCTTCCAACTGTCTTGAAGATTCAATTATTATCCCCTCTCTCTCTGCTATATCCAAATCAGGGATAACGGGATTAGCAGGGTTATCTCCTAGGTTGGATCTTGTGCCAACTTAAAAGTTCATGGGTGGTCTATTATCAGTTTGCCCCTGTTGAGGCCTAATCATGACAGGTGGCCTTTGGGGATACTCCTCAGGCTGTACATGCGGTAGGGTGAAACCCCGAGGAAAGTCGTCATTGTTTTCAGCATTGACTATGAGACCCTTTCCCTTCTCCATTGCCCCGCTCAGCATCTGGGCCATTTGAGTCATCATGTTCCTCTAAGCCTCCAACATCTGTCCTTCATCTCTTGTTGGAGTTTTGTCATTTGCTCTTGCATCTGGTCTTGCATATCTCTTTGGAATTGTTCAAGTCTTTGATCCATTTTCTTTGATTTGGCACGTATATCGTAGGGATATTCAGCTTCTAGATTTTCCTTCCCTTTTTCTCTCTCTGTTATAATTTCAACTAATTAAACTCTCTCTATGAGCTTAAATGCATATGATATGATGTAATGCAAATGCATGAATGCAAAGAGGCATCGATTATGATTCAACTTCATTTTAGAAAACTTTATTAGAAAACAAAATCTTTTACACAAAACGGATTACAAATATGCTTTTGCCCTAAGGCCCAAAGTTCAGATTTTCCTAAACAACAAAGCTAACTCTTGGACACAATCTGATTGTAGCTCATACTTCATGCTCAATGTATCAGCATATGCTGCCAAAGTCTTTAGGTAATCAGCTACCTCTTGAATCTGGACTATTGCCTCACCCATGAGGTAATCCCGACTTCTAACTTGATCATGGGAATGGTGGAGCTCTTCCTTCCAATGCCCTTCTCTTGCTTCAAGTTGCTCGATTCGAAGTTCACAATTCTATAATGCTGATTCTAATATTTCAATCTTGCCCTTCATTTCCTCGATCCTATTCAGACTTGACTTCAGCTCGTTCGCAGAATTACAGCTTCGGTGGTGGTGAAAAAACCATCCCAATTCAGCCACTCTAACTTCTAACCTCTTTTCTAGGGCCTTGTTTTGTGCTTGTATTTCTTGAAACTTCATCTCCCAATGGTCAGCTCTAGCCCTTTCTTCCTGAATCTCTTGTTGCTACTGTTCCGAAGTCTTCCCATTTCTCTAATTGCGTTTGCTCTGACCATATATGGACGACTGCATTGTCGTTCACTTTGTCAAGGAATTCGTTCTCCATAACCAGCTTTCTAATTTAGAAACTAACCGTGAATCGATACCTCTTAAAATATGAAATGACATGCAACAAAATAAAACACAATAGATTAGTAACATGAAGTAAAATATAAAGCAAATAATTAATGGCCTATATAGGTAATTGCTAAGGTTTGGTATAGCTCTACCTAGGGTAAGTCCTTAGGTTTTCTACATGCGGTTTAGCTCTAAAGTTGAGGTACTTGAATCAGCAGATTCCTCGATCCTCACCCATTATAGGCTCATACGGACCGAGTTCAGTTCAAGGGAATACATTTCCCTATGGCTATGTGGAGGTGAAAACCTCACGAAGACATAGGTACGGATGTATCCCGGAAGAAGTCCACTAGCCTATGCGGAGGTGAAAACCTTACGAAGGCATAGTTTCTCACTCCCACTTAAGGGTGCAACCACAACGGTCATGCAATGCAATGCAGAGATATTCTATAAAATTAGAACCACATGCAATAAAAGGATCATAGTTTTTCAAATCAGATTTTAAAATTTAGACACAAGGACAAGAAATAATCAATTTTACAGCTTGACTCTCTTATTATGTCCCCAGTGGAGTCTCCAAGCTGTTGAAACCTTTTTAAAGTTTTTTAGAAAACGGGGTCGACTTTAAAAACGAAATGGAAATGGGAGTCGCCACCAATCCCTTTTTACTTAGGTGTGATTGGATCACCTTAAAAATCATTTTATTTCAAAATACTAATTTTGGTCCACGAAAAACAAGAAAAATGGGTTCGGGAGTCGGTTACGTATGAGGAAAGGTTAGCACCCTCATAACGCCCAAAAATTGGTACCTAATCGATAACATCATGTCCTAATGTTACAAATTTGAAAATTTTAAAAATAAGATCCTTTTATTAGAAGAAAAATCAAGATTTGCTTATCTCAAAGAAATAAAATACAACATCCAGTAAGTTAGGATACAGTATCTCATGACTTCGAAAATAGACGCGTTTTTATTTTAGAAAATTCCTACCTTGAGACACAAAACATCATATCCAGTAAGTTAGGACACAACGTTTTGAATTCCCAAGAATAAGTGTTTTTTTTTTTATTTGAAATTTGTAAGTTTCAATTTTAAAAGAGAAGGGATATCTAGTACCTTAAGTTCTACTAGGAAAATCGAAACCCAGTAAGTTAGGGCACAATTCTTCTCGAAGTCCCCAAATATCACATATCACCGTAAAATATTTGAATAAAATGCTTTAATTCAAAAGGTATTTTTATAAAAATGGTTTGAGTAGGACATTGTATGAATACATTACAACATACATATTTTAATAACAATTCTACATAACTACAAATTATTCTAACAATAAATAATAAAAGAATATAACATGAATGAATATATAAAGATCTATGTTAAGCAATGATAACAATTAAAAGGATATAAATAGATAAACATGAGATAGCAATAATTAAGATTTTCATAAAATAACAAAATTAAACAAAAAGGGGAAGATATATTTAAACTCTAAATAATTATTATAACAAAACAAAATAAAAAGAAATGATAATTTTGTAAAACAATTAATATGTACAACAATATAAAAAAATTATAAAATAAATTATAAAATATTATAATAAATATATAATTTAATACATATAAAAGATAGTACATAATTAATAATATATAATAATAAAGATATTCAAAAATATAATATAAATAATATAAGTGAAACATGTTATATAATATAAATAAATTTTATACAAAAATAAGATTTCATGTGACATTAATATAATACTATTTAATATATATAAGATTTTAAAAATATAATATGATAACTAATGAATAAATTATAAAATAATATATAATAAAATAATATTAAACAAATAAAATGATAAATAATAATGATTTAAAAAATAATACATATAATATATATATGCGAATTTTATACAAATAATAAGAATAATATAATATTTTAATATGATAAAATAATTAACTATAGTATTGTAATAATTTAAAAAATAAAATAAAAAGGTTTTAAAATAAATAAGGATTAAATAAAAATAAAAAAAAGGACGATATTGAAATGTGCGCTAAAACGCAAGGACCAATTGGTCAATTACGCCTCATTCCCAAAACGACGTCATTCTGCTACCGGCCCTTAAATAGCCCAAGGGATTAAATTAAAAAATGAACAAACATTTAAGGCCAAATTAAAAATAAAAAAAATTAAATTAAATGGAATTAAAAAATAATAAAAATGCGAGAGGACTAAAATGAAAATTAGACCATTTAATCCTACCCGGGTTTTCGGGTCAACGCGCGGATCCCCTAGCCCTGAACGACGTCATTTTGTGCTTATTTGATTAAGCAAAAACGGCGCCATTTTCACATTGTTATATAAGTAAAAAAAATGGCTGAAAATCATTTTAAAACTGCATTTTAAAAAAAATTCAGAAAAATTCTCTGAAATCCTCCCTCCTCTGTTTTGAGTTGGTCACCAGATCTCCGAGCTACGCGCTCCACGCTCCTCTATGGCCGATGGCCGGAGGCCGGAAACTTCGTTTCTCGGACGTGAATCAAAAGGTAAAGTTCCTTTTCTCTGTTTTCATATTTTTATATATATATAGAAATATACATGCATGAAAAATAAAAAGAATGTGAAAATAAAATCACCTCTGTATTGTGAAAGATTTGTTTTTTTTTTTATTCCTGTATTTTTTTTCTGTGTATTCTCTGAGTTGTGTCCTTTTTTACAAATCTTATGGGGTTTTTATAACCCTCGAAAAAAATAAAAAAGGAAAAGAAATGTTGTCCAAATTCGCTGCTGTTTCTTTCCTTTCTTGCAGGTGGAAGACGAAAAACGTGGCGGAGATGGGGGCTCGCGCAAGCTGTGGCGCGACTTGCAGCTTAACCGAGGCTGGTGACTGCAGCGCTTGTGACGATTGGGCTCCTGCCATTGCGGCGCCTAGGGTTTCAGAAACCCTAGGCCACTGCCGATTCTGCTTAGTGTTTGGGCCTTCTTGGGCTGTACTGGTTTGGGCCTGATTAGGTTTAGCTGGGCCAATCGGGTTTGGGTTTTGGTTGTCAAGGTGTAGCTGGGCTCGAGGTTTGTAATTGGATCAGGGTAGTCTATTTAGGAACGGGCTTTTGGTTATAAACGGACTTTAAAAATATGGACTTTATTTATTTATTTATTTATTTGGTTTATTTATTTCAAGCCCGGGCAAAATAGGTTATTACATTCATTTTTTTTCTTCATCCTCTAAATAATAATTCCAAACAATTCAAAATAGATGTTTTTATTTTCATATAAAAGGATATATTTTAATGAGCACACTTAATCATTACGACTTAATCATTACTGGAATAATGATTCACTGGAATATATATTTTAATGATATATATATATATATAAAACAATTAAGGTAACTTTAGTTGTAGATGAATCTTCCTCTAATTAGTTGATATTAAATTGACTTTAGGAATGACGTGAGTTTCATTTATTGTATTTAAATTTTGTTTAAAAATAAATTTATTAATAATATAATTAAAAAATTAATATCAAATATCATAAACAATACAAGTTAACATATAAAGATTTCATTTCGAACTTTAAAAAAAATAATTTTGAAATTACTTAATTCACGCAAATTTAAAGAAATAAATTTAAAATAAATAAAAAGTCAACCTTGGATTTTACTTAAATTTTTTGATTTATTTTATGATTTATTTTTATGATTTATTTTATGATTTATTTTTTAAATTTTTTTAATAAAATATGATTTTTGACAAAATGAAATTAATAAAAACATTTTAAAATCAAGTGCTCACTCTAATTTTTCTAAATTAATACATGCTAATTTAGGAAATTAATTAAAAATCACAATATAATATGATTTTTGTAAAAGAAATTAATATTAAATATCCTTTACTTAATTCATGCTAATTTAGGAAATTAAATTATTTAACACATTAGCAATTTTTAAAAATTTAAATTTAAAAATCATATTATTGATTTTAGAAGTAATTAAAAAAATTAAAGGGATTATTTACTTTATACTAATTGCTATTTGCTTATCATTACTGGTTTCACCATTAAACTTCCTTTAATTTTGTTTTTCTTCTTCAAAATTACAATCAATTTTTTTCTTTATATTTTTTCTAAAATAAATTTATTAACTTCTTACAATATTCTCAAGTCAAATTGAGTGAAAAATTTCGAGTTAATTGAGTTAACAAGTCCTAATTTATCATCCTAACTCGATTAGAAATTTTTTTGAATTGACTCAATTGAAATAAAATTCAGGTCAAGTCGAATCGAGTGAAATTGTTCGAGTTAAAATAAAAAATTAAATATGTCAAATTAAAATCTTGTTACAATATATATTTGGAACCATATATATTTGAAAAAAAATTCAAAGCAAAATAAGAAAAAATACTTTAGCAGGATAAACTTGAATCATTAATTAACTTATTGAGGTCCCCAAAATTATTATTTAAGAAAATTTTAAAAATTTCAACTTTCTTTATATATTGTTTAGAATTTTTTAAAAATATTTTATATATTTTTAAAATATAAATTATGAAATATTTATAAATATTTTTATTTTTAAAAATTATTTTGAATTTTTAAAAATTATTTTGATTTTTTTTTGTAATTTTTGTTGAGAGAGAGACCAATTTGCTTATTTTCAAAATTGATCGGGACGAAAGGGATATTTATGCCAATATATTATTCGAATTGTAAAATTCAACTCAACTCGAACTCGAAACTCGAATTTGAGTTAACTTTAAAAAATAGAATAACTCGATTCAATTAACTCGAAATTTAAATTTTTTTTAATTTTTTCAAATTGAATCGAATTTTTCTTACCCCTAAAAATATTAAAATTGTGAAGTCTATTTTCGTTTCGCATTGGTTTTTTTTTTATTTTATTTCTTTTGCTTTGGAAGTGAAATATTAAGTGAGAAAACGTTTTATGTTTTATAATTTTATTTTGATATGGAAAATGAAATCTTCAATAAAAAATAATTTTTTAATGTGATGTATTATGGAGGTCCTAGAAATGGCCAAATATACTATTGTCAATTAAATTTTTTTTCAATATTTTTGTTCTTTTCTTATTTTTCCTAATAATAAATTGGGATGTTGAGATGTTAATGTAACACTTCACATTTGATTTGGTCACTAAATTCGGATGTGAGATATCACATTAGATAACTGAAGTAATTCAATTTAATTTATTTCTTTCATTATATCATTTAGAATTTGATTATCATTTGTATCAAAATGATCATCCATTTCAATCACAATCTCACATTCATATAGTGTAATAATCCAATTCATTGAGTTATTTGGTGATAGTAAGTTAATTTGAGAGTTGGAACTCGAATCTAAATTCAATTTTCAAGTTTTAACATTATGTCTCGAGATAGAGACCTCAATGTCTCGAGACATGCCACAATTTTATTTTTAATAATTTATTTTTGATGATAGCATATCTCCAAACAGACCTCTTCTGTTTTTCTATTTTTACTTCGATGTTGAAATGTCTCGACACAAGGGGGTTTTGTCTCCAGTGACGGAGCCAGAAAATTATTTTTTGAGAGTTAGAATTAAATTGTATATTTTTATGATAGTAAAACTGCAATTTCACTATTTTAATAGTCTATATCTTTATAATTTTTAAAGTATTAAATCAAAATTTTATCATTTTGGGAGTCAAAGTGTAATTTTACTATTATTAATTTAAAATTTTATAAATTATAAAGTAGTTAAATAAAAAAAATTTATTTTAGGGGGCTGAGAGAGCCTGAGACCCTTGCTACGCCGCCACTGCTTGTCTCAAAGACTTGAAACAGAACAAATCTTATTTAGGTTTGATGTTTCCTTATCTTTAAGACAAAGGCCATTCTGTCTCAAGACAAAAACAAATCTTATATTGGATTCAAGGTGCTAAATCTTTGGTGTTGAGGAAGAGGATGTAAGCCATGTGCTTAGAGAAGGTGTTAAATCTTTCGTGATCATGCAGGAGTTTAGGTGTTGGGTTTTGCTCGAGCGGTTGGCAGATGCACAGTGCTAGAAGCGGAAGCGTTGGGGTGTCTTTGACAGTCTAACTCAAGCGTGGAACGTTGGTCTTCGCCAGATAATGTTGGAAATGGGTAATCTTGAATTGTTAAAGCTACTTAAGACTGAATGTGATAGTTTGGTGTTGAGCGGGGTTATCCGAGACATCATGGAATTGTTGAGAAGATGCTGGGAAGTGCAACTACTCCATACATATAGAGGGAAATTGTCTTGCTGACGCCATGGCAGCCACAATGCTCAACAAACCGATTGGCCCTTATGCCTTTCCCGATCTACCGGAGACTATATTGCAAGGACTGCAGGATAAGGAGATGCAAAGGATGCTGCCTACATTGTTTACTATTTAAATTGTTGAAAGGAAGTTTGGTGGTAATTTAGTTTTGTCCCTTATATAAAAAAATTACTATGGATTCATTTTACTTAACTAAAAACAAAATAATAGTATAATGATTAATAAAACAAAATGTCTAGTTATTTGATATAATTTTCGAGTAATATTTGAATTATATTTATTTATTATTTTATAGGACTAATATTTGGTTTATTATTACATTTTGACTATTATAATTTGCTCGAAATATTACTTTTATATCAATTTTTTTCTTTATCATTTTGATAATTTTATTAACAGAAATAATATTACATTTCGTAAACTAAATGTATTAAAAAGTAAATCACACACGTTTTGTGAATCAAATGGCCTAAAGAGTAAATCACTTATTTGATTACATTGCAAACATTTCGAAAAAACCAATAAATAAATTCTATTTTTGCCGATATCAAGATATTCACACCTAGTGTGTTATCCCAAATATTCAAAGAGGTAAATAACTGATTATAAAATATGTTCAAATCTCATTAGAATTTCATTCTTGCAAATAAGAATTGAACCCTTGATTATAAAATATGTTCAAATCTCATTAGAATTTCATTCTTGCAAATAAGAATTGAACCCTTGACCACGTCAGGGACAAATTCATTAATTCATTAATCTTATAAACTAAAATTTTTAAACATATAGCTTTACATGACGGTATATTGATGCCAAATGAAACATATAGCTTTATATCAAGTTGTAATAAATGTATATCGATCGCTCATGCTTGTTCTCTTTAGCAATCTCTTTTATAGTTTTAGTGCTTTTTGAGGGCAAAAGCAGACAGAAGAATCAACGACATCAGAACCACAACAGTAAAGAACGATGCCACCACAGCGCCGCTCACACCCTGGCAAAAATCACCAAATTGGTTGCAGATGCTTAGCCAGTTTGTGTTCGGGTTCCCATTCTGCGCCAAGTAGACTATGGCTGCTGCCGCTGCGCCAGCCGCCGTTGCTAAAGTCAATACCACCTGCATGCCATGTGCATATACATCCATATATATACATATCAACCGAAACGTTAATATATTGATTTTGGTAGGTTCATATGGGAATTTCCGAACATGCATGCGAATGCTTACAGTGTCCAAAATGAAAAGGAGGAGTCTCGGCGCAACTGCGTGAGGGCGGACGATGGTAACTAAGGAGAAAGGAAGGGAAAGGACGAGATATGCGCCAACTAGTGCCATTGCGATCACAAAAAACCTGCAAATAAATTGAATATATATGTATATATATCTCATTATATTCCAATCTTTCTTCAACAATATCTAGCTGTCATTATACATATGTTATGACTAAGCAACGTACATAAGTGTGGGAAGATCATCATAACTGGCTTCGAACTGGAAGAATTGACTGAAGAAAGGAAGAGTTTCATCACTGGTTCCCATGGTGGCAGCGGCGGCTATAGTTGAAGTAATGGCTCCTAGTCTCAGAAGGAAGTCCAAAATACCCAACCCTTTCTTGAATCCCTTCTTTTGCTCCCTGGATGTAGCAATGAGTGATCCTTTGCCTTTTTCAACGCCGCTCGACTCTGCCACATTAATGCTTGACTGATCACTGCTCTTCATCATTTTTTTTTTCTTTTCGTTTTTTGTTGGGAGGGAAAATAGAGGAAATTTGAGAACTATACAAGAAAAGAGAAGTTGAAGCTTTGTTTTTGTGATGGAAATTGGTTGAATGGATGAAGTTTTTATAGATGATTAGCTTATAATTCTAATGGTCGAATTTGATATATTTACTTTTTAAAAATTGAAAAGACAATCTATTTATTTTAATTGACAAAATTTAATTCTGAGAAATTAATCCAATTGTTGATAAGCATATAGACTTAAACTATTGATTTTTGCTAATATGTTATGTACATCTTATTAAAATACTTATTTTTGCTAATTCATTACATGTAAACTACTATATTGTTGATTTTCATGTTAAGTATAAGTACTAAAGTATGTAAATTACACAATTCATCACTCAATTTTTAAAAATTTTCACTTTGGGCACGAAAAAATAAAAATTTTCATTTTAAGCATTATTGTTAAAAACTATTTTCATTTTACGCACTGCCGTTAAAAAATATTTTTATTTTGGTTACTTATCATTAATTCAATGTTATCATAAGTTTATTTTAGTTACCCAACTTTAGTAAATTCTCATTTTGGTCGCTTATTTTATCTTTTTAATTTTATTTAATTTTTTATTTTCTAGAATTAATTTTAAACTTTTCATTTTCCCGTAAAAAGAAAAAACATGGGGTTTCATAGAGAATTACCTAGGTTTTTATAGGGAACACGGGTTTTTAATGAAAAACATTTTATCCTTTTCATTTCCTTTTTCCCCTCTTTTAAAATTAATTTTAGTTTTTTTTAAGTAACAAGGGAAAACCTGAACTTTTCTAGTGAATTATTTGTTTTTTATAGGAAAACTTGAGTTTTTACAAGGAATTGAGTTACAAGGAAAACTTAAGTTTCACCTCCGTAGTTGAATAACTCAATTTCTTATAAAAACTTGAGTTTTTTTTTTTTGAAAAAATAAAATTAATTTAAAAAAAGAGATAAGTGACCAAAATGAAAATTTATTAAAGTTGAGTGACTAAAATGAGTGTATAACATTGAATTAATAGCGGGTGACCAAAATAAGAATAGTTTTTAATGGTAGTGCTTAAAATGAAAATAGTTTTTAATCACGATGCATAAAATGAATATTTTTATTTTTATTTTTTGGTGTTTAAATTGAAAACTTATGGAAATTTGGTGATCAATTATGTAATTTACCTTACAAAACTTTAGCGGAGTAAATTTTTAAATTTGTTAAATAAAGAATGAAATTCATAATTAAATATATATGTTTTTTTATTATAATGGAGTAGGGCTCTCTCCACATATAGCATTGAAGCTCGTAGAGGTAATCTCAGTGGATATAGACGTAATTGGCTTAAATAAGTATATTTTAATCAGCATTTTTTAAGTTATTGTCAGAATTTATGATACCTAATTTTTCATTTTCTTTGATATTCTATGTATTTAAACATGGGTATAAAATTATGATAAATTTAGATGAGCTGAGAGGTTCCAAGAGCCAAGTTTTTGGTCATTTACAAGTGTTGCTTTCACTTAATAGAAATGGAGTAGGAGCTTGTAATCAAAGGCAAACAGAACTACGACAAAAATACCAACTCACGAAATAAAAGTGTATTCTCTTAATCTCAACTAAACTCCACCTGACCTCCCTAATCCAACACACTCCAAAAATTGGTCATTGCCTAAACCAACAACATATCAAAATGGACTTTTATATAGGGAATGAACCCGGACTTAATTGATTCATATAATCACACTTAATAAAAGATATTCACGGATCTGATGAAGCTTGAATTTTTTCAAGCTTGTCTGTAAGTTTGTTTTCCATTTATGTTATGTTTCGATGAGGTTGATTCAGGCAAGATGTAGAAACTGTGGGGGTTTTAGACTTTACAGAACAGATAGAGCGGAACAGAAGTGTGATTCTTTTATCCATTTGCCCTTTGGATCAAAATATGACGAACAAAGTAGATTTCATGTCTCTTTTACCTTACACTCTCAAAATTTTTGTGGTGTGAACAAGAAGCAAGGTGTGACAAAATTAATTGTGAAATAAAAAGAATTACAGAAAAAACTTTTCTGATATGTCTTCACTTGGACGTGTGCAAAAGAAGATCAATCAGTTGGTACGGACTGGATTAAACTCTGTTCAAAGGTGGAAGCAATTGCAAAAGCTTGGATAAAAATCGAGCACTGCAAGCAGATTATGCGTCTATTGTCCATCCTCGAGCAGCAAGTGCCTCCATCACCTGGCTAGCGGCCTCAGCTGTGTCATTTAACGGTGGATAGCTCCAGCTCTCAGATATCTGTAAAACCAACACATTCAGCAGGCGTGCAAAATTACATGCTTGAGATATTCCAGAAATAAGGCCAGGCAGCTCCAGTTGCTAGAGAAAAGTTGTGGTGGCTTTCTTTAATAAATCAGAAGGAACATTGAAATATTACATGCATCGAAAAACTTACATCCTCTTTGCCAGTGAAAGGACGAACTGCTCCTCGTTCCTGCAGAGACTTTTGGAAGTCAGCAAACTTCCATGTACATCTCTCAGCTCCTATAACATAGACTGGTTTTCTGAAGCACAGTGGATTGTAACGAGGATGTTCAAATTCAAAAAACCAATATAAACTGTTAATAATTGGATGTGGCTTACAGTTTTCAAGACCTACCCTGTAGTGCAAGCCTCACTCAACATGCTTACCGAGTCTGCTGTGATAACAAAAGCATCGGCCCAAGCCAGATGTCCCATGTGTGGATTAGGACCTAAACAACATATCATCAATTGATGGGGTGAATAAACTTAGCTACCATGAAAATGAGGGGAGGGAAATCTCTTCAGAAGACTGGAAACAGTTTACCTTCACCATCGCAAATGTAAACCTTTGGATTAGAACTAAACTCCTCCAATAAGATTTTTGATACCTATCGGTGTAATTCCAAAGAAGAATCCAAGAATTCGTTAGAAAACCAATAACGTCAGTTCTCGTTGACAAGTTTGACAAACAGAAACTTTCAAAGTGTTTTTACCTTCTCAGGAGTCCTTCTCGAGAAAGATATCCTGATGCTGCCGCAACTCCATAGAACATTCTGCAGCATAGCTATTAACTGCTTTGCAAGATCCGCACCATATTGACAGCTGCCTGCATAAATCTTTTGATTTAGCGTATAAAAAACTACTAGATAAAAGTCTCAAAGGAAGGTTGGTAGATATTCTGCAGAAGATATAATTCATTCAATCTTTTAAACAATAATTCAATTAAAATGCTCTTATGTAGTGAAAAAGCCCTCATGACAAAATGAAATTATTACAGGAAATTTGGGGTTTGACGACTGGACATTAGACAAGTTCATTGATCAGATTCTTTTGCCCATATCATTATGAAAAGTGAAAAATATGACTGAAAAAAGAGCATTTAAATGAGTTCAACAATGACAATGGAACATGATGCTGGTGGATATCTGTGAACGAGATTAAATCATTTTTTATTTTATAATTGCCATCGGATTCTTTAATAGTATGTTATAAACTAACAACATTCCTACATATACAAAGGATACTTTAATACATTTCAAACAACAAGTATAGCTACAATAAAAGATGCAAATTAGCAAGTATCAGTTAACATCAAACAACTGCATTATCCAAAAAGAAGCTAGAGACTTAAAAAGATGATTGATCAAAATGATAACAAACTCCATGATGCACTAAATATTACTTGTTGGCCCTCCAATGTTGACAACAAGCAAGGGCCTTGCAAGCGGAGCCAATTCATCATGCCAGACTGAAGCAGCAATTCTTAATGCAGCAGAATCAGCCAGATGAAGAGCTCCCACAGTGAGAACCTGAAATTCAGAAACAACTACCAATGAGCTACATACCAACCAACCAATGACAAGAAACTATAACTTAACAGCCATCAAAGATGCTCCTATGTCAAGATGCCTTCTCAGTATTTACAACTGAAATACATACCACATGTCTATCAGGAGGTCTGCGAGGAGTTATCCACCTCCGGAGAAACCAAGGAATTTGTCTCTGTCCATGAGGAGTCAATGGATAATAATCATGCTGAGGAGTAATCACTAAATCAAACCTATTCAGCCGTGACCGTGGATGTTGTATCTGAAAATTGAATCAAAGAAAAATATGTATAAAACCACTAATTGCAGTATGTGCATCTAAAAAGGAAAAAGTTTAACAGTATATATTAAATGTGGACAAATGGAGAAAAGACACAAAATGTAAATAAGTGATAATAATGTAATAAATGTAAGACAAACAGAGAAATGTAAAAAAAAATGATTACCGGCATAATGAATAAACAATTTCAGGCCATTTTCTTGGATTTTTTCTTATGAGAAATATAAAAGCCAATATGTATCTGAAAAGAAATATATAAAAGGTTGAACATTCTGACCACCTTTTAAACTTTTAACCTACTGTGAAATCACCCAGGTCTACAAAGTCGAAACAGTTGGATAACTTCAAAGGAAACATACAAATTGCCTTGTATATCAAGCACCTAGTGGAAACTCCAATAAAAAATCACATTCAAATATAAACAAAGAGGAAAAGAGAACTAAAAAAAAAGAAAAAGATTTAACCTGAACAAGAAAAACATTTCCCGTGGCTAACCGTTTAATGGAGCTCGCAACAGAAATTGTATCCCTACCAGACGCGATGACCAACAGAGGGCCCTCCCTAATAGAGTAAAATAAAATAAGAAAATAATCACAAGAGAAAGAACTGCCACTAGAAAGCTAAATCACATAGCTTCAACGTCAAGTGTCACATTGTGCAACAAAAAGTAGTAGCAAACAAAGAAGTTCAAGTTGAAAGAATATACTTCTCAAATGTATCCCGTGCCATCACTGCAATTTGTTTTGCATCAGCTTCTATTACACTGGACAACCCTGTAGTTCTCATATGAATTTTGATTTTTTTTTTTTTTTTGGGGGGGGGGACCAAAAAAAAAGGACAAATCAAAGACTTCTTCAACATAGAAGGGTGCCATCTTTGGTGCTGCAATATGAAACTATATAATTTGAGAGCTGAAAGCAGATACCAGTTTTTTCAACTGTAAAAGGAACCACTTCACTCCATCCAGCTTCCACTTGAACTCCTGAATAGATGCATATTTGCCTCATAACATAATCCAATTTTTTATGAAGAGAAACCGGAAGCCAATGTAGCCACTTATTGATTCCTCCTCTTGGCCTTGTAACACGCTGCATAATATATTAAACAAATACTATATAAATAATAACAAATCAAAATTTCCCATTCCTTACAAATAGCTGTATTTCAATTTGAATCGGGACATATAAAAGACAAAAAATAATTAGATTAAAAGAACTGAGTTTTGAAATGAACAGTTAAAAAGGAAGATATAAAGAGAAGCTTACATATAAAGTATGACAACCTGAGAGGCCTAAAGCCCGAACCAAACCGATGCATTGATTCTCAGCTCCCGAGAAGCCATTTCCAATCACAACAACCCGTTTGATTATCCCATAAATCCCGGCTTCGAACACCTCCGCCGCGCTCTTCCGTCCTATGGGCGGTTCAGGAAACCTTATGGGTCTCATGAGCCACCTCTGGAATAACCCAGTCACTTGTTACTTGATGAAGATCGATTGTCCTTTTAACGAACAGCGAAAGGAGTCGACTTGTTTTTGTTTTCGGCCCAAGAAAAGATTCGCAGTATTGTTGTTTGAATATTAAAACGGGCCCAAGAAAAGGGCAGTATAGAACAATAAAGTCTTGGTGGACTTTTTCACTTTTTTGAAGGAAAACTCTTTCTTTCACTGGCACTGCTTCATTATATTTGGGTTTATAATCTTTTTAGCTTTCTTTTTATATTGTTCTTTTACTGGGCTTTTCAGCTATATTACACGCATGCACAGAGAATAAACTAGGCCGGTATGGATTGATATTTATAAATCTAGCCATTATATTTCATATTCAATTAAATATGGAATAGATTAAAATTATATAATTATTTATTTTATGTAAAATATATATTAATGTAGACAGTATTTTAAATCAATATCATAAAAATATTGGATCAATTTAAAATTTTACATGCATGATAAGTATAATTTATTGTTAAATTTAACGGTTGAATTATTAAAACATTAATAATATATATATATATAACAACTACAAAAACATGGTTGATTCAAAAGCCCAAGGCCAGCGAGGTAGTGGGGAAGTTAGGGATTGGCAGGGGTCCTGCCTCCTCCTAAATGGAAAAATTTTCATTTAAGCTCTTTATAATAAAATTACACTTTGTCCCCTCCCAAAATGATAAAAAAATATTTAATCATTTAAAATTATAAAGATATAGACTATTAAAATAATGAAATTGTATTTTTACTATCGTAAAAATATACAATTTAATTCTGCCCCACTAAAAAAAATTCTAGCTTCGCCCTTGCAACGAGATATATACGATGGCCAAAAACAATAGTACACAACAATTTTGTTTACAAAAACAACAAAGAAACTGTACGAAACCGATATGAGAACCACAACCAACAACAATGTAAAATGAAGATTTATGACTGGACCATAAGGATTTAAACTTAAGGTCTTGTATTGACTTGGTCCCAACCTCTAGTAGCCTTTTAGTGCATTCATAGTATTTGGGTATGATAATTTAGAAGGATTAGTCGCAAATGGGATAAAACATTTATAAGAAAATAAAATTTTAAAGACAACCAAGGAACATCCATCATCTTAAACAAAAAAATAATTAAGTTTGAGGCAAAAGTGATCTCAGTCTAGAACACATACCCATTGCTACAATCATCTTAAGGATTGTCTATTTGCTTTATGCATTCTAAAATTAAACGTTAAAAAATATTTGAGAAAAAATCAAGAAAAAAGAAGATAGGAAAAATCAAACCCCTAATATGATATTAAAAGAACTAAGAGAAATCAAGAAAAGGAAGAAAAATGAACAAGAAAAACTCAAACAAAGTTTTGCTTCTCATACAAAAAGGGAATAAGGATAGCGTATAAAATAACTCAGTAAAAAAATTTCAATCTTAATAAATATTGAAATTTTATTTGTTGTGGTGAGAAATAAATTGTGTCACATTATTAGGTATTATATATATTTATGATGAATCAAATAACGGAATATGATGCTGGTGTATAGCAGTTCACCTGACTTAAGGTTAGGTGGAGAGCTATTGTGCAAGGTGGTCAGAGCTTGGTCGAAATATGGCTAATGAAAGGGAGAGAAGGATTATTGAAAGAAGGGAGAGAGAGAGGATCCCCCGATGTATGGGATTTAAGGGTTTATATATTCTAAGATGGGATCCCAAAGTGCCACGTGTCACTATCCTATTGGTGGTCACCGGGTAAGTTGATGGATTATTCTTCCATGGTAGGCCTAGACTATACAACTAGGGTGGTGATTGGACACAATGTCAATCATTTTAGATGGGACGTGAGCCTTACCTTGTAGGGGACATTTTGGAAGAAAAATGAATACTTGAAAGATTTTGGGATTAGGGTTTTATTGGCCAACTATGATTAAGGATACTTATCATTTTGTAAGATGATGTGACCAATGTCAGCGAACAGGAAATATTTCTAAGCATGCTAAGATGCCTCAAAAAGGGATTTTGGAAGTTGAAGTTTTTGATGTATGGGGATTGACTTCATAGGGCCATTCCCGAATTCATTAAGAAATTAGTACATTTTGTTGGTAGTGGATTATGTTCCCAAGTGGGTAGAAGCAGTGACCTTGTCGACAAATGATACTAAGACAGTCGTAAAATTTTTGTGTAAGAACATTTTCTTGAGATTTGAGACTTCTCAAACACTCATAAGTGATGAATGTTCACATTTTTGCAGTAAGTAATTAGAAAATGTTCTATCAAAGTACAATGTTAAGCACCAAATTGCAACTGCTTACCATCAGCAAGCCAATGGTCAAGCAGAGGTATCAAGCCATGAGATTAAGCAAATCCTTGAGAATATAGTGAACTCATCTCGGAAAAATTGGTTGGTTCAATTAGATGATGCCTGTGAGCTTGTAAGACAACTTATAAAACTCCATTGAGGATGTCTCCATATCATAGTGTTTACAGAAGAACTATCATTTGCCAATAAAGTTAGAAAAGGGAGCATACTGGGCAGTTAAGGAATTGAATCTTGATCCTAATTTAGCTAAACACGCTAGGTTGTTTCAACTACATGAATTGGAAGAATTTAGATTTTTGGCATATTAGAATGCCAAGTTGTACAAAGAGAAAAGCACCGAATTGCAACTGCTTACCATCCGCAAGCCAATGGTCAAGAAGAGGTATCGAATCGTGAGATTAAGCAAATCCTTGAGAAGAGAGTGAACTCATCTCAGAAAAATTGGTTGGTTCAATTAGATGATGCCTTGTGAGCTTATAAGACAACTTATAAAACTCCATTAGGGATGTCTCTATATCATATTGTTTACAGTAAAAACTATCATTCGCCAATAGAGTTGGAAAAGCGAGCATACTTGGCAGTTAAGAAATTGAATCTTGGTCCTAATTTAGCTAAAAACGCTAGGTTGTTTCAACTACATGAATTAGAGGAGTTTAGATTTTTTTTCATATGAGAATGCCGAGTTGTACAAAGAGAAAAGCAAATTGTGTCATGATTCCATAATTAAGAAGAGCTTTGTGTCAGGACGACAAGTGTTACTATTTAATTCTCGACTTAAATCGTTACCAGGAAAACTTCAATTGTGATGGTCCAGCTGTCGAAACCATTTTAAAATTGAGTTTAAAAAAATGGGATCGACTTTAAAAATGAAAATGGGAGTCACCGCCAGTCCCTTTTTACTTAGGTGTGATTGGATCACCTTGAAAAATATTTTATTTCAAAATACTAATTTTGGTCCACGAAAAACAAGAAAAATGGGTTCGGAAGTCAGTTACGTATGAGGAAGGGTTAGCATCCTCATAACGCCCAAAAATTGGTACCTGATCGATAAAATCATGTCCTAATATTGAAAATTAGAAAAATTTTAGAAAAAGATCCTTTTATTAAAAAAAAAAAAACCTAGACTTACTTATCTCAAAGAAATAAAACACTGTACCCAGTAAGTTAGGATATAACATCTCATGACTTAGGATATAACATCTCATGACTTCGAAACTAAGCACGCCTTTATTTTAAAAAATTCTTACCTCGAGACACAAAACATCATGTCCAGTAAGTTAGGACACAACGTTTTGAATTCCCAAGAATAAGTTTTCAATTTGAAATTTGTGAGTTTCGATTTCAAAAGAGAAGGGATATCTAATACCTTAAGTTCCACGAGAAAAATCGAAACCCAGTAAGTTAGGACACAATTCTTCTCAAAGTCCCCAAATCTCACACATAACCGTTTTTTAACTTTAAATAAATACGATAATTTTGCGAAAATATTTTTATAAAAAAAATGATATGAATTTGATTTTGCATTAATATTACAAAATATAAATATCCAAATAGCAACTTACTATAAATATGAATCGTATTAACTAATAATTTAGACAATTAGCAAAAGAATAATATGACATATTGAATGATACATGTAATAAATAAATTATGCTAAAACAATATTAAGCAATAAAAAGACATAAATAAATAATCACAAGTTATAGAACATGCAATAATAATTTAAAATCTATAGGAAGCATAGAAAAGGGGAACGGATATTAAGTTATACAAATAAGATCAAATATGAGAAATAAATAAATTAACAGTATATTTAAACACTAAATAAATATTATAACAAAAAAAATAAAATAAAATAAATGACAACTTTGTAAAACAAATAATATGTATAATAATATAAAAAAATGATTAATAAATAGTATATAATAATTTTAAAAAAAGATATCTAAAAATGTAATATAAATAATATAAATGAAACATGCTATATAAATAAATTTTATACAAAAATAAGATTTTATATGATATTAATATAGTACCATATAATATATAAGATTTTAAAAATATAATATAATAACTAATGTATAAATTACAAATAATACATAATAAAATAATATTAAACAAATAAAAATGATAAATAATAATATTTTTATATATAAGGATAATACATATAAAAAATATATACGAATTTTATATTATTAATAAAATAATATATAATAAAGAAAATAATATAAAATATTTAATATGATAAAATAACTTAAAACAATGTTAAATTAACTTAAAATAAAATGAAATAAAAAAGGGTTTTAAAAATAAAAGAAGGATCAAATAGCAATAAAAAAATAGAAGGGGTTAAATTAAAACGCAGCAACACTGCGAGGGGTCAATATGGATATTATGCCAAACTTTCAAAACGTCGTCGTTCATCCACCATTAAATAGCCCAAAGGACTAAATTAAAACAGAAACAAAACTTCCAGGGCTGAATTAGAAATAAAAAAAGGATTAATTTGAACAAAAAGAAATTGCGGAAGGGCTAAATAAGCAAGTGGACCCTTTTCTAAAAATGTGCAGATCCTCCCCGAGTTTTTGGGTCAACGCGCGGATCCCTTCTTGAAACGACGCCGTTTTGGTTATTAATGAGCTATACCAAAACGACGCCATTCTTATAGCCTATATAAACGAAAAGATCGGTAAAAAAAAAAAAACATTTTAGTTAGGTTTTTTTTAAAAAAAAAAAACAAAAGAGCTTTCAGAGAAAAGCTCTGCCATCACAGATCGTCTGATCTCCGGCCACCCCTCGCACGCTTCACTTCACGCGCCGCTGCATCATGACGATTCTTTCTTGAAAATGCCCACCTTCGAAAGGTAATCTCGTTTTTTTTTTTGTTTTAAAGAATATTTTATATATATAAAATGCGCATAAATTGAAAAGAAAGAAAAACTTAACGAAAATAAAAAAAATACCTTCTGTTTTTCGATTGCTTTTAAATTTCTCTGTATTTTCTTTTGTATTTGTGGGTATTTTTTGTGCTATTGTTTCCCCTCCCCTTTACAGATTATCATAGGTTTTTTATAACCCTCGAAATGAAAAATAAAAAAGGAAAGAAAATCTTGTCCATATTTGCTGCTGTTTTTCCTTGTCTGTGCAGGTCAGGAGCGACGGAGAATCTGGTGATGATGGAGTGATTCGGGCGCGGATCGTGGCGCGACCGAAGGCTTTGCATGGGTGCAAGAGCTGATTGCGGCGCAAAGATAGGGGTTGGGGTGTTGCGGCGCGATGCTTCCCTAGGGTTTCAGAAACCTTTGTCTCTGAAAATATTTTGGGCCCCTTTGGGCCGTGTAAATTTTGGGTTAGGGTTACTAGGGGTGTTTTGTAATTTGGGCCAGGGTGTATTCGGGTAATGGGTATTAGTCTTAGGTTGTATTTGGGCTAATAGGGTTTAATTGGGTCTTGTACTGGACTATGGACATTTTATTTTTATTTTTTTATTTTGTTTTTTTGAATAAAATGGGCCCGGGCACAAATGGGTTCCTACAGCTGCCCCTCTTTGCTTATTGTCGTGTAACGACAATAGAGAAAAGACTATATGTAACATCCTAGATTAGGGGTTATGCGTTCGTGCCTAATTCATGAGTTAGTAGGTTTTGGCAGTGTTGGAAGTGTATTAAGGGTTTTTAGAATTTTAGGATGGAAGAAGAAAGCTTTGGAAAATTATTGGTTTTTAAGTAAAAAGGGGAGCTAGGTAAATGAGGCTTTAAAAGAAACTCCGTGTGAAGCATGACACAAGGAACCATGTGGTAAAATGGCATGTTTTATGAATTATGAATGTGTTATGTGAATTCTAGAAATAAGGAAATGTATGGAAATGTAAGGAAAAGTAAAGAAATGTATGGAAATGTAAGGAAATGTAAGGAAATGTATGGAAATGTAAGGAAATATATGGAAATGTATGGAAGTGTATGGAAATGTGTGGAAATGTGTGGAAATGTATAGAAATGTAAGGCAATGTAGGGAAATGTAAGAAAATGTAAGGAAATGTAAGGAAATGTATGGAAATGTATGGAAATGTAAGGAGATGTAAGGAAATGTGAGGAAATGTAAGGAAATGTAAGGAAATGTCTTGTCTTGGAAATGTAGGGAAATGTCCTAAAAATGTAAAGGAATAAAGAGGAAAGTGAACATTTATGGAAACTAGGAAATGTAAGGAAATGATTCAAAATGGAAAGTGAACATTTCTGAAACTTGAAATGTAAGAAAATGCAAGTAAACAGAGCCGATCGAAAATTTTAGGAAACTTAGAAATGATGCAGAAATGTCAAATTTTAAGGTTCAAAATAGGAAATAAAGGCAAGAGGGCCTTAAAAGAAAAAGTTGGAGAAATTTGACACACAAACGGGCTAGGAAAAGTGGCCTGAAGATGGCACTTAGGGCCTAAGGAAATGGCGCCATGTGCACGAGGCATGGGCCTGGGTTCGAGTCACAAGGGAAGCAAATAAATGAAGTTTTAATTTTGCTCCCCAGGCTATGAGGTGGACAGTACATGAGTTGGAAAAATGGGGTGTTTTAATTCCATAAATACATGATTAAAAAGAGATAAATAAGGGATTTTTAATTTGGATTATTTGGAAGAGATAATAAGGATTTTTCTCTAGTTTATTTTAAATAAAATAGATGATGAAAGAGGAGTGGTGGCCAAGTAAGGGACTCTCTCTAGGCTGATATATTTTCGGCTATAAAAGGAGGATAGGAGGGCTACTCATTAATTTTTGCTTCCTCCTCATCTCTCACCAAATTTTTAGGGCTCTTTTCTCTTTTCTTTTGTCTAGCCGAATTCTTTAGCCTCATCTTTCTTTTTCTTTTCTTCTTCTTCTTCTTTTTCAAAACCAAATCCAACCTAGCTAAAATTCTGCCAAAGCCGAATCTCTGAAGTGGTGTCAGGATAGATCCATCGAATTCAACACTTAAGGTAAGGATCTTGTGGTTATTGATTTATTCTCTTCTTTAAGCCAAAAATAGGGATTAATGTTATTATTATTGTGGCGAAACTATAAGGAGTATTTCAGATTTCTAGTGCTATCGACTACAAGGGAGAGATCATCCGGATTCAAGAATCTAAGGTAAGAAATACACATATTTGGTCAAAAGTTATGGAATATATGTGAGATTAAAATTAACATATAATTATAGGGATTTCGACAGGACATACAAGGCAAGGAATCCTTTTCATTTTTGAAATTTTAAAGTAAGTAATACAAATCCTAGTTGTATTTGGAAAAGTGGCCGAATGGTCTTTTAAAGTGATTAATGAATATAGGAGTGAAAGATCTAGATCGGTAGATCGTTCTTCGGGATTCAAGGAACCTATTAAGTAAATCAGTGTGTACTCACACTAACTTTCAATATATATATTGGCAATAATTGTTTTAATATATGAATGTGTATAAGAATGAGAATGTGGCTAAGTACCACAAATGTGGCAAAAGTACCTGTGTACGTATTCCTACTTTTGATAGGATTATGAATGTGTTATATTCTGAAAAGTGACATGAATGTGAATTTAAGTATGACATGAATGAAATGTAATAATTGGGGCATTTGGGATATATGTGAAGGGAGAAAGTGAAGGTGATGACTACGGTCTCACCAACGAAGGTGCTGACTTTGGTCTCACCAACGAAATATGGTGGCTACGGGTCCCATTAATTGAATATGGTAACTTCGGTTACATTATTCGAATATAGTGTCTAAAGACACAACGTAAGTGGGCGATGAGCACGCCGATCGCAAATGATCGCTTTCGATGGTGTGTAGCGGATGAAGGGTCGACTTAGTAGTCCCCACTGCATTATACAAAGTTGGTACGTGGTGGTGTGTAGCGGATGGACAAATAGGCTTGGGTTTGGGTTGCATCATCCTTAAATTTGTATGAACATGAAATTGATATGACTTGTATGCCTGATTTGTTGAAAATTAGTATCAGTACACACATTGAGTCTGTGGACTCACCCGCTGGGGAATTATTTTTCGTGTGATGAGCAAGAATGGACCGGTCGGCAGGAGCTAAAGGTGGCCATGCAACACTTGAAGAATTTATTAGAATTTGGACTCTATTTAAATTTAGTACTTTAAATTTTATTTTTGGGTTTAAATGATGTAATAAGGCCATAAGGCCCAGTTGGATTTTCTTTACTTCTGCTTATTTTCATTTGATTATGATACAACTTATTTTTGATTAAAGTTAAGTAAATTTATTTCTTTTAAAATAATAAACCCTAAAATTATTTTGTCACCTTATTTAAGTTGGATTTTCAAAATTTATTAAATGGGTTCCAAATTAAGCCCAACCCAAAACAATGTTTTCTAAAATTTACAATTTTTCTCTAAGTAACCAAGAATTTGAAAACCGGTTTACTTAAGGAACATACCAGATCCGGTTCAGGCTCGTGGGCCGGGTGTGGGGTGTTTCACTATATATAGGACCAATTTTCCCGGTCTTGGTCGAGGCTCGACTTCTTGGTCCTCATCCTCTTCAAACGGCTTCCAACTCCACTGCAATAGTATTGGAGCTTCATCTTGATTTCAAATATGTAACATCCCGAATTAGGGCCTAATCAGAATAGTGGTTTTGAGATCACAAATCCGACGAGGAAAATTTTATTTTTACTATATTTTTATGGTCTACGATTTCACGGAAAGATTTCGTGAAAATTTCGACGTTTGGGCATTCAATTTAGTCAAAAGGACTAAATTGTAAAAAATGCAAAAGTTGAGTTCTGTATATTAAAGGTGTCAAATTGCTATGAGTTTTAAATTGGAGGTCCTTAAAAGGAAATTAGACCATTGGATAACTTGATGGACAAAAATGGGCATGAATAGGACAAAATTGAAAGAAAAGCCTTAAGGGTATTTTAGTCATTTAGTGTTTTAATGAATAAAAAAAGATAAAATACAAGAAAAAAATCTGCTCATCTTCTTCAAGTTTCTGCCGAAAATTTCATGACTAAAATCTCGGTAACTTAGTTTATAAGCCCCGTTTTTAATTTCATCGATTTTTTGAAATCTCGGTAACTTAATTTAACTATTTCTACCATTATTTTGAGCTAGAGTTTAATTTTAAAAATTGACCCATGTTGAATAATTATGTATTTTGATGAATTTTGGTATATTATGCATGTTTATGAGTAGAGGAACGATTTTTACTAAGTGATTTTCGGTGAAAACGAGTAAAACGAGCTAATTGGTAAAAGTTGTTTTTGTTCATAATAGTATGTTATAGTAAGAATTTGAAGTTGCTATAGAAGGGGAAAATGTTCAGCATGTCATAAAACATAAGAAAAAGGAATAAAGTTTAATTTTCGAGCCGAGGGGCAAAATCATAATTATGCAAAAGTTTAGGGGCAAAATTGTAATTTTTCCAAAGTTTGAGTTAGAGACTGTTTTGAGTAGTACATTAATTAAATAAGTGAAATGTGATGTTTTAGACCCCGAAAAATGAGATTTGGACCTAGAACTGGAGGAAAATCAAAAATCGGGAAAGTTGGTAAAATGGTCGTTTCGACATTCGAGGTAAGTTCGTGTGTTAATAATAATGCAACACCATGCTTGAATTGTAATTTTCTATTGATATGGAATAAATTGTATGATTTAATATGTTTAGGAGAAGTTGATGGATGGTATGTATGGTATGGCAAATGTGATGTTTGTTGTGTCATGTGAAATTGAATGGCAAACTAATGTTACAAGAATTGAATGTTAAATTAATATTACATGGGTTGTATGATTTGCTACACGGTTTTACCTGACGAGATTTCGATAAGAAAGTTTATATGCAAATAATGCATTTATTTTACTTGTACAATAATTATTTTGCTAGATATTATGGAAATCATTGGGTGATAACTAAAATATGAAAATGTATGGAAATGGAAATTCTCGATTGAACCTTTGGAATAGGTCACACGAGTGATAAGGGACCTTCACCGTGTGCACAAGAAAGCTGCTAGATGGTAAAATTTGATATGTAGCTAGGCCACATGGATGATAAGGGACTTTCACCATGTGTGCAAGAAAGCTACGGGATAATAATTTCATATGTAACTAGGTCACATGTGTAATACTGTGTGTATACCATGTGTATAAGAAAGTTACGGGTTATGAGTAGCTAGGTCACATGAGTGGTTCCTAGTGTTGGACATCATGTAGACAAGAAAACTACGAGATGGAATGGCTAGGTCACATGGTGATAAGGGACCTTCACCATGTGTACAAGAAAGCCGAATTATGTGTAGGTGGAGCTATGTGTTGAGACCACCGAGTATCGGGCGTTTTTCGAAGGGGTTCAACGAGATAATTTACTGATGATGATTGGTGCGATCATGTTACGAATAAGTGCAAGTGTGAATGTGACCAATTGAGAAATGTGGAAAATGTACGTATGAACAATATGCTCGATATGTAATCAGAAATTGGAAAGATTGGTATAGGCAAGTGATGAATACAACTAAAGTGAGAGAGAGCAAAAATTTACAATAGAACTTCTTTGGACGGTAGCAGTGACGTGAATTTGAAAAATCACCAAAAAATAGTAGAAATTGAATTATAAGTTGGATGAGATTTTGATTTAAAGCTTATTGAGTCTATTTTCATATAAAAGAAACATAGCAAACAAATGATTGGTATATTTTTAGATATTTGAATTTCTATGAGACTGGTTCAGAATGATTATGTGATCCCCTATTCTGCCTTGGAAAAATCATTAAAAATTGTACAAAACTAATTGTGGGAATGAATCTATTTTCAAATGAACCAAATAAGAAGGTCATATGAACTCTGTACGAGGAGAAAATTGATTCGTAGTGAAGAGAGGTCAGAATAGTCGAACAGTGAAATAGGGGAATCTTTAATGAATAAACTGTATTGATTGGCTAAACCAAAAATTTTGGAAATTCCATGGTAAGAAGATATGTGAGTCTAGTTTCATGAAAAATTTACGGATCTTAATTTGGAGTTCTGTAGCTCCAGATATAAATAATTTAATGACTGTGACTCAAGAAAATAGCTTAACTAGAATTTGAATAAATAGGAAGAATATGAAAATGTTATCACATTGCTTATTATTTTCATGCGAGCTTACTAAGCGTAAAGCTTACTCCTTCCTTTCTATTTCTTTTAGTTTTGTTAGGTCAGCTCAGGGTTGGAGATCTTCGGAGGCAGCATCACACTATCGAGCCATTATCCTTGGAGTATTGGCATATGTATGTTAAATGTTTTCAAGTGAGTGGCATGTATAGGGACTTAATTTTTCTATGATGGATGTTGTTGTGATTAGTCAAATGTATTGGCTTATATTGATTTTTTGATTATAGCCATGAGATGTGGCTTATGATGATTTTGGCTTGTAAGCCTATTTGTCCATGGTATGTGTTAATGTATTGTTATGTGGTATAAGTGATTAAATAGATGACAAGGTCAAATGCATGTAATTGAAAAGTTGAAATTTTGGGTGAAATTTGGTAAACCAGTTTTGTGTGATTGTGAATGTTTAAGTCTAGTAACGCCTCGAACCCTATCCCGGAGTTGATACGGGTGAGGGGTGTTACAAAATAAGTCTGATAGCTTTAATCTGCTTCACTGCAACTTCATGAAGGCAATATCTATTATCTTTTGATCTGCTCCACTACAAACTCAGGAAGACAAGATCTGATATTTTCGATCTGCTTCTTGCAACTTCAAGAATGCCAGACCTGCTATTTTAATCTGCTCCCTGCAAACTCAAGGATGCCAGATTGGTATCTTCGATCTGCTCGCTGCAATCTCAGGAATGCTAGATCTGCTATTTTAATCTGCTCCCTGCAAACTCAGGGATGCCAGATTAGTATCTTCAATCTGCTTCACTGCAATCCCAGGAATGCCAGATCTACAATCTTCAGTCTGCCCCACTACTATCTCGAGAGGACAAAATCTAAACTTTTCAGTCTGCTTCCTTACTATCTTAGGAAGACTTCAATCTTCAGTTTGCTCCACTACCATCTCGAGGGAACAAAATCTGAGCTTTTCAACTTGCTTCCTTACTATCTCAAGAAGACTTCAACCTTCAGCCTGCTCCACTACCATCTCGATGGAACAAAATCTGAACTTTCCAATTTGCTTCCTTACTATCTTTAGGAAGACTTCAATCTTCAGCCTGCTCCACTACCATCTCGATGGAACAAAATCTGAACTTTCCAATTTGCTTCTTTACTATCTTCAGGAAGACTTCAATCTTCAGCATGCTCTACTACCATCTCGATGGAACAAAATCTGAACTTTCCAATTTGCTTCCTTACTATCTTCAGGACGACTTCAATCTTCAGTCTGCTCCACTACCATCTCGATGGAACAAAATCTTAACTTTCCAATTTGGTTCCTTACTATCTTCAGGAAGACTTCAATCTTCAGTTTGCTCCACTATCATCTTGAGGGAACAAAATTTGAACTTTCCAATTTGCTTCCTTACTATCTTCAAGAAAACTTCAATCTTCAGTCTGCTCCACTACCATCTTGAGGGAACAAAATCTGAACTTTTCAATTTGCTTCCTTACTATCTCAAGAAGACTTCAATCTTCAGCCTGCTCCACTACCATCTCGATGGAAAAAAATCTGAACTTTCCAATTTGTTTCCTTACTATCTTCAGGAAGACTTCAATCTTCAGTCTGCTCCACTACCATCTCGATGGAACAAAATCTGAACTTTCCAATTTGCTTCCTTACTATCTCAAGAAGACTTCAATCTTCAGTCTGCTCCACTACCATCTTGAGGGAGATAAGACTGAAGGCTTAAATCTACATCGCTATTTCATGGAGATAAATTCACCATTCGATCTTGTAACACCCCTTACCCGAGACCGTTGCCGAAGTCGAGCATGAGGCATTACTAGACTTAACTACTAATTCGGAGCATAAAAATTGAAACTGTCCATCTGCATCATGTTGACTAAATTGACTATAACTCGAGTTACAAAACTCAAAATTTAGATCCGTAAATTTTCCATGAAACTAGTCTCATATATTTTTCTACTATAATTTTTCCATAATTTTTCATGTGGCCAATTAGTACAGTTTATTCATTAAAATTTCCCTTGTTTCATTGTTCAATGGTTCTGACCTATCCTTACAAAAACTCAGTTATCACATTGTACAGAATTCAATTAATGTTCTTGTTTATTCCAATAAAAAATAGACTCATTTAGGGTTATAAGCATATAAAATATGCTCTATAATTATTTTTTTACAATTTTTAATATTTTTTCCAAGACAAAATAGGAGATCACGAAGTCATTCAGAACCAGTCTCACTAAGATTTAAATATCTCATAATATAAAATTCCTTTGCCTACTCTGTTTCTTTCATATGAAAAATAGACACAATAATATTTAATTCTATATCCTATTCACTTTCTAATTCCATTTCTCCTATTTCTGGTGATTTTTCAAAATCACACACTGCTGCTAACCAAAAACTGTTTCATTGCAAAATCATATAACCACATTACAAACATATTTACCATAAAATATACTTCCAAATTAAACTTAAGACAAGACCGAATACGCAACCATTAACATCATAATCAAGCCATTTTCGCATGGCTATATATATAATTTCAAAACCAATCATATAATAACTAGTCTATACATGCCACATAACCAAATCTTCAAGCATTTATTTACCGAAGCGAAAACTAGATAGTGTGATGAGATCTCCTTCGACTTCCAACCCGAGCAAGTCTCTGAAACTCTATAATCATAAGAAAAATACACAAAGTAAGCTTTGAAAGCTTAGTAAGTTATAAGCAATTTCACAACAATAATGCATTATAACACTACACTAGCAAAGTCATATTAATATACTCACAACCAAGGTTTATAACCATGACTTTAGTTCATATCACGTTTCAAAATCTTTCTCGTTTCATATCCCAAAGGCCGAACTTCCAAACCTTCGATAATAGGTTTCAATGCATATATATATTTTACTTACCGAACTTATACTTGCACTTCAAACCCATATAAATCACATATTCAAGTTTTAAAACTAATCAAATGAATTCTTTATACAAACTTCCACATGGTCGAATACAATATATAAAATTCATGTATAAATCAATGAGATTTTGTAAGCATTACTCAATGTCAACTCATATAAATTGAACTATAAAATTAATTGATACATTCCATCCAAACTAATTTATAACTCTTATTTGATTTCAATTAATATCATCTCATAATGTCCACTTACCCAAAATTCAATCCAAGATATAAAAATTAATCGCACACTTAGTGCTCCTTGTCTGATTTCCCACACTTAGTGCATAACAACCGATTTCGCACACTTAGTGCTCGGTATTTTAAAATTCGCACACTTAGACTTCAAGATTTATACAATAGTCAAATAAACACACGTACAGTAAGCTAATATAGCTTAGTAAGTTATAAGCAAAAGGAAATATATACAACAAATCATTATACAATTTTAATCAATTCAACTTGATCATTAACCGGTTCGTATAAGCATTACATATATCATTTTACTATACAACAATATCATATTCATTAGATCTCCAAAACCGAATGATCAAAAGCCCTATATCCATTTCAAACAAGCTCAAAGGTTAATGAATTTATCATATTTCCATAATTTAGTATACAAAAGCAACTTACCTCATTAGCACCACGTTATTCAATTTCCATGCATCACTTACCTACATGTCTCTTTTGGTTATATCCATTCATTGGTTCATGTCCTTGAGAGGTTCGATTATCCGCACACACAGTGTAACTCATGTAACGTATCGCACACTTAGTGCCGTTATTTGATAATTCGCACACATAGTGCCATCTTCCGGTAATGTATCGCACACTTAGTGCCATTACTCATTTTTCGCACACATAGTGTCATTCAACCGATTTCGCACACACAGTGCTCGGTGTTTAAGCTCGCACATATAGTGCCATTCAACCGATTTCGCACACACAGTGCTCGGTGTTTAAGCTCGCACACATAGTGCCTCTTATCCGAACCTTTCCTTATTTATGCGAACACTTAAAATTTCATTCTCATACATACAGACACAATATTCAAATATCCAACAACAACTCAATTTCATTATGTCATACCATTTCGTTCGGCACAATTAATATACATGTGTATATATATATTTGCATCCATCTATTCAAAACAAACATCTCTCTCATTTCATATTCACATTTAGTTACCTTTTTACTCATTCATATACTCACATTACTCCATGAACCAACACCTATACATTTATGTATACACCAACTTTACATTCGGCTAATTTATAAATATTTGATCCCATTCCATTTCACATTCGGAAAATGTATTTTAATATGCTTAATTCAGTTATTCATACACACATTAAATATATATTCAAATTTCATTTCATCCAATTGCTTAAAACTTACCTCGGAAATCGACGGACTTTGTTATTCCGACTATTTGATTAACTTCGTCTTTCCGCGATCCACTCCCGATCCTTTTTGTTCTTAATCTATATAAATTTCAAATTAAGCCCATTCAACATACTTTCATTCAATTTAATCCAAAAACACATAAATGGGCAAATTATATTTTTACCCCTGACATTTTACACTTTTTACAATTTAATCCCTATTGCACAAAACACAAAATACACAAAATTTGCATATGCTATGCCTAGGCCGAATGTTCACTAGATCCATACAAGTCCATATATTTCATTTATTTTGCATTTTGGCCCCTCATTTTATTATTTTTGTAATTTAATCCTAGTTACTCAAAATCATCAAAAACCCCAATACAAAACATATCAATCTAAAATATATCTTTAATATTTCATCATCAAACAACACAAAACACATATATTCATCAATGGCAAATCAAAAAAATATTCATCAATTTCTAACATTAAGAGATGGGCTTTGTAGTACTCGAAGCAACGATCTCAAAAACGTAAAAATTATCAAAAACCGACTAAAAACATACCTTGAATTTTTACTTGAGATGGCCGAATATAGCAAAACTCAAACCCTTCTTTTTTTCTTGGTATTTTTGGTCAAATAGAAAGATGAACACACATAATGGCTTTCTTTTCTTTAATGTTTTTATTTCATTATAAAATAATAACTTATAATATAATATTAATATAAACTTTAACATATAAAACATATAAAACACATATCATTAATAAAACATATAAAACACATATCATTAATATCTTGCCGTCCACTAACTTAAAGATTGTCTAATTGTATTCTTAATCCTTCATATTTAAAAGACAACAACAATTTAGCACTTTCACAACTAACCATCAAATTTTATTTTACGCGATTACGTCCTTTTATTTAATTGAGCACACAAACACTCAAATTTTCATACGAAATTTTCACACATGCTAATTCACATATAATTAACACAGAAAATAATACTAAAATATTTTTCTAACTCGGATTCGTGGTCTCGAAACCACCGTTCCGATTAGGGTCATAATCGGGCTGTTACACCACTACTGCTTAGGGTGACAAGATCTACAATCTTCGACCTATTCCCCTGCTGGCCAGGGAGATAGGATTGGTGAATTCACCGATGTTGCTACACCGTCCTCTGAAGGACATGTCCTGTAGACTCGAATGTATTATGGAAGACATTTGCATGAATGCAGAATGTCATGAGAATGATCCCTTTTAAATGTATAATGATTAGGATGCAATGGTCGGAATGAATCTAATGCTCTAACTAAATGATATTAGGGATGACATTTGCATAAATTCAGAATGTCATGAGAATGATCTCCTACTTTTTTTCTTTTTTATTTATTTATGTACAACGATTAGGACACAATGATTGAAATGAATCAAATGCTCCTAATTGGAAGTGTATGAATGATATTTACATAAATGCATGAGAATGATCCCTTTTTAATGTTTGGGTTGTCATTGCTCATAGTTCATCAAGGTTCTATCACTGATGCGCTACCATGCTTTCTCGTTCAGCTGGTATCTTTGACAGAAAACCCAAAGAAATAATCATATTCTGTTCAACAAGCTTGGCCCGCTGTTATTTTAGAGTCCCTTCCACTATACTTTGGGACATAAAGTTTGTACCTTCTACAGCAACTTTAGGGGGATAACATTTCATCCAATCTGTTATCACTCATAGGTGTAGAATTTGTATCATCAATTTGACCTGTTACATCATTCCTTGGGTGTAATGACCAGATGTATGTGCCCAATAGAAATCTGAAGAGATAATATCTCCAACTCTTAAGTTTGGTGAGTTATAAACAATAGTCCTGTTTTAGATTCTCATATTATTTAGAAGCTTTCAGAGTAATATGCAAAACTCCTTTTATGAAAGTATTATTAGTCCATTAAACTTTATTTCAATATAAAATGCTTGAAAAAGATCACAACAATGGACGAGAAAGAAATTAATCAGGAGCATAGCTCGAAACAAATAATTTAATCAAAGATAACCAAGGCAATAAAAGAAAATTGATTAGTGTATCTTAAAAAATAAAGTAAGCAAAGATAGCCAAGGCTATAAAAGAAAATTAATTGGAGTGTATCCTTGAAAAAGAAAAGAAAAAAAAAGTAATCAAAGATAGCAAATTAAAAAAAAAATGGATAAGATAGAAGCTAGGTGCCCCAGATATCGCAACATGAGCTTCTCTGAACAAACTTCCTAAAGACCATTTTGAGCTCAATTCGTGTTTAAAGGATCCGGAGTACTTTGTCAATACCCCAAGACATAGCATACTTCCTCATTGTTAATTCAGGCATAGCAAAACTATCACATGCCCTATTTTTGATCAAAATTTGAGTCGCTTTTTTCGGGTTTTCGGCTCAAAACCCCTTTGGTCTCAAAGCGCCCTTTGCGGGTTTTCACCTTGGCCTCTCCTTCTTTTTTCTTTTTCTTTTTTTCTTTTTTCTTTTTTTTTTTGAATTTGAATTTGAACTCAAGGCGCCCTTTGCGGTTTTCACCTTGGCCCTTCTTTTTCATGTAAAATCTTTCTTGACTGAACCTGAATTCTCCAAATTAGGCAAGTCTTTGGCATCCATCTCGATCGATATCAATGCTCCTCCAAAACAGGCCTTATTTATAACATAAGGTCCTTCCCAGCTTGGCATTTACTTTTCTTTGAAATCCTTTTGTAAAAGAAGGATAAGGTTCCCCTCGTGGAATTCTCTAGGATAAACCTCTTTATCGTAATCTTCCATCATCTGACCGTGATGGATAACTTTTAACCTTTTCTTGGCAAAAATGCTTCCATTCCATAAAACAATGGATAAGATGTTGCCACGGCAGAAATCCTGGCCAATGTTCGATAATCATGGAAGATAAATAATAACTTCTTTATGCCAATCTTTACAAGTCTCGATCATCTTTTCTACAATCCTTGTCTTATTTTTTTTGTTTTTTCTTTTTGGCTGCCTTTGTTGCTTAATGATATAGCGTCTGATCTTTGAACAGACTACAAACTTTTGACTTTGTCCTTTTTGGTATTCTTTGTAGGCGCCTGATCTTTTTTTTTTTTTAAAAATTTGATGACTATCGATTTTGTAACATTGGCATATGAAGCTACTTCTACCTTCTTAGTGAAGTAACCACGACGGTGAATCGATGTTGACTTAGAAGCTTTTGACGATATCAGCCCCATAACATCCATCCCCCAAATATGGAAAATTTGTGAAGAACTGGAGAAGGCACATGAATCTTGTCTCCTTAAATACGACATAACTGATACCATCCCTTTCTATGTAGATCAGCAGTACCCGATCCTCATGTTTAGCCCATGTTTTAGTAGCCCAGGCATGTCCTGATATGATCGTGCAAAAACATATTTGAATTCTTGAAAATAACTCAATGATGTCTCACATTATTTCTATGGTGAGCTGGGCTTCGATCTTCAACCCTTTTCTAGGCTCATAATATCTGCTGACCCTTTGTTGAGTAAGGTCTGTTTTTCATCTTGTTAAACCATTCTTAACAAATCAGAAGATATGTTACAATCTCTGTCATATTCAAAGTCCTGAGATCTTTCTAGACACATATCTTAGTCAAAAGGAGACTCTGAGTCTGTAGCAGCATTACTCACATCGTTGATATCTGGAGACCTATTGTAGGCTCGAAGGAAGATTCTAAAGAATAAATGATTCAAAGAATGGTTATTTGTGTAGTCATGAATGAAGAATAAAAGAATACTTGAAAGAAAGTCCAAAGAACAAACAAAAAAACAATTATTTGTATAGTATGAAATGAAAAAAAAGAGAATATTTACTTCAAAGAAATGCATTTTATTGAAATAAAAATTTTCGAACACGAGCCTATTTCACAAAAAGATTCTTATTACCTCTAGGCTTAAGGCAACAAGCGTGTTTTGAATGTTACTCCAGATCAGCTCTAGAAAATACTGGGATCTTTTCTACAGTCCCATTATTCAAAACACTCCCAAATACGCAAGGGCTTGGAAACTTCATTCCTCAGTTCCCTCTTCACTTTTGGTTTCTTCAAGGAATCGCAACTTTCTTGTTCCCTTCAATTATTGCATTTACTGCCCCGTCCAAGTGATCAGGTTTTGATGCATCATCGAACTTCACAACTCCCATTTTAATGAACCTTTCGACCAACTTTTTAAATGTAGTACAGTTTTCAATTGAGTGACCCGTTATTCTCGCATGGTAGTCGCATTGAGCATTCAGATCATACCATTTAGGATATGGGGGCTGTAACGGCTTTAGATAAAATGGGGACACCGCATGTGCATCAAATAAACTTTGATATAGCTCCTTATACGTTATCGGGATTGACGTAAATTGGAGCTTTTTAGAGTTTTGTCTTACGCCTGATTCCTGTCTTATCGACCCTTGTTGTCCAGAAGTAATTACTTTTGGCTGGCTAACATTGATTGCCTTCGAGTACCCTTTGTTGTATGTACTCGTATTATTCACCTCGTCATCCTTTTTTCTAGGAGTAGACCTTTTAATGGTTTCCCCTGCTTCAATCTTACCACCCCTTATGGCATTTTCAATCATTTCTCCTGCCATCACTATATCTGCAATGCTCTTAGTGGCACTCCCTATCATGTGAGTGATGAATGGAGCCTTCAAGGTATTGATAAACAACATTGTAGTTTCCTTTTCTAAGAGCGGTGGCTGAACTTGCATGGCAACCTCCCTCCATCTTTGCGCATACTGCCTGAAGCTTTCATTTGACTTCTTCTCCATATTTTGCAAAGTGATTCTGTCAGGCGTCATATCTGTGACATGATTGTATTGCTTCATGAAGGCTTGGGCCAAATCTCTCCAGGAGCTAATCCTAGCACGGCTGAAATGATTGTACCACCGTTTTTTAACTTTAAATAAATACGACAATTTTGCGAAAATATTTTTATAAAAAAATGATATGAATTTGATTTTGCATTAATATTACAAAATATAAATATCCAAATAGCAACTTAATATAAATATGAATCGTATTAACTAATAATTTAGACAATTAGCAAAAGAATAATATGACATATTGAATGATACATGTAATAAATAAATTATGCTAAAACAATATTAAGCAATAAAAAGACATAAATAAATAATCACAAGTTATAGAACATGCAATAATAATTTAAAATCTATAGGAAGCATAGAAAAGGGGAACGGATATTAAGTTATACAAATAAGATCAAATATGAGAAATAAATAAATTAACAGTATATTTAAACACTAAATAAATATTATAACAAAAAAATAAAATAAATGACAACTTTGTAAAACAAATAATATGTATAATAATATAAAAAAATTATTAATAAATAGTATATAATAATTTTAAAAGAAAGATATCTAAAAATATAATATAAATAATATAAATGAAACATGCTATATAAATAAATTTTATACAAAAATAAGATTTTATATGATATTAATATAGTACTATATAATATATAAGATTTTAAAAATATAATATAATAACTAATGTATAAATTACAAATAATACATAATAAAATAATATTAAACAAATAAAATGATAAATAATAATAAATTTTTTATATATAAGGATAATACATATAAAAAAATATATACGAATTTTATATTATTAATAAATTAATATACAAATAATAAAGAAAATAATATAAAATATTTAATATGATAAAATAACTTAAAACAATGTTAAATTAACTTAAAATAAAATGAAATAAAAAAGGGTTTTAAAAATAAAAAAAGATCAAATAGCAATAAAAAAATAAAAAGGGTTAAATTAAAACGCGACAACACTGCGAGGGGTCAATATGGCAATTATGCCAAACTTTCAAAACGCCGTCATTTGGGTATCCACCATTAAATAGCCCAAAGGACTAAATTAAAACAGAAACAAAACTTCCAGGGCCGAATTAGAAATAAAAAAGGATTAATTTGAACAAAAAGAAATTACAGAAGGGCTAAATAAGCAATTGGACCATTTTCTAAAAATGCGCGGATCCTCCCCGGGTTTTTGGGTCAACGCCCGGATCCTTCTTGAAACGACGCCGTTTTGGTTATTAATGGGCTATACCAAAACGACGCCGTTCTTATAGCCTATATAAACCAAAAGATCGGTAAAAAAAACATTTTAGTTAGGTTTTTTTTTTTTAAAAAAAAAGAGCTTTCAGAGAAAAGCTCTGCCATCACAGATCGTCCGATCTCCGGCCACCCCTGCACGCGCTTCACGCACCGCCGTTCGAGACGGTTCTTCGTCGAGAAATGCCCACCTTCGAAAGATAATCTCGTTTTTTTTGTTTTTAAGAATATTTTATATATATAAAATGCGCATAAATCGAAAAGAAAGAAAAACTTAACGAAAAAAAAAACACCTTTTGTTTTTTGATTGCTTTTAAATTTCTCTGTATTTTCTTTTGTATTTGTGGGTATTTTTTGTGCTATTGTTTCCCCTCCACTTTACAGATTATCATAGGTTTTTTATAACCCTCGAAATGAAAAATAAAAAAGGAACGAAAATCTTGTCCATATTTGCTGCTGTTTTTCCTTGTCTGTGCAGGTCAGGAGCGACGGAGAATCTGGCGACGATGGAGTGATTCGAGCGCGGATCGTGGCGTGACTGAAGGCTTTGCATGGGTGCAAGAGCTGATTGCGGCACAAAGACAGGGGCTGGGGTGCTGCGGCGCGATGCTTCCCTAGGGTTTCAGAAACCCTTATCTCTAAAATTTTTTGGGCCCCTTTGGGCCGTGTAAATTTTGGGTTAGGGTTACTGGGGGTGTTTTGTAATTTGGGCCAGGGTGTATTCGGGTAATGGGTAGTAGTCTTAGGTTGTATTTAGGCTAATAGGGTTTAATTGGGTCTTGTACTGGACTATAGACATTTTATTTTTATTTATTTTTTATTTTTTCTGAATAAAATGGGCCCGGGCACAAATGGGTTCCTACACCAGTCTATACACAATTAACTGTGTGCTAGCCAATGGGGCTATTGAGCTTGCAATAAAAGATGGACAACTATTTTTAGTAAACAGACAAAGAGTAAAGCCTTATCTTGGGAGAACTATTGATACTTTCCAAGAAATTTGATATTAGGATTGCGATGTTTACAAAGTTGAGACTAAGATCATGTTGTTAAAAAGGATGATGATGCTAAAGAGTTATGCTGGGATATGGTTGAAGTTTGAAGTAGGTGATACCACTATCCTTTGAACTTGAAATTTTTAGTTTGTTTTTGTTTTATTTTATTATTTGCATACTTCTGCTTTTGATTTTTTTTTTGTGCAGGTTACCTGCTTGTGGATTACACAACATTTTTGAGCTTCAACGAGGAGGTGGGCAACCTTGACTTTACCTCGCATTGCCTAATGATAATCAGTGAAGTCCTTATACCTCTTAATTATTATTGGGAACACATTGAGGACAATGTGTGATTTAAGTGGGGGGTTACATAGAATTTGTTTTACTTTATTTTGTGTTTTATGCATGTTAATTTTATGTTTTAGGAAATTTTCAAAAAAAATTCTTTGTTTTACTTTTGTTTGTGAATGGTGCTTAAGCATGGTGGATGTGAATAATTAGTTGATTTGATATGATATATTGTAATTGACTTTTTTGACTTATATAAATTTTGCATAAAGATAGTTGAATTCTGTTCTTTTTTAGTCTAGATTAGTTAGTTCACTTAGTTACATTGTGCGATAGAGTAAAAGTGGTTATTATATGTTGAAATACTAGATTTTATGTCATGCAATAAATAAATGTGTAGATGAATGTATACACATGTTTGGAATTTTATGTCATTCATGGAATTGTAAATAGAAGCATGTTTTGAATTTATATTTGTTGAGATGTCTAAGGATGACCTAAGGCATTGTTTGTTTAGCCTAGAGCTGAAATGACTACCTTTGGTATGCTATAACATTCCTAGTTCCCAATATTTCAAGCCTTATTTTTCGTTCTTGATGAACCTCTATCTTTGAGACTTTGAGCCCAAAACTGAGTATTATACTAAATCCTTTCTCTATCTCATTTTGTTTAATTGCACTTTGAATTGGACATTAGACCATAGACATTAAGGGTTAGGTAGATACATAATGGTGGTCTCGTATTACGCACTTGAGTGGTAAAAGTGAAAAGACAGTTTAATATATTGAGTATAGAATCTAGCTTAAAAATGTTGAAATGAAAAAAAAATTAAGTGCATAAAAACAAGGTGAGGGATAAAAGCTTTTAGAGAGATTAAAAACATTGAATCTATTAAAAGCATTATGAGTAAAAAGAATGATCTATTTTGAAGTGTGCTCAATGTTGAAATTTCTTTTGAGCCTAAAAAGAACTTTTTTGCTTCATAGTGCATTATTTTTGCTAGCTTTTTATAGTTACGAATATTTAATTCTCTCTTCCAAAATTTTGGAGAAATAATGAAGGGGAGAGAAGGAGAAATAAGGTGGTGAGAAACATGGTTGTCATTAGGGGTAAGTAGGGAACATTTGTTGAAAAAATCTGGTTTAAAAAAATAGTTTTGTATCACAGTGGAAAACTAAAAATTGGAAACCTAGTCGGTTTGTGATATTTATAGCAATAAACTTTTTCTTGAAAAAAAACCTATGCTTTAAGTGAGATGTGTAACAGCCCATTTTCGGTAAGATCGGAATAGTAGTTTCGGGACCACAAATCAGAGCCCAAAAATAAAATTTTATTTTATTTATTTTATTTTATGGTTGGTATTATTATAGGAAGGTCACATGAAAATTTTAATACGAAAATTTTATCGATTGTGTGGTTAATTAGGTAAAGGACTAAATTGCATAAAATGTGAAAGTTGAATTCTAGTAGCTATAAGGATTAAATAGCTATGAAATTCAAAACTAGAGGTCCTTATATGCTAATTAGACCATTAAGAAAAGTATGTAGATTTTTCTTGGTGACTCATCCATGGAAAAATTAGAAATGACTAGGGACTAAATTGGAAATCAACAAAATTAAAAGATTATAGAAAAATAAAAAAAAATTATCATCTTTTCTATTCATCTTCTTCCTCAAATTTTTTTATGGAAACCCTAGAAGAGAGGAAGAGAACTTTTCAAGCTTAGAAAGGTATGAAATCAAGTCCCGTTTTTAATGATTTTTATATTTTTAGAATCGGGATAGCCTAATCTTTCTATTTATGGGGTTTATTTGAAAAGATAACAAAGTGTAGAAATGTTTCCATGGGGTTCATTTGAAATTTATGGTAGAAAATGAAAGATAGTTGATAGATAAACAACTTTTACAAAGCAATTTTTCATGGAAACTTGATTTAGGGACTAAAATGAAAAAGTGGTAAAACCCATGGAAAATTCTGAAATTCGTGAAATGTGTGTGATGTAAAAATTGTCATTAAATTTTGGTTAGGCTTGAAATAGGACTAGATTGCGTGAATTTCATTTTCCGAGCCTAGGGATAAAATTGGAATTTATGAAAAGAGTAGGGGCAAAATAGTAATTCTACGTAGGATGTAGTAGAATGCAAATGTATGTAAAATGTGATGAGTTAATAATTAAATTTGCTTATATAGACCGAGAAAGACCAACTACGGAACTAGATCGAGGGAAACAAAAAGTTTCAGATTAGTTGGAATTCAAACCCGAACAACTGTCAAGGTAAGTTCGTGTAACTTAATTTGGTACATTAATATGTTTGAATTGAATTGTGTGATTGTGATAATATGTATGTGATGATATACATAATGAAATAATTACAAGTTGGAAACATTGATAAAATATCATATCCCGATTGAATATTGAAATTCGATGGATTATGGTAATTTCTTTAAACGGGTATAATATGGCAAAGGTTACAAATAGGATTTAGCCTGGACGGGTAATCCTGAATTTAAGCCTCTCGAGCATATGTTATAGATTTGGTTTAGCTCGGACGGGTAACCCTAATTAAGCTCTTTAGAGCACAGGTCACTAAAGGATTTAGCCTGGATTGGTAATCCTAAATGACTCTGGTGAATGTCGGTTGAAAGTCGGGATTTAGCCTGGACTGGTAATCCTGTTGTAAAATATGTGGCTCGAGAGTGTGCTTTTTGGGCTTATGCCCAATGGGTAATAATGAATACGAATTGACGGATGATTCATATGTATACCTTATGTACATCACCGAATGTCCATCGAAATTTCATTAGTTCAATAGAAAAGACTCTTGAGATATGGAAAGGTGGAATTAATGGATGTTTGTATATAATGAGCTCATTTATGTTTACTTGATATTTAAATGATGTTATGTGACTAACTTGTTTGATTAAGAGAAACACCCCACACCCGGCCCACGAGCCTGAACCGGATCTGGTATGTTCCTTAAGAAAATCAGTTTCAAGGTTCTTTGTTACTTAGAGAAAATTTGTGAAATTTTAGAAAAATATTGTTTTGGGTTGGGCTTAGATCGGAACCCCCTTATTTTACTTAGAAATCATTTAATTACGATGGCAAAACAGTTTAGGGTTTGTTTTTAAATAAATAATTTTAACTTGAACTTTAATCAAAAATAGTTCATAACATAGTAAAAAAAATTTAAACAGAAATAAAGAAATCCAACTTGGGCCTTATGGCCTTATTACATCAATCAAAACCCAAAATAAAATTAAAATACTTAGTAAAAATAAAATCTAAATCTCTAAATTTCTCCTTGCGATGCATGGCCACCTTTAGCTCCTGCCGACCCGGTCCATTATTGCTCATCACCTGAAAAAAAATATTTTCCCAACGGGGTGAGTCAAACAGACTCAATGTGTACACAACACCAAATCGTAATGGAATCAGGCATACAATAGTCATATATTCAGTCATGAAATACAAGTTATGATGCATTCCCAATCCCAAACCTAGTTGTCCATCCGCTACACACCCCCGTACCTGCCAAACACACAGTGGGGACTACTAAGTCGACCCTCCTTCCGCTATACACCAATTTGCGGGCTTAAGGCTCCGCGTCTGTGGTTTTAGGAAACCACTTTTCAGATTCATCGTGGTCTTAGATCACCACTTTTCGATTCATCGTGGTCGTAAGTCACCACTTTTCGGATTCATCGTGGTCTTAAATCACCACTTTTCACTTCCCTTTCAATATACAACCAAATGCCCCATTAATATGCATAATATACCATAGTTCAAATTCTTATCATATTCTCATGTTACTAATAACATTTTTCATATTCCCAGTAGAAGTAGGAAATGTACCTGAGTACTTAGTACCATAACATGGTACTTTAGCCATGCTCATATTCCTACTAACATATATTTTAATATATGCAACCATAATTCATATTACAAAAATAGTGTGGAGTACACACGATTCGCAATGAAGTCCTCGAAAATCCCGAAGAGAACCGACATGCATTTAGATCTCAAATCCTACATAAGTTAATCACTTACTATTTAAAAGACCATTCGCCATTTTTCCAAATACAACTAGGATTTGTATTACTTACCTTATAATCGAATTGATTTTAAGAATCAAGTGCCGGATCTTTGTATTTCCTCCTTTGTGAATTCGGCTAAACACTATATTACTCCACGAGTTAGTTTTGACCGATAATAAATCTAAATATTTAAAATAGCCTTGGCGAATATCTTAAACACATACCTTGTGATTTCAAATCCTAAAAAGTAACCCTTGGCTATGGAGATGTTGAAATCCCTTCACACATATGTTAGATCCGATTTCCATATCACTTAATAATCTTAAATCAATTGGCCTTTGGCCTAAACCATGCTTTTCTTACCTTAAATCCTTAGATCCAAATCCCAAATTCCTCCTTTATTATTCGGCCAAAAGACAACCAAAAGAATCGGTTCCCAAATCTTGGTTGAAAGAGAATAAACAACAAGAATCCATTATTCTTACCTTATCACCACACAATCAACGGCACCCTTGATTGAAGCCACGAGAGATTCGGCTATGGAGACTTAAACAGAATCAAAGAGGTTTCGACGACAAATGAAGAAAAGAGAAGAAGAAAGAGGAGAAGAAAATTCGTGAGAGAGAGTTTGTTAGGAATTTTCTACAAACACTTAGAAATATGAGAGAATAGCCTTAATTTTCCTCCTTTAGCCGAAATTATCAATAGGAGAGTCCCTTACTTGGCCACTACTCCTCATATGTGATAATATTATCACTTTATTTAAAATAAAAGTATTTAATCCATCATTTATCTCCTCAAATAATCCGAAATAAAAATCCTTTATTTATCAACTTATTAGCCGAATTTTAAAGAGAATAAAATTCCCTTTTTGAGAGCCTTGTTGCCGTCCATCCTTGTGCTTCTGGAAGCAAAATAAAAATCTTTTTATTTGCTTCCCAAGTGACTCGAACCCAGGCCCATTCCTCCTGCATATGGCGCCATTTCCTTAGGCACTAAGTGGCATCTTCAGGCCACTTTTCCAAGCCTGTTTGTGTGTCAAATTTCACAAACTTTTTCTTTTAAGGCCACCTTGCCTTACTTTCCTATTTTAAACTTTAAAACTTGACATTTCTATGTCATTTCTAAGTTTCCTAAAATTTTCGATCGGCTCTGTAAACTTGCCATTTTCTTACATTTCCAAGTTTCCAGAAATGTTCACTTTCCATTTTTGAATCATTTCCTTACATTTCCAGGTTTCCAAAAATGTTCATTTCCATTTCCATTTCCATGCATTTCTAGGTTTCCAAAAATATCCATTTCCATTTTCATTTCCAAAAATGTTAGAAATTTATTCATAGTACTTAAGACTTGTCATTTCGTACAATTAAACCGGAAATGCATAGGCCCTTTCCAGGATGTTACATTAAGTGTATATGTTTAGGTGAACTACTTATAATGGATGAAATGTATATGTAAGCTAGTTTGAATAAATATAACTGATAAGTTTATTTTCCGTTATACGAACTTACTAAGCATGAAAATGCTTACCCCATTTAATTTTCCCTTGTTTTATAATGCTCGTAAGCTCGCGAAGGTTGGAGGATTGGTCGGAGCATAATCACACTATCCACTATCTCCTTTTTAGTATACTTAGAAATCTCATTTTGGTATAATGGCATGTATAGACTTATTTGGCCAGATGTTGACTTGTAAGTGATGTTTTGTAATCTAGCCATTGGAATAGCTAGTAATGATTTAATTTGGTATGTTATAAGTTATCTCATGTTCAATGCTTATGTGTAAAGTGTGAATGAATGGGGTGTGTTTATATTGTATATGCATTAAAAGTATGATTATAAATATAAATTACATGTGATATTATGCCATGATAGATGTTAGTTTAGGCTTGGTTTTAATGTTTGATTTTGCTAGTATATACATGCAAGTATTGGTGTAGGTTGTGGGCAAAATTGGGTGAGAAAATGAAGCTAAGAAATGGCTTCATTTTGTCCACACGGGTAGACACATGGGCGTGTGTGACACACGGCCGAGTACATGGGCGTGTAGCCAGGCCGTGTGTCCCCTGCACCTTAAATTCAAGAAAACAGAATGCTTAGAATTGAGCACACGAGCAGAGACACGGGTGTATGTTTTAGGTGTGTGGGAGACACGGCCTAGAACACGGGCGTGTGTCTTGGCCGTGTGAAACCTGCACCTAATTCGAATTAAATTAATTATCCACATGGCCTAGAACACGGGCGTGTGGCATGGCCGTGTGGCATGGCCGTGCGGCGCAAGTCAGAAAGCACCCTAAATCGGACATGGCCTATAGCACAGGCGTGTCCCAAGGTCACACGGGCGTGTGAGCCCTGTACCTTAGAAAAATTTTGTAATTTTGCGAAAAATTCTTAGAGGTTCTAATTAAGTCTTGATTTGATTCTAATACTCGTTTTGGGCCTTGAGGGCCCATTCAAGGGACAATAAGAAAAATTTGGAGTATGAATAGTATGTTTAATACAAATTGCATGAGAATGTTCTATAAACCCTAGTAATACTCCGTGACCCTGTTCCGACGACGGATACGGGTTAGGGGTGTTACAAGATGGATCCTAGGCGTTATCGGCTTTCAATTGAACGACCTTTTCTGCTATTCTTATACCACCAGGATTTCACATAACAATATAATAGACTAGTAATTATTAAGTATTAAAACTTATGGGCTCTATCATCGGTAAACAATGCTCCGAAACCACTATTTTCAGTATCACTAAAATCGGGCTGTTACAGCACATCTTAAGGAAGTGTTGCTAATCATCACTTAGTACTGTGGTTGTGCCAGGTGTTCGATATCTATTGGTTGTTTCCAAAGCGTGTTCTAGAAACTTCCTAAGGCTTGTAACGTTTATACAGTCCTCGAGTTTTTTGAGCCTACCAATCAATGCCCAGGGTCAACATGGCACATCATCGGTTACAAAATCTATTATTTATAGCAAGAGAAATGATTGTATGAAACTGTGATTCCACGTCATCTCTATCCCTTTCCAATAGGAGAACGACAAATCAAAATTTTCCACCTGAAAAAAATTCAAATCCAACTAAAAATGCTAAAAATTAGGAGGAAAAATCTGATTTTTCATTCTCCTATTGGAAAGAGATAGTCATGACATGGAATCACAATTTCATACAATCCATTCTCTTTATAACAACTATCAAAATCTATAACTATTACTAAAATTCCTATTGGAAACCCAATTTTGTAACCAAATACTAAAATTACTATTGAAAACACAACTTTGTAACCAAATACTTTGTAAAAATTCTTTAAAAAATTCTTAATTAAAAATTGTAAAAATTATAATGCCAATTTTTTTTTTTAGAATTTTAATGATTTTAATAAATTTTTTTATCATGTTTTAACAAATCTATTTATATAGCAACATTTTATTAGATACTAAAATCTATAATATATACTAATATATCTATTTATATAACAATATCTCTATTGATCCTTACACATAAAATAACTTATAACAAATTGATTTAATAACACTTCTTACTAATTATTGAGTGTTTTCGTGAGTCTTCTCTTCATGGAGACCAGTTTCTCTATTTATAAGGCACAATCCCTAGATGTAACATATTAGGTAGACCTTCATGCATGCCAACACGTACCCTTGAGTATGAGTTCGCTTGCATGATGACGCGAACCCATCAAGTGTGAACTCATACATGTGAACTACATGGTTTGGATAACTATATATTTACTAAGATAAAAAGGGTCAGGTCGACCTTCAGGGGCGAAGTCAGAAAATTTTTTTAGTGGGTAGAAATTAAATTGTAATTTTTACTATAGTAAAAATATAATTTTTAAAAGATTAAACAAAAATTTTATCATTTTTAGGGGGCCAAAGTACAATTTTATTTTTACTAATTTAAAATTTTAAAAATTTTTAAAAACTATAATGAAAAAATGGATTCCATTTTAGGGAAATCAAGACTCCTGCCAGCCCCTAAATTTGTCCCGTCTACCTTAATCGGAAATGACCAAGATCATAACTTTTTTTTTTTTTTTGGAACGTACGGAAGAAGCTCCCTCTCCCAATTAAATAGGGGATGGTGTCCCAACAAGTGGGAACGGAAGAGTACAGCCAGTCCATCAATAAAATATGTCCTGCTTAACCTAACCACTCGTTGAACCTAGCTAACTCATATAGTTGGAAACCGTAGTGTCAATTCATCTCATTTACCTACCTAGTTTGATTTTCATAATTAAACCACCCAAGTGCGAGAATAATTAGGAATTTAAGCCAACCCATTAATGCTAAGTAGTCTCTTCATCCATATATACATAAAATAAACATGAAATAGAAATTGGAGCCCTTGGAATGGCGGATATAATAAATGCATCACGTGCAACCCTCTTAGTCATGACTGAAAACCAAAAACCCACCACTTTCCAACGGGTTGGCTCGTGGAAGATTGACTATTAGCTTTACCTTCCTTTCTTTCATTTGAATTTCGCTCCCATTTCTTCTAAGCTATAGCCATGGCAGCTGCTGCCCTCTCTCCCTTTAAACTATTAACCCACCGCTAAACACCCTCTCTCGAAGTTTCTAACTTTTAACCCACATTTTCTCTCCTTGTTCTATTATATATATTTATCTTCATCATCAGACATATATACGTGTGTTGCGTGAATGCTCATTACATATTTTCACAACATAGGAGAGGAAGATATTATATCAAGCTAGAACATCTCCCTTTTACATCAACGTAAGTCTATTTCTCTCTTAATAAGGAAAGAATATAAGCAAAGATTTCTTTTCTTTTTTCTATATCTTTTTATTACTCATCCTATTTAATCTAATTTGCTTAATTGCATCCTTTTAGCATATCTTTATGTTGAAAGCTGGATAGGTGTGCAAACATTTGTGAAGAACAAGTAGAACATCAGTTTTATATAATTTCTGTAAACCTTAAAACTTTTTAAGAAAGCACTTTTGTAATATTATATTATTTTCTTGAAGTTCTTTTACTCCTAGAAAATACCCAACCTACCATTACAGTCAAAAGAATCCACAGATTTTTTACTATATATAGAAGATATATGTGTATATATTGGGAAAAAATATGTGATATATACAGGGATGGATTCAGAGGGTCCAGGAGGGGTCTTGGCTCCTATTCCTTCAAATACTGTTTAAATAAATTAGTTATTATTTGTTAAAATATTGGTAAAATTACTGTTCGATTTGAAAAAAAAAAAAACTTTTATCACAAAATATCTTATATATATATAACATATTCTCATTGGTAAATCTGATTGAGTTTTAGCTATGCTTTTAGTTTGTGCAATTTCACTTACTGAAATAATTATTATATATAGTTTTCTAGTTAGTCTAGGCGTGCTTAACTCAAACGGATTCTAAAAAAAATTATTTTGAAATCATTAAATTTATATAACTCCAAATTTTTTTTCTCTATGATCAACATTAAGGTATATATAAATAAAAGAAAGAAGATACTACTAATTTTTTTATTATTTTATTATCGGCATAATGATTTATTTAACCTTCTAACTTTATAAAAAATATTATTTTAGCCATTAATTTAAATTTTTATTTCTTTTAACTTTTAAATTAACATTTTTTTTATCAAAACACCTTAAAATGAATAAATAAGTTATTGTTTGTTAACTTCATAGATATGACCGTGTGCACGTGTAATGTAAGGAATTATAAATTTTTAAAAGATATTATTAAACAATTTTTCTATATCTATGCTTTTTGAATAATTTTTTATATTTTTTAAATTTTCAAGTTTTTTATATATATTTTAAATTAAAAAAATTAATTAATTATTGAAGTGACATATGCATGGATACTACGTAATTAAGGTTAATAGATATTAATTTTTTCATAAATATTAGAATGATTTGACAAACAACGCAAAATTCTAAAAAAAATAGAATTAAAGAAAACTAAAATAACTTTTTCATTATGCCTTGTTTTATTTATAAGTAATATTGGTTTAAGTATTCGACGAAGACTTTTTATTTATTTATTAGTGGGACGCATACAGATTTAAAAAATAATTTATAATAAATTTTTTTGATTATACAGTAAGTAAAGCATGCAAAGCCCCACAGAGAGGAAAACAGGCGTCTACACATACATAGGTCAATGGCCAATTTACTCCGTGGCATGGTCCGTCCGCAACGACAAAAGATCGCGCCTTGCCATCGGCAGTTTCCTCGAAGACTACAGCAACAAGGTGGAACTGGTTCAGTTCAATATCCACACATCCGATTTCACGACTGACAACCGGTTAGTTTTCGATCACCCTTACGCTTCCACCAACCTAATGTTCTTTCCGTCCGAGGATACCTCCAATCCCGATATGATTGCCACGTCCGGCGACTACCTTCGTCTTTGGGAAATCCACGACGATCACATCGAGCTTAAGTCCTTGCTTAATGGCAACAAGAGCAGCGAATTCAATTCTGCCATAACTTCCTTCGATTGGGCTGATTTCGACACCCGCCGTGTGGCCACCTCCAGTGTCGACACTACTTGTACCATTTGGGACATTGAGAGGGAGGCTGTAGACACTCAATTAGTTGCGCACGACAAGGAAGTGTTCGACATTTCGTGGGGCGGGTTCAATGTGTTTGCATCCGTGTCCGGAGACGGGTCTGTAAGAGTTTTCGACTTGCGAGACAAAGAACGATCGACAATAATTTACGAAAACCCGATCCCCGAAACTCCACTGCTGAGGGTAGAATGGAACAAGGCAGACCCTAGGTTCATGGCTACAGTAGGGATGGATAGCAATAAAATTGTGATAGTTGACATCCGGTTTCCGACAACACCATTGATGGAATTATGTAGGCATAAAGGGAGTGTTAACGCTATTTCATGGGCGCCATTGATGGGAAAACAGCTTTGTTCGGCTGGAGATGATTCGAGGGCTCTAATATGGGAGGTGGTGGGCTCCAATTATCGAGCAGAAAATGGAGTTGCAGTGATGGAACCAGAGATGTGGTATGGATCAGCGGCTGAGATCAATCATGCTCGATGGTCTCCAGTTGAGTTGGATTGGATTGCTATAGTTTTTCTCAACAAATTGCAGCTGTTGAAAGTTTAAGCAAATTTCTGACTTCTAATTACAATAGTTTCAAGTTAGCCAGCCATGTTAATTAAAAAGTCCTATATATGTTTCATTACTAAAAATAATTTCTTAATATGAGCTTGGAAAATGATACACCTTAGGTGAATGGTTGGTAGAAGAATTTGAATAAAAGATTCAATACGAGTAAATTTACATTTTACATCAAAGTTTAAATCCATTATTAATATAACATAATTTATATAAAAAAATTAAATTATATTAGAATAAATGAAGATGCTATTTACGATTTGATTTCTCTATCGGAAGGAAAAAGAAAAGGCAATAAAACAATGCAAAATACTAGGTGAACTCTAGATATCCCTACTAAAGAAATAGCTAAAAAATATTTTCAATTAGGCTAACTTTCAAGGTTTTAGAATCATATGGTTCACCCGCTAAAATCATCAATTTGATTAAAAATTATTAAAAATTCATAAAAAAATAGTAATTAAGGCTTATTTATATGCTGAAATTTGTAGCATATATGACTAAAATATTTCTAGGTTAATCAAAATTTAAGTAGGAAAGTAGAAGTAGGGTTAACTGGGAGAAGAAAGCCAAAAAACTTGAGGTGTTCGTTGCCATGTCGTGACGTGGCATTGCATCGTCGGGATGAGGGCTCTCTTCTCTTCGTGATGCTGACTATTTGTCGGGATGAAGAACACTTTCTTTGCACGATGTTACACACTATTTGGTCCTAAAATGTGAGGCATAACTCCACAAATCTCCACCTTGACTTGTATTTGACTTAACTCCCTTGCCAAGCTCTATTATGGGCCTAATTTGATCTTTTTCAGATACACACCAAGTCCAAACAATGCTTGAACTTTGAAACTGGAAGACTCTTTGTCAACATGTCGGCCGTATTCTGTTTTGTGCCAATTTTAAGAATCTGAACATCCCCTTGAATGATCACCTCTCGAACAAAGTGGTAATGAATGTCTATGTGTTTTGTTCTCTCATGATGCATTTGATCTTTGGTGAGATGTATAACACTTTGACTATCACAATATACGATAGTTGCCACTTTTCACTTACCAGTTCACTAAACAGGCCTTTTAACCAAATTGCTTCTTTTATTGCTCTTGTAATTGCGTGCTGCTTTAGTGGTAGATAAGACTACAGTAGCTTGAAGTGTACCTTTTCAGTTGATGGCACAATCACCAAAAGCAACTAGATAGCTTGTGAGAGATCTCCTTCGATCTAAGTCTCTTGCATAATTTGAATCAACATATCAAACTAAGCCATTTGGGCTTCTTTTGAACTCTATGCACATGTTAGAAGTACATCGTAAATATTTGAAAATCCACTTAACTGCATGCACTACAGCAAAACAGACTTTTAGCGGCGTTTTTTTGGCCTTTAGCGGAGTTTATAAGCGCCACTAAAAGTGTTTGCGGCGCATTTGTAAGCGCCACAAAAAACGCCGCTATTACAACCGCCACAAATTTTTGCGGCGTTTATGTGGAAAAAACGCCGCTAAAGACCATGACTTTTAGCGGCGTTTTTAATACAAACGCCGCTAAAAGTAATGGTCTTTAGCGGCGCTATCCCAAAAACGCCGCTAAAGGTCGTGGTCTTTACCGGTGCATTTTCGAAAAACGCCGCTAAAGGTCGTGCTCTTTAGCGGCGCTTTTTCGAAAAACGCCGCTAAAGGTCTTGTTTTTTAGCGGCGCTTTTTAGAAAAACGCCGCTAAAGGTCGTGCTCTTTAGCGGCGCTTTTTCGAAAAACGCCGCTAAAGGTGTGTTCTTTAGCGGCGCTTTTCCGAAAAACGCCGCTAATTTGTACAGATTTCTGTGGTACCATTTTTTCAATATTATACCCCTCCTGCACTAAAACCAACCAATAACATTCAATATAGCATATAATTCCATCGCAAAACAACAAATTTAGCATAAAAATCACACCAAATACATTAATTCTAAACAATACTTGAAATTTAATAAATTAAATGAATGATAACTGAAAATATTGTAACAATAATGTTAAATGTAATAATGTCACAACGAGAAACTAAATGTGTCTAAGATGGCGGTTTCTGCGACTGTTGAAACATCTGCATCATATCTTTGAAGCCGCATTCTTTGAAGCTCTTCGTACTTCGCTCGCTCTGCTAGCATCGATCACGCCTCTGCCTCCTCATGCCTGCTGCCTGCAGCATCTGCTCTAAGCTGTTGCTGGAGTTCTTCATATTTTCTTTGAACATCAGCAATTTGTTGCCTCTGCTCAACCGTGCTCTCTTGCATCTGAGCTATCTGGTCTTGTAGCCTCTGAACTTCAGCACGAGATTGACTCCCGGAAGGCATGTACTGCTGGGAGCCGGACCCAAAATATTGGGTCGAGGTAACACCGGATCCTTGAAATCGAACCCGACCATACCTTCCAAGTTCAAAAACATTAGTAATAATTCTATTAAAAATATACTAAAGATTAACGAAATTATCGATCAACGATCAGTACCTTTCAGGACCCAAAATATCTGTAATAATTCTGTTATCAATCTCTTCAAGATTAACAGAACTATCAGTCAAAGCAGCCGCTTCATACTCCGCCTTTTTCTCCTTTAGTTTATCCTAATAAATCAATGAAAGAGTTAGAAACGAAATATATAAATAAGAAAGAATGCAACATAATTTAACATTATAAATTTAAAACTATAAACGATGAATTAAACTATTATAATTAAACATTATAAATATTTATAAAAAATAAAATTTTATTAAGTAAATATACCAAAATTTCTGCAGCTTCGGATGTCATCGGAGATCCATCCTTCTTTCTATGCGTAATGTCAAAAAGCTGAACGCGTCCAACTTTTTGACCAGTCGAAGTTTCCTACATTTTAGCAGAAAAAATATAATGTAATAGTATGAAGTAATTAATATTTGACAGAATTAATAAATTATAATACCTCGGCCTCAGCTACACAAGCAAAACTTCTAGAACTCCGCTGTAATGCGTGAATTTACTGCTTCATGCTCGCACGCTTATTCCAACTCGCTCACGGTCCTACATAATGCAATTTGAATTATATATACAGAAAATACTATAAACCAAATAATTTATAAGATTTTAGAAGTACGTAATACCTCTCCTTTTTTTGAATTCCAAAATCTAACTTGATCTTCCCATTGGTACCTCAACATTCCCGGTGGAACATTCCTTAATTTTTCGTCGAGGCTTATGTCTTTCTTAAAATATTGTTTTTTGAGCGTGCTTTTATTGTCTCTCCATTTTTTACCCAATGTCTTCTTAACATAGTCATCAGAGACATCTAAATTAAATCTAGCCTGAAGAAAAAAAGTATAAAAAGTTAATATAAATGAAAATTAAATTAAAGTATTATAAATGACATTCACGTTTTGTTACCTTAATATTATTGAGAGCCTGATTTTTGTTAGCATCAGGCATGTGATGCCATGATTCGTAGTTAATGGGCAACATATTGGCATTCCGTGCAATAATGCCCAAATAGCTTCCTAACAATCGAGCTTGGATCCAACGGTGGCCATGATTGTTTCTCCTTACTTTAACACGATTGGTAGGCTCTAAGTCGTATAAATCTTTAAGTAGTGTACGTCCCCGTGCTCTGCGCGTCCCACCACCTTCAGCTGAAAAATGATATATTATTATATTAAAATTAAAAAATGGATCAATAATAAATTCAACATGCATGTAAAATAAACTTAACATTACTTTCAAATTCTCCAGGCTCATCATCTATGTCCGGCAGAGTAGAAGATCCAACAATTGTTTGCTGTTCACTATTTTCTTCTTCTGGATTTGGAGTATCGCGAACAATATTGAAATCTCGTAATAATCGTCTTCTAGGCATTTTTCCTGCAATACACGTAAAATAGTTGAAAATTTTAGTAACAAATAACAACAATAATAGGATATTTAAAATAGTTAAATTATATAACATGCCCAACATTAAAATTATAATATTACATATAAATAATAAATCGTAAAATCTTACTAAATCATATTTCGTAAATATCTTCGTCCACATCTTGACGAACCCATTGAAATTGTTGACCAGTACTAGGGATATTTTCATTTAAGTTTTGTTCTGGAAAAGGTAATGTTTCTGATCTTTCGACTACGTCATCTCTACTTCCACTTTGCCAATGTCGAAGAAGTCTCTAGGGTGTTTCAAGTATAACGTGCCAACCCTCATCAATTGGATCTTCCGAGTAAAAAACTTGTTTTACTTGAGAAGAAAACACATACGGCTCGTCCATCAGTTGTTCTCCGGTGTGAATCAATCGAGAGAAATTCTCCATTGTAAAGCCATATTGATCGACTTTAATTCCGCGAGCCGTATTCACATCAGCCCAATCACCTCGAAATAAGACAACTTTGCAGTTTCCATAATAATCCAACTCAATGATGTCGATGAATAAGTCCGTAATACTCAGATTCCCCTCGTGGATTCTCGTCCCCTAGCACTAGCATAACTTGTAATCAAGAATTAACAACAATTCCGCAATTTTGGGTTCTCCGCAATCTCTCGCGATACTTCGTATGAAATCTGTACCCGTTGATAAGGAAGCCACTATATCTTTTAACTAATCTGTTTGGACCTTGTGAAAGCCATTTAACGTCGTCATTTACTTCATTCCGACTCCAAACCTATCGAGTCGAAAGTAAATCGAGTAATTATTATGAGAAAACCTTATTACTTGTTAATGAAAACTTAAATTGCATACCATTTGGCTTAACCATTCATGGAATGATTACGCAAACAACTTATTAATTTCTCGTCGATTTAATCTTCGAGATCGTGAACGAGCTCTCAATATTTGTTTGTACTCACTACGGTAAAAAAAGGTTTTACTTTATTAGAAGACAAACAAATCATAATTGATGAGTATTTATCAAATTGTAGAACTTACTTCCGAAATGGTTCCATTGAGTCGTGATGAAAAGAACGATCGACGCGCGCTTGGACCCACGATCTATCGTCTAATTCTCGTAATTTCGACTTTGCTAATCGGTTCTCTGAAACTTTGAAATAAATAAGTTTCAAATGAAATTATGATCTGTGAGCCCAAAGATTTCTACTTGGTCCATTCATTCCTGTTTCAACATCTTCCAAATACCTCGAATGTAAAGTCATACATTCCTCTGCCAAGTAGCCCTCGGCAATTGATCCTTCTGGATAACGCTTATTACGGCAGTATGACTTCAATTTCGAAAGGAACCTAAACACGATATACAACATTATCAAAAGTTGCAACTAAAGGCATTGAGCTGAATGAAGGAATATTTTGCAAATAAAGTAAGACCTTTCAATGGGATACATCCATCGATAGAAAACGGGTCCACCAAGAAGTGCTTCACGCGGGAGATGAATTAACAAGTGCAGCATAATAGTGAAGAAGGAAGGCGGGAATATCTTCTCTAGATTGCATAAAGTCAATGCGGCTCGATCTTGTAGTCTGTCAAGTTCTTGAACATTCAAAACTTTACCACAAATGCCTTTCATTATAATTGACAGTTCAATTACAGGAGCCGTCACCTTTTTCGACATACAACACCGCATAGCAATCGGCGAAGTCTTGCATCAATATGTGATAGTCATGCGATTTTAAGCCACATAATCTTCGATCCTTAAGACTCACACATCGCGATATATTTGATGCATACGCATCCGGGACCTTTATATCCTTCAACACCGTACAAAACACTTCTTTCTCCATTTTCGACATTGAAAAATAGCAGGCGGTAACCGATATTTCATATTCGAAAGTGCTCGGGGATGAAGCTCACGCCGAATTCCCATGTGGACTAAATCAAGTCGACTCTGAAAATTATCTTTTGATTTTCCATTGACATTCAAAATAGTCCCAATGATGTTCTCGCAGACATTTTTCTCTATGTGCATGACATCAAGATTATGGCGTAAAATCTGATGCTCCCAATAAGGCAACTCAAAAAAAATACTTCTTTTTTTCCACAAGTCCGCCTCATTAGGATCATCCTCTTCATCAGATTCATCATCAGATTCATTCCTAGATCTTGTTTTTCGGTTGATTCATCTTGCCATAAATGAAATTCATATCTTTCAACATTAAGAATATTTCGGATCCACCGGTCTGCGAAGGAGCTGGTCTGAACTCTTCAGTACCATCAAACTGAGCACTCTGAAATCTAAATGTATGATTTTCCGGTAACCACCGACGATGCCCCATGTAAGAGAACTTCTTCCCATTATATAACCATTGCGAACATGTCTGCGCAGCACAACATGGACAAGTATAACGTCCCCTGGTACTCCAACCAGATAAATTAGCATAAGTCGGGAAGTCGTTAATAGTCCATATTAAAGCCGCACGTAAATTAAAGTTCTCTTTTCTCATTGCATCGTATGTCTGAACACCAGCCCATAGTTGTTTTAACTCGTCAACAAGTGGCTGGAAATAGACGTCAATATCATTCCCCGGCCCTTTCTCTCCAGGTATAATCATAGACAAGATAAAAGAAGATTGTTTCATGCAAACCCATGGAGCCAAATTGTAGGGAACAAGTACCACAGGCCAAGTACTGTACGTTGTGCTCATGAGTTTGTAAGGGTTAAATCCATCGGATGCTAGCCCAAGCCTCACACTCCGAGGATCGCTTGCAAAGCTTGGAAATTTGGAGTCAAATGATTTCCAAGCTAAAGAATCTGCAGGATGTCTTAACAACCCATCATCTGTTCGTCCATCACGGTGCCACGTCATTGATTCGGCTGTCTTCGACGACATGAAAAGCCGTTGAAGCCTTGGTATTAGTGGAAAATACCGCAAAATCTTAACTGGCTGCTTCCTTGACTGTGTATCGTGTTCATCCTCGTTACCATCCTCTGTATTTCTATTAATCCAACGGGATTGACCGCATACATGACAGCACTGTTGGTTTATCCGGTCGCCCCAGTACAACATGCAGTCATTTGGGCAACTATGGATTTTGTTGTAGCCAAGGCCCAAATCCTTTATCAGTTTCTTCATGTCTTTCGAAGATTGAGGGATTTTCGCAAACGGAAACATTTCTTGCAAAAAGTCTAACAGCATTGTCAATGAGTTTCCGGTCCATCCTCCCAAACATTTCAAGTGAAAAAGACGAATATAGAAAGACAGTTTGGAAAATTTTGACCCCTCATACAGTTCTTCATTCATTTCACCAAGTAACGTGTAGAACCTCGCCGCTTCTTCATTTGGCTGTTCATCAGGTACACTTCTTCCCCCGCTCGGTGAAAGTATTTCCACCAAAATTATAAGCATCGATTGCACCCAAGTCGTGGAAACGGCCAAACCATCATCACAAGATATTAAAAGCATCCTGCAACATGCCTTCCATATTATCATCTCTAACATTCTGATTGTAAGCAGTATGAGGATAACCCATATTCATCGATGAAGATGCTCCACTAGATGTACACTCTCCATGGAAAATCCATTTTTTGTACCCCCGGACAAAACCATCAACAACTAGATGTTCGTAGACAACTTCACGACAATACCAATTGATATTGCAACACTTCTTACACGGGCAAAGAATCATATTCTCTTGGCTTGCATTTTGAAATGCGAAATTCAGAAAAGTTTCTACTCCATTTCGATAGCTATTGCTTACCCTTGACAATTTCATCCAACTCCTATCCATTTCGTAGTTGTTGAAGTCTAAAGTTGGCAATAAATTACACGGCTAAATTGTTAATTTATAATTTATGTAAGTAATGATATGATCATATATATAATTGAATGCAATGTAAATTATGTAAATTATGTAAGTTATGAAGTTTGATCTTAAAATTATGTAAGTTATGAAATATGATCTTAAACTTATGTATGTTATGAAATATGATCTTAAAATTATGTAAGTTATGTATTCTTTAAGATTCATCATACGTGGCTTTGTTACACCTGGGGAGGATCCGTTATATCTTACGTTGAGATATAAGGCAACCTGTCAGGTTTCCAGCCTATATACTTTGAATCTTTTTTTAAAAGAATTTGAATTTTAAAATGAATTTTCTTTTAAGTTTCATCATACATGGCATTGTAAGTTATGTATTATGTAAGTTATGAAATATGATCTTAAACTTATGTAAGTTATGAAATTTGATCTTAGAATTATGTAAGTTATGTATAACGTAAGTTATGAAATTTGATGAAAGTTTTGAAATTTGATCTTTAAACTAAATGCTTATATTTTAATTATTACATTAAACTACATGTATTATGTAAGTTATTTAAGTTATGTATGTTTTAAATTACTTATGTAAGTTTTAAATAATATTTATTTATTTAAATAAAACTTATAAGTTTTAAAAACATTTAAAAATATTACATTTTGAAATCAAACATTATTCTATGAATTTAGATAACATAGATTATATGAATGTGTAATATTTTACAGAAGAAAAAAATAACGCAAACTTTAATACAATTATAACTCTTTTACACATTAGAGCTCTTTTAAATTAAAAATCATAAGTTAAATAATAATTTAATACATTAAAAGTTAAAATTAAAATATAGTTTAAACATTACAACTCTTTTAAATTAGGAATAAATAATTTATTCAAGATTATTTAAAATTTTATAACAGTTAAGATTAAAATTAAAAACAGATTAAAATATAAATTTATTTAAAAATTCGCTTAACATTAGAATTACAATACAAGTTTTTAAAATGTTAATTTTAAATGATAAAAATATCATATTTAATATAATTTGTAAATATTGTTTGCCATTTTTTAAACTAATTATAATATTTTATAGTATGATAAAAAACATATTTAATTTGTTAAATAATATAATTAAAATTAGTTTTTCTTTCAATAAGAAAAAAAATATGTTTTCAATAAGAAATAAAATATGTTTTATTAATATTATACTGATAACAGAATATTACTACCATTTTATATCCTTTTATATCATCTTATATGCAAGATTTTAGCCATTTTATTTTACAATTTTTAAAATTTAGGTCTTTATTATTATTATTATTATTATTATTATTATTATTATTATTATTATTATTTGTTAAATTAAAGTTAATCAGAAAATTAATTTTTACATTTTTAAATTTAACAACCACCAAAAATTACAAGAATTAAATTTAATAAATAACAAATTTATAACATTTTTTAACAATTAAATTTTATATTGTGTTTATGTTAATCTTTATATCATTACATACCTTTAACTTAGTTAAATTAGAACCAAGTTGTTAATGTAGTTGATGTATTTTTGTTGACATTTGAGTGATAAATCAACTTTACCAAGTGTGCAAGTTTAGTTTAGTTTCAATGTAAGTAGTGGTAGTAGGTAGATGTTTAGGTGAAATTTGTTTGTTTTTTATCACCCTATTATATGTAATGGCATTATGCCTCAATTTGAAGTTAATGAAAATACACATTTTCTTCTTCAATTATTTTGGCTTTCACTCAAGCCACGCATCCTAGGCTTAAAAAATTCAATTACAACTTTCACAGCTATAGGCTTCAAATCGCAACATTCTTAGCAAAATGAAAAGAAATCAAACAAAGCAGAATTCCATAGTTTAAAACTTCATTTTACAGCATTTAATGATCAATTTGCAGCACAAAAGGGATATATACTCACAAAATGGTTTAACAACCTCCAGCAAGCAACAACATATAAATAAGAATAATAATGATTTCATACCTGTTAAGTTATTACCACCAAATCCAATCCAACAATTTGCGGGAAGCGATAGGAAGCGAATCGAGATACAAACAACATAAGATCAATTTACTTCATACAAATATATATTAAAAACGTATATTAAAAGAATAACTTAAACATAAACAATTACAAACAATAACTTACATGTAAACATATATATATCATAGTATATACATAGAAAAAAAGGGATCAATTTAAGTAACTTAAGCATTTAAATTGATAACTTAAGCATTTAAATTGATCAATATGGTTAATAAGGTTAATGCATGGGGCATGCACTCGAGTGTTCATTATTGTCTTACCATGTGAATGCTTGAACTTGTAAAAAGTATACATTTTGTTCTAACCATAATGTAATTATTGTTTCTTCTAATATATTTGTATGAGCTTAAAAGGCTTAAATATTATTATTCGCTAAGATAGTTAAGTTATTTGTCATGTTTAGATTTGGGTCCAAACTCCCAAAGTAGTGTATCCTCAAAAAACTATATCATAAACAATGAGAATTTGCTTTATATTGGACAACAAAGTTAAAATTTGCTATTACTCCCTATATTATTTTTAAATTCTAAATTTAATACTTATATATTTTAATTTAATCAATTTTAGTTCTTGTACTTTTTCAGCTCTAATCCAATTGGTAGCAATTAAATCAATTTGGATCAATTTTGCTTGTAGTCTTGTAATTAGTCTATGGTCTTCAACTTGGCCATGGTCTTAAACTCTATACTTTTTCACATTTAAGTAACTTACATGTAAACATATATATAATCTGAATAAACAAAGTATTCAGGATTAGAAATTAAAACAACAAATAATCAAACGACATTTCTTTTACACAAGCATCAACAGTTAATTTCGAAGTTCAAAATCAACTGCAAATACAAGTACTGAAGTTTACCGATTGTCTGTGGCGGTGGAGAGCGACAGTGACAGTGACGCAGCAGAGGAGACGGTAATGCAGCAAGTCCTCGGCTCGGAAGTCCTCTTCAATTCTACTCACTTTCAAAATTACCTGTGAAGCCAAATTTAGAGCTTTCAGATCAGCAAATATATACAACACGAAAATTTAATTTCACTTATTTACATCATTAACATTTTTTAATTTAATTTTTTAAAGTCACATTTTGAAATTAATTTTTTTAATTAATAGCTATGTAATAAAAAAGTCATTATAATATGCTTGAATTTCATATAATAATTTTGATAATATTGACAATTGAACTTCTATTTTTAAATTCAAAAAATAAATGGACTAAATGTAAAAAAAAAAAATTATAAAAACTTAGACCATATTGATTATTTCTACATTTCAAGTTTCAGTTTACTTTACAGTTCTGCACATGAAAAACAATGATATACATTTCAACTTGTTGATTCGAGCAATATATATATATATCAACTATAATTAGAATTTACCATTACTGAGTATAATTCTAACTGCAATCAAAATTCATGTAAACAGAGATGAATATAGTTCTAACTGCAATCAAAATTCAAGAATTTTCACCACTTGGCCATATACCAGTAATCACACAAAACTTCTCATATATCAAACAAAATATACTTAGAAGAAGAAATATCAAACAAAATATACTTCAATATCAAACACAATATCAAACAAAGCAAAAGTAATTAACAAAATATCAAACGTTATGTGTAAACAAACTATACGTAGAAGAAGAAATATACTTCAATGCCTAAAAAATTCTTTAGTTTTCAAATATTTCATATACAAAAAATTCTTTATTTATTTAAAATAGATTTTTTTGAAAGTAAAAGGAATAAACGAATTCAAATATTTGAATTTTTTACTAAAAGAAGTAATAGGAATATTGAATCAAAACTAAAAATTATTTGAAAACTAAAAACTAAAGAAGAAATATTTGAAAACTAAAAATTTTAGACATCACTTGAAGTATAAATCAGTGCCTAAAAATAGTAGACTATAGTTACTAAGACCCGAGTCACTGAAACTCAGCAACCATGGCGAGCGGAGAGACTCAGTAGTATATTTATCGGCCGATTTGCGACAGAGAAGGGCGACGGCGAAGGCGACGAGCAGAGAGATCACCGGCAGCGGCGGGTTTTCAGGTGAGATCGCTAGGGGATTTGGGGGAGCACTTAGGGATTTTCTGGGGGGGGATTAGGCGATGAGTTCTGTTCTTTTTTTGGGAGGGGGGAGGGGGGATGAATCGGGGTATAAACTTAGGAAAAGAAACGGCGCCGTTTTGTTAAATGAAATTGGCTTTTTGTGGCGTTTTTAAAAAACGCCACTAAACTCCCTTACAAAAACGACTGCGTTTTAAATTAACTGGTTCCACTAAAACTCTAAGGAAAACGGCGCCGTTTAATAGTAATCTATTGTGGCGTTTTTATGGCTAACGCCGCTACCGCCCCATGAAAACGGCGTCGTTTTCTTTTTATTAATATGCTTTTTGCGGCGTTTTTGAGCAAAAACGCCACTAATACCAATAAATTTTTTAAATTTATTTATTTATTAAATTCCTTTAAAATTATTTTGTTCTCTTTCTAACACTATATTTAATTTATATAGTTTTCTAATTTAAGTTCTCATACCTAAATCATAAAATCCTAAATTATACACAAATTATACACTATAAACCCTTATTTATACACCTTAAACCCTAAACTGCAACTCATACGTATATTACAAGGTGCAAAAGTAATTAAAAAAATAATCTTATTGCAAACCTTAAACCCTAAAAGAATTTGATTTTTACCTCTTTTATCAAATTACTGAACAATTAAATCTCTAAACACTAACACTCTAACTTTGTTGTTCGATATGGTTTAAGCACTAAACCCTAAACCCAATATATAAATCTAAAAACTAAAAATTAAACTATAAACTGCCTAAACCATAACCTAACCTGCACTCTTAAACCCGAAACCATAAATCTTAATTCTTAAACCCCAAACCACTGGCTTAAACCATAGCCTAACCCGTACTCTTAAACCCGAAACCATAAATCTTAATTCTTAAACCCCAAACCATAAACAATAAAGCTTATAAACTATATACCCTAAATTAAACCATATTATAAATAATTTAATATATAAATTAAAATACACTAATTTAATCTAAATTCATAACCCCTATCCTCTATTCGGCCATAAACCCTAAACCCTAAACCTTAAGCCATAAACCCTAAAACCTAAACCCTAAAACCCTAAACCATAATCCCTAAACATTAAAATAGTCACTCGTAAACCTTACACCTTAAATTATATATGCTAAACCATAAACCCTAAACAATCATGAGAATTAATTCAACATTTTAAAATTAATATAAGAAATTATTTAATATTTTTTTCATTTTTATCAAATATTTTTTTTAAATAATTTAAACTAGAATCAAAATTATATAAGAAATTATTTAATATATAAATTTAAAAACAATCAGTCATATGTATCCAAAAATAAATTTAAAGATCAGACTTTTAGCGGCGTTTTTACAAAAGCGCCGCTAAAGATCAGACTTTTAGCGGCGTTTTTGTAAAAGCGCCACTAAAGATCAGACCTTTAGCGGCGTTTGACAAATAAACGCCGCTATATATCATTTTTAGCGGCGCTTTTTAAACAAACGCCGCTATTTCTCTTTTTTTTTGCGGCGTTTTTCATCAAACGCCACTAATGTATAATATTTGTGGCGTTTTTGTTTAAAACGCCACTAAAAACGCCGCTAAAAGTCTGTACTGGTGTAGTGATGCTAGTGTAACTTACCTGGTTTTGTCATGTATCTACTAATAACACTAACTCTATGTGAAATATCAGGATGAGTACATACCATTGCATACATCAAACTTCCAACTGCGCTTGAATAAGGTAATTTTGACATGTACCTTTCTTCTTCTTCTTTGGGGAGAATATAAAATTGACAATTTAAAGTGTGCAGCTAAAGGAGTACTTACCGATTTTGAGTCTTACATCTCAAATCGTTCAAGAATGTTCTAGATGTACCTATATTGCGATAAAAACAATTTCCCAAAACGTCTATCCCTTAAAATTTCCATCCCTAAAATTTTCTTCGTTATACCTAAATCCTTCATCTCAAACTTAGAGTTAAGCATTGTTTTAAGTCTTGCAATTTCGATGGATCCTTAGCTCCTATCAACATATCATCAACAAAAAGCAACAAGTATATGAATGAACCATCATTAAGACATTGTAAATATAAACATCTATCATACTTAGTTTGTGAAAAACCAATACTTAACATGAAGGAATCAAACTTTTTGTACCATTGCCTAGGAGACTATTTCTATAACACCCCTAACCCTTATCCATTGTCAGAACAGGGTTACGAAACATTACCGGACTTTTTAGATCAAATACGAACATTGCATATCATTTAAGATACATATTATAAACTAATCATAAATCACTCTTATTGTCCCTTATATGAGCTATCGAGGCCTAAAATACGCATTAGAATTAAATCGAGACCAAACCGGAAACTCAGAAACTTTTTTCTAAAATTTTAAAATTTTTCTTAGGTGAAGGGGACACACGCCTATGTGGCCAGGCCGTGTGGCTTACACGGCCAAGAGACACGCCCGTGTCTTAGGCCATGTGGGTATTCGATATAAGGCACACGGTTGTGTCCCAACCTGTATCCATACCCATGTAACTCTTTGACTTGGGTCACACGGCCAAGACACACTCCGGTGTGCTAGGCCGTGTATAAAAACCTAGGCATTCTGTTTCTCAATTTTAAAATGCAGGAGCCACACGGTCAGACCATACATCCATGTGCCAGGTCGTGTGTCACACACGGCTGAGACACACGCCCGTGTCTCTGCTCGCGTGGACGAAAATAGGCCATTTTATGGCCACTTTTCTCACCCAATCTTTGTATCATCACATATATTCAAATATCCTAACTTATCAAATTAATCACATACATCTATATGCATATTTTACTAATTTACTAGTTCAAAACTTGCTTCAATATACCTATGAATTAACCATTATCTAACCAATTCAAACATACCTCATGCATGATTAATCCATACCCATATAAGTTGATTAGAAATATAATCAAAGTATAGCTTTTAATATTTACACAAACCACTATAGCCCTATACATGCCATATAAACCTTAGAACATGTAACACCCCTATCCCGTATCCGTCGCCGGATTAGGGTTAAAGGCGTTACCGGACAGATCAAAAACTTTTACAAATATTTCATACAATCAATCACCAAACACAATCAAAGTGTCCCTTATATTGGTCATCGAGACCTAAATCATGCTTTAGAGTAGGGCCGGGACTAGGCCGAACACTTACAGAAATTCTCAGAAATTTAAACCTTTTCTAAGTTATGCAGGACACACGCTCGTGTGTCTTCCACGGTCACCAGACACACCCATATGTCTTGGCTGTGCCAAATCAGAGCATGCATACTGACTTTTCCACACGGCCACTAGACACGCCCGTGTACCATTGCCGTGTGCTTCTAGGCTATATACTGACCTAATTACACGGCTACCAGGCACGTCCGTGTGCCAAGGCCGTGCACACTTAGCTAGATACTGTCATTATCCCACGGCCATTAGGCACGCCTGTGTGCCATAACCGTGTAGGCAAAATAGGCCATTGTCAAGGCCATAATGCCACTCACAATTGGGTCATACCTACAAGCAATATACCAATTCATGTCATACGTAATTGACAAACAAAGGCATGCCAAATACTCAAACAAAGCTTTGCATCCAATCTCATTTCCAAACATACCAAATTACATAACTAAAACACATTTGTTCACAAGCATAATTCAACTATAATTACCATTCATATAATCACTTCTTTGATCAATCAAACATACTCATAATGCATTCATATTTTTACCATATCTTTAACCATTTCATAAGCTATCTAACCATACCAAAACATGCATCATTTTCATATATATGCCCAAGCATATTACCAATACTTATCTAGCCACATCTCATGGCTATTACACACATTTCAAACATAACCAAAATGACTAGCCTATACATGCCATATCAAGCTATATACCAATTTCAAAGGTACCAAATTAAGTCAAGTAGTGTGATGATGATCCTCGACGGTCCCCGAGCCTTCAGTAGCTTTGACGATATATAAAACAGAACAAACACACACAGAGTAAGCCTTCAAAAGCTTAGTAAGCCATATACAAATAAACTTAGCATAATAAGCACATAACCAAAATGATATAATAACATTACTGGTTCTTATAACAAATTCATCTCATATCTTCTTTGGATCATTTGCTAGGCCATATCTTACCATAATCTTCAACTCAAATATAACTCAAGTATCACATAATCTTATGGTTCATTCAATCATATTTTCACATATTATCTCATCATTGCAAAACACATATTCATCATAGTAAGTTCATATAGACACTTACCTTTCATACACACTTAGTGTACATATCGAACGTACCTGAAACGGATATACTGATCACATAATCGTTTATTTCTCAGACTTGCCCGTGGAATCGTTCGGAATCTAATAGGATATGCAGAATACTCAGAATAGTCGTACAAAGCCAACATCCCAGACATGGTCTTACATGTAATCAAATGTTGATGCCAGTCGCCGACAGGGTCTTACACGAATCAATACGATGCCAATGTCCTAGACATGGTCTTACACGTAAATATCATATCGATGCCAACATCCTAGACATGCTCTTACGTGAAATCTTGAATCAATGCCAACGTCCCAGACGAGGTCTTACATGATATAACATAACAGACACCTATGTCATGACATAGCTAATCCTATCTATTCCTAGGTTTGTACGGGACTTCTCGGACATTGTCACTATGTAGATTTTATCTCGAAATTCGTGTACACAACATCTCGTAAACATTCATCATTATCAGTAGTCATATGAACATACATAATTCAATACAAACACGTTTATTTGTATAATGACTTAGCTTGAATTCGGATATTTGTTCGAACTCGTTTATTCAACTACCTTCGCTTTCCCGCGATCTAAGTTTGTTTTCTTCGGTTCTTGATCTATATATATTCAAATTTAACCCCCTTATTTAGCAACACATTCAATTCAAATCCAAAATCATACATTTAGGGCTATTTTCAACTTAGCCCTCACATTTGCACATTTTATCAATTTAGTCCATTTTTCTCAAAACATCAAATATATAAATTCACCATATAGCCATGCTTAGCCGAATGTCCATATAACTCATACAAGCCCATATTTCCCATCAAATTCACATTTTAGTCCCTCAAAGAATCATTTTCTCAATTTAGCCCTATTTAGCTAAATTCATCAAAATTTCAAGAACAAAATATATTCATTAAACACATATCTTTCATTTAACACCTAAACGCATCACAAAGCTCACTATTTCATCAATGGCACATTTCATGAACATCATCAATTCTTCAAATTACAACATGGGCTTGATAGTAAACTAAGCAACAATCTCAAAAACATAAAAATCATCAAAATCTAAAGTCAAAACATACCTTAATTTTGCAATACAATGACCGAATGCCCTAGCAAGTTTTCTTCTTTTTTTTTTCTTTCTTCAATATGTCGGCCAAAAAGATGATAAAAGCCATCTTTCAATTGTTTATTCTATTATAACATATAATTAATCCGTTTACCAAATTAGCCATTTAATAAACATTTGAAACAATTATACAATAAGGGCATATTTGTCCAACTAGTATCCACTATCTTAAAAGTGGTTTAATTGCCATATAAAGCCTTCCCATTAAGAAGCCATCTCAAATGGACACTTTTACAAATATCATTCTAGTTTTGCATTTAATGCAATTCAATAGTTTTGCATTTAATGCAATTTAATCCTTTTATCAAATTAAACACACAGACAGATAAATTATCTTACGAAAATTTAACACATGCTTAATCACTCATCAATGGCACAGAAAATAATATTAAAATATTTCACTAACTCGGATTTGTGGTCCTGAAACCACTGTTCCGACTAGGGTCTAAACCGGACTGTTATAGTACATGTTGCAAAAGCTGAGTTGGATAGTGTGGCTTGATGTGTTGATTCGATCTCCTGACCTCACGTTAATCTACAAGGACCTTAAACAATACAAGTAAGCTTAAATGAAGCTTAGTAAGTTCGATAGGTTAAACATAGATCTTAACAAACTTAATATAATAAATTATTCATACATTCTCCCTGTCAATCACAACATAAATCGATGAACACACTTCTTTTCAAATCAATATCAATAATAAATGATAAATCTTTCAAATTGAATCACATAAGTCTTTTATCAAATCTTACCAAATCGGAGAACGACTTACGAATATGAGTACATCGTATTCAGAAGCCCGAAGGCTGTACAGAAGCACATAAGTGCTAAACAGAAACCCATAAGGATTGAATAGAAGCTCATAGGAGCTGAACGGAAACCCATAATGGTTAAACAGAAACTCATATGGTTCTGTTATGAAAGCTTAACAGAAGGTAAACACGAAAGTTTGCTACAAATGCTGAACCTCGGTTTACTTGGGTAATTTACCGTCAATTCATCCTTTGCATATACCGTTAATTCATCCTTTGCATTTACCATCATTTCATCCTTTCCATTTACAGTCAATTCATCTTTTGCCACAGAATGATTGTACTCAATCCCGCGTTCCACTCGTTCTGAACATTAAATTCAATTTCATAATTGAAGAATAATTTTATTTCCAACAATAGATATGAATAATACATAATAACATTCATCAAGTTAATAAATAAACATTAAATTTTAACCATACTAACTTACCTGTGTAACACCTCTAACCCAAAACCGTCACCGGAATAGGGTTAAGAGGCATTACCGAACAATCGGAACATTTCACCTTCATTTTACAACACATAGTCACTCACCATTCATGCTACTCAATTTCTCGATATTACCTTTCGTTCAACCTTTGCTATTCCTTTGATTTATTCGCACACTTAGTGCCAATTTCATAACCGAAACATAATCTTCATCACACACTTAGTGCCTATAAGTTAAACCGAACTATATTGGTATCGCACACACAGTGCTAATAATCTCTGTCTCGTTTCTTATTTCGCACACTTAGTGCCATCTAATTCAATTCCACATATAACATTTCTAATCTCTTAATTATATATATACTTGCATTCAATTCACATCACATAGATACAATTTAACAACTAGTATTATATCCGAACTTACCTCAGACGTCAAAATACCGAAATGGTCGAGTAATCGAGCACTTTGTCTTTGCCTCGATCTCGATCCGAACCTCTCCTTTCTTGGTCCATACACATTCAAATTTAGCCCATTCAATTACCAATTCATTCAATTTGATCCAAACACACTTGTTTAGGGCATTTTACAAAATAGCCCATGCATTTTCACATTTCAACACTTTAGTCCCTATTTCACAAAATCACAAAATACACCAAATTTCTATTCACACAAGCTTAGCCGAATTCTTCCCATGCTAATACAAGTCCACACATTTCACTTATTTCACATTTTAATCCTTCAATTTACACTTTTCTCAATTTAGCCCAAAATACTCAATTTCATCAAAAATCCAAATACAAACTACGTTAACCCAACCAAAAATGACTCTAATCGGAAAGGGGGTTTCGGGACCCCGAATTTGAATTAGAAAAATATTTTTATTTCTAATTTATTCTTTTATTGGATGTCTATGTGATGGGGTCAAGCATGAGTTAGAATATTATTTACTAATTTGCGTGATTGGGTGATTATTTAAGTGAAGGGATTAAATAGTTAAAGTAGTAAAAGTGGACTTAATTAAGTGAAATGATTTAATTGAAATAATTCATCAAGAAGGGACTTGCATGTCAAATAGACAAATTCCCATGCTAGTGGACGGTAAAATGATTATCATATATATATTATATTAAATTGTTTTAGTTAGTGGTATTTTAATTATATTATAATAGGAGATGAATAAAGAAATAAGAAAAAGAAGGAAGTATCATCTTCTTCCTTACCCTTCATTCACCGAAATTGAAGAAAAGAAAACAAAATAAGAAGCCTCAACTTTCGGCCATTTGCATGCTCCTTAAGGTGAGAATTTGAACACGATCTTTGTGATTTTATTATAGTTTTGAGTTAGTTACCTTGCATATTCATAAAACCATGTGGAAAATTTTAGTATGGAGCATGTTTTAGATTCGGCCTTGATGGATATGAGTACATGGTTGTATTTGATGGAGGAATGAAAAAAAAATTTATTATGAGTATGAAATCAACATGTACAAGGTATGAAAACATATATGAGATGGGGTGTGAGGGTTTAAATTTTGCAAAGATGAGTAGTTGAAGGATTGTTTTGCTAAGAATTTGATTTGAACAGAAGTATAAGAACCTTAGAAAGGTTCGGCCTTAAAGAATGTTGGTCAAACTTTGAGCAATTTGTGAAATTGACATTAAGGACTAAGTTGTAGCTAGTATAAAAATATTAGGGGAAAAAATAGTAAAATTTATAATTATGTACTTTGGATGAAATTGAGTGTAAATGTTTTTGAATGGGATTAATTTGAAATTATTTTAGATCAAGAACTAAAGGGAAAGGATTTGGATCGGGGAAAGGCCAAAGTAAGTTATAAGCGATTGGTTTTAAATGAGTTGTGCTAAATTGAATTATATTTTTTAAATAAATTTAATGTATTAAATTGTAATTGCCGAATACAACAAGGTAAGTTTAATAGTATGTGCCGGATGAGATACACTATCATGGATATGAGGTGGTTTATATAAATACTTGATTAGTTGAGATATATAAAATTTTATATACAATTATCCATTGATATAGATGCATATAATTGCCGAGTGTGCTATAGTTTGGGATTTGATCTTTGTAAAAGCCGAATGTGAATTTAGTACAAGTAAGGGTGAATCATGAGGCATAGCCTATGGGGAAAATAGGACTTGGAATAAAGGTTTGTTCAATATATGCGTATAGATATATTTTGTGCATGCAAATTAAATATAAATGTATATGATATGAACATGAAAGGGATGATCAATGAAATAGAGAGAGCACTATGTGTGCGGATTTATTCACCGAGCACTGTGTGTGTGAGATTGGTTGAATAGCACTGTGTGTGCGGATTTATTCACCGAGCACTGTGTGTGCGAGATCGGTTGAGTAGCACTGTGTGTGCAAATTTATTCACCTAGCACTGTGTGTGCTAAATTGGTTGAGTAGCACTGTGTGTGCGGATTAAATCACCGAGCATTGTGTGTGCGAAATCGGTTGAAAAACACTGTGTGTGCAGTTATTAGATATGCAGATGATAAATATTTGATTCTTTTGTTTGAGATCTTCTGAGCATGAGATTGACGAATGTTGAACTAGTATGTATGGTGACATTATGAATTATTTAATTAGTTAGATGGGAATTATAAAAGACTAAAGGTGAAATTAGTAGTTGTGCATCTTATTTTCTTGGTTATAACTTACTAAGCTATTTAAGCTTACGTGGTGTGTTTGTTATATTGCGTTATAGATTTTTAAAGTCAAAGCTCGAGCTAGGGAACCCTCGTCGAAGTCAATTACACTATCACAAATCTTGGGTATCTTTTAAGTTACATTTCTTTTGAATTCGTGGCATGTATAGGCTAGGTCTCTTTTGTATCTTTTGATCATTGTGAAATTGCATATATAAGGCCATAAGAAAATGGCTGCATGTCTATCCTTGGATTAAGTGAATATGTTTGAACTAGTAAATAACTATATGCTGTGAAAATTTGGTTTTGATTTTATCTCGATTTGGGTTGGTTTACAATTATTGAATATGAATATAATGATTAGGTAAATATAGTGTTGTGGCATGTGAAGTATATATATATATTTTTTGGATGTGAATATATATATATATATATATATATATATATATATATATATATATATATATATATTGATAGATATGTGCAGCATTGATAAATGTTTGTCTAAATTTTTGGATGACGCATATAGTGTTTGTATATGAATGATGAATATATGTATAACTAGTTGTATGTACTATATGTGTGTATGTAGAAATGAAAATGATTGACCATGACTTAATTTAGTATGGAATATATTTATTTATTTTTATTTATTTTTGGGTCCTAGGGTATATTCGGTTATGAGAAATAAGGTTATAGCGTATCCCGGATATTCGATATATATATATAGAATAATGTGAAGGTGATTGGTATATATGAGATATATGATTTAGTCTTATAAATTATATTTACAATGTACTTGAACATGTTATAAGTCTGTTGGTAAATGGTACAATCGTGTTGTACAATGAAATGAGAAATGTACATTATTAAAGTGGAGCTTATATTTAGACATGTATACAATTGAATGATATGCTAATTATAGAACTGAAATAAATGAGTAACTACCATATACCTATCCGGCCTTCACAATTGAATGACCAAATGCATAGTGAGCCGTTAGTATTTGTACATGAAAATATTCATGATATTTAAGTTTATGTTTTGAGATTAAATGAGTTATAATTATATGACTGAAATAGTATGAAACTGTTTATAAATTATCAAAGTATTAGTTTCTTTTATAAAGGTGCTTGGATTTGTGTCTAGTTGTGAAATGCCTCGTAACCCTTATCCAGCGACGGATACAGGGTAGGGGTGTTACATTTGATTGGTATTAGAGCTATGGTTTAGTCGATTCTCGGAGTAACGTAGCACGTGAGAGTCTAGCTATACATGCCATAATTTACAATGTGATAGTGTGATGACTTCTGACAGTGAAATGTATTTATTTCTTTTATATAGTAATGGATCCGAATCCCGAGGAAGCATTAGCTGATGATGTCGAGAGTGTGGCGCCTGCTGACTGCGTCGGAAGAATCTCGACTTGCTGCGAGTGGCCTAGATGAGAGGGTAAAGTAGGCCTTCCATAATATGATGAGCGATTAGTTCAGTCATTACTTACGAACCATTCCGGCTGTTCAACCACCCTTGAATCCGAATGTTCCACCTGTAATACCAATTATACCTCCTTTTTCCAATTCTGAGCGAGTAATTAAACCTCCTGTTGATCGTATACGAAAGCACGGAGCTCAAAAATTTAGAGCTGAGGACGGTGATGATGCGGAGCGAGCTGAATTTTGGCTCGATAATTCTGTCTGTGTCTTTAATGAGTTGTCTTGCACACTCGATGAATGTTTGAAGTGTGCCATATCATTATTATGGGATTCTGCCTACTACTGGTGAAATACTCTCGTGTCAGTTGTCCCGGAGAGAGTAACACAGGATTTCTTTCGCATGCACTTCGTAAAAGTACATAAGTCAGCGCTTTATAGATTCCAAGCGTAAAGAATTTCTTGAGCTCAAACAGGGCCGTATGATTGTGTCTGAATACGAGCGCAAGTTTGTGCGACTTAGTCACTACGCTCGCGAATGTGTATCCTCTGAGGCTGCTATGTGCCGGAGATTTGAGGATGGTTTGAATGAAGAGATTAAACTTTTGGTTGGCATTCTTGAGATTAACGAGTTTGTTGTGCTAGTTGAAAGAGCTTTTAAAGCGGAAGAACTGGGGAAAGAAAAACAGAAAGCTAAAGTTGAATCTAAAGATTTCTGAAAGAGACCCGCGGGTAGATTTTCGCAGATGGCAACGAAGAAGTTTAAGAATGATGGTAGTCGATCCAAAACTAATACTGGGATTTCTATTCGAGAACGACTACCAGTGAGTTCACGAGCTACATCAGTGGCTAGTGTCGGTAATGCTCGATCTAGTAAACCTAAATGTCAGCAGTGCGGTAGACGACATTTTGGAGAGTGCTAGGGCAAATCTTTTAATCGCACTTGTTACCAATGTGGTTCGCAAAATCACTTCGTTTGGCATTGTCCAGAGACTGTTGAGAAGGGCACTACTTAGAGCGTGAGACCGAGCGGCACCACAGCTAGAGGTAGACCAGCTCGTAGTGGGGGAGGTAGGAGTGGTGCACAGAGAGGGACTTCAGATGCGGTTATTCGATCAGATACCCGTGTACCGGCTATTGCTTATGCCATATGTACTAGAGAGGAGGCCTCATCTCCAGACGTTATTATTGGTGTTTTCACTCTTTTTGATACTAATGTAACTACTTTGATTGATCCCGGCTCAACTCATTCGTATGTGTGTGAAACATTAGTAACCAATAAGACTCTACCCGTTGAGTCTACTGAGTTTGTAATTCAGGTTTCAAACCCTTTGGGTCGATATGTGTTGATTGATAAAGTGTGCAAGAACTGTCCTTTAATGATTTGAGACATGTGTTTTCTGGCCGATCTGATGTTATTACCTTTCGATGAATTTGATATCATTCTCGGTATGGATTGGTTGACTGTTCATAATGTGGCAGTGAATTGCAGACGAAAGACTATTGAGTTGAGAGGTCAGAATAACGAGATCGTACGATTAGAGTTTGCGGATTTGAATGGGCTATCGACAGTGATATCCTCAATGTTGGCTCGACAGTATTTGAGAAAACGTGATTGATAGTAAAGTGGCCGAAAAGAAGATTGAATCAGTACCAGTTGTATGTGAGTATCGGGATGTATTTCCGGAGGAATTGCTGGGATTGTCACCTGTTCGAGAAGTAGAGTTTGGGATTGAGTTAGTGCCAGGGATGACTCTGATCTCGATAGCTCCGTATAGAATGGCACCGACCGAATTAAAAGAGTTGAAAGCGCAGTTGCAAAAATTGACGGACAGAGGTTTTACCCGACCGAGTTTCTCTCCCTAGGGTGCGCCCATTTTATTTGTGAAAAAAGAAAGATGGAACATTGAGAATGTGCATTGACTATCGACAGCTTAATAAGGTGACCATAAAGAACAAATACCCGTTGCCACGTATCGATGATTTATTCGATCAACTTAAAGGAGCTTCAGTGTTCTCAAAAATTGATTTGAGATCAGGATATTATCAGCTGCGAGTTCGGGAAACAGATGTACCAAAGACTACTTTTCGGACGAGGTACGGTCATTATGAGTTTTTGGTGATGCCGTTTGGGCTCACTAATACCCCTGCGATTTTCATGGATTTGATGAATCGAGTCTTCAAACTGTACTTAGATCGGTTTGTAGTTTTATTTATAGATGATATACTGATCTATTCCCGAGATGAAACCGAGCATGCTGAGCATCTGAGATTAGTGCTACAGATTTTGCGTGAAAAATAATTATACGCGAAGTTCAGCAAATGTGAGTTTTGGTTGAATGAAGTTAGCTTTTTGGGGCATGTCATTTCTACATCAGGATTCGAGTTGACCCGAGTAAAATTTCGGCTATACTTGATTGGAAGTCTCCGCGGAATGTTACTGAGGTTCGTAGCTTTCTGGGACTTGTCGGATATTATAGACGCTTCGTGAAAGGGTTTTCTATGATAGCTCACCGATGACAACGTTATTACAGAAAGATGTTAAATTGAATGGTCAGAAAGGTGTCAGAAGAGTTTCGATCAGCTGAAAACTTTGTTGACGAAAGCCCCCGTACTTGTACAACCAGAGTCGGGTAAAGAATTTATTGTTTTTAGTGATGCATCATTGAACGGACTCGGTTGTGTATTGATGCAGGAGGGTAGAGTTGTAGCCTATGCTTCGCGGCAGTTGAAACTGCACGAGAGGAACTATCTGACTCATGACCTCGAGTTGGCCGCTATAGTTTTTGCTTTGAAAATGTGGTGTCTCTATTTATTCGAGGAGAAATGTCACATCTATTCGGATCATAAGAGTCTAAAGTATTTAATGACTCAGAGGGACTTGAATTTGAGACAGCGACAATGGTTAGAGTTGTTGAAAGATTATGAGCTTGTGATTGATTATCACCCGGGAAAGGCTAACGTTGTTGCAGATGCTTTAAGTCGAAAGTCATTATTTGCTCTTCGTACGTTGAACGCACATATGTCTATGTTTGGTGATGGTTCGATAGTAGCTGAATTAAAAGCAAGACCGTTGTTTATTCAACAAGTTAGCGATGCCCAGAAAATTGACAAAGATTCGTTGGCAAGACGAGTTCAGTGTGAAAGTAATGTTGAATCAGAGATTCAAATTGATGAGAATGACTGTCTAAAATTCAAAGGCTGATTATGTGTTCCGAGGAATGTGGAATTGATTCAGATGATATTGAATGAGGCTCATAATAGTCGATTATCTGTACATCCGGGTAGCACGAAAATGTATAATGATTTGAAATTGTTCTATTGGTGGTGTGGTATGAAACGGGACATATCTGAATTTGTATCGAAGTGCTTAGTTTGTCAGCAAGTGAAAGCCGAGCATCAAGTTCCATCAGGACTTCTTCAACCGATTATGATACCTGAATGGAAGTGGGAGAGAATCACGATGGACTTTGTGTCAGGATTGCCGTTGACGCCGAGTAAGAAAGATTCAATCTGGGCTATTGTTGATAGATTGACGAAATCAGCTCATTTTATTCCGGTACGTACGGATTTCTCACTTGATAAGTTGACTGAATTGTACGTATCGCAGATTGTACGGTTGCATGGAGTACCTATCTCTATTGTTTCGGATAGAGATCCGAGGTTCACATCGCGGTTTTCGAAGAAACTGCAAGATGCTTTAGGTACCAAGTTACATTTTAGTATAGCTTTTCACCCTCAATCGGACAGTCAGTCTGAGCGAGTCATCCAAGTACTCGAGGATATGTTGAGATGTTGCGTTCTTGAGTTTGAGGGTATCTGGGATCGATACTTGCCTTTGATTGAATTTGCATATAATAATAGCTTTCAATCTAGTATCAAAATGGCACCCTACGAAGCATTGTACGGTCATAAATGCCGTACACCCTTGTACTGGACTGAACTCGGGGAAAACAAGATGCATGGGGTTGATTTGATTAAGGAAACCGAACAGAAAGTGGCAGTAATTCGTGATAGCTTGAAAGCGGCATCGGATCATCAAAAGTCTTACGCAGATTTGAAGCGTAAGGACATTGAATTTTAGATTGGAGATCGAGTATTCTTAAAAGTATCACCGTGAAAGAAGATACTCAGATTTGGTCGCAAGGGAAAATTGAGTCTGAGGTTTATTGGGCCCTATGAAGTTATTGAACGTATCGGGCCGGTTGCGTGCAGATTGAGGTTACCGTCTGAGTTAGACAAGATTCATAATGTTTTTCATGTGTCGATGCTTCGACGCTATAGATCTGACCCTTCTCATGTAATTAGTCCAACCGAGATTAAAATTCAGCCTGATCTGACTTACGAGGAAGAACCGATTCGTATTTTAGATCGTGAAGTAAAAGAGTACGAAATAAGAAGATATCGTTGGTCAAAGTGATGTGGCATAAACACAGGATAGAGGAGGCAACTTGGGAAACCGAAGAATCAATGAAAGAACGTTATCCTCACCTATTTGCGGGTAATATTTTCGAGGACGAAAATTTCTTTAGGGGGGAGAGTTGTAATAGCCCAAAAATGATCAGAATCGTAGGCGAGGGTTTGGGACCCAATCAAATTAGAAAAATATTTTTATTTCTAATTTATTCTTTTATTGGATGTCTATGTGATGGGGTCAAGCATGAGTTAGAATATTATTTACTAATTTGTGTGATTGGGTGATTATTTAAGTGAAGGGATTAAATAGTTAAAGTAGTAAAAGTGGCCTTAATTAAGTGAAATGATTTAATTGAAATAATTCATCAAGAAGGGACTTGCATGTCAAATAGACAAATTCCCATGCTAGTGGACGGTAAAATGATTATCATATATACATTATATACTAAATTGTTTTAGTTAGTGGCATTTTAATTATATTATAATAGGAGATGAATAAAGAAATAAGAAAAAGAAGGAAGTATCATCTTCTTCCTTACCCTTCATTCATCGAAATTGAAGAAAAGAAAACAAAATAAGAAGCCTCAACTTTCGGCCATTTGCATGCTCCTTAAGGTGAGAATTTGAACATGATCTTTGTGATTTTATTATAGTTTTGAGTTAGTTACCTTGCATATTCACAAAACCATGTGGAAAATTTTAGTATGGAGCATGTTTTAGATTCGGCCTTGATTGATATGAGTACATGGTTGTATTTGATGGAGGAATGGAAAAAAAATTTATTATGAGTATTAAATCAACATGTGCAAGGTATGAAAACATATATGAGATGGGGTGTGAGGGTTTAAATTTTGCAAAGATGAGTAGTTGAAGGATTGTTTTGCTAAGAATTTGGTTTGTATAGAAGTATAAGAACCTTAGAAAGGTTCGGCCTTAAAGAATGTTGGTCTAACTTTGAGCAATTTGTGAAATCGGCATTAAGGACTAAGTTGTAGCTAGTATAAAAATATTAGGGGCAAAAATAGTAAAATTTATAATTATGTACTTTGGATGAAATTGAGTGTAAATGTTTTTGAATGGGATTAATTTGAAATTATTTTAGATCAAGAACTAAAGGGAAATGATTTGGATCGGGGAAAGGCCAATGTAAACGAGTAGCCGGGAAGCTTAAATCGTCGACTTCCGAAGTAAGTTATAAGCGATTGGTTTTAAATGAGTTCTGCTAAATTGAATTATATTTTTTAAATATATTTAATGTATTAAATTGTAATTGCCGAATACAAAAAGGTAAGTTTAATAGTATATGCCAAATGAGATATACTATCATGGATATGAGGTGGTGTATATAAATACTTGATTACTTGAGATATATAAAATTTTATATACAATTATCCATTGAAATAGATGCATATAATTGCCGAGTGTGGTATAGTTTGGGATTTGATCTTTGTAAAAGCCGAATGTGAATTTAGTACAAGTAAGGGTGAATCATGAGGCATAGCCTATGGGGAAAATAGGACTTGGAAGAAAGGTTTGTTCAATATATGCGTATAGATATATTTTGTGTATGCAAATTAAATATAAATGTATATGATATGCACATGAAAGGGATGATCAATGAAATAGAGAGAGCACTGTGTGTGCGGATTTATTCACCGAGCACTGTGTGTGCGAGATCGGTTGAGTAGCACTGTGTGTGCGGATTTATTCACCGAGCACTGTGTGTGCGAGATCGGTTGAGTAGCACTGTGTGTGCAGATTAAATCACCGAGCACTGTGTGTGCGAAATCGATTGAAAAACACTGTGTGTGCAGTTATTAGATATGCAGATGATAAATATTCACCGAGCACTGTGTGTGTGAGATTGGTTGAATAGCACTGTGTGTGCGGATTTATTCACCGAGCACTGTGTGTGCGAGATCGGTTGAGTAGCACTGTGTGTGCAAATTTATTCACCTAGCACTGTGTGTGCTAAATTGGTTGAGTAGCACTGTGTGTGCGGATTAAATCACCGAGCATTGTGTGTGCGAAATCGGTTGAAAAACACTGTGTGTGCAGTTATTAGATATGCAGATGATAAATATTTGATTCTTTTGTTTGAGATCTTCTGAGCATGAGATTGACGAATGTTGAACTAGTATGTATGGTGACATTATGAATTATTTAATTAGTTAGATGGGAATTATAAAAGACTAAAGGTGAAATTAGTAGTTGTGCATCTTATTTTCTTGGTTATAACTTACTAAGCTATTTAAGCTTACGTGGTGTGTTTGTTATATTGCGTTATAGATTTTTAAAGTCAAAGCTCGAGCTAGGGAACCCTCGTCGAAGTCAATTACACTATCACTAATCTTGGGTATCTTATAAGTTACATTTCTTTTGAATTCGTGGCATGTATAGGCTAGGTCTCTTTTGTATCTTTTGATCGTTGTGAAATTGTATATATAAGGCCATAAGAAAATGGCTGCATGTCTATCCTTTGATTAAGTGAATATGCTTAAACTAGTAAATAACTATATGCTGTGAAAATTTGGTTTTGATTTTATCTCGATTTGGGTTGGTTTAAAATTATTGAGTATGAATATAATGATTAGGTAAATATAGTGTTGTGGCATGTGAAGTGTATATATATATATTATTTTTGGATGTGAATATATATATTGATAGATATGTGCGGCATTGATAAATGTTTGTCTAAATTTTTGGATGACGCATATAGTGTTTGTATATGAATGATGAATATATGTATAACTAGTTGTATGTACTATATGCGTGTATGTGGAAATGAAAATGATTGACCATGACTTAATTTAGTATGGAATATAGTTATTTTTTTATTATTTATTTTTGGGTCCTAGGGTACATTCGGTTATGAGAAATAAGGTTATAGCGTATCCCAGATATTCGATATATATATATAGAATAATGTGAAGGTGATTGGTAACTATGAGATATATGATTTAGTCTTATAAATTATATTTACAATGTACTTGAACATGTTATAAGTCTGTTGGTAAATGGTACAATCGTGTTGTACAATGAAATGAGAAATGTACATTATTCAAGTGGAGCTTATATTTAGACATGTATACGATTGAATGATATGCTAATTATAGAACTGAAATAAATGAGTAATTACCATAGGCCTATTCGGCCTTCACAATTGAATGACCAAATGCATAGTGAGCTGTTAGTATTTGTACATGAAAATATTCATGATATTTAAGTTTATGTTTTGAGATTAAATGAGTTATAATTATATGATTGAAATAGTATGAAACTGTTTATAAATTATCAAAGTATTAGTTTCTTTTATAAAGGTGCATGGATTTGTGTTTAGTTGTGAAATGCCTCATAACCCTTATCCAGCGACGGATACAGGGTAGGGGTGTTACAACCAAGCTTTCATATTTCACCAACTAACATCACAAAGCTCGCATATTCATCAATGGCATATCTCAAATTCATCACCGATTCAAAAAATTTAAGCATGGGTTTGGTAGTACACTAAGCAACGATCACAAAAACGTAGAAATTATAAAAAATCGAGCTCACAACATAACTTAATCAAGATGAACAAGGGCCGAATATCACAAAGCTATAAACCCTTCTTTTTCTTCTTCAAATTCGGTGGAAGAGATGAGAATATAGCCATCTCATTTGTTTTGTTTAATTAATATTAACTTATTAGACATTTTACCAATTTGCCCTTAATGAATATTAATAATAACAATCAATGCCATGCTATCACCTTCCACTAATCATAAAATGGGCTAATTGCAACATAAATCCTCCAAATCATAAAGAAAACAACAATTAAACACTTATCAATTAGCACACAACATTTTACACTTTATGCGATTAAGTCCTTTTTGCAAATTAAGCACACAATCGATAAAATCTTCACACAGAAATTTCACACAGGCTAAGGGCCAGTTTGGATGGGTGGTGTGTTTACCTCCGGTGAGGTTAAAAACAGCGGTGGCGGTGAGATTAGTCACTGTAGCGGTGAGATTGGACACTGTAGCAGTGAGATTAGAAACAGCAGTGGAGTGTGTGTTTGGATTCAAACGCAGCTGTAGCGGTGAGGTGAGAATATAAAATGACTATTAAGGACATCAGAATAGAATTGATATACAATAGAAGTTTTTAAATTATTTTACTTATATAAAATTATTAAAATATGTGAATTTATAAATTCATTTAATAATATATTAAAATGTATCTTCCAATATTTTATTATAAATATTTTAATGAATTATACAATCAATTTAAATTATTTATTAGATAAAATGATTATTATTTTTAATTTTTCATAGTTAATAAAATGATTATTATTTTTAATTTTTCATAGTTAAATATTCTTTTATAACAATGATAAATATTACTTTTGCTAATAGTAACATTATACTTGGATCGAATTTTGAAGTATCTAAATGAATGATTTTTAATGAAAAAAAATAGTAACATAAGACATAACAAGTTTCATTATTACTAGAAATTAGGTTATGATACAAATTTGTTTTTACAAATATTGATTCATTAAACTATTTGCAATGGTTTCCCTTAACATTGCAATTTGAAGGTCACTTTCACTGTTAGAAGAACTCAATTCACCTCTATCAAAATGGCCTGAAGAGATTGGCATGTCGGGTATATTCTCAAATTGTCGAAAATCCTCATCATTTGACCAAGCATGTCTCCGAATGTAATTATGCAAAACCATTGTTGCAATTACTATTAAAACTTGCTTGTTGAATGAATAGCTTGGAATATCTCTTAATATTGGCCATTCTTGTTTCCACACTCCAAATGTTCGTTCAATCACAGAGCGTAATGAAGAATGGGCATGATTAAAAATTTCTTTTTTTCCAGATGCTCGATGATTACCTCGACGAAAGTCAGGTAAATGATATCGTTCCCCCCTATATGGACCTAGAAAACCTGTCATTTGTGGATATCCTGAATCCACAAGATAATATTTTCCTACAAAAAAATTAAAACATAATATCAGGTTTAAAAATAAATTAAAATTTTTAGTATTATTTTTATTTTAATTAAAGTTTGACCTGGTGGAGGGTGTGGAAACTTTAACTCTGGTTTTCTAAGTGCTTGCAAAAAAATTCTACTGTCATGTGTTGTTCCTTCCCAACCAGGAAATGCAAAAATGAAGCACATGTTGAAGTCACAAACTGCCATAATATTTTGAGTTGGTTCACCTTTCCGTCCGATATAAGGTATTTGACAAGAAGGCGAAATGCATGCTTTTATGTGTGTTCCATCTATGGCCCCAATATAATCCTTTAAAATAAATACAAGTAATGAGATAAAAGTTAGAAATAGTTTATATTTTAAAAATATAAAGATTGTGTAAATTTTACCTTAAAGTGAGGCCAATATCTTGTATCATGTCGAATATGGTTCGGTACTTCCTCGAATTGACCTTCAGTGGGTTTAATCGTGTCTATTCCCATTCGAGCAAATATATGCAACATATCAGTAAAAATTCGACTAATAGTTTCTCCAGATCTTTGAAATCGCTCTGCTGCATTTGAATTTGATTCTCTATTTCCAAGAATATACAATTATAATGCTAACTTCTCCATCGCAGATACCTTCCCATGCTTTAAGCCATAATTTGTTTGCAAATCATGCAATAAGCTGTGAAATATATTTTTTGGCATTCTAAAACTATTCATGCAACGATCATCATGCCCATTTAATACTTCGTCCACCCACATTTGACCTGTAAAATTTGAATTCATACACGGTTGCATAGTGAAATAAGTTTCATGGTGTACCAATACACTGCTTAACATTTGTTCTTCCTCTTCATGATAATTGTTGTGCTCAACTTGTGTAACAATTGTGGCTATTCTTCGTTGAGCTTCTTCACTCAACTCATGGGTATCATAATTCATATAAAAACTATTATATATATTGTTAAATTCATCCATCACCTGAAAAATAATAAAATGAAAATAAATTAATAACTTGTGACATTCTATACAACACAACAAAATTGAATAAAAGCATAGCATAAAAATACCAAACATAAAATATAGCATACATTAATTTTAATATAAAAAAGTAGATCATACATTAGTTTTGCATATAAAAAAGTAGATCATACATTAGTTTTACATATAAAAGAGTAGAAAAGTTATATTACAATAATGAAAAGTTATATTACAATAATAAAGCTAAGGAGCTTATGGTGGAGGTTGTGGATGGTATGGCTGGAAGGGAAATGAGGATGTTGCTACCAAGTATGAAAATGATGCAATTGGATTTTGTTCGGCATACTCACCTCGAAGCCACCAAACCCTAACATCTTGATCTAAGTTCAAAAACACTTCTCGTTTCACCAGTATTTGGAACATTTTGATGGCAAAATAGTACAGTTCATCTTTTTTTGGAATTTCATCTTCGAAATCACGCAAAGCATCCATTGCACTTGAAATAGTATATTGAGAGTGAGGAAAAATAATTTCAGAAATTGACTTCCTTGGACTAGCCATACTCTCACACAATTTCTCAATATGAGTAGCTAATGAATTTTTTGATGATTTTCTATTTGAACTTGATTTTTTTCCTTTACCATGTACAACCCCAAGTGTTTCCTTTCTTCAATTAGGAGTTTCATGAGAAAGGTTTGACGGTACCTCATTAGTAGGAATCTCTTCATTCTCATTACTATTTTCATCTGAATCACCAAATCCCTCATTAGGTGTATCATCTTCCATGGGAACCCCACTTGGAAGAACACCAGACGAAGGTGCCCATGCATTCTCTCCAGTGGCTACAATGCCACCAAACATTTGCCACATTAAATCATTCAATTGTGGTTCAATTCCTTTCTTCTTAAATCCTCTAAAATCAGGATTTTCCTACATAACATGTTAAATGTTAAATGTTATACTAAGATTTTTATATTTGTAAATTATTAATTTCAATAAAATTTATGCATTAGAATAATGATAAAGTTAACACTAACCTGTATTTTTTCAGCCCACCATTCTTCGGTAGCATCAACCGTCTTTTTAGATGGACACCATCCAATACCTATAGATTCCTTAAGCAACTCCCTCCATAACCTCCATTCCTTTTTTAATGTATCCCACTTATTTTTCAATTGAGGTTTTCCATAATTTTTTTATGTTTTTGCTTGAAAAAGAGTAATGACATTTTCCCATCCTTTTGAGTTTAGATGAGTTGTCGGTCTATTACCAGCATTGACTTCATTCACGCAGAGTTCACAAAATATCAATGTCAGCTCATCATCCCAAATAGCTTTTGTTGCTAAGGTACTTTCTCCTTCCACAAATTTTCGTGTCTTTACCATCTATTATATACAGTAATATTGAATAACTCAAACTTAAAAGCTGAAAAGCTTATACTATAAATTACTTAACAAGATAAAAAATTTTCATGCTTGTCTTATTCTATATGGGGGAAAGGTATCGGGTCTGGTTACTATAAGTAAACCACCATTGATAGAGCTAGAGGCAACTGACATTTAATTTAAGCATCTAACTTAAAAAGCTTTTATATGTAAGAGGGTCAAACACTTTTAAAAAGCAATAAAAGCTCTCAAATCATTTCAACTAAACTAATATCATTTCAACAAATTTAAAATCCTATGCATTTTGTCAGAAATATAAGCAAAAAGACCAACCAAAACAATTTTTCTCTAAAAAGCAAACTTGGTATACAATAAGAAATTAGGAAGAATCATACCTTATGAACAAGGCCCCTCCAAACTGTTTGATTTTATCCTCCAGACAAATAGATTGACTACTACAGGACCAACAACAATCTTGATGACTACTGCAGGACCAAACGACAGAATATATAAGAAAATAAAAAGAATTTGGTAAGTTCATTTTGCATGTTCTCTATAGAAGTCTATACAAGAAATTAATAAAAAATACCTTCAAAAATCAGATTATTGCAAATGAAAGTCATATGAAGTAATCAAATGCATAAAAATTTATTCCACACTATATTTTTTTCACCCTTCCAGAGATTTACAGGAACGTGGATAAATGTCAAGCCTAAAGATAGAGATAGAACAATTATATTTGGTACAGGAAAGTACCAATGCCAGAATACAAGCAGTTACACCAGTGCCACAAGAAGTTAAAACAGGGCGTTCCAATGAGATGCCTGCAGAAAAATACATTATTAGGCGTCATAATTTTGCAAGGACAACAAGAAAATGTCAAAACTTGACACAGATTTAAAACTCACATCAATGACTAGCAAAAGGCTACAAATAAAATAACTTGAGTTGCGGTGATTGGTGCAAACACACCATGGAAGTCATTGAGAATGTTTAACTGCAATGATACTTACGTGGATGAAGTGTTTAATGGCCTAAGAGGCAAAACAATGAACTTCAAAATAGAATGGAATGTTACCAAGAACAGAAAAAGAATAAAACAATGAGTTAAAATGGATATGAGTGCAACACTTCAAAGTGATTGACATAGAATTCTAGTCCAATGAAGGTTGATAATTCTTATCAACAAAGACCAAAAAAAAAAAAAAACCATTTAGAGCAAACATGAGGGTACTTGCTTATTAGCATCGGAATTTAAACAATAGCTTATTTATGAGAAGAGGAAATGAGCAAGAATTCTATCAAGAACTCAATGATGTTGCAAGGAAATACATTTCCTTTAATTGAATAGAGAACTGAGGTTTGGCGTGATATGAAGGCTTATAGACATCAACAGAACGATGGGAAAGCAATACCAATTTCATGTTAAATCTTAAAATTCAACAACATAGACTAGCAGTTCTCCAGTATCCAAAAGAATTCAATCTCCCTTTACTTTGCGAGATGTGTTGGAACTTTAAACAAGAGTCAAAGAATACCAACCCCAAGAGATAAAAAGCTGAGAAAATGAATTGAGGTTGAAAAAAACAATTAAATTCAATAACAAACTCAAGTTCTAAGCTTTACATGGATTGGGAAAAAAAAGGACATCTGTTGTTCTAAATCCACATACAAACAGAACAAACAAAGAACAACATATATTATGAAACTTATTATCTCTGTCCATGTAATCTGGTCCTTTTTCTGCATAATGTTATTCCCATGATGTAATAATTTATCAAAGCACATAAATCATACAGCAAAAGTATTGATTTTAGAAAAAGGTTGAACATTTACATATACCCAAGGACTCAAAATCCTTGTTCATTTTTTTTCTAAAAAATTTATATCCAAAAAGTTTACTGGAGAAACAAGAACTCACTTGTAACTCCACAGTGATAGCAAGGTCCTTGCTTGCCCATGTCTTTCTCCTTGACTCAATGGAAGAAAAATAAACTTAAAAATAACAAAGAGAGAAAAAAGAAAGAAAGAAAATTTTTATTATTGACAAAAACTTTGACCAATAATTGAAAACCTTTTGGAATATAAATTTGATTGGTTTCTTCAACCCTTATATGACAAATTCAACTGGTATTAAAGACTTTTGTGCAAAAACCCAGAAAACAAGTTTAGTTTGCAGAACAAAGAAAAAGCTTAAAAATGAAAAAAAATACCCAGAAAAGAGTTTTTTATATCTATTTTAACAGCCCATGGAACATGAATCAATAAAAGCAAAAAAAAAAAAAAAAAAAAAAAAAAATCAAGAAGAAATGAAAATATACTGATATGCTACTTACTGATAGAACCATGTATATTATGGTGGATTCATCTCATAGAGCTAATTAAGAACAGTCCTCACTGCTTTGTATGTGAAATAGTTGAGCAATTGCTGCAAATAGAAAAAAAAGTCATATATAAAACTTTAACAAGGAAAGCATGGTGAAACAGAAAACCTCGTGCTCCAAAACTCATTCTTCTTTAAAAAAATTCTCACAAAGCTAACTGCACTGATTTATGTCCTAAACCCATCATCATCAAGTTTAAATATAAGCTTACAATAGACAACTCAACAAAAAAAAATGTAAATGATTTTCCCCAGAAAATGCTGCAAAGTTCAAGAAAAAAGGAGTAACTATCTTACTTCCTATGAAGGGTTTCGTTTTACAGTTACAGACACCGCAAGAAGAATTTTTAACATAGAAACCTTTATCTACAGACAGATCAATTGCTACAACCAAGAACAAAGCAAAAAAAAAAAAAAAAAAAAAACAAGAACAAAGCAAAAAAAGGGAGAAACGGCTGTTTTTTTCCCCAAATCTGAAAACAAATATGGTTGGGAAAGAAATTAATCTAACTTTTAAGGATAAAATGGTAAAACAATAAATAAAAGTATGGGTATTTTTGGCATTTAAAAATACCAACTGCCCACTGATTTTTCATCTTCTTTGCTTTGAAGCGACAAATGAGTTTCAGCTGCTCAGTGTGGTCAACATTTATTTTCACTGCACTGGTACCCTAATCCAAACAGCATAGCAGTGAGGTTGGGGGCAGTTTTCTACCCCAACTGCACCTCACTGACTTCAAACGTTCTACCAAAGGGGGCCTAAATCACATACTGTAAACTTAGAAAATAATATTAAAATATTTTTTTGACCTCGGATTTGTGGTCTCAAAACCACTGTTCCGACTAGGGTCTAAACCGAACTGTTACAACCTGGGTTAATTTGTAAGATTTGTAGTTGTTCAAGGACTATTATGCTAATTTCCCTTTTTCACGATTGTCTACGAGCTCTTTCTCTTGAGCTAAAATATAAAATTATTTATTCATTAGCATATATTTCAGTTCCAATTCACTTCACACTTAATATCCCTTAATTTTCAAAAGTACACAATTACCCCAACTTTTACAATTTTTTAATTTAGTCCCTTACTAATTAATCTATCAAATAAACTAATTTTTTTTCTCAATTGAAAATTTATCTAAATATTCTAGGCTATCATACAACCCTTGATAAACAAAAATTTAATTCTAAACCTAATTCTTTAATTCATCATAATTTGGTCCTAAAATCAATTTCTATCAAAATTATTATGTAAAGTCATCATACAACAAAATTAAAGCTCATGTTAATTCATCAAAAACATTCAGTATTCATCAATGGTAACTTTCAAAATTACCAATAAAATAAAAAACTAATGAAATAGATAGTTGGACATAATTGTAAAAGTCTTAAAAACATAAAAATTTCAAGAAAAGGTCAAGAATTAGACTCATATGCATCAAAATATGAAGAACCAGCTTAGAAATTCTCTCCCAGGGTTGTTTGTCAAAATTTAGAAGATGAATAGCCTAGAAACTTATCTAATTTCAATTTGTAAATGTAATTTTGCTTTATTTACCATTTTGCTATTAAATAGCTATATTTTATTAATTTCCTTACTTATGCTGCCTCATCCTTAATTGCTTCTTAAGTCCTCCCTTATTTATTTATTAAGCCATTTAATCACTATTTCATTTAATTTGCAAGTTTTGCATCTTTTTCAATTTAATCCTTTTTAATTAATTAACTATCAAAACGTTAAAATTTTCTAATGAAATTTTAATACTACCTTAATGACACTCCGTAAATATTTATAAAAATATTTATGGCTCAGTTTACAGAATCTAGGTCTCGATACCTCATTTTCTAAACCATTTAACCTAATAAATCCTCACAAAACACAAATCAGTAATTCAAAAATCTTTCTAAAATTACATTTGACTCGTAAATACTAAATAATAAAATTTATGAGTTTACTCGTCGGATTTGGTGGTCTCAAACCACTGTTTCTGACACCACTACAAATCAGGCTGTTACAGTTTCAAACCATATAATGATTTTCTAAGAAAGTAAACATGATCTTCCTTACCTTCAGTTCTAAAGTCTTCTAGTTGTTGCATGTATATGTCCTCCTCAAGGTCACCATGAAGGAAAGCAGTCTTTACATCTAACTACTCTAACTCAAGATTGTTTGATGCAACAAGAGCCAAAAAGGCTCAAATGGATGTATGTTTCACAACAGGAAAGAAAACATCATGAAAATCCACTCTCTCAACTTGACTGCAGCCTTTTGCAACCAATCTTGCTTTGTACTTAGTTTCGTTTGGATCTAAACCTTCTTTCTTCTTAAACACATATTTGCAACTAACTATTTTATCACCGATGGGTGGTTTTACTAGATGCCATGTCTCGTTTTTTGAAATGATTCCATCTCTTCTTCCATAGCAACGAGCCATTCGCTAGAATCGAAGGCTTCAACTACCTTATAATAGCATGAAGGGTTGGTCGAATCAATGCTCTCTACAACACTTAGAGCATATGCCACTAGGTTTCCTTCACAGTACTTCTGTGGTGGTCGAATTTCTCGCCTTTTTGTAACAGCCCAATTTTGGGGCTAGTCGAAACAGTGGTTTCGAAACCACTAATTCGAGGCCGGAGAAATTATTTGTAATATTATTTTATATGTGATAGCATGATTATATGAGTACATGGAAACCTTGGTGCATTAATTGTAGCGATTTCATGCTCAATTTTGAAAAAAGGACTAAATCGCATAAAGTGTGAAAGTTTTATTTTACAAGCTAGAGATGTTAAATAGCTATAGAACCTTAATTGGAGGTCCTTAATGTGCAATTAGACCCTTAGAAATAGGTCTGGTCGGCCATAGGGGACAAAGAAATGAAAATAGGTCAAAGTTGGTGGAAATTAGGTGATTGATTTATGTAATATAATAAAATAAAGAGAAAAAAAGATATCATCTTTTCTCATCCTTCTCTCCATTGATTATTTCCCAAGAAAAACAACCATGAAAGCTTGAAAATTTTCAGCAACTCCTCACCTTTACAAGTAAGTCATCTTGATGATTATTTTTGATGATTTTTGTACTTTTGAGACCCTTGTAGCTTAAGCTAGCTAATGAGAGGACCATTTTGGAAAATGGTTGAAAGTCTAGGGTTTTTCCATGAGAGAATTAGTGTTGTTTATTGAAATTTTATGCAAGAAAATGAGTCTTGGTTGTTAAATAAACAACTTTTGTGAAATGATTTTCCATAAAAATACCTAAAAATGACCTTTTTGTAAAGGTTTTAAAATAGATGGTAAATGTGTGAAATAATGAGTATTGGGAGTTGTTATAAGAGTAATAAATGTTCAGATAAGCTTGTTAAAGGAGGAAATTTAATTAAAATCAATTTACGAGCCTAGGGATAAAATCATAGTCTAAGGGCAAAATGGTAATTTTGTCAAAGTATGATTTTTGAAATGTATTGATTAATGTGGTAATTAAATGAGTGAATTTGTTATTATAGATCAAGAAGAACGTGGAATTAACCTTGATCGAGGAAAAGGTAAGGTTTTGGACTAGATTACAAATTGGCATATTTTGGTATCGAGGTAAGTTTGTGTGAAATTAGAGCTACATAATGTTATTATGTTTTTAATTGCTTGATATCATGAGAAATGAATACTATTTCTATGAAATCGATTAATGATGCCTCGATGAGAGTATAATGAAATTATGATAAGTTGAAGTCCCGGTTGAACATTAAGAATAGCAAGGATACTATTGTCACAACATAAGATAAAGAAGGTCCCATGTAAGACCATGTCTGGGACATGGCATCGACACCAAATGAAGGTCCCGTATAAGACTATGTCTGGGACATGGTCTCGGCACCGAAGAAAGATCTCATGTAAGACCATGTTTGGGATATGGCATCGACATCGATATACGATCCCGTATAAGACCATATCTGGATATGGCATCGACATCGAGATATGAAATCCCGTGTAAGACCATATTTGGGATATGGCATCGGTATCGAGATGTGATCTCATGTAAGACCATATCTGGGATATGGCATTGGCATCATGTTACATGTATGATGAGATTGAGTATCCTTCGATATTCCAAGTAGTTCAACAGGTAAAGAACTAAGCTATGTTAAAGATAGCAAAGAGTTAAATCTATATTCAAGAGAATAAAAGTGCTAAAGTTATGTGATGAAGTGATACAGGTATCAATGAGTAACTTATGAGAAATGAATGCAAAATGTGATATGTGATTTGGTAAGAGTAAGCACGAGTAAGTTATGTCAAAATGCTTGAGAACTTGTGTATTATTAAATGTGATGAATGGATGTTATCATGAACCTTTATGTTGTTATTTGCTTCATGCAAACTTACTAAGCTTTATGCTTACCCCTCTCATTTCCATTTTCCTTGTAGTATCGCCAAGCTAACTCGGGGATCGTAGGATGTCGGAGTTCTGATTACACTATCAACTTCTCTTTGGTATAGCAGAGTTTTGATAAATTTTGAGTATGGCATGTATAGAAACTTGGTTATTTTGTGATATGTCATGTTTGTTAGCCAATGTGTGGCTATTAATGTTATTCAATTCATTTTGTATGGCCGTTAAAAATTGTCCAATACTTGATAAGTTTTATATATATTCAATGATGATGAAGTTCATGAAGTGCATGCTTGTGTGATTGGATGAGTAATGAGTAAAGTATACACATGACGAATGTAGTGTAAGCCATGTGTGGATGTCTTAATTTTGGGTATTAGAAGTGCCTTATGGTTATTGTGTGTGTTAAAATGAAATGGTATAAGTGTGGTTACTTTTCAGGGTGACAATTGGCTTAGTGGTTAGCCTTATAATTGTCCACACGGGTCGACACACGAGCGTGTGTCTAGGTCATGTGAGACACACGGTCAACCCCATGGGTATGTTGATAGGCCATGTGTCCCCCTGCATGCTAAGTTGGCAAGTCAGAATGCCCAGTAGTAACCACACGGGTTGAGGCATGGCCGTGTGTCTCAACCGTGTGGAAGACATGGTCATAGGACATGGGCGTATGCCCAGGTTGTGTGAAGTCTGCACCTGAATTTAGGAATTTAATTCGCCACACGGTCTAAGGACACGTGGCATGTGCCTTGGCCGTGTGAACTTTTAGGTTGATGACGTCAGAAACAGAATGTCAAGGTTTTTACACAAGGGATAAGACATGGGCGTGTCATGGCCGTGTGAGGGACACAGGCCATAGATAGGGCATGTGTCAGGTTGTGTGAGGGACACAGGCCATAGACACGGGCGTGTGTCAGACCGTTTGAAAACCCTTGTAGGTTCGAATTGAGAAATAAAATTCACACGGGCTAGGAACATGGGCGTGTGTGACCAAACGACCTGCCCACACGGGCGTGTTCCTTTCCACACGGGCATATGGCCTGTTTTAAGCAAAAATTTTCTAAGTGTTTATGAGTTTCTGGTTTAGTCCTGAACCATCCCATATATATGTTTAGGGTCTTGTAGACCTATAATAGGGACATTATGATTTCATATGAAAAGTTTTAAGTTGAAACGAAATTTTATGGTTCGATATTGTATGATGATGTTGTTAAGTTTGGTAATGCCTCGTACCCGGTTCTGGCGTCGAATACGGGTAAGGGGTGTTACATTTTCCTATTATGATCCAACTTATAATTAGTTAACTAAGATGGTGAAGGTACCTAAAGGTCGAATGAAGTCCCAAACTGATCCGAAACATGTAACATTTCGCCTTGGGAAATGTAGTACTCGAGTATTATTAATTGAACTAAGGCTTATAGTATGACCCTAAGTAAGAAAATGGTTAGAAATTTAGTACACAAGGTCCATGAATGCACCCTAGGGCAAAACCCTGATTAAGGCAAGCTCTAAGGTTTAGCAGACTCTTCAATAGAGTATACGTTGCCTTACTGATAGATGAAAATAGTGAGTCCTATTGTCAAACCCCTAGTCTGATAGGAACAATAAACATGTTGTTATCTTCTTATTTGATTAAACTATTTAGTTGGCCTAATAAGGACTAGTCAGCATTGAACAAAGTTTTTGAAAATGAGAGGACATGCATTTAAGATGAGTGAGAAAACTATAAGTCACAGATACCAAAGGAAAGTTAATAGAGGGAAATAAGCTTGTCCACCAAGTTTTCCTTTCGTATGCACTTATATAAAGCCAACATTAGCTTCCTAAACAAGTTTTATACTTTCTTTGGCACTTCATACTTCCTTTAAAAAATTCTCTCTGTGTTTTCCAATAAAGCGTTAGAGCCAAAGCCTGTCTAAAGGATTTGAGTTCGTTGTAATAAGCTAACTTCTCTATCGTGAAACTTGGTAAATAGCGATGAAACTCTAGCTATTTTAGTGACTATTTTAGGGACCCTAGGGTTTCATACTTTAGGAACAAACTAAAGATTAAGGGAAGGAAACTTCCAGATTTTGGGTTTCCTGATTAAGTGTTCTTGAAAACTTGTTTAGTTCTTCTGAAAAACATGATATGATAAGTTAACTACTTATGTTATAGCTCAAGAAACTCCTGAAAGCTCTCGAGACAAGGGCAAAGGACCTGCTGTTTAGTCTTTGCTGTATCTTCTAGTGAGTTCCTTCATACCCCATGTATGTGTTGTACATGTCTGGTTTAAGGTAAGTTTGCCTGTTTGGTGAAAAGTCTAGCTTTGCATATTTGTGTAAGAAATGAAAGGGTCTTATTTCGTGCCGAGTCATTACCCACATTACTTTAATAAAGGAACCATACGGTTAGAACAAAAGAAGTGAATTCATGGCATTGCCTTCATTGTAAAGAGCATTGAATTGGTAGATCGCGATACATGAATGATGTTATGTAGCCTCTGGTAATACAAGGGTAATGCAAACCAGATTGGCAAAATGTAACAGCGGAAAAAGAAATGAACGAACGATACAATCTCAGAACACGAACAAGGGTTTTTGACTTGCATGAAGAAGGTTGTCTACATGAATACGTGGGCGTAGTATATGTGCCAAAAAAGAGTCCTACTCAGTTAAAGTTTGTGTAAATTCGGTATTTGCTAATAGGCGAGCTACATGAAGTCAATCTATGTGGTGTATTAGCCAATGGGTGAACTATATGTTCCACTGAGTTGGGAAAAGTCCTTATGCCTATGTGAAGTATAGATATCCTAATGTTTGCTTTGGAACTCACTAAGTTCTATGAACATACTCTATTTATCTTCCTTTATTAGGACCACCGAAGAAATAAAGGAACCTTCAAGGATTATGCCAAAGGATACATGCTCTGTGTGTGTGGAAAAAAAGGGGTTTGGAAAACGCAATGAAAAATAAATTTAGGGAAAATAAAGTTTTAAAAATTTTCGAAAATAAGATATTTTTTGTGATATCTAAAGTAATAAACACTTAATCAAAATTGTACATTTTCGATTCGTTTAGGATGAGCGCTTCAATCGAGTAGTCTTCTCCGCTATCCTCAAGCTCACGTCTGCCGAGTGTAGGCTCGCTTCGAATCAGAAAATTTTTCATAAAAATTACCAGTGAGATAATTTCTTAATTTCTCTAGACTTTTCGGCCAATTTGTAAATCAGAAAAATATCTCTAGAATTTTTTTGAAATAATCTCTTTAGAGAATTTTCTCTCTATAACTTTCTCTTAAATTCAAGTGTGTGTAAAATAATGAACCAAAGCTCTCTTTATATAGGGAGAATTTAGAGAGTTAAACTATGATTAAACTTAATTAATTTAATATTAAATTAATATAATATTAGATTAAATTTAATATTAAATATTATTAAAAAATAAAATGTTTATCTAGAAGATAAACATTAAATTAAATTTAATATTAAGATAACCACTTCAATATTAAATTAATAAAATACTATTATGATACGTATTAAATTAAATTTAAATATTAAAATTATTAAGATAATATTATTTTTGGAATAGTTAATATGAAATTAAATTCTCTAGTAGAGTCCTAGTAGGAGTGTAACTCTTCCACTAGTCAACCACCGAACAGCAACCACCACCGGGCACCGAAATATCGCCAACACAATTGCTGACACCGCCGTGTCCGGTGATGAAGGTGCGACACCTTTACGACACCTTGTGTAATAGCCCGTTTTCAGTGAAATCAGAATTGTGGTTTTGGGACTACAAATGTGACAAGTAAATTATTATTTTTATTATTTTAATTTCTATGGGATATTAGTAAGGTCGTATTCAAATTTCGTTAAGAAATTTTGATGTTTCCATGATTAATTAAGTGAAAAAGACTGAATCGTAAAAAGTGTAAAAGTAGAGTTCTAAAAGTTAAAAAGGTTTAAATGATTACGAAAAATAAAATAAATGGTTTTAAAGGGTAATTATACCATTCATAAGGTAAGTGGACAATTGTGGACATAATTTAATTGATTTTCAAAGTTAATGATCAAGGTTAAATTAGTAATTTGATAAATAAATTTAATTAAAGTAAAAAAAGATGGTATCATCTTCTCCAAGCTTAATCACCACTGAAATTTTGAAGGAAAGGAAAACATTTTAGGGTTTGAAGTTTGGTTAGCTTAAGCACTTTCGTGGTAAGTGTTTTTCATCCCGCTTTTAATGATTTTTATGTTTTTGAGATCGTTTTAGCTTAATCTAACTAGCTCGGAGGTAAATTTGTAAAACTGTTAAAGGTTGAGGGACTTTCCATGAATGTTCTTGATTTGTTCTTGATGTTAAATGCTAGATTATGAATCTTTGTTGAGAAATAAACAAGTTTTGTAAAATGATTTTTGATGAAATTTGCATTTAGGGATTGATTTGTAAAAATAGTAAAAGTTCATGTTAAATTTATGAAATGATGATTTATTTGGGTTGGTTTAAGTCCTCAAAGAATTCGTTTAGCCTATATGAGGGATTAAAATGTTTAGATTTCAACTTATGAGCTTAAGAATTAAATTGTGAAAAGTTAAAATGTTAGCGGAAAAATGTTAATTTTGCATAAATGTGAAATGTGGATTGAATTGCATGTTTAAGGTTAATTGAAGTACTTAATTGAATATAATTATCTATTTAGATCAAGATAAACCATTTACGGAGCTAGATCGAGGAAAAGTAAAAGCTAAGGATTAGCTCGATTTACCTTCACGTCTTTAGTTGTCGAGGTAAGTTCGTATGAACGATTATCGCATATATGTTATTTACATTGAATGTTATTTTGTTAATTATATTGTAAATGGATCGATATATGAACATATCAATGCTATGATGAATTGACGGATGTTGAGTCCCGGTTGAACATTAGGAATTCGTAGGATACAAATGACATGTCATTAAAGATTTCATGTTCCGGGTGCTGGTCTTGAATGCCCTATCGATGGCTGAGGTCCTGCATTTGTTGCAGATACTTCACAACTCGTGTGAGCAGTATAGTGTAGGTTACATTCTGACCCTCAGCTCTTGTGAGCAATGATGTAAAGGAAAGATTACATTTATGTAAAAGGCACACTTTGTATGAGCTTTTTTGAGTATCCGATGTAATTCTAGATGGTTTAATGGGTATGAAAATAAAATAAAATGGTAAGTGCTCAAATGAAATGTATCATGAACTTATGAAAAGGAAATGGTGATCTAAATGATGTGAAAACATGTGTAAACTACTTGTTATGGATGAATTCTTTTGAACCATGTACAAATGTACTAACTTGTAAAGTTTGTGATGTTGTATAGGTGTTATGCCAAGTTTATGGTTTAGTTGGTAACACTTATGCTATTTACATTATGCAAATGAAATGGTAAGTTGTGTTTAAGTTATACGAGCTTACTAAGCATTAATTGCTTACGTAGTTTATTTTCTATGTTTTATAGATTATCGAAAGCTTGACCGGTTTGGAAGCTCGTCGGAGATCTATCACATTATCCATCATAAATATCGGTAGTTTTTGAATGTTTTAGCCAAGGTTAAAATGGCATGTATAGGTGGACTTGCAATGGTATTTAGTTGAATGTTTAGTTGATGATTTGATATGTATAAGTTGTGGATGTTATCTTGGTTTGGCACCTTTTGATGCAAATTGTGTCAACTTCATTATGCTACTATGCATATTTGAATAGCTCTTTTGGTATGTTTGAAATGATGTGATAATGATTAAGTTTGTGGCATGTTTTGGTAAATGTTGAACTAGAATTTGATGATTGAAATATGGTATAATTGACATGTTTAGATAGGTAACATTTAGTTATTGATTGAAGTGCCTTTGAATGGTATATTGGTTAGTTGTGTTAGACTTTGAAATGGTATTTTGATGTGTGTTTAGGTGATGTTTAAGTCCCTTTAAAGTGTGCATGAATGGTTTGAGAAGTTAGGCATGATATGGTATTGAAATGGTTTGATTCTAGGTGAATTTTAGGTCCACACGGCCTGAGACATCGGTGTGTGACTCAACTGTGTGTGACACACGGCCTGGTGACACAATCGCGTGTCATCTGAGAGTTCCTTTGCATGCAAGTCAATGAGTTACACGACCTAGTACACGGCCTGACACACGAGTGTATGGGGCAACTCAGAGAGTTATATATCTTTGTCTCTACTCAGGAATGAGTCCTACTCAGATAAAGTTTGTGTAAGTTCGGTATTCACCAATAGGCGAGCTACATAAGGTTAGTCTGTGTGGAGTATTTGCCAATGGGAGAACTGTATGTTTCATTGAGTTAAAAAGAGTCCTTCTATCTTTGTGATGTATAAATATTCTAATGTTTGCTTTGGAACTCACTAAGTTCTATGAACTTACTCCGTTTATCTTCCTTTCTTAGGACCACCGAAAAAATAAAGGAACCTTCAAGGACTACGCCAGAGGATACATACTGTGTGAGGCTTATAGTGATTTTGTATTATGGATGACAAACGAGGGCGGCGTTAAGGCTCGAAATTTGAAGAATAATATTTTGTAACAAAAAAATGTATCCATTAAATTGTGCTATTTCCTTCAATCTTTAAATGTGTTTGGGCCCTTAAGTTCACAAAAACATGTAGGTATTCATTATAAACATGTAGGTATTCATTATAGTATTAATATAAAACATTTAAACTTGAGGTTCTGCCAATTACATTTCTGTAAGAAAAGACTTTAAGGCTATAATGCACCATTCCTGTATCCTCTTTAAGGGGTCTAGAATAAGGCACTAAAAAATAGCTTCAATTTCGCAAGAACTGAAATTTCATTGCATCATCGGGATGTTACTTGTTTTCTTGTTGGGGCGACGATACTGTTCATTGTGAAGTTGTGACGAGGCTTTTCATGCCATTGCAACGTCACCCCCTGTGCCGCATTTTGACTCTACCTTTCTTGAGGCACTCAAATTTGTTGTCTTTAAAAGTAAATGACCCATTTTTTGATTGAAACATGGCAGATTCATCGAACGTAGCATCTCTGCTAACAATGGTTTTGCTGGTTTTTAGAAACCAAAATATAAAATCTTTCAAACCAGTAGAGTAACCCAGATAAATGCACTTTATAGTCCTTGGATCGAGCTTTCTCTGGCTAACTTTAGCATAAGCAAGACAACAGAAAATTCTAAGATTAGAATAATTGGTAGGATTACCTGACCATATCTCCTCTTGAAATTTACAGTTCAATGCTCGATGTGGAGATTAGTTTACCAAATAGCTTGCCATATTTACAATTTCATCCCAAAACTTTTTCCCTAGTCCTGCATTTGGAAGCATGCATCTGGCCTTTTCTAGCAAGGTTCTGTTCATTCTTTTTGCAACTCAATTTTGTTACAAAGTACCTACAACGGTGCAATGTGTCTCTATCCCTTCCCGTTTGCAGTAGTCATTAAAATCAGATGAGTAAAACTCAAGTCCATTGTCTGTTCTCAACCATTTCACAGACTTTTCAGTTTATTTTTGTAATAGCTTTTCGGTCTATTTTTCTAACTGTGTTTTCCACTGTTTGAAGATTTTGAAAACTTTGTTCTTTTATTTTAGAAAATAAACCCAACATATTTTGGAATAGTTATCAATAAAAGTTAAGATCCTCCTTTTGAGATGTCAGGAGTTGGACCCCATAAATTGGAATGGACGTAGTCTAGAGTTCGTTTTGTTCTATGATTTGTTAAATCAAAACTTACTCGCATTTGCTTTTCGTAAGTGCAGTGTTCGTAGAAACTTAACTTACCAATTCTAATGTCTTTTAAAAGACCTCTTTGTACAATGTTGTTATACCTTTCCCACTTATAAGACTGAGTCACACGTGCCAGAGTTTGGTCGAATCAGAATTCGTAGAGAAAGAATCATGTCGCGACGTCAGGTTGGTTCTCGTCATGATGTGACTACGATTTTGGCTTTTCTTTGGTAATTGCAGTTGCACCAGTAACAGTTGATCCTTGTAGAACGTAAATGCGACCCTTTTTTTTTGTCCTCTCATAACAAGAAGAGCTTCACGAGAAAAATTTAAGTCATTTGAATCAATGACTATCATGCAATCGTTAGAATCCAAAATTCCCAATGAGATGAGTTTTTTCTTTAAGTCAGGTACATCCCAAACGTCTGATAGTGTCTGAATTATTTCGTCATGCATCCTATTTTTTACGATTCATATGCTGATTATCTTACATGGAGAATTATTTTTCATCAGTAAAACTCCACCTTTAACTGAACTGTATGTGGAGAACTAGCCCTTGTTGGGACACATGTGATAGGAGCACCCTGAATCTAGGACCCATTCGAAAGTAAGCTTAGAGCTTTCTCTTGTTGACACTAAAAAGAAATCATCATCTCTATCTTTGGCTAATTAGCATAAGCAATTTTGGCTTTCTACTTATCTTTCACGTTGTTTTTGACATCCCTTTTAACTTATTCTGCATTTTGTAGCATTCTGACTTGATGTGGCCCTTGTTCTTGCAATAGTCATATTCTTTGTCACGATTTTCGGATTTAGATCTCACCATTGACCTGTTTTGATCTGGCTTTTTGGATTGTTATCTACCCCTTGCAACTAGAACTGAGGCTTGCCCGTCCGACCTTTTGTTTGGACCTAACTCATTTTCGAGCTTATTATTACCTAGTAGATTCCCTTTCACATCCTCAAATGAGAGGTGATCTTTGCCATAAATCAGAGTTTCCCTAAAATTTTTATAATAAGAGGGAAAAGAACATAAAAATGACTTACATAATCCTTGTTGCTAATTTCTACTTCGAAATTCTTAAATTCATTAAGAAGGGTAACAAAATCACTAAAATAAGCTCTAATGGACTCACCTTCGACCATTCTGAACATGTAGAGACATTGTTTTAATACTAACATGTTGGCCAATGATTTCGTCTTATACAAAGCTTCCAGTTTCTTCCATAATGAAAACATTGTTTTCTCCTTCAAAACCTCCAATGGCACATTATTTGTTAAACATAATTGAATTTTCGATAGAGCTTTTTTTCTATCTAACCTATTCCTTTCTAATTGTTGCATATCTACGAGTTTCCTTTCTGCAAGGATCCTCTCACGATCACTCTGAATTAGTATTGTTGAAATTCGAATTTGCCACAAACTGAAATTTGTGATACCGCCGAACTTGTCGATATTATACCTTGATGCTTCCATCTTTGAACAGGTTGAATGTGAAAATTAAACTAGCTTTAATACCAGTTTGTAGGGAATTAACCTGTATATGCAATGAACAAGTAAATAAAGTAAAATTGAAAGATCGAATACAAAAATTTTAACGTGGAAAAACTCCTCAAACAATGATAAAAAAACCATGGGTAAAAGGAAATTTCACTATAATAAAGGAGATTACAAAAGATAAAGAGAATCAAAGGAAAACTTGAAGCCCCCAAATAAAAAGCTTTCAAAACAAAGAATAAAATTTTCTTAATCTAAATATTTCTTACGTGTAAAACCTAGAGTAATTAAGGCCTATTTATAGGTTGAAATTCGTAGCATATATGACTAGAACATCTCTAGGTTAATCAGAGTTTGAGTTGGAAACTAGAAATAGAGTTTAACTAGGAGAAGAAAGTAAAAAAGGAAACTTGAGGTGTACGTCGCCACTTCGAGATGTGGCATCATGTCGTCAGGACAAGGGGTATCGCGTCATCGAGATGAGGGCTATCATCTTGTCATGATGTCGACTATTCATCGGGACGAAGAACACTTCCTTGTTGTGATGCCACACACTATTTGGTTCGAAAATGCGAGGCATAACTCCACATATACTAACATTAAACTGTGATTCATTTTGGAGCAACTTTTAACTCATTTATTGTAAAAGGTATAGTAATGGAAAATTTTAAGAGTGAAAAATAAAAGCATAATGATTTTTTTGGCCCTCCAATATTACAAGAAAAATCATTTTAGCTTTACATTTAATTTTTCATCTCTTTTAACCTTTGAACTTGTATTTTTTTGTTAAATCACCTCAAAATGGATGGAAAAAAATAATGTTTGTTAAATTTGTTAACATGACATATACATGGATTGCCATGTAGATGAGATATAAGCATTTAATTAATTTTTAAATTTTCAAAATATTAAAAAATATTTTTATAATTTTAAAATAATTTTAATGATTTTTAATTTTTAAAATAGTTTTTTATAATTTTTTGAATTTTTAAATTTAAAATTAATTAAATGCCGATATATCATGATGATAATCAACATATATGCAACGTCAATAAAGTACAAAAATATTAACTTTTTGATTCATTTTGGAGTGATTGGATAAAAATATAAATTTAAAAACTAAAAAAGACGAATAATTAAATGGAGAGATAAAAGTATTTTTTTTATAAAGTTGAAAAGTAATCAAAAATAAATTTTCTCCCATGTTGTTATGAAATGAGCTTACTATTTACTGAAAGAAATTAGGTGATGCATATATTAAAGTAAGTAAACTTTATTAAACCTACATTTGTTAGTGTAACTAAACTTTAAAAAAATTATTAACTTTATTAATTAACCTTATAACAATTTTAACTTCACTAAATTAAATAGATTTAAAGCGTTTAAGTCACCCATTTTCAAAGTAAATTTAAGTTAAAAAAGATTTACATTAATACGTGTTTTAAGATTCATGAATGATTAAAGAATATGAACATATATAATGAGATTCATGGATGTAGATTGTTGAGTGTTGTTATGAGTTTCTCCTTTTATGGAGGTACACTTTTTTATTTATATGGGACAGTCCCTATATATAACGTACTAGGTAGGCTCTTATGCATACCAACACGTATTTTATTCTAGGGCCAACACATGTTGGTATATATGGGAGCCTATCTAGTACGGCATATCCAATAATTGTACCATATAAATAAGAAAACTGACCTCCATAAGAGAAGAGACTCATAAAAACACTCAATATACATGTACCGATTTATTGATGTACTAAGACTTATTATTTAATTAAACTCGAGTTGACAATATTAATTCTGGTTTTGAAAATTTTTCCCATTTGAGAACGATTTCTCATTCACCTAAAATCGGTTTTTAACCATGTTAATTTTCATTTAAAATTTCGCATGTTGGAGTACAAAATTCTGTAACAGTTAATCATAAAATTAAATCTATCATACATTTATAAAGCCAATTCCCAACTACTTGTTTATCGAATAACCCATGCTTTCATCTAAAAGATTTGCGAACACCTTGAACGAAATTTCAAATTGTTTTTCATTTTTCTTGATTCTTAGTATTTAGGCTTTTCTTTTGTTAGATTTTATTTAGAGAAAGTTATATTTTTACTTCATCCGTGCAACTTCTTTTTTAAGTGTCGAACTTTTTTCTTGGCCTCCTAAAACTTTTAGGTGTGCTTTGTTAGAGAATGACCACCAACAGTTTAAGTGTATATTGCTGCTTATTGTTCTTTAAAATTTACAAGATTTGACATTCTTATTTACTTCTTTGCCTCTAATCGTGTTATTTTTGTGACTACTAACGGTGAGAATTTCATAACTTTTCTTTGCTATTTCAAATTCTTAAATGGAGAGATCTACATATTTCGTTTGCAATAACCTTGATCTCAAATGATATTCAAGATAGTGCTAATCAATTTTTTATTGCTCCACCTTTTGCCAAATGACACATTGGAAAGTAGGGCATCAAACCTAGTGCTAATTAAAGGAGAGATTCTAGCAAGAAAGGGAGAGTAAGAATGATATTAAATATGTTTTTAAATGTTGTTCGTGTGGTAACAAAGGCCACTGAAGTTTTAAATTTTTGATTCAATACCCACCCAAAGAAGAAAGTAAGTATGACTTTGTGCCTATTGTTGAATATTGTTCTAGTGAGAAAGAGACTTGTGATAGTGAGCTTCGTAAACCAAAAGCAATTGTAACTTCTTAAACTTGGCCTAAACGTTATGACCGAATTCTAATGGCTACGTTGGTCATCAGAATGACACAAAAAAACTTCCGTAATTTAAAACATACTTTAAAACCCTTTTTTCCTTTTTATTCAAAACTAGTGAACTTGAATATTTCTCCTTATTTCGTGAAAACATGTTAATTTCAGAGATCATGTATCTTTGGAATTTCCCTTGTAAAGATCATTCATTTCAAAAACTAAATTGTATTTTATCCAAAATTAATTTTCATTGTCGTTGCGGAAAAGAGTGATTTTGTCAAATTTTATTAAAAACCATATTCCATGCGTAATCTTATCAAATACCAATTTATGCAGTTTTTAAAACTTATTCTCATGCAAATTGATATTGTAACACCCCTTAATCCTTATCCATCGCCGAACGGAGAATTACCAGACATTTTAGGACAAATTCGAACAATCATATAATAATATAACATACACATCATAATTTAATCATAAAGTCCCTTTATTGAGCCCTCGAGGCCCAAATCATGTGTTAGAAACAAATCGGGACGTAATTAGAAGTCTAGAAATTTTTTCATGGAATTTCAAAATTTTTCCTATGTATAGGCTCACACATCCGTGTGGCCTAGGGACATGCCTGTGCTTTAGGCCGTGTCCTAACCCTTGTAACTCTCTAGCTTACCTTACACTGAAACACCCCACACCCGGCCCACGAGCCTGGACCGGATCTGGTATATTCCTCGATGTAAACCAGTTCAAAATATCGTTTGTTACTTTGAAAAAGCTGTGTGTTTTGAAGATAGTTTGTTTGTGGATTGGGCTCGAGTTGAAAACAAGTTTACTTTATATTGAAAACTCATTTATTTCAGGTGTCAAAATTTTTAAAGTTCATTTTAAATTAAATTGGCTTATTCTTTAATTATCATAAATTTGTAACATAGTAAATAAAACAAAAATAAAATCATCACTATGGCCTTATTACATCAGACAAAACCCAAAATAAAATTTTTATAGTACTTAAATAAAATCAAATGTCCAAATCAAATAAAACTTCAAGCAAAGCATGGCCACCACAAGTTCTGCCGTCCCGGTCCATCACTGTTCATCACCTGAAACATGTTCCCACAACGGGGTGAGTCAACAGACTCAATGTGTAACCAACACTAAAATTTAATAGATTAGGCATTCCTTATCATATCACATGCATATCCATATACAGATAAAATAATGATGCAACCCGAACCCAAACCTAGATGCCATCCGCTACACATCCCCGTACCAACCTGGACACCGTGGGGACTACTAAGTCAACCCTCCATCCGCTACACACCATCGAAGGCAGTCGCTGCAGTCGACGTGCTCATCGCCCATATAAAATTCGTGGCATAGCCATCAGATAATTGTGTCATGAGACACCACATTCGGATAATGTAACCGAAGTTACCACATTCAGACAATGTGACCGAAGTCACCACATTCAGATAGTGAGACCGAGGTCACCACATTCACTTCCCCTTTTTCATATAACCCGAATGCCCCATATTATTCATATTATACATATCATACTTAAATTCACATTCATGTCACCTTCACATGTTAAATATAACATATTCCGCAATCCTAGTAGGAGTAGGAAACGTACCTGAGTACTATGTACCATAACACGGTACCTTAGCCATATTCACATTCTTATACACATGCACATATTAAATATTGCCATAAATCTTATTAAAAGTTAGTGTGGGATACACACCTGATTTGCTTAACGAATTCCTTGAAATCCCGAAGAACCGAACTATTGCTTTAGATCTCAATTCCTACATTCGGTAACCTTAATATGTTAGCATAAAGCCTATTCGGCTATAAAACCAAATCCTAGTAGGATTTGTACACTTAAAACCTACCTTGCTCACGATTGACCTCACGAATCGAGTCCCGTGATGCGAGCGTCACAAAGACACCACAAAATTCTTTCCCCGCCTCAGTCGAATGAATCGAAACCTGAGCTTCCGCAAGACCTTCTTAAGCTTCTCAAAGCTCTCCTGCTTATCCGTCCATACAAAGGATACTCCTTCCTTAGCGACTTTGTCAAAGGCGCGGCTATTGACGAAAACCCTTCTCTACAGAACCTTCAGTAATAGCTCACCAAACCTAAGAAACTTCGGATCTCAGCCACGGACCTAGGTGCTTTCCAATCCAACACTTTGCTTGATCTTCCTAGGATCCACCCTTATACCTTCTGCGGATACTACATGTCCTAAGAATGCCACCTCCTTAAGCCAGAATTCACACTTGATGAATTTGGCATAGAGCTTCTTCTCCTTTAATACTTGTAACACTATTAGTAGGTGCTCATCATGCTCCTCCTCCGACTTCGAATACACAAGAATGTCATCGATAAACACGACAACAAACTTATCCAAGTAGGGTTGAAAAACCCGGTTCATCATATCCATGAACGCGGCTGGAGCGTTCGTTAATCCAAACGGCATCACTACAAACTCAAAATGGCCGTATCTTATCCTAAAAGCGGTCTTATTGATATCGGCCTCCTTCATCTTCAACTGATGATATCCCGAACTTAAGTCTATCTTCGAGAATACTGTGGCCCCCTTCAGCTGATCGAACAAGTCGTCTATCCTTCGCAAGGGATACTTTTTCTTGATGGTCAGCTTATTCAACTGACGGTAATCTATGCACATCCGTATAGTTCCGTCCTTCTTCTTTACGAACAGGACCGGTGCTCCCCATGGAGACACACTAGGTCGAATGAACCTACGATCCAACAACTCTTGAATTTGAGCCTTGAGCTCAACCAACTCCTTTGGCGACACAAGAGTTGTTCCCGGTAGCAAGTCTATTCCAAATTCCACCTCCCTATCTGGGGGTATTCCTGGTAATTCCTTCGGAAATACATCTTCAAAGTCCCTTACCGTTCTAACTCCACTGACACCTTCTTCCTTTCCACCCAACGCACTTACAAAGGCTGAAAATGCCTTGCACCCTTTCCTAACCATTTTCTCAGCCTTTAATGCCGAAACTACGTTAGACAGGTAGTTTCTTCTTTCTCCGATCATTACTACTACTTCCTCCTCTGGGGTCCTTAGTTCCATTCATTTAGCCGCACAATCCAACACGGCCCGGTGCTCTACTAGCCAGTCCATTCCAAGTATGAGTTCAAACTCCCCAAAGGGTAGTTCCATTAAATCAGCCCGACAGTTCACTCCCTGAATCTCCAAAGGTACACTCCGAAAGATCTTATCCACCACTACAGTTTGGCCTAATGGGCTTACTACAGTCATCTGCCTATCAGAAAGTTCAGAGTCTAGACCTAGTGTTTCCACTATACTACATGCAACATAAGAATGGGTCGAGCCCACATCAATTAAAGCATAATAAGGCTTGCCATAAATAAAGAACGAACCGGTTATAACATCCGGCGTGTCTCCATCCTCCCTACGGCGAACCGCATAAACCAAACCCGGTTGCCTTGCCTCAGTATTAGCAGCACCTCTGCCCTGTGTTCCACGTCCTCTGCCAGCACTATTACCTCTGTTATTCGAACCACGACCTCGTTGAGGCTGCTGTCCGCCTCTACCAGCCTGGCTAACATTCTGAGCTGCTGATCGACTTTCATCTGGTTTCTTAGGATAATCTTTGAGCATATGGTCCTTGGACCCACATCTAAAACATCCTCCCGTCTTTTTCCAGCACTCCCCTAAGTGCTTCTTTCCATAATGCTCACAAGGACGATACTGCCATACTGTACCAGCTTGCTGACCTCGCGGCCCATCAACTCTAGGCCTCTTCTGCCCACTCCCCGACGATCCTGACAACCCATAACCCCTCTTGGGCCTATTCCTATCAGAACTCTGCTTTACCGAGTCCTTGATTCCCTCGGCTACCTTAGCCTTTTCCACTAACGCGAAAAATTCCCGTTCCTGATGTGAGGCTATCAACAACCTTAAATCATCCCTCAAACCGTCCTCAAATCGGACACACCGCTCATGCTCGGTTGCCACTACCCCTCGAGCATACCGGCTCAACATCAGAAATTCAGCTTCATACTCGGCTACGGACTTGTTCCCTTGAACCAGCCCCAGAAAAGCCTTCCTTTGTTCATCAGTATACCTGGTTCCAACGTATTTCTTCTGATACGCTTCCTTAACGTACTCACAGGTCAGATCCTCAGCTGTGGCACTATCCCGAACAGTTAACCACCATTGGTACGCTTCATCGCGTAACAGTGCCACCATTCCTTTCAACTTCTCCTCAGGGGTCAAGTCGAGCTCATCCATAATGCGCTCAGTTGCTTCCAACCAAGACTCACCAGACTTGGTGCTACCCGAATACTCCGAAACACTTCACTCCATTGGCACGAAGTCGCTCAGTACCGACTTCCGAGTTCCCGAATTTCCTCCCGCACTCACCACCAACTCAAACTCGCGGCCGACAAACTGTGATACAAAGATCATCTCCCGTTTGAGCTTGCTGCTCAACACCTACAGCTGGGGGTGATGGTGGCGGTGGTATCTCATTGTCAAACCCTTGACCCGATCTAACGGGTTCTGACACGGTCGTCCTACCTCTACCGCGTCCTCGACGACCACGTCCTCTAGAGCTCATTTCTAACGTTGTGATCTGATTAAGAAGTTTTATGAATTAGTGTTTGTTTCACTTGATTACCCGCGAAGAAGTTTTATGGAAAGAATTTTAGGAGTGGTTCTTTCGTATTCATACATGCACACAGTCTTTACATTCATACATACATCCATCAATCAATTATGAACTTTCGTTCATTCAGAGAAATGTTGTAGTTTTCATTGTTGTTGTTTTTCCACTACCCAGGGGTATTTTCGTAATTTGTCCTACAGGGGTATTTTCGTAATTTTTCAAAAGAAAAAGTCCCTTGGTGGTTTTGTCAAAAAGTGTTTTGGTAATTCTAAATTCCCGGGGTATTTTGGGAAAATTTTGAAATCTGGGGGTATTTCGAAAATTTTGAATCTCAGGGGTATTTTGGTAATAAACCAGGATGAATTTGTAAAGTTCAATAATTCCGGGGTATTTCCAAATTTGCAAAACTTTGAGGGTTCTTTTTGAGAATTTGTTTTCTAAAACGGTGATGTTGCAGAAATTTTAGAAATCAGGGTCATTTTGGTAATTTTTTAAGTTAGGGGCAATTTTGTAATTTTCCAAAAATCAAGGTATTTTGATATTTTGCAAATAAGGGTTTTTTTGAACATTTATAAAGTAATGAAATTTGGATTAGAACTGTGGGTAGTTTGGACATTTTATAAACCAAGGGTATTTTTGTAATTTCACCACTAGGGGTATTTTTGTAATTTTATAAATCAAGGAATTTTTCGGAAAAAATTTTGTATAAATAGTTCTCACAAATTAAAAAGGTAATTTTAAGAGTTTTGAAACTAGGGTTTTTTTTTTTATAAAAACACGGCTAGTTCCCTTTCGGGTTTTAGTTATCGTGTTTAGCCTATGACCGAGTCCTCTTGGTCAGGGTGAACCAAAGCTACACACCAGGTAGGGTTCGAATGGAGAGGAGGTGAGTCACACAGTTCGCTAAGTACCAAGCTCCCATCGAAACCATTCCTAGACATGCGCATGCAGAGGTTGCCACACCTACTGAGCCCTCTGAGTTAGGGTGAATCGAAGCTACGCACCAGGTAGGATTCCTGTGAAGAGGAGGTGAGTCACTAGGACTGCTTAAATACCAGGCTTTTCCGGATCCAATCCTAGACATGCGCACAGGGGTTACCACACCCTAACTCGATTGACTTAGCCATAGGTTTGTTTAGTTAGGCAATTAAGTCTTATGTATTTGTGTTTGAGTAGACTAGTCCTACGGTTCAAATACCTATCATACTATTCTACGTTCCATTCCTTTTCTACCCTTCTCTAATTCACATAATCACACAGATGGTTAGGGGTACTTACCTGGGGGACTGCGGGTCGGAGACTTAGGTGCCGTGCCAGAAAGCCTGCTTATTTTCAGAAATACTTCCATAAAACTCGTTTGGCTCGATTGGAAAATGTTTTGGGCTTTAGCCCACAGGCCGAGAGTTTAAAACTGGGCTCTGATACCAAACTGAAACACCCCACACCGGACCCACGAGCCTAGACCGGATCTGGTATGTTCCTCGATGTAAACCGGCTCAAAATATCGTTTGTTACTTTGAAAAAACTGTGTGTTTTGAAGATAGTTTGTTTGTGGATTAGGCTCGAGTTGAAAACAAGTTGAAGATAGTTTGTTTGTGGATTGGGCTCGAGTTGAAAACAAGTTTATATTGAAAACCCATTTATTTCAGATGTCAAAATTTTTAAAGTTTATTTTAAATTAAATTGGCTTATTCTTTAATTATCATAAATTTGTAACATAGTAAATAAAACAAAAATAAAATCATCACTATGGCCTTATTACATCAGATAAAACCCAAAATAAAATTTTTATAGTACTTAAATAAAATCAAATGTCCAAATCAAATAAAACTTCAAGCTGAGCATGGCCACCACAAGTTCTTGCCGTCCCGTCCCATCACTGTTCATCACCTGAAACATGTTCCCACAACGGGGTGAGTCAACAGACTCAATGTGTAACCAACACTAAAATTTAATAGATCAGGCATTCCTTATCATATCATATGCATATCCATATACAGATAAAATAATGATGCAACCCGAACCCAAACCTAGATGCCATTCGCTACACATCCCTGTACTAACCTGCACACCGTGGGGACTACTAAGTCAACCCTCCATCCGCTACACACCATCGAAGGCGATCATTTGCGATCGACGTGCTCATCGCCCATATAAAATTCGTGGCATAGCCACCGAATAATTGTGTCATGAGACACCACATTCGGATAATGTAACCGAAGTTACCACATTCAGACAATGTGACCGACGTCACCACATTCAGATAGTGAGACCGAGGTCACCACATTCACTTCCCCTTTTTCATATAACCCGAATGCCCCATATTATTCATATTATACATATCATACTTAAATTCACATTCATGCCACCTTTCACATGTTAAATATAACATATTCCGCAATCCTAGTAGGAGTAGGAAACGTACCTGAGTACTATATACCATAACACGATACCTTAGCCATATTCACATTCTTATACACATGCATATATTAAATATTGCCATAAATCTTATTAAAAGTTAGTGTGGGATACACACCTGATTTGCTTAACGAATTCCTTGAAATCCCGAAGAACCGACCTATTGCTTTAGATCTCAATTCCTACATTCGGTAACCTTAATATGTTAGCATAAAGCCTATTCGGCTATAAAACCAAATCCTAGTAGGATTTGTACACTTAAAACCTACCTTGCTGCCGATTGACCTACGAATCGAGTCCCGAAACTTTGTGATGCACACCCTTGTAATCGGCTAGTCACAAAAACTCCTAACTAGTTAGTTTCCGGCTTTTAAAACATATAAGAAATAGGTCTAGAATACCATACATGGCCTTAGCCGATTGTATTTAGGCACTTACCTTGCGATTTCCAAATCTCGGAATCCCTGTATACCTCTGTCGAAATCCCTATAGACTTATATATTAGATCTGATTTTCAATCACTTAAACATAAGAAATAGCCTTTGACCGATTACTCACCTTAGATCTTTGAAAGTCCCAACAGATCTCCTCTTGTAGTTGACAACCACTAAATCCGGGAAAAACCCTTCATAGATTCGGCCAAAGTACCTTAGTAGAATTAGTCCTAGATTTCGACAAGTCTTAAAATATAAAGAATGGAAACCAAGTTTTGGATCTTACCCTTACTCAATGAAATCGACAACACCTTTGTTTGAAGCCCCTTAAAGAAATCGGCTTTGATGACTAGATGATAATCTCATGGTTTTGGCTTTTGGGATTCAATGGAGAAATCGGCTAGGGCTCTCTTAGAGTATTTGATTTCCAAAAAAAATAAAGAAAAGAAAACTTGAGGGTTTCGGCATTGGTGGACTATAGATTCGGCTTAACAAATGAAAGAGAGGAGGAGGATGGTTGCTAAAGAGTTTCGGCAGAGGGACGAGGAGAAAGAGAATGAATGAATGATCTCTTTTTCTCTAGTAGCCGAAATTACTAGCTAGAGTCCCTTACTTGGCCACCACTCCCCCTTATTTTGATAGCTTTATCCTTGAATTATCACTTTATTTAAAAGAATTTAATCCAACAATTATCTCTTGAAAATAATGATAAATAAATCCCTTATTTATCCATCATTTATTTTAAAGAGAATAAAACTTCTAAAATAAAGCCTTGTGCCGTCTAACTCCCTTGCTCCTTGCAGCAAAATAAAACTCTTTTATTTTGTTTCCCCCGTAGCTCGAACCTTGGCCCATTACTCCTATAGGTGGCGCCATTTCCAGGAGCCCTAAGTGGCATCTCCAGGCCACTTTTCCAAGCCTGTTTGTGTGCCAAATTTCACATACAATTTCACTTAAGGCCACCTTGCCTCAGTTTCCTCTTTTAAACTTTAAAACTCGACATTTTCTAAGTCATTTCCTTCCATTTCCAAGTTTCCAAAAATTTTCGTTTCCCTCTTTAAACTTGACATTTCCTTACATTTCCAAGTTTCCAGAAATGTTCACTTTCCTCTTTTGAATCATTTCTAAATCATTTCCTTACATTTCCAGGTTTCCAAAAATGTTCACTTAAAACTTAACATTTCCATACATTTTCACTTTAAACTTAACATTTCCATACATTTCCAGGTTTCCAAAAAAATGTTCAAAATACTTTCATAACACATAAGACATGTCATTTCGTACAATTAAACCGAAAATGCATAGGCCCTTTTCAGGATGTTACATACACGACCAAACCACACGCCTGAGTGCCAGGTCGTGTGCTTCACACGACTTAGACACACGCCCGTGTCTCTGCTCGTGTGGTAATACCTGAGCATTCTGTTTTAAATTTTTAAGATGCAGGGGACACACGGCCTATCCACACGCCCATGTGTAAGCCGTGTGTCTCACACGGTTTAGTCACACGCCCGGTGCCAGGCCGTGTCGACTCAATAATGAGCCTTATACCTCAAGTTTACCAACCCTACAAATCTTGAACCTCAAGCAATGCAAAAACCAATCATTCAACCAATTCAAAACATATTCAAATATATTTAATATATGTCAATTTAATCATTCTAAGTACTTATCCAATATACTCTTATAGATATTTTCTATATAATGTCCAAAACAATTCAATTAAACATCATTTAAACCATTCCTAAATTTGTGCTAATTTCAATCAAAACACATCACTTAATTTCTTAAACATAGAGCATATGTTCATGTATATATATTCAACTCCTTTCATATTATAACAATATTTACAACCATTTCCCAAAATGAAAAATTCAACATTCTAGGTACATTCCATTTACCAAAAAGAAATGTACTTCACCACAATGAGTTTAGGATCGACCTTAGATGCTGATTTAACGTTTGGGCTTTAACCTAACCTGCATACGGAAACAAACCGTACGCTGAGTATAAAACTCAGTGGTATTTCTATAATCCAAATACTTTAAATAAATGATAAAACATAAACATTTTAATCATATAAAATCCTTAATCATTCAATTAATAAATCATAGATAAATCATTATCATATATTCAATTTTCATCAATAGCTATCTCAATAGCTTTTCTCAACTTGATTTCCACAATCCTTTATCAATATCAATAATCTTTCCATGAATCCATGATTCATGTTTTCCATTTGAACAATTCAATTCAATATCTATTTCAATTTCATGACCAAAATCATTCAATATCATTCATATTGCCAATTTATTTATTCACCCCTATTAACAAGACTCGGACTTTGGAGGATACACAGATCCAACCAAAACACACTAGTATGGCACTCAATGCCTCATTGGATATTTCGAAGTTGGATAATTCGAAGTAATAAGTTGACACCCAGTGTCTCATCAGCCATGCCGAAGTAAGTTGGTACCCAATACCTCATCGAATTTATCCGAAATAATAATATGACACCTAGTGTCTCATCGACTCGTAGTTGAAGTATCCCTGAACATTTCCAATCTTATGGCATGCCAACTATATCCGATTCAGCCCGATACAGTTAATAGGGATTTCAATTTCAATCAAAGTCCACACCAGTCACAAATTCTCATAATTTCAATTCAACAATTTTCATATGCTCATAAATTCAATTCCATTCAGTTCAATATCACAATATCAATTACTTACCTCAATCTACTTACCACACATTAAGTAATAAATTCAACAAATAATTATTAAATTCGTATTATAGAAATACAAACTATAATTCTCGAGTTACTCCTCGTTAATCTTGTCTTTTCCTTTCTTAGCCGAGGTCTCCAGCTCAACGTTAGCTACGAGATTAAAACAATTAAGAATCATCAATACAACACAATTTAACATTTAATATTTCAATTTATACACAACTTTTGCCTAAATTCCAATTTAATCCCTAACCAAAACTAACTTTATTTTCTTCACAATTTATTCTTTATTTTCATTCAATTAACACTTAAAACTAAATTTAACTCTCTAATTTCACCATAAATCTCTAATTTTGAAATTCTCTCAATTTAGTTCTTATTACTTTAAACTTATGATTTATTTTACAATTAAATCCCTTTTCACTTCTAACTTGAAATTTTATCAATTTAACCCCTAATACTTCAAAATTCAACATGAACAATTCCTAAAAATTCACTAACTTTCAAAATTTCATCTTAAATCAAGTAGTATTTTGTTCTAGGATTCCAAAAATATAAAAATTTCAAGAAAATAGACTAAATTGACTTACCAAATTAAGCTTGAACCTTAAAAACCCTAATTTCCCTTCTTTCTTTTCTCCTTTCTTTTTCTCCCTTGTTTCGTTTGCTTCTCTGTTCCTTTTCTATTTTTATTCTTTATTTGTTTTGTTTTATTATTATTTACTTTATTATTATAATATAATATAATATATATTACTTAAATATTAAGTATTACTTAATTATTATTATATACATATGTATAATATTTTTACATGTATATGTACATAAATACTACATTTATTATTTATACCATACACTTGTCTCTTATGATTTATTTACTAATTTAATCCTTTAACTTTTCTTTAATTTATAATTAAACTTTTATACTTTATTCAATTTAATCCTTGTACCTATTTAACCTTAATTCAAGCTAATTCACCTAACCAAAACCTAATTAACCACACAACTAACTTCGTAAATATTTATTAAAAATATTTATGAATCTGTTTTACGAAAACGGAGACCCAAAAATGCACTTTTTCGATACTCAAAATTTTGGGTCGTTACAGAAATGATAATCCCAAAATATTGACTCATGCCATAATTCGAATTAAAATTAATACAATCTTCCAATTGGGGAGATGGCTAGTCTTGACTATCGGAGTAGTTGACTCAACTGGTAGAGACATAGATGTATTCATTGGTAGAATGCTACATTGGACTAGACCCACGATGAATTAAATTTGAATCCGTTTGTGAATTAATTCACTTATGATGTTCATGGTGTGATTTCCCTAAATCCTCAGTTAGCCACTAACCATGCAAATGCAACTCATGTTCTTTGATATAAGTGGAGGCTTATGCTCTAAAGATGATCAAGCCCATAGCTGATATGTTGGGTACATGACTTGTGTATGGCATGGCTTTACTAGCAAGAGTGGAATTCATAGCTCAATTGAAGAGTTAATGATATCCTCTCATTGTGATTGTGTGGATTGATAAATATAGAACATGGCCACGGGTTGCTTGTTCTCGAACGAGTAATTTATCACAGTTATTTGTTGACAGTCATCATATTAATCATTTAGAAGACACAATGGTGATAATGAGATAAAATAGAATTGTATTGAATGAAAAGATTTAACTCAAAGGAATCAAGGATATCATATGAGGGTAACACACATGATGAGGTCATTGGACAAAGCAGTTGGATGAATTGCTTTCGTAAAGAGTTTACAATAAAGTGTTTTCAATCATGGTACTTCTTGTGGAATAATTCCATGATTAAGTAATTGCGAATTATCGGAACGATGCTTCTGGACATAATTGCAATTACTAGAGCCTAATTATATATGTTCGATTGGTCCCTTCGCTAGCTCAACAAAAGCTCGACCGGACTGCATTTGAATTAGAACAAAAATTCTACCACTTTGAAAATAATTTAACTGAGTCAATTTATTTGATGTGGAATTAAATTAGTTGGTCATGAAAATTGTTCAACTAGAGAATTTGATTAAATAATTTTCTTGAGAAATTCATTTTGAAAATCTAAGTGATTTTTGGGAAAATTATTTTTGATCAAAGTAAAGTTAAATTAATCAAAATTAATATGATATTTTTGGAAATTAATTTTCAAGTCAGACAATTGGCGTATTAGGTATTGAACTTGAACTGATTGAATCGGAAGCTGGGAGCCCAAAAACGAGACCAATACCCAAAAACTGGTTGGATTGGGCCTGGTATGTGAACCGGGTCTATGGTCCAACCGGTGGCTAGACCAGACAGGTTGGGTCGTCACTGACCCGAGTCGAACCGACAGAAAACGAACTGGCTCGGGGTGCCGAAAAGGTGTCGCACCTATATCACTGGACATGGCGATGCCAGTGGCACCGAAACTAAATCTTTGTGAGATCGTCAATATTGTACCAAAGGTATTTTTAGAGTATACCGAATTAGTATAGCTATCCTTCTTCTGAACAGCAACACAATTTCAAACAGTATATTGGCGTGAAGTGCTAGATAATTTCTTTATTCTTCTTGCTTGTCGATGTATAACCAGGTATCATGCAATACAAAATTCCTCAAATTCCTGTAGGTATTGGCTTGGGCCTAGAAACGGAAAATCAGGTAACCCGTGAATCCAACGAGTTGGTTTATAATAATTCATGAAGGAAATTATCATATTTCCGCAAGTCAATTAGATGCGAAATCTAAAAATTTACTTTTTTTCGTAGTTGTACAAGAGGTTTTGTTTTTTGTTGGAAGCCCTCTTTTTTTTCTTTTTATTTTAAGGAATTGCTTAGTCGTCTAGTAACAAGTAAGAGTAGTCGATGTGTATTAGATATAGATAAAAAAAAGCAAGGAATAAAAAAAATTCTTCTAAATTTGTGAGGCAGCCTTTCTTGTATTCTTGTATTAGATCCAAAGGTTTTTTTTCTTGACCTACCTACAAAGATGATGAATCAATTTCTTTTTCTTTTCTGCTCTTTTCCTGCCGCTCCATTTTTGTGAATACCGTTTATAATGATTGATGAAGCAAAAAATTTCAATTGCACTTATTATTCCAATTGGTATTTTTGCTTATCCTCCTCTCGTTTAAAAATTGAAACTTAGGTAAGTGCTTTATAAACATATGTATAAAAAGAACATATTTCATTTAGCCCCGTTCATCTTCGGTGTAAGAGCGCTCGATCAGTGAGCTATTACGCACTCTTTCAAGGGTAGCTGCTTCTAGGCAAACCTCCGGTTGTCTCTCGCACCCTACCTCCTTTATCACCGAGCGGTCATTTAGGGGCCTTAGCCGGTGATCCGAGCCGCTTCCTCTCGACGATGAAGCTTATCCCCTATCGTCTCACCGGTCGACCTCGACCCTGTTATTTTGAGGTCATATCTAGTATTCGAGTTTGCCTCGATTTGTACCGCGCTCTCGCGCCCACACCCAAACAGTGCTTTACCCCAAGATGTCCAATCAATCGCTGCTGCCTCTCAACGCATTTCGGGGAGAACCAAATAGCTCGGGTTCGAGTGGCATTTCACCCTAACCACAACTCATCCGCTGATTCTTCAACATCGATCGATTCGCACTCTACTTAGTTTCACCCAAGTTTCATCCTGGTATGGATAGATTACCCGTGTTCGGGTCCATAAGCAAAGGTGACAATTCCCTTTGAAGACTCGCTTTAGCTACACTCGGTGGGTTCCCTTAACCAAGCCACGCCTATCGATCGCCGCTCATTCTTCAACAGACACGCGGTCGAGCCCTAGGCTCCTCCCGCCGCTTGGGATCTTACGGTTTCATGTTTTATTTCACTCCCGGCGAGTTCTTTTTTCCCTTCCCTCACTGTACTACTTGCCTGTTGGTCACCCAGAGTATTTAGCCTTGCAAGGTGGTCCTTGCTTTGATTCACACAGATTCCACGTGCCCCATGCTACTCGGGTCGAGCGTAAGCTAGCGATGCTTTCAACTCTTTGGACTATCGCCATCTAGGGTTCGGCACTTCACCGCTTCGCCTAGCAGCACGACGCTTTTATTGCTCTCCCACAACGCTATATTTTCACACGGTTTAGGCTTGCTCCCATTTCGCTCGCCGCTACTACGGAATCTGTTTTTGCTTTCTTTTCCTCCGCTACTAAGATGTTTCATTCGCGAGTTGTCTCTTGTCCGCCCATGGATTTAACAAAGATGTTTCGAAAGGTTGACCTATTCGGGAATCTCTGGATCTACGCTTATTTTCAACTCCTCAAACATTTTGTCGCCACTACGCCTCTTCCTCGTCTCTCTCGGTGCCTAGGTATCCACCGTAAGCCTTTCCTCGCTTGAACCTTGCCATTAACTTTACTTTAATTTAAGGCTATGCCATCCTAAGGTGTTGCTAAATGAAATGGAATGGTCTTATCAACGTCCATGAATGATAAATCATAGATCGAACTAATCGCCAAATCGAAAAATTGGGTACTATCATATAGCTTTGTTTCGGCTAAGTTCACGAGTTGGAGTTAAGCGGACTCGAACCACCGACATCCGCCACAGGGTAAACCACCGCCTCTCGGGCCCCGACCGATTCTACCATAGAGGCCAACGATAGACAATAACTCCTCCCGAACATAGCTTACAACTTTCATCGCATCTTTGTGCTTCTCTAAAGAGCAACTCTTCTCAAAATCTCAAAGGTGCTGAGTTGGAATCCCATTCTAACTAAGGATTCTTGTGGTTTCGGAGGATCTCGCTCACAGAAAACCAGAACAGCGGAGAACTTTCCCCCTCCGACTCTTTGGTCTTAAGAATTTTGGTTTTAAGAATGAGTGATTGCCCTTCTCCGACCTTTCTTGCCTAACCTCGAGGTGAGCGACTAATGCATTCCACTTATTGAACAGGTTCTCTACGGTCGATCCGCGACCCCCGGATACCGAAGGTGTCCTTGGGGTGATCTCATAGTTCCTACGGGGTGGAAATTATGGGGTTGGTCCATGGATTTTTCTTCCTTTTGCCGCATTTCGCTCAAAGGGTTGAAGGAGATAGTGCATCAAGGCTCGTTCGCAGGGCCAACTTGATCCTCTTCCCCAGCGATCCCGGATGGGGGGAACCTAGGGAGCCACCGACTCCAACTACTCGCCCATGTATGATCCATACTAGATCGACCAACCGCCCATCCTACCTCTTCTTCTACGTTCTTGACAGCCCATCTTTGTCTCAAGAGAGTCTTTCGGTGGCATGTTTCGATCCTCTTCCCCATTACTTAAAAAGTGAGCCACCTGTCTGGTACACAAGATACTATCATTATCACTGGACAATTAGACACCCAACCCAGAATCATAACGACCCAATTGCAAGAGCGGAGCTCTACCAACTGAGCTATATCTCCCGAGCCAAGTGGAGCATGCATGAAGGAGTCAGATGCCTCTTCTATTCTTTTCCTTGGAGCAGCTGGGCCATCCTGGACTTGAACCAGAGACCTCGCCCGTGAAGTAAATCATCACACCTACAGTCCAACCAATTGGGAGAGAATCAATAGATTCCTTTTCGGGAGCGATTCATCCTTCCCGAACGCAGCATACAACCCTCTGTTGTACTGCGCTCTCCAAGTGTGCTTATTCCCCCCTTCTTCCTTACCATGGCAAGTATTTGTGAAATAAGAAATAACTCCGATGGGAAGAAAACAAAGAGGGTGTTAAGAGACCCTTTTGGCCCAACCCTAAACACTCTAAGATCCTTTTTCAAACCTGCTCCTATTTCAAGTCAAGAGATAGATAAATAGACACATCCCATTTCACTGATCGGGGGCATTCGTAGTGACTGAGGGGGTCGAAGACCAAGAAGTGAATTATTTATCAGCCAAGCATTCTTCTTACGGTTAGATCCAATCTCCTGGTCCCCGCGGAAAGGAAAAAGAATTTCACGTTCTTCCTTTCGGGAAAGGAGGATTAGGAAAATCCTATTGATTGCAGCTTTCTCCGGACCTCTGGGAAAAGCATGTAAATAAAAGGCTCGAATGGTACGATCCTCCGTCACCCCAGAATGAAAGGGGCGATCTCGTAGTTCTTGGTCTGTGAAGATACATTGTTAGGTGCTCCATTTTATTTTCCCATTGAGGCCGAACCTAAACTTGTGCTCGAGAGATAGCTGTCCATATACTGATAAGGGATGTATAGATTATCAAGAAGAGAGGAGCCGTGGTGGTCCCCCCTGGACCGCCTAGATCCCACGAGTGAATAGAAAGTTGGATCTCTGCAACGGTGGTGTTCCGATGGCTGAAGATGGTGGTTGAGCAGTGAAAGAATTACACTCCTACTGGGAGTCTACCAGAAAATTTAATTTTAGATTAACTATTCCAAAAATAATCTTATTTTAATATTCAATATTCAATATTCAATATTTAATTTAATTTAATGCTTATCTTAATAGTATTTTATTAATTTACTATTAAAGTGATTATCTTAATATTTAATTTAATTTAATGTTTATCTTGTAGATAAACATTCTATTATTTTAATAAGATTTAATATTAAATTTAATCTAATATTTAACTTGATAAATATTATATTAATTTAATAGTAATGTGATTAAATTTAATCATAGTTGAACTCTTTAAACTCTTTAAGCTCTCCTTATATAAGAGAGCCTTGGGTCATTATTGTGACACCTCAAACCCAACCGGAATGAACCGACCCAAATTCGAAGCGACACATTAGCTGCCGAAATGACTTTCCAGCACGAAACCATCCCAACCTTATAACACCTCAATTCTAACTAATCATGGTCTAATGTTATTGCGAAAAGTGATTTGTGAACCATCTTAAAACTATTTTTAAGGATTTAACCCTAAGGGTATTTTAGTCATTTTACCACTTAAAACTAAACGATCTCGATTTTATTTCTAAATGATTACCAACTTCCTTTTAATCAATTTTGGGAAACCCCTAAAATTCATTTTAATTAACCATTTCTCCTTAATCCATTTACTAATCCATAATCCATACAACATTGAACCATAAAATCAATCATGAAAAAAAACAAGTATAACATCTCAAAATTAAAATCCAAATAAAAGTATCAAATGTCCATTACAAGTATATCAAATTATTCCAATTGAGTGTCACAATGCCCTCTAATGTTTCTAAAAAAAAGTCCTTAGTGTATACTACCAAATAGCCTTAAACTTGGACCAGCCTTGCCCTTGGTCCTCAACTCCCCAAAACTAGAAAAAAAAAAAAAAACTCTGCACAAAGCTGTGAGGGTGTGAGCTGAAAAAGCTCAGTGAGTGGCCATAAATTCAATAAGTAAACTACACCAAAGACTTACATAAACTAAGGCAAATCAGGTATCAAATTTCGAGTATATGAATCATAGTTTCAATTATATTTTCATGATCAATTATAACATTCAATTGACTGGAATTTCCAGCAATAATGCAACATCATAACATCATAATTCCATATGTTATTCCACGAGTAAAAATCACATTTATTATAACGTATGGAAACATAATTTAATTAACAAACAAACACTTATATTGGCAAATGACATCCGTTGCAAAATATAAACATGTGATCATGCATTGGATAAACGGATCTCTAGTCCCCACTCCGATTGAGTGGGGCATAGCCACACACTCCCTTATACCACATTGAAATCACCAATAATTGAGTAGAGAAAAACTCTCAACACTTCCTTATCCACTCCAACAAAAACAATACTCCTATAGCCATATGCTCACAAATAACACATATAATGGTGAGTACTCACTAATTCTATGGCATGCCATCTATATCCAATGGATCCACCATGCAATGTTGCCAATATAACCAATCATACAGGGCATAAAAGTTGATATTTAAGCACTCAATTCATGATTTAAAAATTCAATTTAAATCTTGTCAGTTAGCAATTTTAGACCAATTTTAGACCAATAACACATAGATAAGCACAATAAGTGTCTTTAACCATGGATCTAAAACCAATCATTTAACCATCAGCAAGTGCTCTAATATACTGTAATTCATGCACCAATTATTATTCAATACAATCGAAATCAATCACACCAAACACACAATTCACAATTTCCTTAAATCATTTACAAATATGCTTATATAAAATTAAAATCAATTTTAATAATCTAAACCATTTGAGATACAATTCAATCATTAGAAACACAATTCAAAACCTCAATTTAGTATGTAAATAGGCATGTTTACCAATTGCCTTTAAAAACCACTCACCTTCACACTTTGCTTCTCAAGCCAAAGTGTATGAAGTAGCTGTGTTTGGACCTCGGTTATGATTAACAATGCCCTTTCCTTGTTGTGGAGCTTAAACAGAGATAAAATAAGTGTTACAAGCTAAACAACAAGAAAATAAAAAAAAAATCATGAACTACACAGATCTAAAATGCCTCTCCGATCTACCTTACTGAAAACTCACGATATAGCCGAAACACAAATTTTAGCCCCTAAATGACCTTCTCTGCACCAAAAATCATTTCTAACCATCATTTCTAATATATCAACACAAAACCTAATCATCAATTTCATCAAACAAACCATTTCATAATTTTCCAGAAAATCAACTCATGTTCTTACTTAAAAATGGATTTGTCAAAATTGATCAATCAAACGAGTTTAATCTTTTGTTTTCTAATCAAAAACCTCTTAATAAACATGATTTGAGCTTAAATGTCCATTTAAACTTGGATTCGAACTCAAAACCATGAATTCATCATTGATGAATTTCATGTTCAAGAGAGAAGAGATCAAGATTTGAAAAACCATTTTAATAGAAAAAAATGATTAAAAACAACTTTAAAATGAATTTAGATTGAGAAATTACCTTCAATTGATCTAGAATCATCAATATTGAAGATTGGATCAAGATCTTTAAAGAACTAGGATGATTTTTTTCCTAACTTTGAAAATCTTTTTTGGCGAATTTTGAGAGAATTTGGAGAAAATAAAAGATGAGATCTAATCTTTGACTTGTCAACTTCGAAAATGAAAAAGAAAAAACAGAGAAAATACTTAGAAATCAAGTGAAAATTGTGTGTGAAGTGATGAGGTTGCAGTGTTTTTGAGTTAATGAACCCCCATCTGATTTTCAAAAATTTGGAAAATTGCCATCAAACCACTCCCACAATTCCCTTATTTTACAAAGTAATCATTTCCCTCCAAAATTCTGAAAATATGGGTAATTCTCCATAAAACCACTAAAACATTTCCCTTGTTTTACAAAATGGTCATATGTAATTAATATTTTAAATTATCTCAATTAAATCCTCATTTTAATTTATTTTTCAATTCTAATTTGACCCAAAATAGTTATTTTACCCAAAAATCATTTAAAACTATAAAATCAATTTTTCTAAAAATTTTTTATTTTCTAGAAAATTATTTCCCTATTTTTTAAATGAAATCAAGCTAACTAAACTAAGAGAAAAAAATACTAATAACCTCGATTAACGCCTAATTTTTCACTTGGAACCCGGTAAACTTACCCGAAACTACTAGACCTATTTTTAGGGTCTTACACTTATTTTATACACTTAAATTCAAGAGAAAGCTGTAACAAGAAAATTCTCTGAAGAGACTATTTCAGAAAATTTCTAGAGATATTTTTTTGATTTACAACTTGACCCAAAAGTTTAGAGAAATTGCGAATTTACTCCACTGGTAATTTTTGTGAAAAATTTTCTGATTCGAAGCCAGCTCACACTCGGCAAATGTGAGCTTTAGGATAATAGAGAAGACTACTTGGTTGAAGCGCTCATCCTAGACGAATCAAGCGCCCTTAGTTGGGATGTTATTTCAGTGTTCACCAAGGTTGCAACCCCATTCTCAAGAATTGGGCTACAAACCTCCTAGATTGCAACAAATTCATCCTAGTGAAAAGTAGGTTCACTAGCAACTTCAGCTTTCCCACACGATGGTCAATTCCTAAGGAGTCTACTTGCCTCAAGTCCCAACCTTTAGACATAGAGATCACTGTGACATAAGTCAAAAGGTTGAATGCCGGGCACACTCTAAAATTAAAGAGGCTCATCACAATTAGAAATATCTTTCACTACTGTTTCGAGGGAAAAAGCCCAAATGGTTTGTGGGCAACATATCTCTATACTGAAGAGGCATGGCCATTTGGGGCTAATAATGAGTTAGCCTAGGCACTTGTTTGGAGAAGAATGGAGCCCCTAAATTTCTTCTACACTATCTACAATATTCCTTCCTGTCATTGGTTTTCCTCAACTTCAGGATTTAGGGGTGAGTTATCAAGTAGAAATTTAGTTGAGAATGTTATTGACTCCGTTGTTACTACTGCATGTCCTACTCATCCTTCAATCCCATCATATTCTTCTCATCTTAGAATCATAAACATTGAGGCACTAATATAGAGTGCACAATAGGCTATAAAAGCTACTAAATCTAGAGTACGAGCTGGTAGTAGTAGCCGGAAGAGGCTGAGACTTGAAATAGGGTTCTTTAATGCCGTTGAGAGTAGTGATAATAGGTTAACCTGCCACAGGCCTAGTAAGGAGCCAATCCTTCTAGAAAGTGAGTTCCCTAATCTTTCTCCAGTCATCCTTAAGCTTTCTGCTAACTCTGCCAATGTAGCAGACCTCCCTACACCTACTTCGTTGCCACTTCCCATGGGTTCAAATTTGAACACTCTTTTCCAACCTCCCCATACTCCCTCGATTGACGCCCTCTATTTTATTCCCCCTTTAGGCAACATAAAGACCTTTTCTCTTGGTGCAAGCACGTAGGCCTGGTATAATACCTATTGTCACCTTTCGCTGTCCAACAAAGACAAAATAGGAAGCTGTCCTAAAAGCTAAAGGAGTTTAGCTACCCTTTCTTCCCCTCCATGGGTGTTCACAAGCCCACTCTAACTGAGCTCGTTGGTTCCTTTTCCATGTTGGCAGTAGAGCGTGGTCTTGCAAGCTGGGCCCTTCAAAAGGCTTGTACTGAAACTGAAGCTAACCAGACAAAATTTGATAGGGCCCTTCATTCTAGCGAGCAATCTCATAACCAACTCTGCTTATCTTATAAATCCTCTGTCTGCCAAACTAGTGAGCTCTCAAAATTTATCTCCACCTAAGAGAGCAAGTACCAATCCTTGAAGACTCGGGTAAAGGAGTTGGAGGAGAAGGTTCGTCAACTAGAGACCCTCGAGGTGCAGCACCTCGCAGAGAAGGACCAGATTCAAAGAGAGAAAAATAAGCTCTGGAGAAATACAAGGTGGGTGCACAGAAGAGCATTCAGGAATATCTATCTAATTTAAGGGTTAACCTGATTTTTCATGCACAAGTCACCGTGGGTCCCCTTAAGTTGAGCCAAGTGAACTTTAACTGCATGAAGGCTCATCAATGCCAGCCTTAGGTTCAATGCTTTTAATATTCTAGGGCCCGAGAGAGAAGAGTGTCAGAGGAAGTGGATGGGTTTCAGGGAACTCTTTTATGCTCAGGATTCAAGAGTGTCGAACCTTAAGTCTTAGAAGAGGCTGACCCGGATAGTGAGAATCTTAGAGATGTCACCACTCCTCCCACTTAAGGGGAAAACTAGAACTTCAGTTGCACTTTGTCCTAACCCACTTTATCCTTAATGGAAATTTCATTTACTTTCTTTACCTATCTTTCACATTTCCATTTATTTATTTATCATTCTTTCATTTTCAAACTGTACATTGTTGGGCCTGCTTCAGTCCAACAATTTGCACCCAACTTCATAACAAACAAACATTATAACATCTTAAGGGACAAAGTCATATCTAACCGTAACATGCATATAAGGGCTCTTCATTAACTAACTATGTCTAGAGGATCAACTAAACCTACGTTCTGATACCACTAAATCTGTAACACTCTTGACCCAACTCGATCACTGAGTCCGGGTTCCAAATATTTCAATCAAATCGAATTAGTTAATTGTACTTCTAACCTTCAATCTTACTTAATTTATTAAAATTTTGCTCTTTTATGACTTTATTTTTAAATACTTAATTATCAAACACATTCTATAAATAAACCATAAATAAGACTTCTCACTAAGTAGAACAAAGTTCTTACAATCATTTCGTTTTACTAAATATATAAATCAAATAAATCCCGAACAAGATTTCTATTTAACTACATTTATTCTAAGCTTGAGGCGTAACCTCGAAGGGTGCATCTCTATATGTATGATACTGTAATTTTGACTTTCGCTAAGGTTCCGCGAGGTCTGGCTTGGTCCCTTACCATAAATCCTATTTCAACATGATCCTGTAATCAAGGCAAAATCCATTAATAAGTTCGGATGAACTTAATGAGTGATGTGTCTCTAACCAACTATATCACAATAAAGGCAAGCGCACCTATCGTTTAATAGTATAGTTATGGTAAGACCGGAAATATCGTATCTACAAGGACCAAGAGTACTAGTAATTACTATCTTCTTATTATCTAGCCTAAGAGTTGGAGTGATTTCTTTTTAAAGTAAAACTAATTAAGAGCACGACAGAGAATGAATTGGAAAAATACTTTTTAGACAACTTTATGAGAGAGACAATACCCAAGGAAGAATTTACCTAGTGTAACATCCCGAAATTGGGCCTAGTAGGATTAGGCCCATTGGGCTTTGAGCATAGAAGCATTTTAAAATTTTGAGAATAAGAGAATGACATTATTTCAAGTTGGACTTTCTAAGAAGGTAATTTTGGAAAGTTACGGGGTTTCTATGAAGTCTCGGGTTCAAGTTAGGCTATAAGAAAATTTTATGTTTAAGTCTATTAAGGAGAGATGGTAAGTAGCTTCAAGGCTTATAGAAATAAATGAGTAAATAGCTAGCAGAAATGAGCTATTGGTAAAGAGGTTATGGCGCCACATGAAGTATCTTGAGGGAAGAGGTTCAAATCCCATTGTATGCAAATTTTGACTATTATTTTTGCACTCTTTCCTTAAGTGTCGGCCAAGCTTATAAATAAGGCAAGTTGGACTTTTTAATTTTGGCAAGGTGGCTAAGGAAATAAGGAAAGGGTGAAGGTAAGGTAAGGAATCAAAAAAAAAAGGGGGCAAGTAAGGGGAACATGTGGCTTATTTCATGGAGATTGTTTTGGAAAGTTTGGGTGGCCAAACTTTTAACCATTAGGGGCATGAATGTGGATGGTTTTGGGGCTAAAGGGTGATAGCCGAATTTTGCTTGGTGCTTTGGTGAGACTAAAGTGTTTGTTTTGGTCAAAAATACCATTAGCATCAATTGTGTCATTTTCTCAAAATTTCTACTCTTTGTGAGTTTTGGTTTTTCTTCTATTCTCTCCTCTTTGCCGAATCCTCCTAGCACAATTGTGCATTTTCCTCCTCTTTTTTTTGGTCAAAACCTTCACCCTTGTTCATCTTTCTTGGATAGCCAAATAACCTATCATCCATCCAACCTCCCATCATTTCTTTTAACCATTCCTCTAATCTTTTCTCTTCTCTAAACCAACACCACCATTAAATCACATATTCTTGTTTGATTATTCCCCATAGCCGAATATCAACATATATTTTCCTCTATGACTGAATCTTCATCTCTTCTTTATCTTTTCTTCTCATCCATATTAGCACTCATTTCTTGATTTAATCGGTAGGTGGTTCTTTTCAAATATTTTATTTTCTTCCTCTTAATGCCAAAATTATGTCTTGGTTTGGGATAGTCATTTTGACCGAGACCATCATTTTATTCTACTCTCTCAAACAAGATCACTCTCCCTTTTGTAGTATTCTTGTAGGAGGCTGAACATCATTCTAGCCTTAAGTTGAACGAAGAAATCGGATCCAATATTAATAAGGTAAGGAGTTCTCATGGATTATTGATATTATTCAATATTCGATTGGTTGCTAACGAAGTAATAATTTGAAATAATCGACTATATGTTTTAGGGACAAATCACTCGATATGTTCTACCTTCGGACATAGTGGTAAGTGATTCAAGTGTAAGTGATACGAAATCTTTTGGAAATCCGAGGCTAACTTTTGGTTGGTATTGTTCTAGGGTCAACGACGAGTGGTTCTTTAGGAAATCAAATCAGGTGTGTAATCCCGTACCTTCCGAATACATGTTTGAAATGGTGTGTAATCTCACACTTCTCTGAAAGTTTGTATGAAATATTCTATGAATCGGATGAAATACCAAAGAAAACCGAAAATTGGCATCCGTGAGCACTCGAGCGTGCATATGTTCGTAGTGGTAATCGTATTTTGTAATAAAATAGTTTCAATTAGAAGCAGTGATGTGTTTTTGAAAAATCACGAAAAATAAGAGAAAAGGAATTAGAAAGTGAATAAGATATCAAATTAAAGCTTACTGTGTCTCTTTTAATATGGAAGAAACAGAGAAGGAAAAGGAATTTTATATTCTGAGATATGTTAATTTTAGTGAGACTGGTTCTGAATAACTTCATGGTTCCCTGATCTATCTTGGTGAAATTAGATAAAATTGTACGAAGTGGATTATGGGTTAAAAATTATATGTATAGATTCCTTAGTGAGACTATTTTCAATGGAAACAATTGGGAGCAGTATATGAAAACCGTACAATGAGATACTTGAAATTAAAGTAAGAGAGGTCAAAATCATTGGACAGTGAAACAAGGGAAACTTTATGGAATAAACTGTACTAATTGGTTAAGTCAAAAATTCTAGAAAATTTGTATTAAGAAGATATATGAGTCTAGTTTCAAGGAAAATTTATAGATTTAGATTTTGAGAATCCTAACTCAAGTTATAGTCAATTTAGTCAGTATGACGCAGATAGACAGTTTAAATTTTTTAAGCCCAAATTAGTAGTTAAGTCTGGATTGCGAAATTACCGAATTACGAAAATGCCCTTACGGGCCGAATTATGGAAATGCCCATAATGGGCCGATTTGCAAAAGTGTTAATGGGTCGATTTGATATATTGCCTTAATGGGTCTATTTGATAAATTGTTACAATGGGCCGAATTGAGATATTGCTTAATGGGCCGATTTGATATATTGCTTAATGGGCCAATTTGATATTTTTTTAAATGGGTCAATCTGATATTATGGCTAGATAGGCCAATTTGATATTTTGCTAAATGGGCCAATCTGATATTATGGCTAGATGGGCCAATTTGATAAATTGTTATAATGGGTCGTACGTTTGTAATGAATATTCGAATAAATTACTATTGTTATATTGTAAAAATCATGAATTGCTATGCATTATATACATGATTTTACATGGGATGGGATAATATCAAAGAGAAGCTCTGGTGGCTTTGCCACATATTTTGGTGGCTCTGCCACAAATCTGTATAGTGGAAATGCCACATACATTCTGTTATTCTAGTGGCTTGTCCACAATTATATTTGATATAAATGGCTTAATGCCTGTGATTGGTGTGTTGGCGGGGTTGGTTGACTTGATCCCCACAGATGTGTTGGTTGGTACGGGTGGTGTGTAGCGGATGGAATACTAGGCTTGGTTTGGGAATTGCATTCATATGCATATTATATTTGATACATTTTTATTATTGTAATGGGCTTAGGCCCAAAATATTGCTAAATGGGTTTCGGCCTAATGGATAACGGTAAGGGGATTACACTGAGTTCTTGTAACTCACCCCTTTTCTCTGACCCCTTTCAGGTAATGCTTAGTGACGTAGACTTGGGCCATGTATGATTCAGTGGAGGCCATCCTTCGGAAATGGTTTATTTAGACTTTAGACTTCTTTTTCGTTTATTTTATTACTTTACTATTTTGGGTTAAATGTTGTAATAAGGCCTCTGGACTATTCTTATTTTTGCTTTATGGTTGAGATGTTTTTATTATTTTTCTTAAATGATTTAAAAAGGGAATTTTCTAAAAACTTAAATAATGGTTTCCAAAATCGATTAACAAATGGATTTCGAAAACAAACTTTTACAAATATTTTTAACACGGATATTTTCTCTCGAGCTATTAACGATATTTTCAAAGGTCACGGTTTTGTAAGATCATTAGTTCAAATTTATTGATTTATCCATCAAATCTTCAAGGTTAGTAGTATTTTATCAAATCAAACTTGTTTTCTTGATTTTAACAAAGCAATATTTTAGTACGAATAAAAAGGGTTTAACATGTTTTGCTCATGTGACATACCAAATTCGCTCGTAACGCATGGGCTGAGTTTGGGGTGTTACACCTAGACTTCACTTATTACTTTTAATTCATACGATTTATTCACTTGACTTAATCCATAGAAATCCCTGATTTATGTTAATATCTCTTTCAAGACTAAAAACAACTGACTCTATGTTGATTAATTGAAATCTCTTTCTAATTAAAACCCCCTATTGTCGCATTAACTCGATCTATGGATTCACTTATTAGATTTAACTCTAATCCGGCAGATTTATGTCACCCTATTTCTAGGGTTGCAGTCAACTCTGCTTAATTATGTTGATCTACACTTAAACATGGACTTTTGCTCCTCTAAATAAGCACATTCGACTTGAATCTATAACTTGAATTATCAAAACAAGAATAAGAACTCACAATTAAGAATAAGAACAAGTATTTATCTTATAAATCAAATCATAATAAGATCTGTCTTAGGTTTCATCCCCTTAGGTATTTAAGGGATTTAGTTCATATTGATATAGGGAAACATCTTAAAATAAGGAAAACAACAAAACATAAGAAAACCCAAAAACTTCAAGAGAAATTGATAGGAGATCTTCAGTCTTGATGGAGATCCTTCTTCCAGGATGTTCCCAATGGTTGTCTTCGAGTATTTTTTGCCTTCTACTCTGTGACCCCCTCTAGGTCCTCCCTTAGGGTGTTTATATAGGCTTTGGGATGCCTTTCTTGGCCCACAAGTAGCCTTTTCCAAATAGAATTAAACCTGGGTTCGGTAGGGACACACCGGTGTTTGATAGCCTTAGGTCGTGCTTGATTCTACTTGTCACACACAGCTGTGTTTGATAACTTAGGCCGTGCTCATTTCTGCTCGCCACACACGGCCGTGTGATCTACCCGTGTGCAACAGTCTAGGCCGTGTTGAGTTTTGATGTAGGCCCATTTTGTCCCTTTTTGGCCTGTTTATCGTTCTTTTCGACTCCCTAAACTCTCTTGAGTGTAAAACATGAAATTAAAGGATTAGGAGCATCGAATTCATCAAATCTAATGAAAATTCATCCAAAAATAAGCTAGGCATGGGGTCAAAATATGTATAATTTATGGTCTATCAGTGAGAATCCATACATCAATACTTCTAAATAACACTTGAAATATTGGATATAAAGAATTTATAATATATTTAAACTCCCTGAGTTCAAGAAGATTTCTCAAATAAAGGGGTGTAGATGACGCCTACAAGTTCTTCTTGAACAACATATTAGTGGATATATTCGTGGCAAAATTGAATGCAATCTTACGCTTTCTGAAAACCTCTTTCTGAGGCATGAGTTCATTAAGCTTCATCACAGACTTATATTCTTCCTTGCTGGTTTGACTTATTATTAAAAAAAAAAATAGCTATGCAAACAAATATACAGAATTATGACTAGCTTGGAATACTTGTAGATGATTCGCTAATATGGCGAACCCTTACTGAATTTCCTTCATTTCGCGTCGAACCTGATATCGACATACGATACCATCTTGACCGCTATCTTTGTATAACTTAACTCGTGCATATATCTTTCCAGAGAAAAATAACTCATGTGACTACCTATAGATTTCGATATGCGAATTCTTACCTCCCCTAGAATTTGAATTATTCACTTTGACAGTTTCATAGTTAGTTTCAGGACATGATGCCCAAATACATACATCCTCATTATGGGGGCTTTGAATACAAGATTTGGCAGTTAGTTGTAAAAATTACTCCTTTCTTGCGGAATTGTACTAGTAAGATAGTCGCACTGAACTTTTCCTCTTCAGGATTTTTTCGAGCATATAATTCCATTAATTAAAGGGTCTTAGTGGACTTTTAAGCCACAGATAGATACTAACGTACAATCTCCTCATTAGGCCATTTTTGACTAACTTCCATTTTAGATAGTCCTTGACGGACTTTCCATCCACATGATAGTCCCTTCAGACATTCTCGTCTTCAAGGTAGTCCGTTGCAAACTTTCCACAATTCTGACAACCTCTTTGCTAAGAAACACTATAAATTAGAACCTGGGGAACCATCTCACCTTTCTCAGGTCCAAAATTGGCTTAATTGTCACCACTGACAGACTATTATTATTAGCTACTGATTTGAAAATGCTTTGAAGGGATGACCCCCTTCCCTCCCCATATACCCTTACCTTTTTTTGTGGAGGATCTTATTAGCTCACTTACCTCCGTTCCTATACACGCCATAATTGTTGTGTCAATGTTTCTCCATGTTAATCATTCATTGATTCCCACTTGTATACCCTAACAATATTCCTATCTACTATCCTGGCAGACTTCAATTGCCATATTGTGTGCCTGTTCACCATTGGATTACGCCATGGCTATCCATGGACTTACGACTCCAAGAGTCTATAAACCTATTCCAAGGTTTTGCTCTATAGAGCCTATAGACCATCGTCATAATGTCACCCCAAGGAGCCTATAGACTGTCGTCATGGTACCACTCCGTGGAACATATAGATCATTATCACAGTGTCACCCCAAAGAACCAGTCGATAATCGTTTACATGGTGTCGCCTTGAAAGACCAGTCGATAACCGTTCCACGATACCTCCATACTCTATTGAATCCCCTTTCAGTTTGCCCATTCCTCCATTACGCCCACTTTCCTATCTTCAACTAACCCGTCAAAGTAACTCCCTCCGTACTCCTTATTTTTAAACATAATTTTCACACACAACAAATCGATTATTACTATCATATATAGTATGCCAGATTTTAATAAGTCAATACACCAACACATTATACATTCATAGAGCATACAAGAAGTCATTCATATATGTCCACAGCCTTATGTATATAGTTTGCCTAATCATCAAAATCATATACAAGCATGGATTTCAGACTAAACTCAAATAAAACACTCAAACAGAACATTTCAATAGCACAACAACAAACAAAGCCCAAGGTGGAGTACAAAAACTCACACGCTATCCTTCCTCATTAACAACTTAGCTTTTCCAAACACTAGAGCCTCCTTCATCTTGGCGGCTAAATATGACAACCATAATGCAAATTAAACTGAAACATTCATACTTTTGAAACTAATATCTAGTAACATGTAGAAACCCTTTAGAGTTTTCCCAAAAATCCTTAACTTCCTTATATTTTCCTCAAATCCATGAAGGCAAAAAGGTTAAGAATCCTACCAGTTTACATGATTATCTACTATTAGACATGAAACATCAATTTTAGCTCTCCATGAAGAGCTTTTCTTTAAACTCTCTCTTTTTTGGAACAAACTCAAGAAGAATATAAAAAAAAGTGAGAAGAATTCCCCTACAGAATGACATTTCTCATATGTATATATATCCCCCAAGCATGGTCATCAAGGACCCCAAATTCTAAAACATTAATCGCTAATCATTATGTTACCCACTAAGGAACTAGCAGGTTCCAACCCAATTGAACCAGAATTACATCTTAACTAATTAATAACCAAGCACAAATTTTTCCAAGTTTTCTAGTAGAGCCCACCAACTTACTACTCTATTCAATTAACTCCTAAATTCTGGACTTAATAGAAATCTGGCATTACATTATATGGTTGTGTAGGACAGACTAGGAGCTTAGAATGCACATCAAAGAACGAGAGAAAAACAAAATGAGGCTGAAATAGGCGGTCTCATCACAACGTAGAGTAGAGCAACATCGTGACGTTGAGCCCACACGTCGTGACGGGATATGTCCCAAGTTGCGATGTCGCACTACAAAGCCAAAAGTTGACTTAAGTTTTCAAGGGAAATTAACTATCATTGTTGGCCTACAAATTTTGTGGAGAAAAATTTATTAGAGGTATTTTTGTCTTTTAGTGTATTCCTATATAAACCAATTACTTGCCCTACTTAAAAAAAACATTTCAGAACTTTTCATAATTTTTAATAATTTTTAGATTAGAATAGTTTTTATAGGAGACTTTTATATTTGTTTTCTTAGTAGACTAGGATTTTCGTTTTTAGATTTCATTTTTGTTGTAGAATTTCTTCATTTTATTGAAGACGTGGTGAATGGAAATTGATTAAACTCTTGCACTTCAAATTTTTATTGATAAATGAGCAGTTTCTCAACCCTTATCTTTTATATATTATGTTAACCATGTGTTTGATAAAATGCTTGTGTGGGATTGGAGTTTAATCATGTGTTGATTATGTTTGTTGGTTGATTGCCGAGTTAATTGCTTATCTTTGTAAATATCTATGCTTGATTTATTTGTTTGTTCAATTATATTAAAATATTAAAAAAATAAGAATTGATGCCTCTAGTGGATAATCTAGACAAATGAGACAGAGAGGAGAGTTTATCACGTGATAGTTTGGTATGATTATGCTGAGTGGTGAGACCGAGGGGAGAACTACATACCTAAGTGAGCTTATGAGGAGTGCTTATGTGGTAATTCCTAATAAGGGTGAGACCAAAAGGAGATTCTTAGTTTGAAGTAGCAAACAATATAATCAAGATAGGTTTCTTAGTATATATTAGTGATTAACGAATCCATCACCCTTCATTTAAACCATTTGCATCATTTTTAGTAAAAGGAATAAGGTTAATGTAGTATTTTTAGATGCTAATCTAGAACTAGTCTCGATATATTTCATATTTGGTTTGCACAAATAATTTTTGAATTTATTAGATTAATAATTGCTTAACTCGTAATTGACTTGATGATTCCATTTACTAATTTAACAATCTCTTGGGTATGATTATCGGAATACTTTCGTATTGTGTTGTAACAAAAACTATATTACAATTTGACTGTACACTTGCAGTAGACATTGCGCTTCTTTCATATTTTCAATGCACGTACGTTGGCAGTAACATTTGTATCAAGAAAATAAAATATTTGAAAGTTTAGCTAACAGAAACACCATATCATCTTTTAACCTTGTGTAACTAGTCCATTGAACCTATCTAACTTGCTCGTATCTTAATGAATTTTCAAGCTTGAAGTTAATTCCATCACCATGTAGAAAATGTTTATAATAAAGCCTTAAGGTTGTTAGAAAAAATATATAGTAGAGTGTAACATCCTGAAAAGGGCCAATGCATTTTCGGTTTAATTGTACGAAAATGACATGTCTTATGTGTTATGAAAGTATTTTGAACATTTTTTGAAACTGAAATGTATGGAAATGTTAAGTTTAAAGTGAACATTTTTGGAAACCTGGAAATGTATGGAAATGTTAAGTTTAAAGTGAACATTTTTGGAAACCTGAAAATGTATGGAAATGTTAAGTTTTAAGTGAACATTTTTGGAAACCTGGAAATGTAAGGAAATGATTTAGAAATGATTCAAAAGAGGAAAGTGAACATTTCTGAAAACATGGAAATGTAAGGAAATGTCAAGTTTAAAGAGGGAAACGAAAATTTTTGGAAACTTGGAAATGTAAGGAAATGACTTAGAAAATGTCGAGTTTTAAAGTTTAAAAGAGGAAACTAAGGCAAGGTGGCCTTAAGAGAAATTGTATGTGAAATTTGGCACACAAACAGGCTTGGAAAAGTGCCCTGGAGATGCCACTTAGGGCTCTTGGAAATGGTGCCACCTACAGGAGTAATAGGCCAAGGTTCGAGCTGCGGGGGAAACAAAATAAAAGAGTTTTATTTTGCTGCAAGGAGCAAGGGAGTTGGATGGCACAAGGCTTTATTTTAGGAGTTTTATTCTCTTTAAAATTTGGCTAAATGATGGATAAATAAGGGATTTATTTATCATTATTTGCAAGAGATAATTGTTGGATTAAATTCTTTTAAATAAAGTGATAATTCAAGGATAAAGCTATCAAAATAAGGGGGAGTGGTGGCCAAGTAAGGGACTCTAACTAGTAATTTCGGCTACTAGAGGAAAAGAGATCATTCATTCATTCATTCTCTTTCTCCTCTTCCCTCTGCCGAAACTCTCTAGCAACCATCCTCCTCCTCTCTTTCATTTGTTAAGCCGAATCTATAGTCCACCAGTGCCGAAACCCTTAAGTTTTCTATTCTTTATTTTTTTGTGGAAATCAAATACTCTAAGAGAGCCCTAGCCGATTTCTCCATTGAATCCCAAAAGCCGAAACCGTGAGATTATCATCTAGTCATCAAAGCCGATTTCTTTAAGGGGCTTCAAACAAAGGTGCTGTCGATTTCATTGAGTAAGGGTAAGATCCAAAACTTAGTTTCCATTCTTTATATTTTAAGACTTGTCGAAATCTAGGACTAATTCTACTAAGGTACTTTGGCCGAATCTATGAAGGGTTTTTCCCGGATTTAGTGGTTGTCAACTACAAGAGAGATCTGTCGGGACTTTCAAAGATCTAAGGTGAGTAATTGGTCTAAGGCTATTTCTTATGTTTAAGTGATTGAAAATCAGATCTAATGTATAAGTCTATAGGGATTTCGACAGAGGTACACAAGGATTCCGAGATTTGGAAATCGCAAGGTAAGTGCCTAAATACAATCGGCTAAGGCCATATACGGTATTCTAGACCTATTTCTTATATGTTTTAAAAGCCGGAAACTAACTAGTTAGGAGTTTTGGTGACTAGCCGATTACAAGGGTGTGCATCACAAAGTTTCGGGACTCGATTCGTAGGTCAATCGGCAGCAAGGTAGGTTTTAAGTGTACAAATCCTACTAGGATTTGGTTTTATAGCCGAATAGGCTTTATGCTAACATATTAAGCTTACCGAATGTAGGAATTGAGATCTAAAGCAATAGATTGGTTCTTCGGGATTTCAAGGAATTCGTTAAGCAAATCATGTGTATATCCCACACTAACTTTTAATAAGATTTATGGCAATATTTAATATGTGCATGTGTATAAGAATGTGAATATGGCTAAGGTACCGTGTTATGGTATATAGTACTCAGGTACGTTTCCTACTCCTACTAGGATTGCGGAATATGTTATATTTAACATGTGAAAGGTGACATGAATGTGAATTTAAGTATGATATGTATAATATGAATAATATGGGGCATTCGGGTTATATGAAAAATGGGAAGTGAATGTGGTGACCTCGGTCTCACTATCTGAATGTGGTGACTTCGGTCACATTGTCTGAATGTGGTAACTTCGGTTACATTATCTGAATGTGGTGTCTCATAACATAATTATCTGGTGGCTATGCCACGAATTTTATATGGGCAATGAGCACGTCGACTGCAGCGACTGCCTTCGATGGTGTGTAGCGGATGGAGGGTTGACTTAGTAGTCCCCACGATGTGCAGGTTGGTATAGGGATGTGTAGCGGATGGCATCTAGGTTTGGGTTCGGGTTGCATCATTATTTTATCTGTATATGGATATGCATGTGATATGATAAGGAATGCCTGATCTATTAAATTTTAGTGTTGGTGACATATTGAGTCTGTTGACTCACCCCGTTGTGGGAACATGTTTCAGGTGATGAACAGTGATGGACCGGGATGGCAGAACTTGTGGTGGCCATGCTCAGCTTGAAGTTTTATTTGATTTGGACATTTGATTTTATTTAAGTACTATAAAAATTTTATTTTGGGTTTTGTCTGATGTAATAAGGCCATAGTGATAATTTTATTTTTGTTTTATTTACTATGTTACAAATTTAAGATAATTAAAGAATAAGCCAATTTAATTTAAAATAAACTTTAAAAATTTTGACACCTGAAATAAATGGGTTTTCAATATAAAGTAAACTTGTTTTCAACTCGAGCCCAATCCACAAACAAACTATCTTCAAAACACCAGTTTTTTCAAAGTAACAAACGATATTTTGAACCGGTTTACATCAAGGAACATACCAGATCCGGTCCATGCTCGTGGGCCGGTGTGGGGTGTTTCAGTTTGGTATCAGAGCCCAGTTTTAAATTCTCGACCTGTGGGCTAAGGCCCAAAACGTTTTCGAATCGAGCCAAATGTGTTTTATGGAAGTATTTCTGAAAATAAGCAGGTTTTCTGGCATGGCACCCAAGTCTCCGACCCGCAGTCCCCCAAGTAAGTACCCCTAACCATCTGTGTGATTATTTGAATTATAGAAGGGTAGAAAAGGAATGGAACGTAGAATAGTATGATAGGTATTTGAACCGTAGGACTAGTCTACTCAAACACAAATACATAAGACTTAATTGCCTAACTAAACAAACCTATGGCTAAGTCAACTGAGTTAGGGTGTGGTAACCCCTGTGCGCATGTCTAGGATTGGATCCGAAAGAGCCTGGTATTTAAGCAGTCCTAGTGACTCACCTCCTCTTCGCAGGAATCCTACCTAGTGCGTAGCTTCGGTTCACCCTAACTCAGAGGGCTCAGTAGGTGTGGTAACCTCTGTGCGCATGTCTAGGATTGGTTTCAGTGGGAGCTTGGTACTTAAGCAGTCTGTGTGACTCACCTCCTCTCCATTCAAACCCTACCTGGTGCGTAGCTTTGGTTCACCCTGACCAAGAGGACTCGGTCATAGGCTAAACACGATAACTAAAACCCGAAAGGGAACTAGCCGTGTTTTTATAAAAAAAAAAAAACCCTAGTTTCAAAACTCTTAAGATTACCTTTTTAATTTGTGAGAACTATTTATACAAAATTTTTTCCGAAAAATTCCTTGATTTATAAAATTACAAAAATACCCCTAGTGGTGAAATTACAAAAATACCCTTGGTTTATAAAATATCCAAACTACCCACAGTTCTAATCCAAATTTCATTACTTTATAAATGTTCAAAAAACCCTTATTTGCAAAATATCAAAATACCTTGATTTTTGAAAAATTACAAAATTGCCCCTAACTTACAAAATTACCAAAATGACCCGGATTTCCAAAATTTCTGCAACATCACCGTTTTAGAAAACAAATTCTCAAAAAGAACCCTCAAAGTTTTACAAATTTGGAAATACCCCGGAATTATTGAGCTTTACAAATTCATCCTGGTTTATTACCAAAATACCCCTGAGATTCAAAATTTCTGAAATACCCCCGGATTTCAAAATTTTCCCAAAATACCCCAAAAATTTAGAATTACCAAAATACTTTTTGACAAAACCACCAAGGGACTTTTTCTTTTGAAAAATTACGAAAATACCCTGTAGGACAAATTACGAAAATACCCCTGGGTAGTGGAAAAACAACAACAATGAAAACTACAACATTTCTCTGAATGAACGAAAGTTCATAATTGATTGATGGATGTATGTATGAATGTAAAGACTGTGTGCATGTATGAATACGAAAGAACCACTCCTAAAATTCTTTCCATAAAACTTCTTAGCGGGTAATCAAGTGAAACAAAGACTAATTCATAAAACTTCTTAATTAGATCACGACGTTAGAAATGAGCTCTAGAGGACGTGGTCGTCGAGGACGCGATAGAGGCAGGATGACCGTGTCAGAACCCGTTAGATCGGGTCAAGGGTCTGACAATGAGATACCACCGCCACCACCACTCCTAGATGTGGGTGTTGAGCAGCAAGCTCAAACGGGAGATGATGCTGTATCGCAGGCTGTGCTGCGAGTTTTAGAGTTGATGGCTGGTGCAGGAGGAAATTTGGGAACTCGGAAGTCGGTACCTGAACGACTTCGTGCCAATGGAGCTGAAGTGTTTCGTGGAGTATCTGGTGTGGCACCCAGTACAGCTGAGTACTGGTTGGAGGCAACTGAGCGCATTATGGATGAGCTCGACTTGACCCTTGAGGAGAAGTTGAAATGAATGGTGGCATTGTTAGGCGATGAAGCGTACCAATGGTGGTTAACTGTTCGGGATGGTGCCACAGTTGAGGATCTGACCTGGGAGTACGTTAAGGAAGCGTATCAGAAAAAATACGTTGGAACCAGGTATACTGATGAACGAAGGAAGGCTTTTCTGGGGCTGGTTCAAGGGAACAAGTCCGTAGCCGAGTATGAAACTGAATTTCTAAGGTTGAGCCGGTTTGCTCGAGGGGTAGTGGCAACCGAGCATGAGCGGTGTGTTCGATTTGAGGACGGTTTGAGGGATGATTTAAGGTTGTTGATAGCCCCACATCAGGAACGGGAATTTTTCACGTTAGTGGAAAAGGCTAAGGTAGCCGAGGAATCAAGAACTCCGGTAAAGCGTAGCTCGATAGAATAGGCCCAAGAGGGGTTATGGGTCGTCAGGATCGTCTGAGAGTGGGCAGAAGAGGCTTAGAGTTGATGGGCTGCGAGGTCAGCAAGCTGGTATAGGATGACAGTATCGTCCTTGTGAGCATTACAGAAAGAAGCACTTAGGGGAGTGCTGGAAAAAGACGGGAGGATGTTTTAGGTGTGGGTCCAAGGACCATATGCTCAAGGATTGTCCTAAGAAACCGGATGAAAGTTGATCACGGCTCTCGAATGTTAGCTTGGTGGTAGAGGCGACAGCACCTCAACGAGGTCGTGGTTCGAATAACAGAGGTAATGGTGCTGGCAGAGGACGTGGAACACAGGGTAGAGGTGCTGCTAATGCTGAGGCAAGGCAACCGGGTTTGGTTTTTACGGTTCGCCGTAGGGAGGATGGAGACGCGCCGGATGTTATAACCGATACGTTTTTTATTTATGGCAAGCCTTATTATGCCTTAATTGATGTGGGCTCGACCCATTCTTATGTTGCATGTAGTATAGTGGAAACACTAGGCCTAGACTCTGAACTTTTTGATAGGCAGATGACTGTAGTAAGCCCATTAGGCCAAACTGTAGTGGTGGATAAGATCTTTCGGAGCGTACCTTTAGAGATTCAGGGAGTGAACTTTCGGGCTGATTTAATGGAACTACCTTTTGGGGAGTTTGAACTCATACTTGGAATGAACTAGCTAGTAGAGCACCGGGTCGTGTTGGATTGTGCGGCTAAACAAATAGAACTAAGAACCCTAGAGGAGGAAGTAGTAGTAATGATCGGAGAAAGAAGAAACTACTTGTCTAACGTAGTTTCGGCGTTAAAGGCTGAGAAAATGGTTAGGAAAGGGTGCAAGGCATTTTTAGCCTTCGTAAGTGCGTTGGGTGGAAAGAAAGAAGGTGTCAGTGGAGTTAGAACGGTAAGGGACTTTGAAGATGTATTTCCGGAGGAATTACTAGGAATACCCCCAGATAGGGAGGTGGAATTTGGAATAGACTTGCTACCGGGAACAGCTCCTGTGTCGCCAAAGGAGTTGGTTGAGCTCAAGGCTCAAATCCAAGAGTTGTTGGGTCGTGGGTTCATTCGACCCAGTGTGTCTCCATGGGAAGCACCGGTCCTGTTCGTAAAGAAGAAGGACGGAACTATGCGGATGTGCATAGATTACCGTCAGTTGAATAAGCTGACCATCAAGAACAAGTATCCCTTGCCAAGGATAGACGACTTGTTCGATCAGCTGAAGGGGCCGCAGTATTCTCGAAGATAGACTTAAGGTCGGGATATCATCAGTTGAAGGTGAAGGAGGCCGATATCCATAAGACCGCTTTTAGGACAAGATACGGCCATTTTGAGTTTGTAGTGATGCCGTTTGGATTGACGAACGCTCCAGCCGCGTTCATGGATAGGTTTGTTGTCGTGTTTATCGATGACATTCTTGTGTATTCAAAGTCGAAGGAGGAGCATGATGAGCACCTACGGATAGTGTTACAAGTATTAAAGGAGAAGAAGCTCTATGCCAAATTCAGCATGTGTGAATTCTGGCTTAAGGAGGTGGCATTCTTAGGACATGTAGTATCCGCAGAAGGTATAAGGGTGGATCCTAGGAAGATCGAAGCAGTTTTGGATTGGAAACCACCTAATTCCGTGGCTGAGATTTGAAGTTTCTTAGGTTTGGCAAGCTATTACAGAAGGTTCGTGGAAGGGTTTTCGTCAATAGCCGCGCCTTTGACAAAGCTGCTAAGGAAGGAAGTATCCTTTGTATGGACGGATAAGCAATAGGAGAGCTTTAAGAAGCGTAAGAAGGTCTTGACGGAAGCTCCAGTTCTGATTCAGCCTGAGGCAAGAAAGGATTTTGTGGTGTACTGTAACGCTTCGCATACGGGATTAGGCTGTTCTAATGCAAGATGGAAAAGTAGTCGCTTATGCGTCTCGACAGTTAAGGCCGCATGAGGTTAACTACCCAACCCATGACTTGGAGTTGGAAGCAGTGGTTTTCGCTCTTAAGGTGTAGAGGCACTACCTTTATGGAGAAAGGTCGATAATCTACACAGACCACAAGAGCCTTAAGTATTTGTTGACTCAGAAGGAGTTGAACTTGAGGCAGCGAAGGTGGGTGGAATTATTAAAGGATTATGATTGCTCGATAGAATACCACCCGGGCAAGGCAAATGTGGTAGCTGATGCCCTAAGTCAGAAGGTTGTGTCGGAAGCCTATTGGCAGAGTTGCAAGTCAAACCCACATGGCTGAATGAGGTGAAAGGGAGACAGTTGGCTGATAAAGACCTAAGTGCTAAGTTACAGCAAGTACAGAACGGAGAGATAGAGGATTATGGCATTAATGATGAAGGAGTATTGTGCTACAAAGGAAAGGTCCAGATGCTTGAGGAATGAGGAGATAAGACAGAAGATTCTTCGGAAGGCGCATAGTAGCCCTTATGCTATGCATCTCGGAGGCACTAAGTTGTACAGGGACCTAAGGGAACAGTTTTGGTGGCTTGATCTTAAACGGGAAGTTACGGAATTCATGGGAAAATGTCTGACGTGTCAGCAAGTTAAGGCTGAACACCAAGTTCCATCGGGATTACTTCAGCCAATTGAGATTCCATAATGGAAGTGGCAGAGAATCACCATGGATTTCGTTAGTGGGCTTCCCCTTACGCCTACTAAGAAGGACTCGGTATGGGTAATAGTAGACCGTCTGACCAAGTCCGCGCACTTCATCCCGGTAAGGGTTGATTATTCTCTTCAGAAGTTGGCCAAACTATATGTAGCAGAAATTGTGAGGTTGCATGGAGTACCGGTGTCAATCATTTTGGATAGAGACTCAAGGTTTACGTCTCGATTTTGGAAAGCACTTCATCAATCTTTAGGCACTAAGTTAGACTTCACTACGGCTTTTCATTCACAATCGACGGCGATGCAACGCAGGTTATACAAGTGTTGGAGGATATGTTGAGAGGCTGTGTGATGGATTTCCGAGGAAGTCGGGAAGACTACTTGCCTTTAGCAGAGTTCGCCTACAACAATAGCTATTAGGCTAGCATTCGGATGGCACCATATGAAGCGTTATATGGTCGGAAGTGTCGAACTCCTACTTGTTGGACTGAGTTAGGAGAACGTCGAGTTTTGGGTCCAGAGTTAGTGGCAGAAACTGAAGAGAAGGTTGAAACAATTCGGGCACGATTAAAGGAAGCCTTTGACAGGCAGAAGTCGTACGCAGACCTTAAACGGAAGGAAATAGAGTTTGAAGTGGGAGACCAAGTGTTTCTGAAAGTCTCGCCTTGGAAGAAGATGATGAGGTTTGGTCGAAAAGGGAAGTTAAGCCCAAGGTTTATAGGCCCCTATCGAGTGCTGAAGCGAATTGGACCAGTGGCATACCAGTTGGAGTTGCCACCAGAGTTACAGCAAATGCACGACGTATTCCATGTATCCATGCTACGTCGCTACCGATCGGATCCATCTCATGTGGTACCAGTTGAAGAAGTGGAGTTAAGGCCAGACTTATCCTACGAGGAAGAGCCGATTCGGATATTGGAACGTGATATGAAAGTGTTACGAAGGAAGTCAGTTCCCCTAGTCAAAGTATTATGGGGCAATCATGGATCGGAAGAAGCTTCGTGGGAACCAGAAAAGGCAATGCGACAGCAATACCCCCAATTATTTTAGCTAGGAAATTTCAAGGACGAAATTATTTTAAGGGGGTAGAACTGTAACGTCCTGAAAAAGGCCTATGCATTTTCGGTTTAATTGTACGAAATGACATGTCTTATGTGTTATGAAAGTATTTTGAACATTTTTTTGGAAACCTAGAAATGTATGGAAATGTTAAGTTTAAAGTGCACATTTTTGGAAACCTGGAAATGTATGGAAATGTTAAGTTTAAAGTGAACATTTTTGGAAACCTGAAAATGTATGGAAATGTTAAATTTTAAGTGAACATTTTTGGAAACCTAGAAATGTAAGGAAATGATTTAGAAATGATTCAAAAGAGGAAAGTGAACATTTCTGGAAACTTGGAAATGTAAGGAAATGTCAAGTTTAAAGAGGGAAACGAAAATTTTTGGAAACTTGGAAATGTAAGGAAATGACTTAGAAAATGTCGAGTTTTAAAGTTTAAAAGAGGAAACTGAGGCAAGGTGGCCTTAAGAGAGATTGTATGTGAAATTTGGCACACAAACAGGCTTGGAAAAGTGGCCTGGAGATGCCACTTAGGGCTCTTGGAAATAGCGCCACCTACAGGAGTAATGGGCCAAGGTTCGAGCTGCGGGGGGAACAAAATAAAAGAGTTTTATTTTGCTGCAAGGAGCAAGGGAGTTGGACGGCACAAGGCTTTATTTTAGGAGTTTTATTCTCTTTAAAATTCGGCTAAATGATGGATAAATAAGGGATTTATTTATCATTATTTTCAAGAGATAATTGTTGGATTAAATTCTTTTAAATAAAGTGATAATTCAAGGATAAAGCTATCAAAATAAGGGGGAGTGGTGGCCAAGTAAGGGACTCTAGCTAATAATTTCGGCTACTAGAGGAAAAGAGATCATTCATTCATTCATTCTCTTTCTCCTTTTCCCTCTGCCGAAACTCTCTAGCAACCATCCTCCTCCTCTCTTTTATTTGTTAAGCCGAATCTATAGTCCACCAATGCCGAAACCCTCAAGTTTTCTATTCTTTATTTTTTTGTGGAAATCAAATACTCTAAGAGAGCCCTAGCCGATTTCTCCATTGAATCCCAAAAGCCGAAACCGTGAGATTATCATCTAGTCATCAAAGTCGATTTCTTTAAGGGGCTTTAAACAAAGGTGCTGTCGATTTCATTGAGTAAGGGTAAGATCCAAAACTTGGTTTCCATTCTTTATATTTTAAGACTTGTCGAAATCTAGGACTAATTCTACTAAGGTCCTTTGGCCGAATCTATGAAGGGTTTTTCCCGGATTTAGTGGTTGTCAACTACAAGAGAGATCTGTCGGGACTTTCAAAGATCTAAGGTGAGTAATCGGTCTAAGGCTATTTCTTATGTTTAAGTGATTGAAAATCAGATCTAATATATAAGTCTATAGGGATTTCGACAGAGGTATACAGGGATTCTGAGATTTGGAAATCGCAAGGTAAGTGCCTAAATACAATCGGCTAAGGCCATGTATGGTATTCTAGACCTATTTCTTATATGTTTTAAAAGCCGGAAACTAACTAGTTAGGAGTTTTGGTGACTAGCCGATTACAAGGGTGTGCATCACAAAGTTTCGGGTCTCAATTCGTAGGTCAATCGGCAGCAAGGTAGGTTTTAAGTGTACAAATCCTACTAGGATTTGGTTTTATAGTCGAATAGGCTTTATGCTAACATATTAAGGTTACCGAATGTAGGAATTGAGATCTAAAGCAATAGATCGGTTCTTCGGGATTTCAAGGAATTCGTTAAGCAAATCAGGTGTGTATCCCACACTAACTTTTAATAAGATTTATGGCAATATTTAATATGTGCATGTGTATAAGAATGTGAATATGGCTAAGGTACCGTGTTATGGTACATAGTACTCAGGTACGTTTCCTACTCCTACTAGGATTGCGGAATATGTTATATTTAACATGTGAAAGGTGACATGAATGTGAATTTAAGTATGATATGTATAATATGAATAATATGGGGCATTCGGGTTATAAGAAAAAGGGGAAGTTAATGTGGTGACCTCGGTTTCACTATCTGAATGTGGTGACTTCGGTCACATTGTCTGAATGTGGTAACTTCGGTTATATTATCTGAATGTGGTGTCTCCTGACACAATTATCTGGTGGCTATGCCACGAATTTTATATGGGCGATGAGCACGTCGATCGCAAATGATCGCTTTCGATGGTGTGTAGCGGATGGAGGGTTGACTTAGTAGTCCCCACGGTGTGCAGGTTGGTACGGGGATGTGTAGCGGATGGCATCTAGGTTTGGGTTCGGGTTGCATCATTATTTTATCTGTATATGGATATACATGTGATATGATAAGGAATGCCCGATCTATTAAATTTTAGTGTTGGTTACACATTGAGTCTCATTGACTCACCCGTTGTGGGAACATGTTTCGGTGATGAACAAAGTGATGGATCGGGACGCGAGAACTTGTGGTGGCCATGCTCACTTGAAGTTTTATTTGATTTGGACATTTGATTTTATTTAAGTACTATAAAAATTTTATTTTGGGTTTTGTCTGATGTAATAAGGCCATAGTGATGATTTTATTTTTGTTTTATTTACTATGTTACAAATTTATGATAATTAAAGAATAATCCAATTTAATTTAAAATAAACTTTAAAAATTTTGACACCTGAAATAAATGGGTTTTCAATATAAAGTAAACTTGTTTTCAACTCGAGCCCAATCCACAAACAAACTATCTTCAAAACACAGTTTTTTCAAAGTAACAAACGATATTTTGAACCGGTTTACATCGAAGAACATACCAGATCCGGTCCAGGCTCGTGGGCCGGGTGTGGGGTGTTTCATAGAGTAAGAAAAATAGACTTTGAGGTGCAAGATGTTAGGCTGTCGAGACTTACAAAAATAAAAACTTACTTGAAAAGTAGAATATTAGTAGAAAGTGACAAGTAAGGTCGTATCTACAGAAACTAGTGATAATTTTAATTTTTTTAATAAACAAGTAAAATATAAATAATATAAAGGGGGTTTAAAATTTAAAACTAAAACTAAAATTAAAACAAAATAAGAAGAGATTGTAAAATAAAATAAAATAAAATCAATGGAGAAAAATTCTAGCTAAAGGTAAAATCTTTGTTTGATTCATAGATTCAACCATCTACACAAATATAACTTTTTATGTTGTTATTTAATTAGTTCTAGTTGTTGGCTCAACGCCAAGCAACCAATCTCTCCTTACCTGTTCAACAACTAAGAGCTAGCTAATTTGAAATTACTTCTCTATATGATAAATAATCTTGTAACTTAGCGCCCAAGATTTAGCTTACTAGAAGCATTAAGAACAAAAGAGACTTAATTCTAACCAACAAACTCACATAAGTGGGGTTCATTTAAGTTAGATCACACATCCACACCACATAAATGTAAACTATGACATAAACGAGTTATGTAGTTCGTCACTAGTATTAGACTAAATTAAACAATTATGAATTTAATTATTCTTATTAACAAGGCAACCATTTTAAGCTATCAAATACCTGCCAAACATTCAATAAACCTAAGCAGTTGTATTTAAAATTGAAGATGCATGAATATCAAAGGACAAAGAAGAATTTAAGCACAAATAAATATCATGAATTTATTAAATCAAATTTTGATAAAATCTTTAACTAGAAAAGAGGGTTTAAAAGCCCATAAAAAAACTAAGAACGACTATGTCTAAGTCCCTTTAACCTTAACCTAATAATGTTTATTTAATGGGAAAAAAATAATATATTGGATAAAATACAAAAGTTCCATTAATTAAATAATGCATAAATTTTCTAAGTTTTTTGATAATTTTTGCATCAAACTTCCACGCAGCTTTTGGACATTTTCTTGAAGTTTTTGGGCTTCATCCATAGGATAATTTTAGCTGGATCTTTCAATTCCTTTTGAATTGGCATATTATGGGCCCTAAAAGGACGTCTGTAGCTCAACTTATAACCAAAATACTGAAGTTATGTTGTGTTGAAAGTCAAAATCGCAAAGCTTTCTAAAATTAAACTTTAAGCTCAATTTTCTCCAATTAATTATTCCCTAAATACATAATAAATAAAGTATAAATATAAATAATATAGTTAAGAACATAATTAGCATAATTTAAGTGGAGAAATGTAACGAATAAATAGAGAAATCATGCATTTATCACGAGACACTTTCCTTAAGGCTTTATTCAACATCTAGGGTACTACAAAGTCTTAAAATGTCTAAAGTAGAATAGTAAAAATGGTTACACTACAAGTCCTTATACCATATCATAGAGTTTGTTTAAATCCCTCTACTATTAAAAGAAACATTTTAATCCTTGTACATTTGAAAAGCTAACATTTTAGTCCATTCATATTAACGTTATTGTTACTAGAATTACATGGCTTAGGAATGACTAGTGTGGCATTAAATTAAATTTAAAAGCCAAAAAATTTTTTTTGAACAAAATTGTTTTTAATTTTAATCCAAATTGGTTTTTTTTTTTTTATTCTATTTGGTTTTTTCACATGGTTGTTGCGTTAAATTATTTGTAATTTGGATCCACGTCAACTACCTTTCAACCATGTCATTCTATTTGTTTTGAAGATTAGTAATTTTTTAATTTGATTTAATGACATGTCCACCGTTAAACTATGCTATTTCATTAATAACAAAGTGAACATCCGAGAGCTAAAATGTTAATTTTTGAAACATGTAAGGACTAAAATGTTCCTTCTAATAATAGAGAGACTAAAATAAACTTTTTGATATGCTATAGTACTTACAGTGAACTTAACCTTCATGTCTTGCATGGATATATCACACAAGACAAGTAAACACCACGACAAATAGTTGAATATTAATGTGTTTTGGGAGGAAAAAGAAACAAAAATAAGGCTCGTTTGTTTCATTGTAAAATGACTTACAAAAAATATTTTATGCATTTTTCTGTGTTTATTTAATTGAAAACAGTTTGGTATATTTTAAAATATACCATAACCTTTTTGAAAAAGCATAAGTCATTTTTCGAAAAAAAAAAAACTCATCTATGTGTAATTTTATTTTTATACAAAAATTAACTTAAATCAAGTTTAATATTATTATATTGACAATTAAATTTATTATTATTTTTAAAAATATTATATTTTTCAATATTATTTAACATATATATTTAATTATTTATATTTAATCATGCAATAAATTATTAATATAATTTATTATTTTAATAAATTATTTAATATTTTAATTTTATTTTAATAATAAATTTTAAAAATAAAATTTTAAATAATATTCTTCACATATTATTAAAAATATTCAATATTAATATTTTAATAAATATTTATTAAAATTATAAATATATTAATAATAAATTTTTTGTATTATAAAGGTTAATATATACCATAAGTTTATGTATTCTTTACAAATTTGAAATTTAGTCCTTATACTTTTATTTTCAAGAATTTAGTTTCTATACTTTTCAGATTTGAAACTTAAGATGAAATATTTTCAGAAAATTTGTCAAATAACAAGAAATATTTTATACAAATTAATTCAAACACAAAAAATATATTAATTTTTTAGAAAATAAATTATTTAAAAAAACCATTTTTTCGAAAATTATTTTGAATGAAACAAAACGAAACCTAAGACTCGAGACGTTTGGGGTGGGCAGGAAATAATGGCAGCTGCCGACCATTTTTGATGTCCGTAAAGTCTTAAACAGGGGAAGTTTTGAAATAATAACAATATAATAAAATTACACACAGCGGCTTTTTGAACAAATAATTGAAAATTTTCCTAAATTTCCAATGGAAGTAGAAAACATGGGATGGGATTACATACTATTTATGATTTAAGTTATGTCTAAATATGATATTAATATATTTTATATTTGTTTAGGTCTGGCTTAACTTAAAATATAAGTCTAAAATTTTGTTCAAGCTAATCCATATTTACAAAAAGTTATTTAAACTCATTTTAAGTCTGTTCATATTTTTTAAATTTTTTAAAAAATAGTATTTACAATATTTTAATTTAATATTTAATAATTTTATATGATTTTTTATTTATTAAAATTTTTTATATAGTAATCGTAATATTTTTTTAATGTTTATATTAGAGTAGAATTATATATTTAGTATATATTTATTTTTCATATGTTATAAATTATATAGTATATAACATAACATAATATAAAGTGTTATAAACTTAAAAATAAATTAGGCTGAGCTCGGGCTTTGAACGTTCAAACATAATATTTTAAATAAAACTAAAATTTTTGTCTAAATTTATTTTTTAAACATAATATTTTTATTTAAATCTTTTTAAATTTCAAATGGATTTTCGAGTGTAGACAAATTTGTCTATCTTGCCTTGTTTTTTTCAACCTTATATGTGTGCTTAAAAGTAGCAACCAAATTCACTGTTATGAACGGACACCGTTGTCGTGAAAATGGGGGCATTTGTCAATTTCTCCCAAGCTACTCTATCTAGTCTTTTCTAAAGGTTAATAGGAGAGTAGGGCAATGGAATGTTCTCACAAATTAAAGAAGACTTGACTCCACTCCGACAAACATCACCCAAAAAGATGCGGTTTCCTGAACAGAAAGGGAAAGTTTAACTTAATTCCAACTTTGTTGTTCATTCACTAACATATATATTACACATCAATATATATTTTATCTTTAAATTTTTATTATTTTTATAAAATTGCATCCATTTAGTATAATCATATTAAGTAAAATAAAAGTTCAAACATATTTTTTTTAATAAGCAAAGTCGTTGTATTTTATATATATATAGTTAAAATCGAATTTTAGTTTTCAAATTAATTAATTAATTTACTTAATTATTAAATTTAATATTTATAATGATTGACTATTAAAATTTATTACTTTAATATAGCTCCAAGTAAAAGCATTCACATAGGTATTGCTACAGTAAGTCATATAACAACGTATTATTATAATAATTAAGCTCGTTGAAAACTTAATTTTTTATATTTTATTTTTAATCTCTATAACAACATTTCATCTATAACATCCATAAAATATGACATACACTTTTTATTAAATTAATTTTTTATAATAACATTTTATTAAATTTAACTAATTCTATTCTTAAGTGAAATAAAAATAATAAATTTTAGTTAATATATTATTTCAATAAAATTTTAAATTATATATAAAAATATATTAATTATATTTTATTTAATGAAAATAATTTTTAATGAATAGAATTACATTTGTAAATTATATAAAATATATTATCTAAATCTCACTAATTAATATTATTAATATATTATAATTTTTTAAGTTAAAAAATAAAATAAAATATGATCTCTAGATCTTAAATGTTATTATAAGAGTCTCAGTTGTTATATGTACATAATAACTTTTCTGTAACAAAAAAATTTAGTAAAGAAATGAGACTACTTATATTTATAAATATAATATGCTACAACTCTTACCAGTTAAGAATGTTATCAATTTTTTTTTTTGGTTAAAGTTTATTACGAGAACTTGTACCATATCAAAAAAGTTATTTTAGTCTCTCTACTATTAATAAAAGAATTTAGTCCTTACATTTGTAAAGTTGCCATGTCAATTCCTACACGTTAACTTTGTCATTGATGGAATGACATTAACGGTTATTGACACAACATTAAATCACATTAAAAATATTGTTTGTCTTAAAAACAAATGGAATAACGTGCATTAATGATAGTGACGTGAACCAAATTACAATAATTTAAACACAACAATTATGTAATAAAACAAATAAAATAAAAAACAATTTGAGGTGAAAGCAAAATCAATTTCTTATCTCTACTCATTCTTCAGAACTATTGTTTAACCTTTTAATTTAATATCACATCAGCTATTATTAAGTTAATATCACATCAGCTATTATTAAGTTATGTCATTTCATTAATAATAAAATTAATAATAAAATTAAGGAGACTAAAATGTTAACTTTTTAAAGGCAGAAACATTAAAAGATTTTTCTTTTTAATAATAGAGTCACTAAAATCATATAATACTGTAGCATTCATAATTAACACCATGTTTCACTTTTATAATTGAGTTGAAACAATGATCAAACCAATAAAGATGAAAAAGGGTATATTAAATGTCGAAGTTAAAATGGGTTTAGAGCATAAAACACGAAAAAAGAAAGAAAACTTGTTACAACTGAAGTTTCAAAAACCTTATCTTTCCCATCAAGGAATCTGGGACTCCCAGAAGCCATCAAGATTCCAGAACAATTCATCATAGTTAAAAACAGTTGCTGATGAGTCATTACTTGCTCCAGTTTGAGAGGGGTTCCCGTGATCTTCTGAAGATGAACTTTCGGGTGAGCCCGCCATTTGATGGCTCTTGTGATAACCAGAAGCTGCTTCTCCAGCAGTTGCTTCACCTTGATGAGCTGCTGCATTTGGCTTAATTATCTGCACTCCTCCTGCTGGTGGCCGCCTGTCAAATGACCGCAAGCATTTCGACTTTTTGTATACCCGGCACAAGCTGAATTCATGCCTTAACTGCCAGTCACAGAGTGTTTTTTTTTTTTTTTTTTTGTACGTCAATCTTTATATAGAGTTAAAAGCACAAGAATCTTATTTTGATAGATAATTGAAGAACAAGTGTGGTTTACTTACAGTTGGAGTTGCTGAAATAGATGAAGCTCCTTGTTCAATGGCTTTATATTCGTTCATTTTCCACTCAGTCTTTATTCCATTGGGAGCTCTTCCCTTGTAGAAAACCATGGTTCTTTTAACGCCTATAGGGCGATTACTGGAGGAATAAACAAAACCAGGTGAGCCAGTTGCCTTCCAGTACCCAGTTGTTGTTAGCCGCTTTGGCCTTCCTCCCCGAGCTTCACTCTCCTGCCTTGGAATGAAGAAGAACCATTGTTCTGGGTCCTTATGGCATAGGTACACTGAAAATTCTGCATCAATAATTTCATTAAATGCATAATAAATAATAATGATATCATCTCTTTATGTTAATCCTTTTTAATTTTCAAAAAACAATACCTCGTTAGACGGTGATGGATAATGAATATGATGCACGAATGAACTTAAGCCAAAAAAAAAAAAAAAAAAAAATCTAACGAAGGAATGATGATGAACTTGATGTTGGAAAAAGAGAATAAAAAAGGAAAGTGAAATTAGTAGTATGTAAAAGAATGGTAGGTAGATTGGTGTAAATTACGTGGAAGATCCCAAGGATTAAACTCATAAATGTTGACAATGGGTATAACCGGATCCATAAGACGGTTCAAATCCTCCCTCTCCATTTCTAGCTTGTGATGAAGATAAAATGAAACCAACTCTTCTTCAGTCGGGTAGAACCGAAAACCAGGTGCCATATCCTCCATTTTCAGATCCACTGCTTAATATTCTCAAATCAATATTTATAGCTTAAAGAAATGATTTCTTTAAAGTAAAGATGGTGAGGGTTTAGCAAATTATTATGGGATTTGTCGCTATTTATAAGTATGAGGAGAGTGTTGAGGATTGATCATGGAAGTTGTTAGGCAGATAAAAGAGATCATTAATGGTGAGAGAAACGAGTGGAATGAGAAATCTGTGGCAAAGGCCGCTTTGCTTTGAAATTTCCACACGCTTTAGTCTAGAACATAGAAATTAAGGCATCTTGTTATTTTATGTACGGTAAAATACACTTATATTGTTTTTTATAAGAAGTGATGGGTAACATAGTTTGAACTTGTACTAGATATTTTATAAGAATTTTAGTTTTCACTCATTTCGAGTCAAGATAAAATATACTTATATTTTAAATTTAGAGTAAAATACACTTTATATTTATGTCACTTACCCTTTCATGTTTGAAGAAAAATCTTTAAACTGTACTTGAGACAAATCAACAAAGCAAAATTTAAATGTAATACAAGTATATAGTTATTATTTATCTATGTATTCTTTATTTAGTTTATTTGTAACACCCCAAACCTGGCCTAGACGTTATGGTCGGATCTAGCATGTCAAATCAAAAGGTAGTTGAAAAGCTAAGCGACCGTTGAAAATGTTGAATCTCTTTTTGAAACTCCGAGTTTCGTTGTTTGATTGAAAAAAACGCGATTTGCTTACTGACCGTTTTTGTAAAGTTGTTATTATTTTGAAAAACTATTTTTGTTGTGAAAATCGAACTTGAATAGTTGCGGAAATGTGATATTTTGAAAAACGGTTATTAACATTTTAAGAGAAACCCAGTATTAAACGTTTAACAATTTGAAATAGCAGAAATAAAAGTTAAAAAGTAAAACAAAATCCAAAAGCCTTATTACAAATTATTAAACCCAAAATAAATAATCTTAAAATAAAGTAAAGACTAGATTTACTATGTTTCACGAGAAATAATTTCGATGTATGGCCACCACCGAGTTCTCCAGAGCTCCAAATCCTCTAACGCTGGGGATTACCTGCAAGGTTAAGGGAAAGGGGGTGAGTCACGAGAACTCAGTGTGTAATCCCTTAAACAATCACTATCTGGGCCTGAGCCCTTACGGTATCAAATTTGGGCCTAAGCCCTATAATCATGATAATGCAATAATGGAATGCAGCCCAACCCAATCTAACCAATCACACCCCCATACCAACCAATCATCACCTGTGGGGATCAAGTCAACCCACCCCGCCAATCACACCAATATTGCAGACAAGCTGCTAATCACGATATTTGTGGCTGAGCCACCAAGAATAATAGTATATATTTGTGGCATAGCTACCAAAAGTAATATGTGGCAAAGCCACCAGGCTACACTTCCTCCGATCATCAATCCCAACCCATGCAACAAGTTATTAAATGCAATGTATCAACATATAAAATGTAACCAAAATCATTTACACAATATTCAACCATAATCTAAGGTATATCGGACATTTCCACCCCTTTAGGGGTATTTTGGTAATTTTGCAACCCAGAGGTATTTTGGTAATTTACCCTCCAAGGGTATTTCGATAATTTTACAACCCAGGGGTATTTTGGTAATTTACCCTCTAAGGGTATTTCGATAATTTCGCAACCCATGGGTATTTTGGTAATTTACCCTCCAAGGGTATTTCGGTAATTTAGACATTTAACGGCCTTTTCGAAGGCCTACTGTCGCCTCGAGCGACTCGGGACCCCTTTTTGGGTCTCTACGGTACTATTGGGCCTAAAATCCATTTCAGGCCCAAACGGGCCCACACGCTCGTGTGGCCCATTTGACACATTTTCGGTCTCTGATTCGCAGACTTTGCAGTCCCATCAATTGTTCAGTATTTCTCCATCGATTTTGCCCATGTGGGCCCGTAAGCCCATTAGGCCCACTTAGCTCGTTTCAGTTCGATCAGGCCCGTTACAGCCTTAGTTTTGTGAGAGCGCTCGTGACACTCTCAACGATCTATCGCCATCATTCGTGTCTCGGTTTACCATCATGAGCGTTCGCATGCTCGAGTGGTCACAGTTGCCGGCTTTTCAGCTTTTGGCCAATTCACAAAACATCACATGCATTCATCAAGACTGGTGTGAGATTACACACCTATTTATGGTTTGCGGTACTCGGTACTTTCCAAAACACCTGAGATCATAATTGGCTAACAGTTAGTCTTAATCCTCGATACTCCTAGAATTGAGATTGATAAAATAATCCACAATACTTACCAACAACGACGACAACTCCTTGCTATGCTAGAATGTTTGGTTATTCCCTTCGATTACGAAATTGAGTCCCTAATAAAAACTACAAGTTAGCAATGTTGCTCCAAGTCTACAAAGAAATGGCTATTCGGCCCTAAGAAACTCATAAAATAATACAAGAACTATCCACCCCCTATTCGGTCATAGCTTCACTTACCAAATACTTCCCGAACCTGAATGTTGAATGAATAGAGAAGAAGATAAGATCGATCCTTAATAAAATCGGCCTAGGCAAAAAGAGATGGAGTTAGGATTTTTGGTTTTGACAAAGCAACGAGAGAGGAGAAGAAGATGGCAGAAAAGAACCAGTACCTTTGTTCAGAGAGAAACTGAATGGAAGGAATACTCGGGAACTATGAATAACAACAATGAATTAAAGATGGAACCACTCGGCACTTGGAAGCAAAACAGAAAGAGTCAATTATAGCTACAAAGAGGAAGAGTAGAGAAGAAGCCTAAGAAAAAAGGAGAGGGATTAAGAAGAATTCGACAAGAAGAAATGAAAGAGAAGTACTTTCGGCGGCTTGCAAAGGAAAGAAAGAGAACACCAAACAACTAAGAGAAATTCGGCAGAGATTCACAGTGGAGGGAAATTAACCAAAAACTTTACAATGAGCTAAAATGACAAATGTTTTTCCAAAGGTAATACAAGAGAAATTCGGCACACCCCTAGACCCAACCGAAATACACCTTTCAAAATGACAAGTCTTGACCGTAACTCCCCCATCCACTTCCCCATATTCGGCCACTACTACCTCTTACCTCAATCCCTTGATTCTCTCCTTATTTTCCTCCCTACATTGCTCTCCACTTCCTATTCAAATTGTTTGACTCATTCTCCAACCTCCATGGAAGAGTTTGAACCCAACTCTGCTTCCTCCTCTTCCAAGGCATAAAATAAAAGCCATCCATTGCAGTTGGTAAGATTCGAACTCCTCCCTTCCTTGCACTCCCCTTGACGCCACACCACCTTGCCACATGCTTACCTTGCGTTAATAAAACACACACTAATATATATAAGCCTTGCCTCCATCAGCTCTCCCCACTAAAGAGCCTAACACCAAAATTTTTCCAGAGCTTGGCCTCGACCCTAGGCCTCTCTTGAGTCCCTAAACATCCTCAAACAACTCGCAGAGCAAGCACAACATGCAGTTACACAAATGTTACAAACCCTTCGTTTTTGGGATGTTACATTATTCATTTCTCTATTTTTTAATTACAAAAAAGAATTAATTAGATTTTGAAGTAGACTAATATATATGTCATTTTTTTATAATAATTATGAATTTTCAGGTCGTTTGTGGAGAGAGAAAGTGAAAACGCATCCTATAGGGCGCATTTTCACTGATGTGGCAATGAAAATTTGTTCCTTTTTTTTTTTTGGAAATTAGAGTTTATAAATTTATTTGTTTGTATTTGAGATAAACATTGTTATAATTTTAAGGTATGTTTGAATTTACGGTGATGCTATGGAGCTCAGTGATCTACAATTTTTATCTGCCATGTGAGGATGGAGCCATCACCTGATAAGCTGAATCACATTGCAATTCAAGGTCTTAGTTGACGGTGGTTATACGGTCATGGGTTGAAGTGTAACTAGGGCTTCAAGTTTTCAAATATTATGTTGTCAAGGGATGAAGTATAACTGGGTCCCCTAGTTGACAATGGTTATGTGGGCACAACATTGAGTTTCACCTCATTAGAGGAGAATGCTTTATAAAACTCAAATAAAAGTCTAATATCATAGTCATAACAAAAAACATAGGGGTCTTCTAGTATAACCAAGTAATTTGTTTTATCCGTTTCCACCAAAGGCAATGAGCCTATTACTATAACCTGTGACAAAGTTGGAGGCAATAAGATTTCCAGCGAGGAGGAGTTTTTGCATGGTGTAGAAAAGATGAAATGTGAATCGAGGCAACAATGATTGTTTGCGGTGCAGAAAAGATGAAATGTGAATCGAGACGACAGCAATAAACAACTGCTATTGACCCGATTCGCATTTCATCTCTTCTGCACTGCATAATAACTCCTCCCTACTGGAAATCTTGTTCTCGCTAACTCAGTCATAGGTTAATGTAACGGGCTCAATATCTTTAGTAGAGAAAAGACTAGGTTGATTATATTAGAAGGTCCTTGACCACCTTCGGATGTATCAACGTCTAGAGTAAGAAACATGCACAAAAGATATGAAATAAGCAGTATTGGCAAGTATACGGGTCAGATTGTTATAACACCCTTAACCTATATTCGTCATCAAAATAGGGTTAGAAAGAATTGCCATAAGAACGTAACCTTAAAGCATACATTTCACATCTCAATATAAACATGATATAAACTTTTCATATACATGCATATCGTCCCTTAAATGGTCCCTCGAGGCCTTAGAAACACTTTCGAGACTAAATCAGAAACATTTGAACATTTATGAAAAAGTTAGAAAAATTGAACTGCAGGGGTTACACGGTAGTGTGACCAGGCTATGTAACAGTTGAAATAGGGACACACGGCTGTGTCCCAGCCCGTGTCTGTGCCCATGTAACTTTTGAAATGGCCTCACACGCCCGTGTTCCAGGCCGTGTGCTAGGCCATGTAACAGCCTAACTTGTATGCCTTAAAACCTACAAGGGAAACACGACAGTGTCGCATGGCCCTGTGTCGCACACGGCTAAGTCACACGCTCGTGTCTCAGGCCATGTGGACATGAAATTGACTAAAATCAAGCAATTTCCATCACCAACACAAACATGCACCTAAAAATATTTTGTGCACAACTTCAAAGCGCCAAAACCTTACCAAAACATGCATAAAATGACCAATTCAAATGACCAAATCCATTCAACCAATATGCCATAAAAGGCACATCAAAAACAAGCATACAAACTCACCTAAACATGTATACTTACCACATATTCATCATATTCATATAATTTAATACTACTTCTAAAACACACCATAATTATAATCATTATAGCTTCCACACAAACATACCATTTGGCCACTCAAACATGCACCATAACTTAGTCATATTCACACACATAAAAAAGGCGCCAAAAGTACTAAGATTACAATAACCAAAATGACATATACATGCCAAACTCATCAACTAACATTCAACTAAACATCAACCATAGGTCCACCTATACGTGCCATTACAACCTTGGCTAAAACATCAAAAACTACCGATATAATTGCGGGATAGTGTGATATATCTCCAACAATCTTCCAAATCGATTGAGCTTCAGAAAATATGTTACAATAGTGGAAAATAAATTAGATAAAAATGTTAAGGAATTAAGAATTGACTTAGGCCATGAATATTTGTTTAATCAATTCAAAACCTTGTATGATGAAAAATGGATAGGTAGGCAGCTAACCATTTCGAGGACTCCAAAACAAAATGGTGTTGCAGAAAGAATAAATAAAACATTTCTACAAATGGTCAGGTCTATGATGACATAAGCAGATTTTCCCATCACCTTTTGTGGTGATGCTTTATTAAAAGATGGTTATGTATGAAACCGGATACCCTCTAAATCTATTGCAATTGACTCCCTATGAATTATGGACTGGTAGGACACCTTATTTTTGTAATTTAAGATCAAGGAGTTGTGCTGCTTATGCCCATGATCCTACTCATAGGCGTGGCAAGTTAGGTCTAAGAGGTAAATGTAACACCCCTCACCCGTATTCAACACCAGAATAGGGTTAAAGAGTATTATCGGACTTAAAATTTAAACAACCATCCAATTTGAATAAAAAATCATCAACCAAATCTAATTCCAATCAAATACAATCATATTGTCCTTATTAGGACCTACGAGGCCCTAAACATGATTTGGGAGTGGTTCGGGACTAAACCGATAACTTTAGAAACTTTTTAACACTTAGAAATTTTTTTTCAAAACAGGGGACACATGCCCATGTGGCCCGACCATGTGTCTCATATGGCCAATAGACACGCCTGTGTCACAGGCTGTGTGGACATTCGAAATGGGAGCAGATGGCCATGTCCCAGCCTGTGCCCGACCTCGTATCCAAACAAGTAAGCTTACTGACTTGGGTCACATGGCCAACCACATGCCCTTCTGTTTAGCCCGTGTACCCTTCGAAGTGGCCACACACGCCCGTGTGCCAGGCCGTGCCAAACCTGTAGGGTATATTGACTTATGCCACACGGCCAAGTCACACGCGTTGATTTCAATTTCAGCACCAAGGGACACACGACCGTGTAACATGACCGTGTGTCATACACGGTTGAGACACACGCCCCTGTCTCTATCCGTGTGGACAAAAAGAAGCTATTTACCAAGCCATTTTGCCACCCAATTTGATACACTCCTACATCAAACCAATTGGCACCAATATAAGGCATAAATAAGCATTCTATTAACCTTATTCAAGCATAACTCCTACCATCTAAACACCAACCAATACAAACACATCAATACCATAATATACCATTCAATTTCATACCAAAACTCACTTGCACAACACATCTACATGCACTATTTCTTCTAAACATTCCTTTTCCTAGAACCACAAGCATACCAATCTCAAATTCATTCACTAGCTACTCAAACTAATAATCCACAATCAACCCTTCACCAAGCAATATAGACCACATCACAAAATGGCATTAGCACACATATATATACATCACCAACTAAGCCAAATAGGTCAACTTACATGGCCATATACAACATTATATAAATAACATTTATAAGGCAACACGAATGGCCAAATTCATAGCAACACATATACCAAAATGACCAAAGTCCCTATACATGCCATATACTCAAAACATAAGCTCAAAAGTACCAAATTAATAGATGGATAGTGTGACGATGTCTCCGACGATCCCTGAATCCAAGATAGCTTTGAATTCACTATAAACATAGAAAAATAAACGATGTAAGCTATAAAGCTTAGTAAGCTAACTAACAAACCTTTCAATTACTTATTCTTAAAACTATATATTTTGTAACATCCTTAAATAGGGGCTCTTGCATTTTAATTATTTGCATGTGAATGGCTTGGGTATGATGCTAGTTAGGGTGCCTTAGGGTCCGGGTATGAGCCAAGGGTAGGCCCGATTTGTAGCAAAATTTTTATTTTTAGGTACTTGATAGGGGAGCTGAAGGACCTAGGTGTTAAGAGTATTGTGTAGCAAGTTTTGGCACAAGAGGTGCCTTGGTAAAGTGGCAAGAAGGTGCCACTTAGAGCTCAGGGAAGTGATGCCACAAGCAGGGGGAAGGAGCCTTGGTTCGAGCTGCAGGAATCCCTCTTTGGGTATTTCTTTTTGACGCCAGAACTGAGAGGAGTTGTGCTCAAGTGAAACTCTGGTGGATAGATGTTGAACAAGTCAACAGATTCAAAATGGGTGGAGAAGAGAAATTTGTGGAAGTTGACTCATTCAAATCGGCTTGAATGGATGGACAGGAGGGAATTTAGGAGTTGGCTGAAACTTGAACAGTGGAGAGAAAGAGGAATCGGTTTGGGGGCTTAGGAAGTGTGCCGATTTTCAATAGCTAGTTAGGGAGAGCACTTTTGGTTGGGCACTCTTATGTGCACATTGTTTTGAAACCGAAACCCCATAGCCTCTTGCTGATTTTCCTCTTAAGTATCAAAACCGAATTGCATTGAACCTTGTGAGCTTTTCTTTTTCCCTTTGAAACCAAAATCGAAACCCTTCTTCCTCTAAATCTCTTCTCATCTTTTGTTCTCTGTACTCCTATTTGGTATTTGGCCGAAACTAAGTCACCCTCCTACCATTGTCTTCTCTCGTTTTCTTTTCATCATCATTCAAACCCGAATGCCCTCTTGAACCCTTCCACTCTTCCATCTTGATTTGGCCGAATCTTCTTTTCTTCAACCATCAACTGTGTTGCAACCATATCGTTTTTCTTTCTCAAAGCCATAGCCGAATCTTCCTAAGTGTTATGTTATTTCTTTCCTGTTTCAATCGATTCTGCAAGTGCCGAAATCCCATCATCCTTCTTCTATTCTTTTGGGTTCTCATAGTCAAATCTCAACCTATTGGCAGGTAAGGTTTCATTGTTTCGTTTCTTTCTTTCTTCTCTTGATCTTATAGTCGAATCCCCCTGTCATACTCTCATCTCTGTTCTTTTTCGATCTTGGTTGCCTTAATAAGAAAAGCTGGAAGCTTTATCGCTCAAACTCTCGTTGGACTCGGGATTTCTGTGGATTTGTCACCGATTGACCATTCACTTTCAATCGATTTTGTTAATAGGAGGGTAAGTATTCCTATCGACAATCAATTCTTATTATGTTAATGCTGAAGGCAAATACCCCATGTTAGTTGATGTTTGACTGAATGCAGGAAAGAGGGGTTGACGCCATTTCATGTAGAGTTTTCGAGATTCGTCGACTTAGGTAATGGACCTAACCCCGAGATTCTAATTCTTTACATTTTAGTTCACTTCTTTAACCCAATTTAGTGGTAAGGTATATTATGGATTCGAAGGCTAATCAAGCAGTAAGTGGGGTTAGATCCGAGACCCCAGCCCCTAAGTTCAAGAAGAGGGCTGTCTCGGCAGTTCGTGATTGGCCACCGGAGTGTGGACCAGATTCGAGCAGGAGAGTAGACAAATTGCGGTAGTGTCGATTAACGACAGTACCGAGATAGAAAGTGTAGTTTTGCGTGTAATCAGGTGTATATCTCTTATACACTTCATAATCAATGTATGACTATGTTATTAACTTAAACACTGTTAAAAGCCAAAATAAGTGTGGATATCGATATACTACCCTTATGGGTATGAGCGAGGACTCCGGGTAAGTCCGTTCTGATAGTTAATGATTTTTGATTTTTGATGAATATGTATATGCTATGTGGTGGTATGTTGTTAATTGATAAAGCATGTTAGTAATGTATGTATAAGCATGTGTACTGAAATAGGTGTTATGAGAGGAGGGGGAAGATGTGATATTTGTGACATTGGGTCACCAGTGGTTTGGCACCACCAGTGGTTTGGTACCATATATGATATTTGTGACTTTGGGTCACCAGTGGTTTGGCACCACATTGGATCTTAGTGACTCGTCCTAGTGGCTTAGTACCACAGTGGGTTGGCCCTACATATTACACCAGAAAGGGGATTGTCACCAGTGGTTTGGTACCACACGGGGTAGAATATAAAGTTTTGGATGGCTAGGTTTGGGTTGCATAACATATTTACTTGCTTATGAAACTGTGTAAGAGTGTTGATATAATCGGGAGGGGGATTATACACTGAGTCTCGGTGACTTACCTCTTCCCTTACATTTTGCAGATGACTCGTAGATCGTGGATGTGAAGCCGGGTGGACTCGAGGTGGCCATGCATATTACTTTCGGTTTTAGTTTGTTTACTCTTTTGGGTACTTTATTTTTAATTTGGGTTTGTAATAAGGCCACTAATTAATATTTTTGGGATATTTATCTTGTTAAAGTTTATCATATTTTGCTTACGTAAACAACGTGGCATGTTTAAATAATCTGTAAATCAATGTTTTTCTAAGTTACACATCTCGCCGGGTTTACTAAACTTTACCATCGGGTAAGAATAAATAAGTGATAACCACAAATAGGCTCAAACTTCCTTTAAACTAAGTTTACTTCAAGTCAAAATGTTTTAAAAACGGTTTTCAACTTTACACCTAAATAAAGTCGGGATTTTCCTAAAATTACATGGTTTTCTTAAAATAAACAACGACATATGGTTTTTATCAAAGAGGTTCTTCTTTAGTTCAAGATCTTTAAACATCCAACATATTTTCAAATATCGCTTCTTCCAAATTGAACCGATAACTTGTTTGGATCAAAATATTTTACCGTAGTGTATTGACCGGGTTAGGGTTTTACAATTTTTGGTATCAGAGCTAAGTTCAAAAGCTCGATCGTGGGCCCAAGGCCCAAAATGTTTCAAAAGTGGGTTTTAAACAGGTTTTGTTGGAAAATACATGGCCTGGGAAGCATGGCATCGAGTCTCCAGCACCGATCCGCCCAGGTAAGTACCCCTAACTGCTTTGTTTATATATATGATTGTGATGATAGTGATATGATTGATAGTACTAGTGGATTTCCCTAGAGACTGAAACTCATAGGATTCTGTGAACTCGCGAAAACAAAACCTCGTAATAAAACTGTTCATAAAACTGTGCTGTAATAACAGTGGAATAAGTCTAACGCATAAAACTTTTAAATCAGATAAATCGAGAACGTTAGTCATGAGCACCTGAGGACGTGGTCGTAACACGCGTGGACGCGGTCGGGGTAGGATGACTATGTCTGCACCAGTGGGGTCTGGTCAGAGGTCAAAAAATGAGGTACCACAGCCACCAGCTACGGCCGCTGAGTTCCAGGATCAGACAGGTGATAATGCAGTGTCGCAGGTGATGCTGCGAGTTCTAGAGAGGGTAGCTGGAGCAGGTGGAGGTACGGGAGCTCGGAAATTTGTGTCTGAGCGACTCCGAGCTAATGGAGAAGAGGTATTCTAGGGTGTTTCTGGCGTGGCTCCCAATACGACTGAGTATTGGTTGGAGGCGACAAAGCGTATCATGGACGATTTAGACCTTACGGCTGAGGAGAAATTGAAGGGTATAGTGTCTCTTCTCCGGGATGAGTCATACCAGTGGTGGCTCATGGTTCGGGATGGTGCGACAGCTGATGATCTCACTTGGGACTATTTTAAGGCAGCTTATCAGAAGAAGTACATTGGGTCCAGTTACATTGATACACAGAGGAAGGAATTTCTAAGGCTGGTTCAGGGGAGTAGGTCAGTATCTGAGTATGAGGCAGAATTCTTAAGGTTGAGCCGTTACACTTAGGGTATCGTGGCTAAGGAGCATGAGGGCTGTGTCAGGTTTGAAGACAGGCTGAGAGATGAATTGAGATTGCTGATCGCTCCACAGCAAGAGAGGGAGTTTGCTGTGCTGGTAGAGAAGGCTAAGATAGTCGAATGGGTGAGGGAGTCTACGAAACAGAATCTGGATAGGAATAGACACAAGAGGAGTTTTAGGTCATCAGGGTCGGCCGAAAATTCTCAGAAAAAGGCTAGGTATAGTGGGCCGAATCAAGCTATGGGGCCTGCTGCTACTACTCAGGGACCAGCGCAGTGTGCTCGATGTGGGAAATCCCATTGGGGAGAATGTTAGACTGGTGGCAGAGGATGCTTTGAGTGTGGGTCATTGAATCATCGTGTAAGGGATTGTCCACGTAAGCTAGCTAGGATGCAATCTGAGAGTCAGGGGCGTGCTCAGTTCAGGAATGGAGGACAGCAACCGCAGAGGGGTCGTGGTTTTGTCAGGAGAGGTAATGGTTTTGGTCGAGGCCGCGGAGCACTGGGCAGAGGTGCAGGTGATACTGAGGCAAGGCAGCCTGGGTTAGTATATGTAGCGAGGCGTCGAGAGGAAGGTGACACACCCGACGTCATAACTGGTACGTTCTTAATTTTTGGACTACCTTATACTGCTTTGATAGATGTTGGTTCGACGCACTCGTTTGTTGCCAGTAGCATAGTGGACACCATGAACTTAGACTTTGAGGTTACTTCTAGGGAGATGACAGTAATTAGCCCTCTAGGTCACTCTGTAGAAGTAAATAAACTATATAGGAGGTACCCCTAGAACTCCAAGGGGTAGTGTTTGTGGCTGATCTGATGGAACTGCCATTCGGGGAGTTCGATCTGATCCTTGGGATGGATTGGCTGGTGAAGTATCAAGTGAGTTTGGACTGCGCGACTAAGCGCATGGTATTAAGAACAGTTGAAGGTGAAGAAGTGGTAATGATAGGTAATAGAAGGGATTATCTATCTAACGTTGTATCTGCTCTGAAGGCTAAGAAAATGGTCAGAAAGGGGTGTGAGGCGTTCATAGTTCATGTGTGTGCTTTGGAGGCCAAGGAATCAACTGTAGAGAATGTTCGAATGGTGAAGGACTTTATCGACGTATTCCCAGAAGAACTTTCGGGTCTGCCTCCGGATCGTGAAGTTGAATTTGGCATAGATCTGTTACCTGGAACCGCGCCAGTGTCTATTGCCCCGTATAGGATGGCGCCAAAGGAATTGGTGGAGCTAAAAGTACAGATCTAGGAATTGTTGGACCGGGGTTTTATCCGGCCAAGTGTTTCACCTTGGGGAGCGCCTGTGCTCTTTGTTAAGAAGAAAGATGGTACAATGTGGATGTGTATAGACTACCGCTAGCTGAATAAGTTTACGATTAAGAACAAGTATCCGTTGCCGAGAATAGATGATTTATTTGATCAGCTTAAGGGGGCATCAGTCTTCTCTAAGATCGATTTAAGGTCGGCGTATCATCAGCTTAAGGTAAAGGAGGCCGATATCCATAAGACAGCGTTTCACACTCAGTATGGGCACTACGAGTTCTTGGTAATATCGTTCGGGTTTACCAATGCGCCAGCAGCGTTCATGGATATGATGAACCAGGTGTTCTAGCCGTACTTGGACCAGTTCATCGTGGTGTTTATAGACGACATATTGGTGTACTCAAGATCTGAAGAGGATCATGTTGCGCATCTGCGGGTAGTTCTACAGATTCTGAGGGAAAAACAGCTATTTGCCAAGTTTAGTAAATGCGAGTTCTGGCTTAAAGATGTGACTTTCTTGGGTCACATGGTGTCGGCAGAAGGAATTAGAGTGGACCCTCGAAAGATTGAGGCAGTGTTAGACTGGAAACCACCTAAGTCGATAGCAGAAGTTCGGAGTTTTCTGGGTCTGGCAGAATATTAAAGAAGATTTGTTGAAGGATTTTCTTTGATCGCAGCACCGTTGACCAAGTTGTTGAGAAAAGGGGTTCCATTTGTATGGTTTGATAAGCAACAGGAAAGTTTCGACAAGCTAAAGAGGATTTTGACAGAGGCTCCGGTCTTGATTCAGCCTGAAGTAGGGAAGGAGTTTACAGTATATTGTGATGTGTCGCATACTGGTTTGGGGTGTGTGCTGATGCAGGAGGGAAAGGTAATGGCGTATGTAACTCGGCAGCTGAGACCGCACGAAGTTAACTATTTGACGCATGATCTGGAGTTGGCTGCAGTGGTTTTCGCCCTGAAGATATAAAGACATTATTTGTACGAGGAGAAGTCGATAGTTTACACGGATCACAAGAGTTTGAAGTACCTCTTGACTCAGAAAGACTTGAATTTGAGGCAACGGAGGTGGATCGAGTTGTTGAAGGACTACGACTGTTCAATTGAGTATCATCCGGGCAAGGCCAACATGGTGGCAGACGCGTTGAGCCGTAAAGTAGTGTCAGACTTAAGAGCGATGTTTGCTCATCTCAGTTTGTATGACGACGGGAGTCTATTAGCAGAATTGCAAGTAAAGCCGACTTGGGTAGATAAGGTTAAAGAGAAACAGCTAGGGTATGAGGGTCTGAGTGCTCAGAGGTTGCAAGTGCAGAATGGTGGATTGGAAGGTTACAGCTTGACCAGTGATGGAGTGTTGTGTTTCCAAGGGAGAGTTTATATGTCGAAGGACGTTGAGTTAAGGAAAAGGATTCTTCAGGAAGCTCATAGCAGCCCATATGCTATGTATCCGGGAGGTAGCAAAATGTACCGAGATTTGCGGGAACAGTTTTGGTGGCCAGGTCTGAAATGGGATGTAACTGAGTTTGTGAGTAAATGTCTGACGTGTCAGCAAGTCAAAGCTGAACACCAATTATCGTCGGGTTTGTTGCAACCAGTGAAGATTCCGCAGTGGAAATGGGAAAGGATTACGATGGATTTTGTCAGTGGGCTACCCCTTACGCCTAGCAAGAAGGACTCAGTCTGGGTGATTGTGGATCGTTTGACTAAATCAGCTTATTTTATACCGGTTTGGGTTGATTACTCGCTTCAAAAGTTAGCCAAGTTGTATGTGACAGAAACAGTGAGGTTGCATGGAGTGCCAGTATCGATTATCTCAGATAGGGATCCCAGATTCACGCTCAAGTTCGAAAAGCGTTGCATCGAGCATCGGATGCGAGATTGGATTTTAGTATAACATTTCATCCGTAGTCAGATGGGCAGTCAGAAAGGGTAATACAAATTCTAGAGGATATGTTGAGAGGTTGTGTCTTGGATTTTAGAGGCAGCTGGGAAGAATTTCTACCGCTGGCAGAATTCGCGTACAACAATAGTTACCAGGCAAGCATTAAGATGGCACCATATGAGGCGTTATATGGTCGAAAGTGTCATACACCTACGTGCTGGACAGAGTTGGGTGAGCGTCAGATGTTGGGTCCGGAGTTGGTTGCTGAAACAGAGGAAAAGGTTAAGCTGATTCGAGCTCGTCTGAAGGAAGCTTCGGACAGGCAGAAGTCTTATACCGATCTTAAGCGAAGAGATATAGAGTTTGTAGTAGGTGACAAGGTTTTCCTGAAGGTCTCGCCGTGGAAGAAGGTGTTGAGGTTTGGTCAGAAAGGCAAGCTGAGCCCTAGGTTTATCGGGCCGTATAAGGTGTTGAAACGTGTGGGACCAGTAGCTTATCAGCTCGAGTTTCTAGCAGAATTGAGTCAGATTCACGATGTGTTTCATGTCTCTATGCTTAGGCGCTACCATTCAGATACATCGCATGTTGTGTCAGTGGGGGAAATCGAGGTGAGCCCAGATTTGACTATGGAAGAAGAACCAGTACAGATTCTGGATCGGGATGTTAAGGTTTTGCAGAAGAAGTCGGTTTCATTGGTAAAGGTATTATGGCGGAACCATGGTACGGAAGAGTCTACGTGGGAATTAGAAGATGTGATGCGGCAGTAATACCCTCAACTCTTTTGACCAGGTAATTTCGAGGCCGAAATTATTTATAAAGGGGGTAGAACTGTTAGTTGATGTTTGGCCGAATGCAGGAAAAAGGGGTTGACGCCATTTCGTGTAGAGTTTTCGGGATTCGTCGACTTAGGTAAGGGACCTAACTCCGAGATTCTAATTCTTTACATTTTAGTTCACTTCTTTAACCCAATTTAGTGATAAGGTATATTATGGATTCGAAGGCTAATCAAGCAGTAAGTGGGGTTAGATCCGAGACCCCAGCCCCTAAGTTTAAGAAGAGGGCTGTCTCGGCGGTTTGTGATTGGCCAACCGGGTGTGGACCAGCATCCGAGCAGGAGAGTAGACAAATCACGGTAGTGTCGATTAACGACAGTACCGACATAGAAAGTGTAGTTTCACGTGTAATCAGGTGTGTATCTCTTATACACTTCATAATCAATGTATGACTATGTTAGTAACTTAAACACTGTTAAAAGCTGGAATAAGTATGGATATCGATACGCTACCCTTATGGGTACCAGTGGTTTGGTACCACATATGGTATTTGTAACTTTGGGTCACCAGTGGTTTGGCACCACATTGGATCTTAGTGACTCGTCCCAGTGGCTTAGTACCACAGTGGGGTTGGCCCCACATATTACACCGGAAAAGGGATTGTCACCAGTGGTTTGGCACCACAAAGTGGGTTGGCCCTATATATTATTATTTGTGACTTTGGGTCACCAGTGGTTTGGCACCACCAGTGGTTTGGTACCACGTTTGGTACCACACGGGGTAGAATATGGAGTTTTGGATGGCTAGGTTTGGGTTGCATGACATATTTACTTGCTTATAAAACTGTGTAAGAGTGTTGATATAATCGGGAGGGGGATTATACACTGAGTCTCGGTAACTCACCTCTTCCCTTACATTTTGCAGATGACTCATAGATCGCGGATGTGGAGCCGAGCGGGCTCGAGGTGGCCATGCATATTGCTTTCGGTTTTAGTTTGTTTACTCTTTTGGGTACTTTATTTTTAATTTGGGTTTGTAATAAGGCCACTAATTAATATTTTTAGGATATTTATCTTGTTAAAGTTTATCATATTTTGCTTACATAAACAACGTGGCATGTTTAAATAACCTGTAAATCAATGTTTTTCTAAGTTACACATCTCGCCGGGTTTACTAAACTTTACCATCGGGTAAGAATAAATAAGTGATAACCACAAATCGGCTCAAACTTCCTTTAAACTAAGTTTACTTCAAGTCAAAATGTTTTAAAAATGGTTTTCAACTTTACACCTAAATAAAGTCGGGATTTTCCTAAAATCACATGGTTTTCTTAAAATAAACGACGACATATGGTTTTTATCAAAGAGGTTCTTCTTTCGTTCAAGATCTTTAAACATCCAACATATTTTCAAATATCGCTTCTTCCAAATTGAACCTATAACTTGTTTTGATCAAAATATTTTACCTTGTGACATGTCGGATTCGGTCGTAGTGTATTGACCGGGTTGGGGTGATACATATTTTCTTCACCATTTCTTCGATTTCAAAGCTAATATGGTTTATGCACATACCTGTACCGTCTCGTACTAATCTCATTGTCAACCACATCATTCATTTACCCGTTGAACCATTCAGAATAGAAGTCAGATACTCAAGAGTCTTGCACAATAAGTACCTATACCATGGCCCGAAGCCAAATCAAGGTAATTTATATTCGAAGTACTGATATCATGGCCCGAAGCCAAATCGGTATAACTCGCAACTGAAGTGCTAATATCATGGCCCGAAGCCAAATCAATGTATCCTCTAATGACATGTCACTAGTATCCTAAACTATTCCTAAGGTTCAACCGGGATTTCAAATGCTGAATTACCATCGAGTCATTGTCGAACTTACCTGAAGTCTCATATTCACAACTTATACAATATCGAAGCATTTAAAATACATTTATAATGAAATTTATCACATCCGAACTTACCTCGAATGTGAAAACGACGAAATAAGTCGATTAGTCGATAACTTTGTCTTTTCCCCGATCTAATCTCATATTTCACTTTTCTTGATCTATATAATATCAAATTCAACTTATTTAATTATATCTCTATTCAATTTAGTCCAAAATACACTTTAAAGCACTTTTACCATTTTCCCCTAATGTTTCACATTTTTACAATTTAGTCCTTATTTCAAAAAATCATAAATTCATGAAATTCAACCACAACCCATGCTAGCCGAATTTCAATTAGGTCCCTAGCAGCCCATATTTTTCATTTAATTCACAATTTACCCACAAACTTTTCACATTTCTCAATTTAATCCCTATTTGTCATTTTTCTCAAAAATCACTTTACAAAACTTGTATAACCATCAAAAAGTATTCATAATCCAACAAGAAACTTCAAAAATCATGCTTATTCATCAATGGAAACATTCAAAATCTTTAACAATTTTGCAAAATAGTCCCTAGGCTAGCTAGACCTAGTTGCAACAATCTCAAAAACATAGAAATAATTAAAAACAGATAAAAAATACTCACCATACACCTAAGGATACCATGGCCTAACCTAGCAAGCTTAAATGGTGTTTTTCCTTAGCAAAAATCGACTAGAAGATGAAGATGGACAAAAAAAATCATTTTGTTTTTATTTAATTGGCCTTTGATTACCAATTTACAAAATCAACCTTGCCATTAATTTAATATTTCAATAATGCCAAACCATTAACACCCACTATCTCATAAATGGGTTAATTATCACTTAAGGTCCTCCACTTAAAGGTTCTATAACTATTAAACACCTTTAGCTAATAGAACATCAGTTATGCACTTTACGCGATTTAGTCTTTTTTATCAAATTGACCACTCAACTAGTAAAATTCTTGAACGAAACTTTCACATAATCATTTTATCACGCTGTAAACATTAAAATAATAATAAAAATAATATTTTGAATTCGAATTTATGGTCTTGAAACCACTGTTTTGATTTGACTAAAAACAAGCTGCTACAGTAAAAAGATTACATTTATAATATGCTCTAAACATTCAAACCAATATGTGTTCATAGGTGAACAAGGAAGTGAGAACATTACAAAATTTGAGTCTTTAGATGCCAAATTTCTAGAAAATGATTTCCCTAATAAAGGTGGCACTAAACATGATTTTAGTTTTCGTGAAATAAAAGATCTTGATGATTTGATTAGTTCAAATTGGTTATTACATTTCCCTAAAAATGTCACATCATTGCCTCATTCGAGTGGGAGCTTAGCAAAAGGTGTTAAAATTATTTCACAATAATATCATCTTAGGCGTATTAATCGTAGGCATATACCTCGATGTTGTTTTGACATAAAGGGAGAAGCTTTCATGATTACTCTACAAGATGAAGAATGACCTAGAAATGTGGAAGAAGCTCTTTCTTTCGATACAAAAAATAAATTGATGGAAGCAATAGAAGAATAAATGAAGTCAAGCTATGTTTGGGAATTGGTTGATTTACCAAAGGAATGTAAAGAAATTGAGAACAAATGGGTTCTCAAAATTAAGCGTAAATTTGATGGTACAATTGAGAGATACAAGGAACAACTTATAGCCAAAGGTTGTACCCAACAAGAGGGAATAGACTACGGAAAAACTTTCTCTCCTGTTGGCAAATTTACCTCAGCGCACTTAATTATGGCCATAGTAACCATTTTAGACTTGAAGTTACATTAAATGGACATGAAAATTTCATTTCTAAAGGGAGAACTAGAAAAAAAAAAATCTGCATGGAGCAACCTGCAAGTTTTTTTTACAGAAGTTGATAGCACAAAGTGTGCAAATTACTTAGCTTAATTTATGGTTTCAAGGAATCTTCTAGACAGTGGTGTATAAGGTTTTATCAAGCAATTAATATGAAATATTTTACCATAATTGATGAAACCACTTTGTGTATGTCAAAAGAGATAAGGACAAATTTATAATCTTGTCACGTTATGTGGATGACATACTATTGGCTGGAAATGATAAAGGGTGTATAGTCAATGTAAAAGGTTGGTTGCCTTCCAATTTTGAAATGAAGGACATGGGTGAAGTGGCTTACATTTGTGGAGTAAATATTACTCGTCTAAGAGGACGATACCTCTATCACAAGAGCCATAAATTAAGAAAATTCTCGAACAATTTAGAATGTAAGACTGCAAGCTAATCGATACTCCTATTGCTAGAGGCAAAAGCTTAAATGAAATAATGTATCCCAAAACTCCACAGGAAAAGGATCAAATGGAAATACTTCCTTACTCTAGTGCAGTAGGAAGTGTTATGTATGAAACAATATGTACAAGACCCGATATCTGCTACGTTGTTGGGTTAGTAAGAAGATACCAATCAAATATAGGTCAATCTCATTAGAAGGCAGTGAAAAGGATATTAAGGTATTTGAAAGGCACTATGGATTATTCTTTGTGCTATCAAGGATGTGATTTAAATATGACCAAAAATATAGATGTTTATTGAGAAGGAGATTAGGATGAAAGGAAATTTACATTGGAATATGTCTTCTTGTTGAACAATGGTGTAATCTATTAGGCTAGCAAGAAACAAAGTAGTATTGCATTGTCCACAATGGAAGCTGAATTTGTTGTAATTTTTGAGGGCGTATAAGTAGTTTGGCTTAAACAATTCTTGATTCATTTGGGATTTTGTAAAGGTGCACCACAGGTGCTAGTAAATTGCGACAATTAAGCTACAATTACATTTACTAAATATCCAAAATACTATTCAAGAACTAAGCACATAGACATAAAGTAAAATTTTGTACGACACATGGTTACACAAAAAGAAGTTAACATTCTTTGCATATCTATACAAGCGATGGTTGCAGATCTTTTTATGAAACCAATTGGGAGAGATGTTTTTACTAAGCATGCTAGATCTCTAAGATTGCGTAGAATTTGTTATACTAATTGCATTGAGATTTATAAGTAGTTTATTAACTATTGATGTATGTTAGAGATTCATATGAATGAAATTTACTATTAATGCCTACTAGAGTTTAGTACTTTTGTTCCTTAAATGCATACATGAGTGTCTATATGTGTTAAGTACATATATATGATTAAAGGTATGTTGGATAGATAATTTGACTTATCACACATGCAATCACCTCTATGGCTTAGTTTCATATAAAGATGATATTGGTTTTAAGCTTCAAAACTAGAAGTTTAGGTAAGAGCTCAAGCTTAAAATAGAATTGCCTTGATAAAAAATCAAGATGAGAACATATAGTGATGAAATTATGATCGAAAGTGAATAATAGATCCCACTATTCACTTTTCTCTATCTTTATTGCCAGATGGGAGTCTTATTCATTAACGGTGGAGGGAAAGTAATATTGTAGCATGTGTTTCATACTACGTGTGCATGAAATCACCAATATGGGTAAGAAAAGTTTTTATCTCTGCTTCTAAGTTGTTTGAGACCCGTGAGATCAACTAGATGTCACTATAAGTTGCCTTTGTGACCTTTGATTGTTTATTGAAAATGTTAGCTATCTTAGTATGTTATCAATGATCAAGTGTAATACGATCTAATGAAACATATTTAGAGAACAATTGAACTAAAATAGAGATATTCAAGGAAAATGGAAGATCATTATAGTGTCTCATTCAATTGTATTCATAGACTGACCAATTATGTTCTAATAGCCAACATAATTGTGAATACAAAACATTCATCATAATTTTAATAATAAAAGAGATCATTTGCAATTGAGAATGTGACTAAATGAATTTGACTTTTCAAATCTAATTACCCTATGACTTTATAAATACTTGTACATGATTTAACCTAAAAAACTATTTTTATACAAGTTTTAAGTTATAAAAAAAGATATTATTTAATCCCAAATATTTCTAACGTTATGGTCAAAAATTATATTATAAAAAATAATTTGCGTGTTATAAAAAGTGTTATAATATACATATTTAAAAATTGTTATGACACAAAAGTATGAACATAAGTTAATTATGTGCTCATGATATATTATAAAAAATAATATACTTATTTATAAAAAAAATTATAATTTTTTTCATAACTTATTTATAAAATAATAAATTTCAAAATTTATGACAAAAAAATATATTATTTATAAGAAGTGTTATGAATGATATTGTACATTTTATAAACCTTTTTTTTTATAAAAGTTATATAGTATAAATTTTATATTTTTTAACCTGATTTGTGCATTATAAAAAATGTTATAAGCTAGCATAAGTCTTTCTAAAAATTAAGTTTTTATAATCAAAGCTACATACTTTTTGCACTGTGAAATCAAATATTACGTAACAGATTGTAGTTATGCAAATACAAAAAGGTTTTCTTTAACCATATCGTGGGATATTTGGGAGAATAGAGCTAGATACAAACACTAGAGACGACTTGCGAAGTCTTTAGTTTGAGACATTCAAAGCTTTGAAATGTGGTTGAAGGCCATTTTCTGTTCTAAAAAAGGAGTTCTCATATATACATAACCTTGGTATGTTGCATAAAAAAAAGGATTAGATGGTATTAGTATGGTGCATACTTAACTTCATTCGTTGGTGGATTTTGGATACTCCATACTTTGAAGAGGACGTGGAAAAATGAAATCTTGATAATCTTAATGATACAAATTCAGGTGATGATGATGATGATGACAAAAATGATAAAAAATATGTTAAATATTAAAGAGGGAATAACCCAACAAATATGTAATGTTAGAGTAATTAGATAAAAATACATATGATGTTTATTTTTCTTGTTATTTTTATTAGTAATCGTATTAGTGACTACTTTCTTAGACTAACATATACATATGATGAGTTGATTTTAATATTTGTTATTCGTTCAAAATTTTTTTATCATATTAATAATTTTCTATAGTAATTAATATTTTTTTTAAGTTTGTACTACCAAACATGACATAGAGAATTACAATTTATTCGTTGAGCGAGGACCTTTCCACTTGGCACTGTCGGATCACTAAGGTCGACTTTCATTCTTACTCGACGGGTGAGTCTTGCAGTCAAGCTCCCTTCTGCCTTTGAACTCGAGAGTTAATCTCTGTCTAACCCAAGGAAACCTTTGCATGCCTCCGTTTTTGGGAGGCCTACACTCCATAGAAATTGTCTACCTGAGACTGTCCCTTGGCTATTCTAGAATGGTATCTCACTAATGGCATAGCCCCCTTTGGAAGGGGGCCTTCTTCGCCTTCCACCTATGCTATGCAAGAAAAGTCCAAAGCCAATGCCAAGGAATAGTGAAGCTTTATAGAGTCTTTCTGTTTAGGTGCAGGTAGTCCGCATCTTCACAGATAAGTCTATTTGACGAAGCCCCTCTCTCTATTAGCCAAATGCATTTAAGTAAATTAAAATTCTTTATAATTGTTACTCTATAATTACATTTCCATCTAATTTCTATGTGATATCCACACATACCCATAATGAAAGTAGGAAAGTGAGTAAATAAGAATTTGTGAATACATAGACATATGTTGAACTAAAGATTGGTTCAATTTTAGTTTTTTAAATCCAAAAATTATATAACATTAAAAAAGTTCTAAAATAAAAAAAAACCGTAAAACTGAAAAGCTTTCCAAAATATAAAAAAAATAAAATATTACTATAAATTAAAAATCAACATAAGCTTTCCAAAGTTTTGAAAATTTTCAAAAAAAAAAAAATCTTCAAAATTTAAAAGATTTAGGATAAAACCAAAAAGTTATAAGTATATTAAAAATTCAAAAAATATAAAAAAATGTTAATATTTAAAAGTATTCTAAAAATTGTAATTAAATCTAAATTATAAAAAATTCTAAATTTTTCCAAAAAATCGGAAACAAGCAGAGAAACTTCTATAAAAGATTTCCTTTTAAATTGGTATAATAACACAATTAAATTTTAATAGAGAATTGTCAAACTTTTTTTCATTTTGACTGAATATAGTATTTCAAGCTAAACACTAATCGAAAAAACATCTATTGATATTTCATAATAAAAAAATATTTTTTGAATTTTGTTTTCAAAATTTTCAAACTTTTTATAACTTTCCAAATTTTAAGAAATCTTAAAAATATTATATGTGTTATAAAATAAAAAGAGATGGAGAAAATAAAGAATAAAGAAAATATGAAAGCAATAGAGAATGTACTTTATTGATCAAAAGGGATAGTTACAATGATTCATTAGAGTCTCTATTTATAGGTATAAGAAATATAAAAGAAGTAGAGATCTAATTTTAATAACTATTAGTTTAAAGTATACCAAAAATTTATTTTGATTATGATGGACATCCACTTAACACTCCCCATTGGATGTCCATTGGTAGATAAAGTACCTCATTAAAACCTTATTAGGAAAAAACCTATGGGATAAAAACCTAGCGAGGGAAAAAGAGTACACAATCTATAATACGCATAATATGTTGCCTCATTAAAAACCTCACCAGGAAAACCCAATGGGACAAAACCTCAGTTAAGGGAAAAAGAGTACAACGCGTATTTACTCCCCCTCATGAAAACATCACATACTTTATCATATTCACGTATTCAATCTTAAATACTAATTTTTCAAATGACTATTCGAATGTATTTGCTAAGCATTTATATTACCATTCTTTTAAAAGTCATGAGTCAGGGAAATTTGGTGAAATATATTTTGATCTCTTCAGGAGATTCAACAATAATCATAACAAACTTTAATCATGATTCTTATATAAAAACACAAATAGGTATTTTGGATCATTTTATAATCCTCCTTCAACTACTCAAATTTACCGCATATGTTCAAATTATTTCAATTCATATAAATGAATAATTTTCTGAGAATTTCAATACGCTTTTAGCTTTCTAAATCCTTCAAGGATTTTAATATAAACTTTACTATATAGTGATTTATAAAGGTTGTAACAATAATCATTAGACGCAAGTTAAATATTTTATGAATTGTCAATTTAATAATATATCTAAAGGTTATTGCATCCACCACAAAAGAATATTATATCTTTTCATAATCAATACCAGTACTTAGTGAAAAACTTTATATTTTTATTTCGCTTTTGCAAAACTACTTCATTTGCACCCTCATTGGCTTCATACCTTTAGATATTTGGACTCCTGGTCCAAAAACTCCACGAATTTAATTGTACTTGAGTTACGTATTTCTATTTTGATCAATTTATTCCATATCTAAATTTCTCAATAGATTTTATAACACCCTAAACCCGGCCTAGACGTTATGGCCGAATCTGGCGATGTCACATGGTAGTGTTTTTCGAGAGAGTGAGTTGTCGTCAAAAACCTCTTTTCTATATAACCTCTTTGCAATATCTTATGTTAATTCTAGGATGTGCCGTTCAGTTAAAAAAAAATGTAGTTTATTATAACAAAATTATTCTTTTTCAAATTGTTCTTAATTTTCAAAATGTTACTTATTGCGGAAGCTTTTAAAATTAGTTTGCGTATTTGGGTGTATTTTGTTAAAGCATTTGATTCGTTTTGAAAACTCAAATAACCCTACTGTTAGCAGTTGTAAATCAGAACAATAGAAGTCCCAATTTAACCATGAAAATCCAAAAAGGCCACTATTACAGTAAAATACCCAAAATAAAATTAAAAGTCATTATTAGGTACTAAATCAAATAATTTAGGTTGTGTGGCCACCTCTAAGTCCTCCGCCGCACTGATCCGCCTATGTCTGGGGATTACTGTACAGTCAAATCAGAAGGGTGAGTTTTTGAAAACTCAGTGCGTAATCCCATATATAGCAAACAGACAGAAGGCGATCACAGTCTGGGTCTAATCCCTTTTCAGTATCAATGACAATATCAGTTTGGGCTTTAGCCCATCTTAGTACAGAAGCAATCATGCGTTTGGGCCTTGGCCTATTACAGTAATAATAATTAGTACAGTAACAGAACATACAATATACAGGTCTTACCCAGCCAGCCTCTACACTCCATCTCCATCTAACCTACACTCCATATGGGGATATAATCAACCCACCCATCCCTACACTCAAAAAAGTACCGAATGCGGCACTAGACAGTAGTTTGCGGCTGAGCTACTAGTAAATTAGTCTCGAGGCCTTTCAATACACTTCCTCCGATCAAAATAAACCCCCAACCCAATGCAATGCAATATACACCTATGACATGCTATAACATAAAATCATGCATGTAATCAGGGCATACAGTGTCAAATTAGTGGAACATTATCATGCTTGTCCATATCAGTCATATAGTATTTTCAGTCAGTTAGGGGTCAAGGTAAGCTTATTGACCTTACAGTAGGTCCACAGTCGACTTCGGCGACCCATGTAACCTTAGTAGTCAAACAGTGAAAATGGGCCCACAGGCCCATGTTGTATGCCCATGTGGGCCCACAAGCCCGTGTGGCCCACAGGCCCAAATGGCCACACGGCCTGGCCCAATATTCCTACACGCCTGTGTGGCCCACACGGCCCAAAACGGCCCAGCCCATGAATCGCACATGGCCAGCCTTGATGATCACACGCCTGTGTTCGATCACACGGCCTACCACAGGGGCGGCCGCATGCCCGTATAGTGCCGACTTTTGATGCTTTTCGACTTTTCGCCGATTTCTATTTTCAGAGTCGTGTTTACACACCTGATTTGTTTTTAACGTAAGCGCGCACCCGAGATTATCTGCACCTATAGTCTACAAACAACCCAATAATCAATCCTAAATCGCAGTTAATTCAAACCCAAAACGTTGACAATGATTCGTTCAATCCATTCGTTACTTAGCTTCAAAACCGAGCAACCCCCAACTACGGATCTGAACGAGATAGGTCACCACCCTCACCAGTAGACAAAGGATAGAAAACAAAAGAAATCAGTAGCAGAAGAAAAAGAGGGAAACAACAGAAAGCGTCAAAAATATTTGGGAAGATGAGAGGAAGCCGAAATTGCAAAAAGGAAAAAAAATAAGATAAAGGGAAAACTAGCAGAAATTTTGGCAGAGGGGGAAGGGAATAAACGACAATGTTAGAATTTGGAGAAAAGAAGAAAAACAGCATGGGTGAGAGAGGAGAAGCAGGATTCGGCAAAGAACTTTTAGAAAACAAAAAAAAAATCGGTAATAAGGAAACAAAACATCAAAGGACCAATTGTTAGAAAATGAAAGAGTGAAGGGGAGAGCCAAACTTGCAACCACAACTTGGATGTTCTCAAACTCCTCACTCCTTAATTTTCTCACCATATCCCTTAATCCACTCCCCAAAAGCGTCCACCCCTCCCTCAACCACCTAATTCAAATTCCACTCAAACTCTTCAGTATTTCGCTAAACCAGAATACTCAAACGACACAAGTAGCAAAATAAAACACTTTCTTGCACACATCAGGACTCGAACTCAAGACTACCAGCACTTTGCCACTCCACTTAACCACCAGACCAACAGGCCCATTCTGTCATATTTAACCCACTTTTAATTAAAAGCCTACTCTTTAGAGATAGGGCTTTATTCATATAAAAACAAAAATTTTTCCCAAGTTAAGGCTTGAACTTGAGACCTCTCAGACACTTCCTAGGACACTTAACCACTGAAGCAGACATGTGTTTATGTCACAAACATACGAAAATAAATTATAAAGAATTTTCTGGGCGTTACAGATTTATTCAAGACCCTCCTTTTATTTCATTATTTCAATAATAATATTGCATGCAAAATCATTTTTGACCACTTTTATTATTCGATTCTACATTTTCTCGAATTGACATAATTTATCGAGATATCTTATTTTTATTATTTTAAAATTTAGTTTCAGGTACCTGAATCTATTCTGAAGTTTTACTTATTAGTTATGTCTTAGGTCATTTCTGGAGCACCCGCCTCCACTATATGACCATCTAGAAGAATTTTTCATCTTTGGAACCGATCAATCTATATAACACTTGGTTATTCTAATTAAGTTTGTAAATACATCTAACAGTTAACTTGTAATGAGAACTTCTGGTTCAATTACTCTCCCCCTAACTCATTACAAGTTATTGTTTCTCTCCCCCTAATGTTGGGAAAACTGACAACTCATGTCACAATTAAATCTTGAATTAGTTGCTAAAAAATATTATAAGGAGACTCATATAAATATACATTCCCAATCTCTTATTATGACCTGTGCGTTGTGGTGGAATAGTTGAAACATATACAGCACATCTAAAAATTGTAAGATGGGAAATATTTGGCTTTTGACCAAAAATCAATTGTAATGGGGAGTATTTATAATTTATTGGCTTGATACGTACATCATGTAAATCAATATAAGCATGAATCTCATGCTGAAATAGAAAGTTTTGGTTTCATAAGTAATGGTTTAGCTATCAGTTGGAGGCATTTGATAAACAATTCAGCTAAATCATTTTGCGCGTGAACATGAGTTATAGGATGTTCAACTTTTATCCCAATTGACATGAAATAATAATTGAAAACTTGGGATGTAAAGTCACCAACATTGGCAAGATGAATTGTTTTAATTGCATAATCTGAAATCAAACATTTAAACAAGCAATCTCGCAAACGACAGGTTGCGAGTTGATAATGCATGTGATTATTTTGTAGATGCATCTACCAAAATTATATAATATCAAAACCATCCACATGGTGGATGAATGGGTCCATATTCATTTCAGAAATGCAAGATATTAAATCTTAACTTTAGCTAGTGAGTTTCTAAGAACCAATTTTTATTGAGAACAAGAAACAAATGAGAATTCTTTAAATTAAAGAATCTTTTGGTTCTTTAATGGATGTCCATATGAATTTTCAATTAAATTTCGCATCATATACGATCCAGGATAGTCTAACTGGTCAAGCCAAGTAGTAAACGCATTTGTATTAGTAAACTTCTGGTTTATTTTAACATGTGTTTCAATTGTACTAAATTGTAACAAATTGACAATTTTATTATCATTCCTTTTAATTTGTATCCACATATAAATACTATTGTGACATTTACTACTGAAAATGTCTAAATCGATGTGAAGTCTATAATGCCACCAAGTTAATAAATATAATTTCCAAATAATTATATGCAGTATTCGCTTCAAGGGATATGCCAAAATTTTCAAATGCCCAAAAATCTATTAATATCAAATTTTGTGTCACACCCTGAAAATTCGAGTAATTTATTTTCTTTGTGTGCTTTGAGTAATTATTCTAGAAAGTAAAATTTTCTGATTTATTTTCGTGGTTAGTATAGTCCTGAAGAAGGATTTAAAATTTTATTAGATGGAATATTTTTTTAAATTTTGAGAAATTATTTATGGAAGTGGATTAAGTGGCTATGACACATAAATTAATTTAAGTGTCAAAGTGAGGCATAAGATGAGTGCATGGCAAAGTGGTGTTGGCGCATGGGTTTAGGCATGAGGGAGAAGGTTCGAATCCCTTGTGTAGCATCTAGGTGAATTTTTATTTTTGATTTTTCTGCCCATGTATAGCAAGTGTCGGCCAAGAGCATAAATGGAAGGTGTTGACTTGTTATTTTTGGTGAGAATATCAAAGGAATAAGGAAAATTTGAACTTAAGGAAGGGTATCAAGAAAATAAGGAAAGGTGTGAAGATATGAGGCAAGAATCAAGGAATTATTTTGGAAACAATATCTTGGCTTAATGACCAAGCATATGGACGGCATTATGGCTAGGGGGGGAGCCGAATTTTGGTGATAGTTTTGGCTAGGAATTTTAGTTTTTGTTTTGGTCATTTTTAGTTTTGTGCATAGTTTTGCTATTCTCTCAACCTTTTCTCCTTTGGCCGAATTTGAGTATTGGTAAGCCTTGTTAATTTTTGACCATTTGGTCATTTTTGCACATCAATTGGTATTCTTTGTGCCTTATTTTCATTAGTGCCGAAAATCTCCTACACCAAAAGCTTTTCTCTTTCTCTTTTCTTCTCCCCATTGCTTAGAATATCCATCTCTCTCTCAAGCTCATCTTTTTCTTTTCTTTTTCTTCTATTCACTTTGAAATCAAAGCAACATCATCACCATCTTTCTCCTATTTTATTCTTTTCAATTGAAATTCTCTCTACCTACACTTTCATGGCGAATATTAAGGTGTTCATAAGCCAAATTATTTTCTTCTCTCCTTAATCTCACATAGCCAGAATCCTTCTTAAATCCATTCTATTCTCGAATCTTTTCTTTTAAGACGTGGAATATAGGTAAGAGTTCTTTTCGTTTCGATTAGTTATAGTGGTTATAGCCAGAATATTAATGTTGGCATGAAGGCATTATTTGGATCGAAATAAACGTTTATTTTATTAACGTTTATTTTGTTAAACTTTAGTGCGATAACGGAAAGTTGGAATCAAGAAGTTGTGGGTGACAAAGCATAGGAATCGATTCTCGTGGTAAGGAAATCACATCTTTTAAACTTTAGAATTATTTCGATATCATTAGATTAATGTTCTTTGCCTTTAAAGACATTCAAAATAGGGAAGAAAAGGGCGGTGTTTAGCCTTCGGAAGAAGGGAGGTTCTATTATTCCCCCCAAGTACAAGCAAAGGACTATTTCGGGAATCCGGGATTTTGCACCGGGTTGCGGACGTTCAACCGAGGAAAATCAATTGTTCGAAGTCGTTCGTACTCCCGAACCATTATTTGTTCGTGGATTCGATTCGGTTAGCGAACCATCAATCGGAGGGAAATCGCAAGTAGAAGTTTTACGGAAATCCGAGGGTAAATTTCTAGATCGCTATATTTAGATCGGTTTCATTATAGATTATAGTGTTTAATTAACGCAATACGTATAGGTGTTGAAGATCGGGAAAGTTTAGTTCTCTCCATAACCAGGTGTGTAAATTCACACTCATTTTCGGGTTAGATTTTCTAATCATAAGTATTGCGATAAAATCGTGAAAATGGTAAATCCGAAAATTTTATAGTAATTGATACTTTTGTGAAAATGCATGCAAGCGGTTAAAATCGAAATATGCAAAAAAGCATTAAATCGATAAATGGGCCGATAATACTCTAGTTCGATAAATTGGGCCAAAATACTCTAGTTCGATAAATTGGGCCAAAATACTCTAGTTCGATAAATTGGGCCAAAATACTCTAGTTCGATAAATTGGGCCAAAATACTTTAGTTCGAAAAAGCAGGCCAAAGCCCACTAAAACTCGTTAAATGGGCAAATTACTAAATTATTTATTTATATGGGCCTAATGAAATGATTAATGATAAACCCACCGATGTTATGGATTAATTGAAAATCTGATATATGATTATATTTTGTTATACACGCATAATTGCATGGGTGGGATATATATATGAAGAGAAGAATGGCCAGTTGCCAAATATCTAGTTCGGTGGCTCTGCCACAAATTCGGCTCAATGCCTCTAGTTCGGTGGCTCTGCCACAAATTTGGCTTAATGCCTCTAGTTCGGTGACAATGTCACAATCTAGTTCGGTAGTGCACTACAAAATTATTTAAGGGCTTTAAGCCCATGTTTGGTGTGTTTGGCAGGGTGGGTTGACTTGATCCCCACGGTGTGTTGGTTGGTACGGGGTGATAGCGGATGGATACTAGGTTGGTTTGGGAAATTCATTTTACATGCATTTTTTTATTATGTTATTTTATGATGTATGGTTGAATTACGTAAATGGGCTCAAGCCCAAAGATGATATCTTGACGATCCGCCCAAAAATGGTGGTAAGTGAATTGCACACCGAGTTCTTTGTAACTCACCCAAATTTTTATTAACCATTTCGTAATGGAAATTGACGTGGACTTGGGCCGGAGATGACTTGGTGGAGGCCATACTACGAACTTGGGTTTTATGAACTATGACTTTATTTAAGTTTTTATTTTAATTACTATTATTGGTTTGATGTAATAAGGCCTCTAAGTATGTTTTATGGATTTTATTGTGTGGATGGTTTAAATTTTATTTCTAAACTATTAATATGGTTTTATCTTATATATACTAAGTTTTCTTAAGAACATTGGTTTTATAACAAAATTTTTGGACACTATAAATTATTTTAAATTTCTTCAAAGTTTATTATCTTAAGATTTTGACAATTATATTTTGACGTTAAGTTTTCAAACAATTATTTTTCTTGAAACACCAAAATTTCAAATCCTCGTACTAGATTTTTATTAAACTCGATTTTCAAAAGTTTTTGTAGCATTAATTTATCATAAATCTTGAAAAGAAACGAAAATATGTTTGATGTGACAAACCAAATCTCGCCTAAACGCATAGACCGGGTTTGGGGTGTTACATTTAGTGGTATCGAGCCCGCCAAAACTCGGTGTGGTTTGGGTTCGATAATGAAATCTGTTTGAAAAATAATTTAAATATCTAGACTTTTGGTTTAAAGGTAGTATGGCACCATGAGCATCCCGCGCCAAGTCAAGTAAGTATCTCAGTATCTTGATTGTGCATTACGATTATGATATGATTATAAGAAACACTCTAGAACTTCTAGTTTTAGGTGTTAAAACCGTAGAGATTGAGACAATAGGATATTGTTGCGAAAACATTCTATCTCTTTCATATCATAAGACATCGTTAATAAACAATTGAAATATTATTACGATTCATAAAACTCTTAATCGATTAAATCGAATTAGTCGCTATGAGCACTAGAGGGCGTGGTCGTGGTGACCCAGCGGTAGGCGTGGCCGTGGTAGAGGATGAGGTGTTAGGGGCGTGGCGATGTGCCGGGTCATATGCCGGAAATGGATGCACTGCGTCACTCGAGAGTGAGAGACGGATCGCATGCGACCATATGGAAGAGGATAATGCTTGTTACACGAGCAATGCCGCGAGTACTTGAAAGGGTCATTGGATCCGGCTGGACCAACGGCTCGTGGGTCGATATCGGGCGATCAAATCCAGTGGGTGAGGTTTTCGAGAGGTGTCTCGAGTAGCTCCCAATGTCGCTGAATATTGGCTTGAGGCGATGAGAGCGAATTATGGGCGATCTTGAGTGCACTGTGGAACAAAAGCTAAGAGGAGCGGTATCTTTGTTGAGAGACGAAGCTTACCAATGGTGGCTTACTATCCGAGAAGGCACTGATGCTGCTTTGGTTAATTGGGAGTTCTTTAAGGCTTCCTTTCAAGGAAAATATGTGGGAACAAGCTATGTGGATGCCCGAAGGAAGGAATTCTTGAACCTGGTGCAAGGAAATAAGACGGTGGCAGCATATGAAGCTGAGTTCTTACGTTTGAGTCGCTATGCTCGAACGATAGTAGCAACGGACCATGAGCGTTGTGTGCGCTTCGAGGACGGATTGAAAGACGAGTTGCGGGTTCTGATAGCCCCACAACAAGTTAGAACTTTTGCCGCTCTTGTGGAGAAGGCTAAGATAGCCGAAGAGGCTAAGAACTCGGAACGTCAAAACCGGGAGCAAGTTCGAGGCAAGAGAGATTTGAAGAATTCGGGCTCTTCGAGAAGGTTTCCGAAGAGGTCTCGGAATGATGAATCAGCTCAAGGTAGGATACCTGTAGCTGTTAATCAGAGTCGAGACTGTGCTGAATGTGGAAAAAGACATCCCGGAGAATGTTGGAGGAAGACGGGTGCTTGCTATAAATGTGGATCGACAGAGCATCAATATAGGAGTTGCCCTTGACGTATGGACACAACTCAAGAAGTTCGTGCTACTGATGCACCACCGGCAAGAGGAGCTCAGCAACCACCGAGAGGTCGTGGACCGGGTCGTGGTGGTAATGGGGCTGGACGTGGTCAAGGTGCAGTGGGTCGAGGCAATGGTCCTAGAGGCAACGCGATGCAAAACAACCGGGGCGGTGTATGCGGTCGGGGCGTCGTGAGGATGGCAATGCACTGATGTGATAACTGATGCGTTCTTCATTTCGATGTACCCGTTATTGCCTTAATAGATATTGGTTCTACTCATTCGTATGTTGCTAGCACCATAATCGAAACTTGAAATTAGACTCAAATTTCCGATAATGAGATGAGGGTGATTAGTCCCTTAGGTCGATCGGTGGTGGTTAATAAATCGCTGTTTTAGAGCGTGCCCTTAGTTATTCAAGGAGAAACATTCTTGGCAAATTTGATGGAATTGCCTTTTGGCGAATTCGATATCATTCTGGGCATGGATTGGTTGGTTAAGCACCGGGCGCAATTGGACTGTGCTGAAAAGCGGATGTTGATAAGAATGCGGAGGATAAGGAGGTAGTTATGATAGGCGAGCGGAGAAATTTCTTGGCAAACGTGATTTACTGCGTTAAAGGCGGAGAAGTTGGTACGAAAAGGATATAGAGCATTTTTAGCATTTATTAGTGCTTTAGATGCCAAAAGAGTCATCGATGGAAGATGTGAGAACGGTGAAGGAATTTTCGGATGTTTTTCCTGAAGAACTTCCTGGTGTACCTCCAGATCGGGAAGTGGAATTTGGTATTGAGCTTTTGCCCGGAACTGCTCCAGTGTCCATTGCTCCTTATAGAATGGCACCAAGGAGTTGTCGGAGCTTAAAGCCCAAATTCAAGAACCGCTAGATCGGGGTTTTATTCGATCGAGTGTGTCTCTCAGTGGGGAGCACCGGTTTTGTTTGTTAAGAAGAAGGATGGGTCAATGCGTATGTGTATTGACTATAGGCAATTGAATAAGCTGACGATCAAGAATCGGTACCCTCTGCCGAGGATTGACGACCTGTTTGATCAATTGAAGGGAGCTTCAGTTTTCTCCAAGATTGATTTAAGGTCGGGTTACCACCAACTTAAGGTGAAAGAAGCGGATATTCACAAGACAAATGTTCCGAACCCGCTTCACGGACACTATGAGTTTTTGGTGATGCCGTTTGGGTTGACCAATGCACCAGTGCATTTATGGATATGATGAACCGGTCTTTCAACCATTCTTAGATCGGTTTGTAGTGGTATTCATAGATGACATTACAGTTTTATTCGAGGAGCGAAGAAGAGCATGACTTCGTATTTGCGGATTGTATTGCAAGTGCTTGAATAATCGGTTGTATGCCAAATTCGATAAATGTGAATTTTGGTTAAGAGAAGTGACTTTCTTGGGTCATGTTGTATCACCAGAAGGAATAAGGGTGGATCCTCGGAAGATTGAAGTCAGATTGGATTGGAAACCACCAAGTCGGTAGCGAGATTCGGAGTTTCTTGGGTTTGGTGGATATTATAGGCGCTTTGTTGAGGGTTCTCGTTGATTGCTTTGCACCTCTAACTAAGCTTTTGCGGAAGGAGTGCCGTTTGTATGGACCGACAAGCGGCAAAGAAAGTTTCGAGCGAAAGAAGGTTTTAACAGGCGCGGTGTTTGATTCAACTTTGAGGTGGGGAAGGAGTTTACAGCTTATTGTGATGTCGTCACATACGGGTTTAGGCTGCGTATTGATGCAAAGTGGGAAAGTTGTAGCTTATGCTTCTCGTCAATTGAGACCGCACAAGTGAACTACCCTACTCATGATTTGGAGTTAGCGGCGGTGGTGTTTGCCTTAAAGATTTGGAGGCATTACCTATATGGTGAAAAGTCTATTATCTATCTACGGATCACAAGAGTCTTAAGTATCTTCTTACTCGAAAGGAGTTAAACTTGAGACAACGGAGATGGGTGGAGTTGTTAAAGGACTATGATTTCTCTATTGAGTATCATCCTGAAAGGCTAATGTGGTGGCGGACGCATTAAGTCGTATGGTGGTATATCTGATTTGAGAGCTATGTTTGCCCATTTGAGTTTGTATGAGGATGGTAGTTTGATAGCGGAACTTCAAGTGAAGCCTTTGTGGTTGGAACAAATTAAGGAAAAAGCAGATGTTAGATGAGAAGTTGAGACTTTTAATTCAGCCAAGTGGAAAATGATGGAATTGAGGATTTTGGAATAAATTCGGAAGGTGTATTGTGCTTTAGTGGAAGAGTCTCAGTATGCCTAGGGACTCGGATCTCTGAGGCAAATGATTTTACGGGAGGCGCATAGTAGTCCTTATGCTATGCATCCCGAGGAAATAAGATGTATCGGGATCTTCGTGAACGGTTTTGGTGGCTGGATTGAAGCGGAGATTTGAAATTTGTGGGAAAATGCTTAACTTGTCGCCAAGTGAAGGCGGAGCATCAATTGCCGTCAGGTCTTTTACAACCAGTTAAGATTCCTCTTTGGAAATGGGAGCGGATAACAATGGATTTTGTTAGTGGGTTACCTTTAACGCCTACTAAGAAAAACTCTGTTTGGGTAATTGTTGATCGTTTGACGAAGACTGCTCATTTTCTACCAGGTTAAATGCGGACTACTCGTTGCGCGTTGTTGGCGAAATCGTATGTATCTGAAATCGTGAGGTTGCATGGGGTACCTGTATCGATTATATCGGATCGGGATCCTAGGTTTACATCTCGATTTTGGAAAGCTTTGCATGAAGCTTTGGGTACAAAGCTTAACTTCATCTGACTTTTCATCCTCGATCGGATGGTCGATCGGAGAGAGTGATTGATTCTGGAAGACATGTTAAGGGGATGTGTAATCGACTTCAAAGGTAGTTGGGAGGATTTTCTACCGTTAGCGAATTTTGCGTACAACAACGACTACCGATCTAGCATTCGGATGGCACCCTACGAGGCATTGTATGGTCGTAGGTGTGTCGTTCTCCTATTTGTTGGGTGAGTTGGGCGATCGGCGATTGTTAGGACTGAGATGATTTACGAAACGGAAGAAAAAGTGAAAGCTATTCGAGCACGGTTAAAGGAAGCTTGGATAGACGAGTGTCGTATGCGGATCTGAAGCGTAAGGATATTGAGTATGCCGTAGGAGATCAAGTTTTCTTAAAGGTCTCACCTTGGAAAAGATATTCAGATTCGGGAAGAAGGGCAAGTTGAGTCCTAGATACATTGGACCATATCGTGTGGTGAAACGAGTTGGTCCAGTGGCCTATCAAATCGAATTACCTCCAGAATTGAGTCAAATTCATAATGTTTTCCATGTGTCCATGTTGAGGCGCTATAGATCGGATCCTTCGCACATAGTACCGGTAGAAGAAGTGGAGTTGAATTCAGATTTGTCTTTTGAGGAAGAACCAGTGGAAATCTTAGACCGAGACGTTAAGGTACTAAGAAAGAAGACGGTGCCGTTGGTCAAAGTGTTATGGCGTAACCACGGAGTGGAGGAAGCTACGTGGGAGCCTGAGGATGCAATTCGACAACAATACCCTCATCTTTTTCAGCCAGGTAAATTTCGAGGACGAAATTTTCTTTTAGGGGGGTAGAGTTGTCACACCCTGAAAATTCGAGTAATTTATTTTCTTTGTGTGCTTTGAGTAATTATTCTAGAAAGTAAAATTTTCTGATTTATTTTCGTGGTTAGTATAGTCCTGAAGAAGGAAAATTTTCTGATTTATTTTCGTGGTTAGTATAGTCCTGAAGAAGGATTTAAAATTTTATTAGATGGAATATTTTTTTAAATTTTGAGAAATTATTTATGGAAGTGGATTAAGTGGCTATGACACATAAATTAATTTAAGTGTCAAAGTGAGGCATAAGATGAGTGCATGGCAAAGTGGTGTTGGCGCATGGGTTTAGGCATGAGGAGAAGGTTCGAATCCCTTGTGTAGCATCTAGGTGAATTTTTATTTTTGATTTTTACGCCCATGTATAGCAAGTGTCGGCCAAGAGCATAAATGGAAGGTGTTGACTTGTTATTTTTGGTGAGAATATCAAAGGAATAAGGAAAATTTGAACTTAAGGAAGGGTATCAAGAAAATAAGGAAAGGTGTGAAGATATGAGGCAAGAATCAAGGAATTATTTTGGAAACAATATCTTGGCTTAATGACCAAGCATATGGACGGCATTATGGCTAGGGGAGCCAATTTTGGTGATAGTTTTGGCTAGGAATTTTAGTTTTGTTTTGGTCATTTTTAGTTTTGTGCATAGTTTTGCTATTCTCTCAACCTTTTCTCCCTTTGGCCGAATTTGAGTATTGGTAAGCCTTGTTAATTTTTGACCATTTGGTCATTTTTGCACATCAATTGGTATTCTTTGTGCCTTATTTTCATTAGTCTTAGAAAATCTCCTACACCAAAAGCTTTTCTCTTTCTCTTTTCTTCTCCCCATTGCCGAATATCCATCTCTCTCTCAAGCTCATCTTTTCTTTTCTTTTCTTCTATTCACTTTGAAATCAAAGCAACATCATCACCATCTTTCTCCTATTTTATTCTTTTCAATTGAAATTCTCTCTACCTACACTTTCATGGCGAATATTAAGGTGTTCATAAGCCAAATTATTTTCTTCTCTCCTTAATCTCACATAGCGAATCCTTCTTAAATCCATTCTATTCTCGAATCTTTTCTTTTCGACGTGGAATATAGGTAAGAGTTCTTTTCGTTTCGATTAGTTATAGTGGTTATAGCCATAATATTAATGTTGGCATGAAGGCATTATTTGGATCAAAATAAGCGTTTATTTTATTAACGTTTATTTTGTTAAACTTTAGTGCGATAACGGAAAGTTGGAATCAAGAAGTTGTGGGTGACAAAGCATAGGAATCGATTCTCGTGGTAAGGAAATCACATCTTTTAAACTTTAGAATTATTTCGATATCATTAGATTAATGTTCTTTGCCTTTAAAGACATTCAAAATAGGGAAGAAAAGGGCGGTGTTTAGCCTTCTAAGAAGGGAGGTTCTATTATTCCCCTAAGTACAAGCAAAGGACTATTTCGGGAATCCGGATTTTGCACCGGGTTGCGGACGTTCAACCGAGGAAAATCAATTGTTCAAGTCGTTCGTACTCCCGAACCATTATTTGTTCGTGGATTCGATTCGGTTAGCGAACCATCAATCGGAGGGAAATCGCAAGTAGAAGTTTCACGAATCCGAGGTAAATTTCTAGATCGCTATATTTAGATCGGTTTCATTATAGATTATAGTGTTTAATTAACGCAATACGTATAGGTGTTGAAGATCGGAAAGTTTAGTTCTCTCCATAACCAGTGTGTAAATTCACACTCATTTTCGGTTAGATTTTCTAATCATAAGTATTGCGATAAAATCGTGAAAATGGTAAATCCGGAAATTTTATAGTAATTGATACTTTTGTGAAAATGCATGCAAACGGTTAAAATCGAGAAATATCGAAAAAAAGCTGTTAAATCGATAAATGGGCGATAATACTCTAGTTCGATAAATTGGGCCAAAATACTCTAGTTCGATAAATTGGGCCAAAATACTCTAGTTCGATAAATTGGGCCAAAATACTCTAGTTCGATAAATTGGGCCAAAATACTTTAGTTCGAAAAACGGGCCAAAGCCCACTAAACTGTTAAATGGGCAAATTACTAAATTATTTATTTATATGGGCCTAATGAAATGATTAATGATAAACCCACCGATGTTATGGATTAATTGAAAATCTGATATATGATTATATTTTGTTATACACGCATAATTGCATGGGTGGGATATATATATGAAGAGAAGAATGGCCAGTTGCCAAATATCTAGTTCGGTGGCTCTGCCACAAATTCGGCTCAATGCCTCTAGTTCGGTGGCTCTGCCACAAATTTGGCTTAATGCCTCTAGTTCGGTGACAATGTCACAATCTAGTTCGGTAGTGCACTACAAAATTATTTAAGGGCTTTAAGCCCATGTTTGGTGTGTTTGGCAGGGTGGGTTGACTTGATCCCCACAGGTGTGTTGGTTGGTACGGGGGTGATAGCGGATGGATACTAGGTTGGTTTGGGAAATTCATTTTACATGCATTTTTTTTTATTATGTTATTTTATGATGTATGGTTGAATTCTGTAAATGGGCTCAAGCCCAGCATGATATCTTGACGATCTGGCCCAAAAATGGTGGTAAGTGAATTGCACAACGAGTTCTTTGTAACTCACCCAAATTTTTATTAACCATTTCGGTAATGGAAATTGACGTGGACTTGGGCCGGAGATGACTTGGTGGAGGCCATACTACGAACTTGGGTTTTATGAACTATGACTTTATTTAAGTTTTTATTTTAATTACTATTATTGGTTTGATGTAATAAGGCCTCTAAGTATGTTTTATGGATTTTATTGTGTGGATGGTTTAAATTTTATTTCTAAACTCTTAATATGGTTTTATCTTATATATACTAAGTTTTCTTAAGAACATTGGTTTTATAACAAAATTTTTGGACACTATAAATTATTTTAAATTTCTTCAAAGTTTATTATCTTAAGATTTTGACAATTATATTTTGACGTTAAGTTTTCAAACAATTATTTTTCTTGAAACACCAAAATTTCAAATCCTCGTACTAAATTTTTATTAAACTCGATTTTCAAAAGTTTTTGTAGCATTAATTTATCATAAATCTTGAAAAGAAACGAAAATATGTTTGATGTGACAAACCAAATCTCGTCTAAACGCATAGACCGGGTTTGGGGTGTTACATTTTGAGAGTGGATCTTATTTTCCAGGTGTACAACAGGTACATAACCAATGACTTTTCATACACAAGTTTCTCTTGCAAGTTCTCATCAGTAATATTTTTCCACGTAATTTTAATTGAGAACTTATTCTGAATACTGTAGAGTTATACTCAATTTTAAAAAAAAAAACTTCAACTTTAGGTGCATCCAACCATAACGAGCTTTAGATAGAATTATCATATTCTATTACTCATAAGTAGATCTTTCACAATCAAATATCTTGCTTTCAACCCCTTTAATAGGGATGATGACAAAAGAATATCACAAAGATTATAATTTAATAACCCAATCCCTTTTTTTTATTCATATGAAATATAATATTTTCCTCATTCACAATCTCAATATGAGATCCAATATGAATATCTTTTAAAACCAATGGATTAACCATCACAAGGTATTAATATATTAGCTCTTCTGTAGCTTTCGACTAATTTTGTACTATCAAATATTGGAATAATATTGGTTTGTTTTAGTACCAAATAAGATAAATATTTTCTATTTGTAATGATAGAATTCATTACTATATTTTCATATCATTTTTAAAAGAATATTAACAGAAACAAAATATTTGGGCATATGCCACATATGTGGCCAATAATCTTTCATATCACATTGATAACATAAGTTATCTTTACCCTTTGAAAAGTTATCTTGAGAACTCTCACTGTTCTCTTATTTATTACTATGTTCCCACTTTTAGTGGTCCATGAGTATATCTTTTATTTTCTTTTTATTTACATTCACTTCGGGAATGCAACAAATCTAGTAGGTCGGACTTATAAACATCCTAATAGATTCTTTATTTCATAATTACCATTGGAAACATGCGTGAGATTTCAAATCAAAATCTATCTATGCATGTTGTCATGATCTCCAATTATAATAAACAATAAATAAAACATAGTAAAATATACCTGAAGATCTTTAACATCATCGTCATCACTAGAAGCTATGAGATAGTTCGAAAATATTCTTGATTTCATATGGATAACGATATCAAATCTTTCACCATCCTTAAGAACAAAAAGTAAAATAAGTTAATCAAAATAATGATAACATATAATGAAAGAAAAATGAAAAATAATAATCAGATATGAAACATTAAATAAAAGAAACTTTCTATAAAAACTTTGCATCTTGTAGTCAAAGAAATTGAAAATAATGGAGGATAAATTTGATCGTCGATAAAAGGAACTATCACTTTGAGCAAGATCGTGCTGATAACGTGTTATAAAATAAAGAGAGATGGAGAAAATAAAGAATAAAGAAAATATGAAAGCAATAGATAATGTACTTTATTGATCAAAAGGGATAGTTACAATGCTTTATTAGAGTCTCTATTTATAGGCATAAGAAATATAAAAGAAGTAGAGATCTAATTCTAATAACTATTATAATTTAAAGTATACCAAATCTTTATCTTGATCATGATAGACATCCACTTAATGAGATATTCATAACAATATGATTTTTTATTTTATTTTCAATTTTTATAATATTCTAAAATTTTTAATATTTTATAAAAGTTCTTTTTTGAAATTATTATATATTCTTTTCCAATTTTAATTCAACGAATCATAATTAGAAATGTGTCAACTCAAATAGTGAATATTGTTTTTAATTGTTTTATTATCTCACTTTCAAATACTATATGATTAAATTACTTCTTTTAGAGATAAATTTACTTACTTTAGCCACAGAGTATTTATACAATAAATTTTCTATAAATTTGTTCACTTTATAATAGTACAAAAATTTACATCATATATCAACATGTTTTGGGTGCAATGGTGAGGCATATTAAGAACATATTTTGAACATTGAAAAAAATATTATTGAGAAAGACAATTACAAACACTGAACATAAAAAAAACCTACAAAATATTTATACAATAAAGTTACTATAAATGACAGAATTTATTAATAATAAAAAATTGTATCACTGAATTTTCCTTTTAACATTGAAAAAGGTTTAGTAATAAACTTCTATCAAAGTTTATGACCTACATGATATTTGACATTTGATGCCAAATTCAATTGCCCAAAATAGTTTACTTTTAATCGGAACCTTCTTTTCTTTTTTCTTCAATTTTCCAGAATTCAAAATTCTAACTTTTAGTTAATATCAAGCAAATTAATGGTAAACCCAAGTCAACCTAGAAAATGCTCCAAATAAAAGTTGAAGTATTTATAAAGTTTTGATAAAATTAGAGACAATAAAAATGATATTTACTAAATACATTGATTTAGTGCTAAATTTATGTAAGTTTTAAGTTGATTGATATGAGAATATCTAGGATTTGTTCTCTATATTTGTAAATTTTTTTCCTCTTTTTTTTATTGTAATATATTTGTTCACTTGTATAAAAAAATATTTATACTCTTAAATACAAATTAACTAATGTAAATATTCTGGTCAAAACAAAATAAATGTAAAAAAACATGACATGATATTGAAAATATTTGGTACATTAAATATGATTAATATAATATTAATATTTGTAAAGTTAAGTATAGTAACAAGTTTTTTTTTATATAAATATCGAGAGTTTTATTGAATAAATTAAAAAACAATTAAAAAATAAGGGCAAAACAGTAAAGCAATTACTCACCCTTAGCTGTAACACACAAAAGAAACAAAGAGCCAGACTATAACTCTCGGCAGCTTTGTGGGTAATTGGAAAGACATAAAGAAACCCACTATCAAACTAAAAAGCTAAAACCATCAGCAGAGAAGAAGAAACAATTTTCTCTTAAATGAAAACCAGACTCTTCTAATCCCTCAGACTTGAGAAACCAGTCCCGAGAGATCTCAAGCCAAATAAACCTCTGCCGCCGCTGGTAAGTCCTCCACCCAAAACCTGTCTTCCGGTAACGATATCCTTTCTTTTGCTATCATATGAGCCACCATATTCGCTCGTCTATCAACATGGTGGAAGGAGATGTGCTGAAAAGAGCTCGCCTTTATCTTTATTTCTTCAATGTAAGTACCCATATCTGAAAAATCTGGTAGCACTTGGATTATTTTGACAATCGTTGTCTGAGAATCACCCTCCATTTGAACATGAGTAAAACCCATTTCCCGTGCGAAATCCAAAGCCTGGAGACATGCTATGGCTTCTACTGTAAAAGAGTCGGAGACAAATTTATTAAAAATAGTTCCGCTTCCCATAACCAAACCTCTACTATTTCTGATAACAAAACCAGAATAAGACTGGTGGAGGGTTATTTTGAACGCATCATCAAAGTTCACCTTAACAAAAGGTTCTTGAGGGGGCTTCCATAAAGGGTTCATTGCATTCACCTGAATAGATATTTTATCTCTCAACTCCCTCTTCTCTCTTATAATACTGAAAACAAGAGAGCAAATATTATGGACTGATTGTCTCTTTCCCTCCATTGTGCGCTTATTTCGGGCTTGCCAGAGTGCTCAGGTCATGGTTGCAGCGATCTCACCAAAATCATGCCTTATGTTTTGAAAAACAAAATTAAGTTTGACAATATAATTTTGGACTCGAATTACATAATTTTAATTTATAAATATTTTATAATATGAATAATAAAGATGGACTGTTAAGTCAAGACCAAATTTAATTTTTGAGATGAAAAAAAGTTGAAACTAAATCACTATGTAACTTATGTAGAGGTGTACTTTAAAATCACACAAGTATAATATTTTAAATATTAAGCCAAATATTTGCATGATTAATAAAAGAAAGGCTAAAAATATATAAAATTATCAAATTGAATGCATAAACCTATCAGTTTCAATCAAATGAAAATGCGACTAGCATCATGGCTCGATTTCCTAGCAACTGAAGGATACGACTTATTTGCATGTGCTAGGTTTCTAAATTTCAATAAAGTTTCAACTGCTGGAATATAAGAAAAGGCTAGTTTCAATTGCCAAAGAAGCTGTCAAGATTTTCGTCATTCGTGCATCATGCATACATCATCCAACAACAAAAACATTCTGTTATCCCAAAAGTAATTATAATAAGGTTTCATTTTACTCATTTAAAAATGAAAAATTACAATTAATCATTACCAATTTCAATTTGTTTCGGGTCACTTCATCGTTAAACCCCTAATGGATTTCTTTTTTTTTTTTTTTTTGCATTTCATATGCTTACATGGATTGGTTACACCTAATGTATGTTTTTCATTTTCAATTTTTAAACCCTTCTTAACCTACCCAAAAACTAAAACCCATCTCAACATCAATGAAAAATCCAATTAATTCAAACCTTTCAGCAAAACTATTGAACAAATATTTACGTATAAAAATGAAATCCCATAAATAAATGAAGCTAAATCCTAAATATGAAACCAATATTTTCCAAAATTATCAAAATAAGTCAATGAAAGCAAAAGTCTAAGAAAATACTACCAATTTAATTTTAGATCTATTCATGTATTAAATTAAGTTGGAGTCCAACCTAGCGTTTCTATTCATTCTTCTCTATCTAGGCTTGAGCTTGGAGTGGAAAATGTCTATGGTGTGAAATGCAACTTCATTTAATCTAGAATATAATATTATACAAGTCAATTTACGTTTCAAATATTGCATTTAATTTTTTGTTGCAATAAATCAAAGAAGAGTATAGGTCAAATTATTTGTTCTTATCCATAGCTACTTGTACATTTATCTCCTTCAAACTCTCTTATGATCTTTCTATGCTTGGGCATAAAGGAATTACACAGTAAAGAAGCGAAACATTGTGCATATGTTGTTACTTTCAGTGTAGAATATTCATGGAAATTCTAAAAAAATCTATGATAATTTTGAATTAAAGACAAATGATTTTTGTATTTTCTCTTTTAATTTCCACATTCAAATTTTAATGGTTAAATTACAAACGTGGATGACGATGATGATGACTAATTACAATGTCAAGTTGTGCGTAAACGGTGGATGTATAACCATCTTGCAAGTCCGGTAGAAGAAAGAAAAAGAACTATCCAATTAGAATCGGTAATGTGTATTTTATGGTGTTTACATTATTTTTTAGGTTATAATATTATGTTTATGGTATTGTATATTTATTTAAAATTTTATATTTTAATAATTTATATTATATAAGTATTACATTTCTCTTTTAACTTGTACACGTGTTAGTAAGACAGACGACGTTGACCTTTCTTTTAACTTCACTTGAAAAAGTGCCTTGCTTGATCATCCGTACCGACCTTTGTGTTCATTACCACCTGTTTGTGAGTACACTTTCAAGGCAAAGGGGGCCAGATTGAAGGCATAACATAATGGGACCCTCAATATGTCATTCACGTATTGTACGATGATAATTTTCTTCGTAACAACTTATTACATCATGCTAGTAGACAAGAGAACCTCTCCTATAAACTCTTTCCCAATGATGAAGAAGAGATCAACCTTTCGAACCCTTAAAATTACCCTGAGCAATTATCTTCTCTTCTAGTAATCAGTCTATTCTCTTGCTCCTTTCCGGTTCTTCAGCTACTATTTAATATTTTATTTTAAATATAAATTGGAAACTGTATTTTATGGTTGTGGTTGGGAAAATATTTCCAACGGAATATAACAAAGTTGACATATTAATCCCATATTTTTTTATAGAGTCTAATTCTATTGATATGAAAGAGCTAAGCTGTTTTATTTATTTATTTTGGATTTTAGTTACGGAATTAAACTCATATGAAAATGGGTCCAGAGTCGTCGCTGATCAATGCAGGGACTATAGACATAGACAAAACCACAAAATGTTGACTTTGACCATCAATGAATTTCCCCGACGTACCAGCTTCTAACTCCTCCCTAAATGAAAACTGAACTTATAGTTGACTCTTTTTTTTTTTTCTTTTCCTTTGCTAGATCAATCCATTTATTTATTAATAAAAGAAAAGAAAATGTAACTGACCAACCCAAGGCAATAGCGAATCTGATACAGTACCACTCAAAACATAGAAAATAACCCCCCAAATAATAAATGAAACAGAACCAACAATCCGGCCGAAACCATTTACACTATATTTTGTTAGGTGTATTATCTAACTCATTACAGCCTTATTCAATGGGCTCACTATCAATCCATTGCTAGTTCTGGTTGTGCTAAATCAAGGCTTATTACGGGGAAGGGCCGTAAGAGGGATTCAAATTCCTCACTAAATGTCGAATTCAACAAAGGTAGTAGTAAACCTTCGAATGTGGTATCCCCATTTTTTTTACAATTAAGGTGTTTCTAATATCCATGAATATTAATTATTTTAAGAATACGTGGTGTTCCTTTTAATAATGTTGTTTCTAAAGTTCGAATTGTGTTTTTTTCTTGGGTGTAGAATGTACTTTATCATTACATCCAACACTTGTTGGTGTGTTACCCCATTTTATGGTCTTCAATATTTGACAAGTACAAACACTAAAATTGACCAAGTTAGAAAGTAGAGGGGCTAAAAATAATCAAACTAAAGTATAAAGACTAAATCCACAACTTTTGCAAAGTATAAATAGGATGGGGGAGGTTAAACCTCCCTGTGTCTATAGTGACATGTCCTAAAAGGACACATGCCAAACTTGACCGACGATGGCTCCATACCGCAATATATATGGTTGGGAATCGAAAAAAGCTGTAAAGTGAAATTCGACTTTCCCATACCATTGCGGAAGGTGAATTAGAGGGAGAGGAGGCCCTTGCCCCGGAGGGGGTATTTCTCTATCCTACTATTCCCTCTATTAACTATCATACTATTTATCAACTCTTTTTCACTACCATAGAGTGACCTCTTAAAGACTCAACCCAGGAATCATATTATACCCATCTCTTAGCCTTTTTATAGCCTTTAACTCAAGGGCGATAAAAAGCCAATGAACTCAATGACCAAAATAAGCACATTTAGTGGCATCATATAATGCCACTAAACCCATGACCTAGCCTTTGACAAAAGAACGCAAAATCATGACATTTATTGGCCAATTGTCGAGGATTCTCGACAACTTGGATCACAGAATCCTCGATTGGTCAGATGTACTGTTACCTCTCCATACCTCCCTCGGAGAGGCTTACCATAAGGAATGTTACCTCCCATACCCCCCTTGTGGGGCTTAACGCTACTAACTCAGTAGTTCATAATATAGTTAACTTTACTATAGAATAAGGAAGTATCGCTCGCGGGGCCCACTCACTCTACCCTAAACTCTCTGTGTGTCTATCGCCTTCCCTCCCTAACTTTTGGGAACACTCGAGAGGGCGATACACACTAAGAACTAACAACAACTCTAAAGTGCTCACATTAATGTTGATAAATATAAATTAAAGACTTCTAAAAAAAACTCTCTTAAAAGCTAGAGTCTGTTCCCTTTACCCCCTGCCCCTCAGAGGGGGGAAAACTAAAAATATCATAAATGACCAACGAAACACCTAAAGGAACGATAACATAGCCTTGCCCACCTATGCTATCTATTTGTGCACTCGGGAACTATAATTCAGGATACCATTTGGTAGGTGTAGTACTAAAATCCTTCTATTCAATTCACGAATCTTTTATTTCAAAAACAATTGCTTGCTGACATCATCTCTGGCTGATACATATACATGACGAATACTTACGCAACATTTCATACCTATGGTTTAATCTCAGACCTACCTTGATCTAATTCTGTGCATATACTCATACTAATGATTTTCCATGTATAACATCCAAATGAACTCTATGTCAAACTATACAGAATCTCATAATTCAAAACAAAATTGATTCAGATTCAGAATAAATTAGGAAGAATATGTGATACCCCTCACTTTTCAAACTCACAAATCATCATAACAGACACCTTTATTGACATAAAAATTTACATATCTTTTTCATGAAAATCCCTTAAGACATCATTCAACTTTAATTCCAGAGCATATTAATACCTTATCATAGTTATACATATTCTAGATATACTAGAAGTTACTCATATCTTACCATAGAGATTGTCTTTCAAATTCGTAACTTACAAAATTTTCCTAATAGACCACGCCATTTTCACTTAGCAAAATACACCTTACCAACAATCAGATAGAACACACCACCAAGGTGATCTATTCAGAGTTTGCTATGAGGGCAGTTCTTAAGAGTATGCCACGAAGGCATTGTAACAGTCCAGTTTACACTCTAGTCGGAACGGTGATTTCGGGACCACAAATCCGAGTTAGTATAATATTTTAATATTATTTTTTGTCTTTGATATATGATTAATCATGTGTTAAATTTTTGTAAGCTAATTTGATATATAATTAAATGTGAAAGTTGCTTGCTATTTGTTAAAGTATCAATGTGTTGTGGATTTGTTAAAGTGGAGGTTTTATATGGAAAATTAGCCATTTTTATAGATAGTGGATGACTATGGTCCATAATAAACTTAGAATTTATGTTTTGTGATTTTATATTATAAGGTTAAAATTTGAAATTGTTTATTAATGAATTACAAAATGATTAAAACATGAAAATGGACATTATTTCATGCATTCATTCACCGAAAATCAAAAGAAAAGAAAGGTTTAAAAGCTCTCATACATTCGGCACATACAAGTTTGAATCAAGGTAAGTTTTGACTTCGAATTTTGATAATTTCTACATTTTTGCAATCGTTGCTTAGAAAGCTACAAAACCCATGTATTAATTTTGTGTATTGATGATGTTTGTGAGATATGCCATTGATGATATGTTGAGCTTTGTGATGATTTATGGTGTTAAATGAAAGATTTGAGCTAGATGAACATACTTTGTTCTTGAATTTTTGATGAATTCAACTAACTAGGGCTAAATTGAGAAAGTAGTAAGTTGAAGGGCTAAATTACAAATTTGATGAAAAATATGGGTTGTATGAGATGTAAGAACATCCGGCTAAGCATGAGTATGGGTTGATTTTGTGAATTTGATGTTTTGAGCAAAATAGACTAAATTAATAAATTGTGCACATATGAGGATTAATTTGCAAATAGCCCTAAATATATGTGTATGGATTGAATTGAATGAATTAGTGAATAAAAAGGTTAATTTTGAATATGTTTAGATCAAGAACCGAGGAAAACTGACTTAGATCACGGGAAAGCGAAAGTAACTGCGTAGCCGTTTCCATTCTGATAGATCGAATCCGAGGTAAGTCACTATGCAAATAAACGTACTTGTATGAATTTGTAAATGCTCATATGACTAATAATGATAATGAATGTTATGAGAGGTTGTGCATATGAATTACGAGAGAAGGTCGATATAGCGACAATATCCGAGAAGTCCTATTCGAACCTAGGAATAGATAGGATTAGCTATGTCATGACATAGGTATTCGTTCTATTTTATCGTGTAAGACCACGTTTGGGACGTTGGCGTTGATTTGAGATTTTGTGTAAGACCACGTCTAGGACGTTGGCATCGATATGAGCTTTACGTGTAAGACCATGTTTGGGACATCGGCATCGTATTGATTCGTGTAAGACCCTGTCTGGGACAGTGGCATCGATATCTGAGTGCATATAAGACCTCGTCTGGGACGTTGGCATTGTACGACTATTCCGAGCTTTCTAAGTATCCTATTATATTCATAAAGGTTCAATGGGCAAGTCTATGATACGAATTGCAAATCCAAGCGATGATCAATTAAGTGAATGATTATCCATTTCAGGTACGTTTCGTATATACATTGAGTGTGTATAAAAAGGTAAGGACCTAAGTGAGTTTGATTTGAGGAAATGTACAATTGATTATGAGAATGTGAATGAGATACAAGAATAGTTATGTAAGATTTATGTATATACATGTGATTCTTGAATTGATGAATGTGACAAATATGACCAAGGTTATGGTTTAATTCATTTATGAGAGAAATACACCATGAATATGAATTGTGCCAATGGTTATATATGCTTAAATGGTTTACATGTTAAGTTTATTTGTATATAACTTACTAAGCTTTTGGAAAGCTTACTCTGTGTGTGTGTTTTCTCTGTTTTATAGGTCGTCAAAGCTATTGAAGACTCGGGACCGTCAAGGATCATCATCACACTAATAAACTCATTTTGGTACACTTTGGAAATGTATAAAGCTAGATATGACATGTATAGGCTAGTATTTTGGTATATGTTGTTATATGAACTTAGCCATAGGATTTGGCTAGAGATGAGTTGAGATTATGCATTATGATCATGATATACGAATCATGTTTTGGCATGGTTAGTTGATTCATGAAATGATCAAGCTTTTGAGTTAAGCAAATAAATGTATTATACTTTTGTTATATGTTTTGGTCTTGGAAGTTGGCATTGTTGAAATGGTTATTGAATGTATAGATTGGATGGTTAATTGGTATGTTCTTGCTTGACATATGTGTATGAAATGAGTTGGTTGACATTTCTTGTAGGTATGACCCAAATGGGTGGAATTTTGGCCTTGAAAATGGCCTATAATGTCACACAGTCGTGGCACACAGGCATGCCTAGTAACCGTGGGCTAAGTATATAGCTAGCACAAGAGTACATGGCCTTGGAACACGGACGTGTTTGCTGCCTAGTAGCCGTGTGATTTTTGACAGGATCGACCATGGCCTGAGTACACGGGCGTGCTTAGTGGCCGTGGAAGATGAGTCAGTTTCGACCAAGGGGAGGACACACGGGGGTGTCTAGCAGTCGTGGGAGGCACACGGCCTGCCCACACGGGCGTGTAACCCCTGAAAACTTAGAAAAGTTTTAATTTTCCATGAAATTTTTATGTGTTTCGGTTTAGTCCCGACTCAGATTTATAACATGCTTAAGGTCTCGTTGACCGTATTAAGGGACATTTCATTTTAGATTGATGGATGAACGTATGAATTTCTGTAAGTATTTTCTGATATGTCTGGTAATGCTTCTAACCCTAATCTGGCGACATACACGGGATAAGGGTGTTACATTTGATTAGTATCAGGGCTACGGTTTAGTCGATTCTCGGACTAACGTAACGTGTCAGAGTCTAGCTATACATGGCATATATCTGAATTGTGATAGTGTGATGAATCCTGACATGTAAAATGTGATTTTTGTATAGCAATGGATCCTGGAAAGAGCCGTAGCTAATGACGTAGAAAGTAGTATGCCTGCTCCCACGCAAGGGACAACGCACTCTGATTCGAGACCGGCTACGAGCGATCAAGAGGGAGAAGCTAAACAAGCTTTCTTCCAGATGATGAGTGAGTGGTTCACTCAGTTTGTAAAGAGTAACCCGACTGTTTCGCAACCCTCGCCCTCGGTTAATCCCCCTCAGACTACATTTGTGCAACCGGTTATGCATCCGAACCTGTTGAATAAGCCTTCGATTGACAAGATCCGTAAGAATGGGGCTGAAGAGTTCCGGGCTACCAATAATGATGATGCTGAAAATGCCGAGTTCTAGTTAGAGAATACGATCTGGGTATTCGACGAAATGTCTCTGACTCCGGAAGAATGCATAAAGTGTGTTGTATCTTTGCTTCGAGATGCGGCTTATCAATGGTGGAAAACCTTAATTTCTATTGTTCCGAGAGACCGAGTTACATGGGACTTCTTTCAGATTGAGTTCTGGAAGAAATATATCAGCGAAAGATTCATCGATAAAAAATGGAAGGAATTTCTGGAACTTAAAACAGGCCCAAATGACTGTTTCTAGGTATGAACGAGAATTCGTGAGACTGAGTCAATATGCTCGAGAATGTGTATCATCTGAAGCTATAATGTGTAAAAGATTCGAAGATGGCCTTAATGAAGACATTCATTTGCTAGTCGGGATTTTAAAAATAAAAGAGTTCGTTGTACTCGTTGACCGAGATTGCAAAGCTGAAGCACTCGGGAAAGATAAAAGAAAAGTTGAGTCTGAAGCTAGAGATATGAGAAAGAGATATCCAAGAAAGTCATTTCAGTCTGCTTCAAAGAGATTCAGAGATAATCAAATTCGTTCAAGAGACAATGTGGGACATTCGAATAGAAATCGAGCTAGATCGCAAATGAGTTCCAAAACTCCAGCAACTTCAATAGCCAGTGTTGGTAATGTCCGGACTGAGAGACCTGAATGTAAACATTGTGGAAAAAGTCATCCGGGAAGCTTTAGATTAAACGACAGAGCTTGCTTTAGATGTGGATCACTTGATCATTTCATCAGTGATTGTCCTGAGTCTGTTGAGCCAGAGATTGTTCAGAATCTGAGACCTGATAATGCACCTATGAGAGGTAGACCTCCAAAGAATGTAAGAAATGTTAGTGGTAGTCAGAGGATTACGAGAGACACTGTTGCAAGATCTGAAGCTAGAGCGCCTGCCAGAGCGTATGCTATCCGAGCTCGTGAGGAGGTTTCATCAACTGATGTTATAACTGGTACTTTTACACTTTATGATACTTCTATGATTGCATTGATAGACCTTGGTTCTACGCATTCGTATATATGCATGAATTTAGTATTCAGCAAGACTTTGCCTGTAGAGTCTACTGAGTTTACTATAAAAGTATTGAACCCCTTAGGTAAAAATGTCCTGGTTGACAAAGTATGCAAGAATTGTCCGTTAATGTTTCGAGATATCTATATCCCTGCTGATCTGATGCTTTTGCCATTTGATGAGTTTTATATCATTTTGGGTATGGACTGGTTGTTTTTGCATGATGCTGTTGTGAACTGTAAAAGAAAGACTATTGATTTGAGATGTTCGAATGATGAGATTGTACGAGTTAAGTCTAATGATTTGAATGGATTGCCTGCTGTGATATCTGTTTTGAAAGCTCAAAGTTATGTGAAAAAGGGTTATAAGGCATATTTCGCTTATGTGATTGATTTGAAACTATCTGAGAAGAAAGTTGAATCAGTGCCTATTGTTTGTGAGTATTCTGATGTGTTCCCTGAAGAGTTTACCAGGTATACCTCTGATTCGTGAAGTCGAATTTAGCATTGATTTACTGCCTGGTACTACACCTATTTTGATAGCTCCGTATAGAATGGCACCAATAGAGTTGAAAGAGTTAAAGTCACAGTTGCAAGAATTAATCGACAGAGGGTTTGCTAGACCTAGTTTCTCGCCTTGGGGTGTTCCTGTTCTATTTGTGAAAAAGAAAGATCGCACAATGAGGTTGTGCATCGATTATCGTCAGTTGAATAAGGTGACTATAAAGAATAAATATCTGTTGCCCCGAATAGACAATTTATTTGATCAGTTAAAAGGAGCTACTGTATTTTCTAAGATTGATCTGAGATCGGGATACTACCAGTTGAGAGTTAAAGATTCAGGCATTCCGAAGACTACTTTCAGAACGAGGTACGGACATTATAAGTTCTTAGTTATGCCATTTGGACTAACTAATGCTCCTGCTGTTTTTATGGATCTGATGAATACAATTTTCAGACCGTACCTAGATCGATTTGTTGTGGTATTCATAGATGAAATATTGATTTATTCATGTGATGAAAATGAGCATGCTGAACATTTGATAATCGTGTTGCAAACTCTGAGAGAAAAGCAATTGTATGCGAAATTCAGCAAATGTGAATTCTGGTTGCACGAGGTTAGTTTTCTGGTACATATTGTGTCAGCTTTTGGGATTCGTGTTGATCCGAGTAAGATTTCTTCTATTCTGAATTGGAAACCTCCGAGAAATGTATCTAAAGTCCGTAGTTTTCTGGGTTTAGCTGGTTACTATCGTCGATTTGTAAAAGTATTTTCAGTGATAGCTACTCCGTTGACTAGATCACTTCAGAAAGATGTTAAATTTGAATGGTCGGATAAATGTCAGAAAAAGTTTGATCAGTTGAAAACTTTGTTAACAGAAGCTCTAGTGTTAGTACAGCCAAAATCGGGTAAAGAATTTGTTATATACAGTGATGCTTCGTTAAATGGTCTGGGATGTGTTTTGATGCAGGAAGGCAAAGTTGTAGCTTATGCCTCGAGACAATTGAAGCCTCATGAAAAGAATTATCCGACATACGACCTTGAGCTTGCTGCAATTGTGTTTGCACTTAAGATCTGGCGCCATTATCTGTACGGTGAGAAATATCAAGTGTTTTCAGATCATAAAAGTTTGAAATATCTGATGACTCAGAAAGACTTGAACCTACGTCAAAGAAGATGGTTAGAACTGTTAAAAGGTTATGAGCTTCTGATAGATTATCATCCGGGTAAAGCAAATGTTGTCGCAGATGCACTGAGTCGAAAATCATTGTTTGCACTACATACTTTGAATGCCCAGTTAGATTTGACAGATGACAGTTTCATGTTAGCTGAGTTAAAAGCGAAACCATTATTTTTACAACAGATATGTAATACTCAGAAATCTGATCATGAGTTATTAATGAAAGGAGCTCAATGTGATCCGAATTCTGAATCTAAATTTCAAATTGTTAATGATTGTTTGATATTCTACAGTCGTATTTGTGTTCTGAGAAATCCAGATTTGATTAAGTCAATTTTGTGTGAAGCTCATAATAGCCGTCTATCTGTTAATCCGGGAAGTACTAAAATGTATCATGATTTGAAACGGCACTATTGGTGGTCTGGTATGAAATGAGACATTTCTGACTTTGTTTCAAAATGTATAATCTGTCAACAAGTGAAAGTCGAACATCAAGTTCCGTCTGGGTTGCTACAATCGATTCTGATTCCTGAGTAGAAATGGGATAGAATGACAATGGATTTTGTTTTTGGATTGCCTCTGACTCCGAGAAAGAAAGATGTGATTTGGTCATAGTTGACGGATTGACGAAATCTACCCATTTTATTCCGGTAAGATCAGACTATTCACTTGATAGATTAGCCGAGCTTTATATTTCTGAAATTGTGAGATTGCACGGGGTGCCACTATCCATTGTGTCAGATAGAGATCCGAGATTTACATCACGATTTTGGAAGAAATTGTAAGAAGCTTTTGGCACGAAATTATACTTCAATACAACTATTCATCCGCAAACAGATGGTCAGTCTGAACGAATTATTCAGATTCTTGAAGACATGTTGAGATGCTGTATACTGGAGTTTAATGGGTCGTGGGAACAGTATCTACCTTTGATTGAATTTGCATACAATAACAATTTTCAGTCAAGCATCAAAATGGCACCTTATGAAGCTTTGTACGGACGCAAATGTCGTACACCTCTGTATTGGACTGAGCTCAGAGAAAATAAGCTACATGGGATTGATTTAATAAAAGATTCAGAACAGAAAGTGAACCTGATCCGAGATTGTTTGAAAGCAGCATCTGATCGTCAGAAGTCTTATGCGGACTTGAAACGAAAAGATATAGAATTTGAGATCGGTGACAAGGTATTTCTGAAAGTATAATCGTGGAATAAAATACTCCAATTTAGACGTAAAGGCAAATTGAGTCTGAGATTCATCGGACCGTATGAGATCATTGAACGTGTCGGGCCTGTTGCATATAGATTAAAGTTGCCGTCTGAGTTAGAAAAGATTCATAATGTATTTCATGTTTCAATGCTTCGTAGATATCGATTCGATCCGTCACATGTGATTGCCCCATCTAAAATTGAAATTTGATCTGATATGACTTACGAAGAAGAACCGATCCGTATCTTAGCTCGTGAAGTGAAAGAGTTGAGAAATAAGAAAATTCCATTAGTGAAAGTATTATGGAATCGACATGGAATTGAAAAGGCAACGTGCGAACCGGAAGATTTAATGAGACAACAATATCCGACTCTATTTTCAGTAAGATTTTCGGGGACGAAAATCCCTAAAGGGGAGAATTGTAACAGTTCGATTTACACCCTAGTCAGAACGGTGGTTTCAGGACCACAAATCCGAGTCAGTATAAGATTTGAGCTAGATGAACATACTTTGTTCTTGAATTTTTGATGAATTTAGCTAATTAGGGCTAAATTGTGAAAGTAGTAATTTGAAGGGCTAAATTACAAATTTGATGAAAAATATGGGCTTATATGAGATGTAGGAACATTCGGCTAAGCATGAGTATGGGTTGATTTTGTGAATTTGATGTTTTGAGAAAAATGGACTAAATTGATAAATTGTGCAAATATGAGGATTAATTTGCAAATAGCCCTAAATATATGTGCATGGATTGAATTGAATGAATTAGTGAATGAAAGGGTTAATTCTGAATATGTTTAGATCAAGAACCGAGAAAAACTGACTTAGGTCGCGGGAAAGCGAAAGTAACTGAGTAGCCGTTTCCATTCCGATAGATCGAATCCGAGGTAAGTCACTATGCAAATAAACGTACTTGTATGAATTTGTAAATGCTCATATGACTAATAATGATAATGAATGTTATGAGAGGTTGTGCATATGAATTACGAGATAAGGTCGATATAGCAACAATGTCCGGAAAGTCCCATTCGAACCTAGGAATAAATAGGATTAGCTATGTCATGACATAGGTATCTGTTTTTTTTTATCGTTTAAGACCATGTCTGGGACGTTGGCATTGATTTGAGATTTTGTGTAAGACCACATCTGGGACGTTGGCATCGATATGAGCTTTACGTGTAAGACCATGTCTAGGATATCGACATCGTATTGATTCGTGTAAGACCCTGTCTGGGACAGTGGCATCGATATCTGAGTGCATGTAAGACCTTGTCTGGGATGTTGGCATTGTACGACTATTCTGAGCTTTCTGAGTATCCTATTAGATTCATAAAGGTTGAATGGGCAAGTCTGTGATACGAATTGCAAATCTGAGCGATGATCAATTAAGTGAATGATTATCCATTTTAGGTATGTTTCGTATATACACTGAGTGTGTACAAAAAGGAAAGGACCTAAGTGAGTTTGATTTGAGGAAATGTACAATTGATTATGAGAATGTGAATGAGATACAAGAATAGATATGTAAGAGTTATGTATATACATGTGATTCTTGAATTGACGAATGTGACAAATATGACCAAGGTTATGGTTTAATGCATTTATGAGAGAAATACACCATGAATATGAATTGTGCTAATGGTTATATATGCTTAAATGGTTTACATGTTAAGTTTATTTGTACATGACTTACTAAGCTTTTGGAAAGCTTACTCTGTGTGTGTGTTTTCTCTGTTTTATACGTCGTCAAAGCTACTGAAGGCTCAGGACTGTCACGGATCATCACCACACTAATAAACTTATTTTGGTACACTTTGGAAATGTATAAAGCTAGATATGGCATGTATAGGCTAGTATTTTGGTATATGTTGTTATATGAACTTAGCCATAAGATTTGGCTAGAGATGAGTTGAGATTATGCATTATGATCATGATATATGAATCATGTTTTTGCATGGTTAGTTGATTCATGAAATGATCAAGCTTTTGAGTTAAGAAAATGAATGTATTATACTTTTGTTATATGTTTTGGTCTTGGAAGTTGGCTTTGTTGAAATGGTTATTGAATGTATATATTGGATGGTTAATTGGTATGTTCTTGCTTGACATTTGGATATGAAATGAGTTGGTGGACATTTCTTGTAGGTATGACCCAAATGGGTGGAACTTTGTCCTTGAAAAGGGCTTATAATGTCACACGGTCGTGGCACACGGGCGTGCCTAGTGACCGTGGGCTAAGTATATAGCTAGTAAAAGAGTACACGGCCTTGACACACGGACTTGTCTGCTGCCTAGTAGCTGTGTGATTTTTGACAGGATCAACCACGGCCTGAGTACATGGGCGTGCTTAGTGGCCGTGGAAGATAAGTCAGTTTCGACCAAGGGGAGGACACACAGGGGTGTCTAGCAGCCGTGGAAGGCACATGGCCTGCCCACACGGGCGTGTAACCCCTGAAAACCTAGAAAAGTTTTAAATTTCCATGAAATTTTGTATGTGTTTCAGTTTAGTCCCGACCCGGATTTATAACATACTTAAGGTCTCGTTGACCGTATTAAGGGACATTACGTTTTAGATTGATGGATGAATGTATGAATTTTTGTAAGTGTTTTCCGATCTGTCCGGTAACCCTCCTAACCTTAATCCGGCTACAGACATGGGATAGGGGTGTTACTGGCATTCCTGACGGAGTTTGCCATAAAGGCATTCCTTTCATATTACACCACAAAGGCTGTCTTTCCTGATATGTTTACGATATGGATTTATCTAAACTTATTGTATGTGAGGTTTACCCATCATTGTCCTAGTATACGCAACGAACCCTATTGGGAAATCATCTTCCTTTAATTTTTCCATATGATGCCATAGCCCAGCTATGGTCTTACATGATATGGTGCCATAGTCATGGTATTTCCTTTCAAAGATTTATATTAAAGATTTTGTTTTTAGTCTCGACGGACTCCTTTAGACACCACCATGGTGAACAGACATAGACTCATTTGATATACTTTTCATGCATTGACACATTTTTAGACTAATTACTTTAATTCATTATCATAACCTGACTAGAACACACATCTTAGCAGATGTTTCTAGACATACTCATACAACCATACTTTAACTTCAAGGTTCATATCACTTACTACAACTCGTTGATTTCACACTAACTATTCATGTAAACTCATCAAACATTCATATCACAACATAATCATCATACCATACTTTTCTAGTTTCAGATTCGTTTGATCATTTTCTACAAAGACATTTCGAATACATAGAATACATGCAAGAGTCAGCTTATAGACTCATCTGACGACCATTGATAACAGATGAGACTCCAAATTCATCATTCAACTAGAAGCCACAACAACCACTACTTATAAAACATATGAACACCATTAAAACTCATTCGTGTAACTTTTACCATCATCTGAAACCCTGATGATCATTATGCAAAGCCTTAGTTCTACATCTTACTGTTCATGAATATAAAAAAAAGACTTACTCTTTTAGAAGTCAACATGCAAGACCATAATACTTACCCAAGTTGGTAAAAAACTCTCTACATGCACTCAGATCCTTTGTTTTATATCAACCAAGACAAACTATTCTTAGCTCCAAGGCAATCAAAAATGGTGTTTTAAATGGAAGAAGATTCTAACAACCCGTTTTTAGTGAAACCAGAAAAATGGTTTTGGGACCACAAATTCGATGAGTAAATTATTATTATTTTATTATTTTAATGTCTATGAGATGTTAGTAAGGTCCTATTAAAATTTTGTTTAGAAATTTTGACGTTTGCATGCTTAATTAAGTAAAAAAAACTAAATCGTAAAAGAGTATAAAAGTAAAGTTCTATTAGTAAAATGTGTCAAATGGCTATGAAACTTTAATGTGTAAGGACTTATATGATAATTAAACCATTTATGTAGTTAGTGGATGTTTATGGCAAGATTTTATTAAAATTATTAATGTTTCTATAGGGCAAAATGGTAAAAGGGTAATTCAAACATAAAACAAAAGTAAAGAAGAAGATGATACCATCTTCTTTGTCGTAACCATTTTTTGAAAAAAATGGGAATCAACATTTAAAAATAGGGAGTCACCACCGACCTTTATTAGGTGTGATCGGATCACCTTTGTTTTAACAAAAAAATTTTATTTACTAAAATAGTGTTTTTGGTCTACGAAAATTTGAGAAAACGAGTTCGAGAGTCGGTTACGTGCGAGGAAGGGTTAGCACCCTCGTCACGCCCAAAATTGGTACCAAATTGATTGATGTTGTCCTAGTGTTGAAAACTTAAAAATATCTAGGGTAAAAATTTAAAAGATAATTCGTTAAATTGGGATTGAATCTCAAGATTATCTCGCTTCAAAGGAATGAAAGTATCATACCCAACACGTTAGGATATAATGCCTTTATACTATGACATCGAGATCATCCTTGATCTTCAAAACATATGAAAATGGTATTTGGTTATTTAGTTGAACGAAAAATCAACACCCAGCACGTTAGGATGTAATCTCTCGTACTCCTAATTACGCAAATATTGCCTTAAAAATTTATATACGTGAAATTTTGAAATGTATATCAAACGTTGGATATAAGGCATACACGTATTAGAATTTAAAGCATGCTATGGTATAAGATGTACAAACATTAATCAAGCATTATTCACAAATTAAACGCTATATTAACAACAAACTATGAACTTTAATAATCCCACAAAATTGATAATGCGAATTAACATAAAATAACATTTTGGATGCCCACAAACATATTTGAGATAAATAAAGTATGTTGAATTTGAAATTAACATTTTATGGAGTTGATTAAAAATGAAATAGGTTATGAATACACTCCTTGGATATATTGCAAAAAGAAATTATGCATTTGAAAATATATACACGCAGATAATTTTAAAAGAAACTAATATATAGGTAAGTTCAAAAGGAAATACATACATAAAATAATGCAAGAATCAATAATATATAATCAAGGAATATATTAATTAATTAAAAGAGACTAGTTAGATGAATGGATAAACAAAAAATTAAATAAATAACTAAAGGGCTGTGTTGAAATCGGAATGAAATCCTAGAACTAAAGTAAAGTACGCACAAACGAATAAGGATTAAAACAGAAAATATCCCCAATTCTCAAAGCGCAAAGATATCTTGATAGGATCGAACTGAAAACACGCTCAAATTACTGAGGTCAATGTAAAAGAAATTACGGGACTGTACAAAAGGCCGGGCTGAAGAACAGTGCGACAAAGAGGGACCAAACGCACAAATTCCCCATTAATTGCGAAAAAATGCGGATCCTGTGTATATGGGTCGGATTGAATCGGGTCGTGGCCTGATCCATACTTAATACGGCATCATTTTATATCTTAAAAAAAATAATTCCCTAGAAACGTCTTATCTCCAAAATTAAGCCAACAAACCTAAAAACCTAACATATTTTGTTTCTTTCTAATCGACCAACAATAGCCGCCATGCGCCATTGAAATCGGCGATGGCCACTACGCGCTATAAAAAGCAGCGATGAGATCCTTATCTATCCCCGACGCAATGGAGAAGACCAAGATCCTGATGGCACACTTCAAGGGTAACTTCGATTTCATCCTTTCTTACCATCGCATGCAAGAATCTTATCTCAAAGAAAAAAGATCTAGGAAATGAAAAGAACAGGAAAAGAAAACCAAACAAATCACCTTAAGAAATTTATTCTTGATTTGATTTCTATTTTTTTTTTCTCTGCATAAGTGCGTGTACAGAAATACATGGGGATCCCTTTTTTTTCTTTCGATTTCGTTTTTGAAAGATTCAAAAGAAGAAAAAAATAAAAATAGAAAATGGTAAACCATAAAAATAAATAAATCCGATCAACCTTTGAAACATTTTCTTGTTTTTTTATATTTCCATATTCACAGTTCGTAGAAAAGGGAGCTGAATCGTTCTCTTCTTTCTCTTGCTTTATGGTTGCTCCTGATACCCCCTTCCGAAGGAACCCCCTCTCCTTTTTTACTTCGGTCTTTTTATCACCCCTGTTTACCAAGATTCCATTCCTGTTTTTGTTTGCTTGGTTCTCTGTTGCGTGTGTTTGCTTTGCAGGGTATGGGCGCGGTGTAGGCGTGCGAGTCGCTAGTTGCCGAGACGTGCGAAGCCAGAGGTGCCTGGGGAAAGTGGTCCATGTCAGGGTGCATGGGCGCATGGGACATCGAAACGACGCAGGGGCACGTGTGGTGGACAAGCGTGGTGGCAGATGAACAGTCGTGGCGGCGCAAAGCTTTGGGACTTCTTAGGGTTTCTGAAAGTTTTGGGCCTATTTTGGTTGGGCTAGTTGGGGTTATCTGGGCTTAATTTGTAATTGGGTTTGAGCTACTTATAAAAATGGGCCATTCGGGTTTTGGCTTTTGTAATACCTGATTTGGGTTTTAAATTTGTTCTGTAAGTGGACTGGACTTCAACATTTGGTTTTGGTTTTAATTTTTGTTTTGGACCTATTTTTAGTTGGGTTGATTGGGCTGTATATTTGCATTAAATTATTGGGCTTGCGTTTGGACCTTGCTGTAAATAGGACTATGGACTTTGTATTTTTATTTGGTCTTACTTTTGGCTTAGTATTGGGCTTTAATGGGACCCGGGCAAATTTGGGTTTTACTTATTTATTTTGGGTCTGGTATTGGGTTTGGTTTTATTGGGTCTAGGCCGGGCGAAAATTGGTTATTATAGCTGCCCCTCTTTGCTCATTGTCCTGAAACAAGAATAGAGCAAAGACAATAGGAGAACCAATTTTGCCCGGCCAAGCCTTGACTTATTGGTCCTCGTCTCCCTTGAACATCTTCAAATTCTGCTGTAGCCTGTAGCTTTGATCCATTCTGCCACTACTTCCACGAGACATGACCCGTATCTTTAATTCGCTTTTCCTCAATCTTGTTTATATTTCAACTTGCTCCAACATGACTCCAGGACACGAAGAGATTTGTAACTTTGATCTACTAATTGCTCCACTAGGACTTCGATGAAACCTGAACTTTTCAAACTGCTTCTTTATTCTCGCAATATGGGTTGACCCCGTTTTCTTTTTTCTTTTTTTGTTTTTTTGTTTTTTAAAAAACAGAAATTGAGAAATAGAAATTGAAAACAGAAATTGAGCATACCTCAGCGTGCGACTTGAGGAGTTGATTTTTGCAAACAGAAATTGAAAAACAGGAATTAAAAATACCTTAGCGTGTGTAACTCGAGGCCCAACTCACTTCTCGTATTATGAGTCGACTTTAACAGAAATTGAAAAACAGAAATTAAAAATACCTCAGCGTGCGTAACCCGAGGCCCAACTCACTGCTCGTATTATGAGTTGATTTTAACAGAAATTGAAAAATAAAAATTAAAAATACCTCAGCATGCGTATTAACAGAAATTGAAAAATAGAAATTAAAAATACCTCAGCGTGCGTAACCCGAGACCCAACTCACATCTAGCATTATGAGTTGATTTTAACAGAAATTGAAACACAAAAATTAAAAATACCTCAGCGTGCGTAACCCGAGGCCCAACTCACTTCTCATTATGAGTTGATTTTAATAGAAATTGAAAAATAGAAATAAAAATACCTCAGTGATGTATGTAACCTTAGGCCCAACTCACTTCTCGTGCATTATGAGTTGATTTTAACAGAAATTGAAAATCAAATAAAAATACCTCAGCGTGTGTAACTTAGGCCCAACTCATTTCTCGCATTATGAGTTGATTTTAAAAGAAATTGAAAAACAGAAATACAAATACCTCAGCGTGCATAACCCGAGGCCCAACTCACTTCTCGCATTATGAGTTGATTTTAACAGAAATTGAAAAACAGAAATAAAAATACCTCAGCATGCGTAACCCGAGGCCCAACTCATCTCTCGCATTATGAGTCGATTTTAACAGAAATTGAGAGACAGAAACTAAAAATACATCAGTCTGCTTCGCTTAGGAAGGCAACATCTGTTATGCTTGATCTGCTTTGCTTAGGAAGGCAAGATCTGCTATGCTCGATCTGCTTCGCTTAGGAAGGCAAGATCTGTTATGCTCGATCTGCTTCACTTAGGAAGGCAAGATCTGTTATGCTCGATCTGCTTTGCTTAGGAAGGCAAGATCTGGTTTTTGATTTGCTTCGCTCGTATTATGAGTTAATTTTTGATCAGAAATTGAAAAACACCTCAGGGTGTGACCTGAGGCTCAACTCACCTCTCGTATTATGAGTTGATATTTAAAAAATAAAAATTGAAAAACAGAAATTGAAAATACCTCAGCGTGCGACCTGAGGAGTTGATTTTTTTTTTTTGCAAATAGAAATTAAAAATAGAAATTGAAAGTACCTCGGCGTGTCTCGAGGCTCAACTCACCCCTCGTATTATGAGTTGGTTTTTGAACAACATATCATCTAGCGGAACTCGGATGTCTTCTTTTCCTTTGATTCAATATAGCTATCGTCAAAACTTCTTGCTTTAATGGCATACCTGTATGTGTCATACGTGATATTATCTTGATATGCACGTGTTTGCCTTAAATGCTTTTATGCCTACATGATTATGCCATGTGCCCTGGGTTTGTTTGTCATGTATCTCTTTTTCGTCACGAGTTTCGCGATGACCTGTATTTACTGCTTTGATTCTTGACTTCCCTTTCAGGTTTTGTACTCGCCCTCAAACCTCAGGAGTAATCTGCGTTTCTCGTATATCACCCTTTTGTCCCACTGTAGCTTCAGGGTTCATTTCATTGTGACCTGGGGGTATAGGATCTGAATGTCCCCCACTCATCCCACTGCGACTCTAAAACATAGGATCTGCCTCTTCTTCAACCCACCCTCTTGTTACTCAAAGGTACAGGATCTGTATCAGCTTCCCTCTAACGATCACTCTTTAGGTGACCCAACTAGATGTATGCGCATGATGCTCGCATGAATGCAGAATATCATTTCCTTTCGCGAATGATTCTGGTTTTGCACTTGGGTTGACAATGCCCATTTTCCGTCAGGATTGTGTGACTGACGCGGTACTTTGTTATTTTGTTCAATCACCATTTTTTGATAAAAACCCAAAGTGATAACCTTAATTTGGACTCAGATATTTCCAACCCTTAAGCTTTGTGAATCTTAAGTAATAATCCTATTTTAGACCCCTGTATTGTTTAGAGGTTTCTAGAGTAATATGCGAAACTCCTTTCATGAAAGTATTATTAGTCCAATCATCGTTATTTCAATGCAAAATGCTCAAAAAAGGCCATAGTGATGGATGAAATGGAAATTTATTGGAAGCATAGCACAAAACAAACAAGTTAATCAAAACTAGCAAATGCAATGAAGAAGCAAGTTTATTTAGTGTAGTTTGAAAAGACCAAGATAGCAGACTCAAAATGGGTAAAATGGAAACTAGGTGCCCCAGATATCGCATCTTGATCTTCTCTGTTCAAACTTCTTGAGGACCATTTAAAACTCAATATGTGTTTAGGAGATCCGGAGTACTTTGTCGATGCACCAAGGTGTAACATTCCTTTTCATTGTTACTTCAAACGTAGCAAAACTACTGTATGCCCCATTTTTATCAAAATTTGAGCTGCCCTTTTCGGGTTTTCAACTCAAACCCACATTTGGTCTCAAAGCGCCCTTTTGCGGGTTTTCGCCTTTAGCCTCTCATTTTCGTTCTTCTTTTTTGATGAGAAATTGTTTTTTGATCCCCCTTTTTAGGTCGAATCTGAATTCACCAAATTGGACAGGTCCTTGCCATCCATCTCTGTCAATATCCATGCTTCCATAGAACAGGCCTGTTTTGTTGTATGAGGTCTTTCCTAGTTTGACATTTACTTTCTTCCGAAGTCTCTTTTGCATGAGAGAATTTTTCTTTCAAAGTCCTATCATGAAATTTTCTAAGGCGATCCTTTTTGCTGTAAACTCGCTTTATCTAATCGTGACAGATATCTCTCAACATTTTCTTTTCAAATTCACTTGATCGCATCGGGATTGGATCCATTCCACCTTATCCAATTTTGGCTCGGCCTGTGCCTGGGGAAAAGAGGATTTTGACTTCACTAAGCAAAACCTAACGAGGAAAGCGCTGTCTCAGTAGAGGTCCTGGCCGAAGTTTAATGATCATAAAAGGGTAAACGTAACTTCTATACGCTAATATTCACAAGTTTAGGTCATCTTCCTAACAATCTTTGTTTTGTTGCCCCTCCCTTTTTTTTTACACCATGACATGGCACTTGATCTTTGAAATGACCGCAAACTTTTGACATTGTGCGATTAAATATGACCTTTTCGCCTTTTTTGTTAATATTTTTTTCTTTTTTCCTTTTGGGTCTAATGACTATCGATTTTGTAATATTGGCATATGAAGCGACCATCGCCCTCTTAGTGAAGAGATCGACATCTGCAAAAATGAATCGATGCGGACCTGAAGCTTTCGAGGAGATTGGCTTGATAACGTCCCTGCCCCACGTGTAGGCAAGAAGGAAAAGGCACATAAGTTCTGTCCTTGATTTGGCGTTTGATGCAATTTTCCTTTCTGGGTAGACCAGTAGCTCAAACCCTTTCTGGGTAGACCAGTAGCTCAAACCTCTTGATTGGCTTAGTTAGCGTAGAACCATTAGCATGTGATCTTCAAATATCCTTCTTCTTTGACTTCCTTAGCTTTGACAGCATACTCGTGCCTTAGTAGTCCTAGCGTGATCATACGAAAATATCTTTGAACTATTGGAGATAACTCAATGATTCCTTGCCTTGTTCCTGCGGCAAGCTAAGCTTCCATCTTCATCTCCCTTGTAGTGTTTGCTGACACTTCGTAAGATAGGATCTACCATTCTTGACAATTTAGGAAATAAGTTGTGACCTCTGTCATCTCTGTAGTCCTTCAATCCCTTTAAACACATATCTCGTTAAAAAGAGAGTCGGTAACAGCGTCGCTCATGTCATTGGTATCTGGGGGACCCATTATGGGCATGAAGGTAGAAAATTGAAAGTATGATATGAAAATGAAACGATGTAGAGTATGAAATGCGAGGAGTGAAAATAAATATGCATTTTATTGAAATAACAATTCTGGAAACAAGCCCATTTCACGAAAGGACTCTTATTGCCTCTAGGCTTAAAGCAACAAGCATGTTTTGACTATTACTCCAGATTAGCTAAAAATGCCGTTTTCTTCCACAGTCCTATTGTTCAAAACACTCCCAAGTGTGTAAGGCTTTGGAAAGCTTTATGGTCTTATTGTTCAAAACACTCCCGAGTGTGTAAGACTTCGAAAAGCTTTATACCCCCGTTTTCTCTTCGAATGTGTCATTGGCGTTTTGACTTCTCGATTTCTAGGCTTCTGATAACTTCTTTAAGGAATCAAGACTCTCTCACCCCCTCCTTCAATTATAGCAAATTGTTGCTCCGGTCGACTTATCGAACTTTAAAACCCATATTTTAATAAGCCTCTCCACCAATTTCTTAAATGCAATGCAGTTATCGGTTGAGTGACCCGTTATTCCTGCATGATACTCACATTGAGTATTCGAATCATACCATTTAGGGTATGGGGGTTGCACTGGTTTCATGTAGTGAGGAGCCACCCTATGTGCATCAAACAAAGTCCCCATATGTTATTGGAATTGGTGTAAACTGGAGACACTTTGCCTTGGATTCTTGACTTGATGATCCCTGATGACCAGTGGTCACAGCCCTTGGTTGACCTGCAGAGACTGACTTGGAACGCTTGCTCAAGTTGTTCACTTCATTTTCCATATTTCTCGAGTTTGACCTTTTGACACTTTCTCTTGCATCTATTTTTCCACTCTTTATGGCATTCTCAATGAGTTCCCCGGACATTACGATATCAGTGAAGTCTTTTGTGGCGTTTCCCACCAGCTTGTCATAGAATGGCGCTTTCAAAGTGTGGATAAAGAGGACTGTTATCTCAGTTTTAGTCAGTGGGGGTTCTATTTGGGCTGAGATATCCCTCCACCTTTGAGCGTATTGTCTAAAAGTCTCTGTTGGCTTCTTTTTCATCATCTGCAGCATTAGTCGATCAGGCACCATATCGGAGACATGCTTGTATTGTTCACAAAACGCTGATGCTAGGTCCTTCCATGATCGGATCCTCTCTCTACTGAGTTGATTATACCATCGGAGGGCTGATCCGACCAAGCTATCTTGAAAATAGTGTATTAACAATTTATCTTCGTTCACATAACCAGCCATCTTCCGAAAAAACATGATAAGATGCGCCTTTGGACATCTCGTTCCATCATATTTTTCAAAATCTAGCACTTTAAATTTTGGAGGCAGAACCAGATCGGGCACCAAATTGAGCTCTTTGGCTCTTAGTGTAGAGAAGACTTCAGTACCTTCTATCGCCTGGAGTCTTTCTTCTGGACTCTTATACTTGTCCTGGGCATCACGATCTTCCATTTTCAGCTGGCTATTTCAATCGGGTCATCCAAACCCTGAACTATTGGATTAGCAGAATTATCTCCGGAGTTTGATGCAAATATACCTTACCTTAGATGAGTAGGTGGTGTAGGTCGTGACTCTAGGCATGCTGGTTCCCCTTGAGGATATCCTCTTTGCGTTGCATAGGCGTGAGGCGGAGTGAATCCTGGGAGATAGAGCGGATCCTGATTATCTCTTGACTGGGGCTCTGTGATGTTAGGGCTCTGTACGGGTCCTTTTCCTTTGACCAGAGTTGCCATCATCTCCATCATTTTGGCCATTTGATCCCTTTGCTCGAGCGATTCCTCTCGAGATCTCACCACCAGATCTCTTACTTCCTGTTGCGACTTAGCCAACTGCTCTTGCGACTCTCTTTGGATCTTTTCCATTATTTCGATTCTTTCGTTGAGTTCTGCCTCCATAGCTCTAGCTCTTAGCTGTGTCCTTTTGATGACGTGATTTCAGATTCGTAGTGTCGCAACTGTAGAATATACGATTTTAGCCTTAGTGAGTGATTAGGGTGATATGATGCTGCTGTATGCAATGCACTGCAAATGTATGGTATGAATGCAAAAAGAAAGAGAGGTGTTGATCATGAATTCGATTCTATTAGAAGGACTTTTCTAGAAGATACGTTTCTTTACATAAAACGGATCGCATATACAGCCATGTCTTCGTGTTCATACGACCGTATTATAATCCACTTTATCAAGTAACACATTTCCTTATGACAAACTCTTCTATTTAGCAACCGAATATGAATCAACACTTCCTTTCTCTTAGAGGATACATTGCAATGTAGTCAAGGCGGAAGAAAACACGTTAGCACAGGGGAGATAAGCAATCACAAAAGAAAACAGGTTAGTGCAAGAGAAATAAACCAACACAGAACACCTATCGAGGTGACCGCCGGAGTTTGGCGTGGTTTTACCTAGGGTGGGCTTTTAAGGCTGACGATATGAGGTTCGGTTCTAAAGAGGGAACCAGCATATTCCTCAATCCTCACCCATTATAGGCTCATACGGACCGAGTTCGGTTCAGGGGGATACATTTCCCTATGGCCATGCGGAGGTGAAAACCTCACGAAGCACATAGGTACGGATGTATCCCGGAAGTAGTCCACTAGCTCATGTGGAGGTGAAAACCTCACGAAAGCTTAGTTTCTCACTCCCACTTACAGGTATGACCACAGGGTCATGCAATGCAAGTGCAAGAATTATGTGACTTGGCGTTATTGCAGTTAAAGCACAGACAGATGCATCAAAAGAAACATGATTCTTCAAAATAATTTTTCGAGCTTTCAATCACAAGGACAAAAATCAATCAATTTATGGCTTGACTCTCTAGGTCCCCAGCGGAGTCGCCAAGCTGTCGTAACCATTTTTTGAAAAAAATAGGAATTGATGTTTAAAAATAGGGAGTCGCCACCGACCTTTATTAGGTGTGATCGGATCACCTTTGTTTTAATAAAACATTTTGATTTACTAAAATAGTGTTTTTGGTCTACGAAAATTTGAGAAAACGAGTTCGAGAGTCAGTTACGTGCGAGGAAGGGTTAGCACCCTCATCATGCCTAAAATTGGTACCAAAATGATTGATGTTGTCCTAGTGTTGAAAACTTAAAAATATCTAGGTAAAAATTTAAAAGAGAATTCATTAAATTGGGATTGAATCTCAAGATTATCTCGCTTCAAAGGAATGAAAGTATCATACCCAACACGTTAGGATATAATGCCTTTATACTATGACATCGAGATCATCCTTGATCTTCAAAACATATGAAAATGGTATTTGGTTATTTAGTTGAACGAAAAATCAACACCCAGCACGTTAGGATGTAATCTCTCGTACTCCTAATTACGCAAATATTGCCTTAAAAATTTATATACGTGAAATTTTGAAATGTATATCAAACGTTGGATATAAGGCATACACGTATTAGAATTTAAAGCATGCTATGGTATAAGATGTACAAACATTAATCAAGCATTATTCACAAATTAAACGCTATATTAACAACAAACTATGAACTTTAATAATCCCACAAAATTGATAATGCGAATTAACATAAAATAACATTTTGGATGCCCACAAACATATTTGAGATAAATAAAGTATGTTGAATTTGAAATTAACATTTTATGGAGTTGATTAAAAATGAAATAGGTTATGAATACACTCCTTGGATATATTGCAAAAAAGAAATTATGCATTTGAAAATATATACACGCAGATAATTTTAAAAGAAACTAATATATAGGTAAGTCCAAAAGGAAACACATACATAAAATAATGCAAGAATCAATAATATATAATCAAAGAATATATTAATTAATTAAAAAAGACTAGTTAGATAAATGGATAAACAAATAATTAAATAAATAACTAAAGGGCTGTGTTGAAATCGGAACGAAATCCTAGAACTAAAAAATAATAAATTAAAATGAAATTTGGAAAGGGACTAAAGTAAAGTACGCACAAACGAATAAGGATTAAAACAGAAAATATCCCCAATTCTCAAAGCGCAGCATACTGATAGGATCGAACTGAAAACACGCTCAAATTACTGAGGTCAATGTAAAAGAAATTACGGGAATGTACAACAGGCCGGGTTGAAGAACAGTGCGACAAAGAGGGACCAAACGCACAAATTCCCCATTAATTGCGAAAAAACGCGGATCCTGTGCATATGGGTCGGATTGAATCGGGTCGTAGCCTGATCCATACTTAATACGACGTCGTTTTATATCTTAAAAAAATAATTCCCTAAAAATATCTTATCTCTAAAATTAAGCCAACAAACCTAAAAACCTAACATATTTTGTTTCTTTCTAATCGACCAACAACAGCTGCCATACGCCATTGAAATCGGCGATGGTCACTATGCGCCATAGAAAGCAGCGATGAGATCCTTATCTATCCCCGACGCGACGGAGAAGACCAAGATCCTGATGGCAGACTTTAAGGGTAACTTCGATTTCATCCTTTCTTACCATCACATGCAAGAATCTTGTCTCAAAGAAAAAAGATCTAGGAAATTAAAAGAACAGGAAAAGAAAACTAAACAAATCACCTTAAGAAATTTATTCTTGATTTCATTTCTGTTTTTTTTTCTCTACATAAGTGCGTGTACAGAAATACATAGGGATCCCTTTTTTTTCTTTCGATTTCATTTTTGAAATATTCAAAATAAAAAAAATAAAAATAGAAAATGGTAAACCATAAAAATAAATAAATCCGATCAACCTTTGAAACCTTTGCTTGTTTTTTTTTTTAATTTTTCCGTATTCACAGTTCGTAGAAACGGGAGCCGAATCGTTCTCTTCTTTCTCTTGCTTTGTGGTTGCTCCTGATACCCCCTCTGAAGGAACCCCCTCTCCTTTTTTACTTCACTCTTTTTATCACCCCTGTTTACCAAGATTCCATTCCTGTTTTTGTTTGCTTGGTTCTCTGTTGAGCATGTTTGCTTTGCAGGGTATGGGCGCAGTGTAGGCGTGCGAGTCGCTGGTTGCCGAGACGTGTGAAGCCAAAGGTGCTTGGGGGAAGTGGTCCATGTCAGGGCGCATGGGCGCGTGGGACATCGAAATGATACAGGGGCGCGTGTGGTGGACGCGCGTGGTGGCAGATGAACAGTCGTGGCGGTGCAAAGCTTTGGGACTTCTTAGGGTTTCTGAAAGTTTTGGGCCTATTTTGGCTGGGCTAGTTGGGGTTATTTGGGCTTAATTTGTAATTGTGTTTGAGCTACTTGTAAAAATAGGCCGTTCGGGTTTGGGCTTTTGTAATACCTGATTTGGGTTTTAAATTTGTTCTGTAAGTGGAATGGACTTCAACATTTGGTTTTGGTTTTCATTTTGTCTTGGACCTGTTTTTAGTTAGGTTGATTGGGCTGTATATTTGCATTAAATTATTGGGCTTGCATTTGGACCTTGCTGTAAATAGGACTATGGACTTTGTATTTTTATTTGGTCTTGCTTTTGGCTTGGTATTGGGCTTTAATGGGACCCGGGCAAATTTGGGTTTTACTTATTTATTTTGGGTCTGGTATTGGGTTTGGTTTTATTGGGTATAGGCCGAGCAAAAATTGGTTATTACATTCTTCATTTGAGAATTTAACCGAAAATAACCATGGAAGCTTGGTAGGGTATTCGGTCAACTTATTTTGCTTGCATGGTATGTATTTCAATTCCGTTTTTGATGATTTTTATGTTTTCGGGATCGTTGTGGCTTAATCTTGCTAGCCCGAGGATCAATTTGTAAAACTGTTAAAGATTTAGGATTTTTCCATGAATGTTCTTGCATAATTCTTGATGTTTAATTAAATATTATGGATCCTTGTTGTTAAACAATATTTGTAAAGTGATTTTTGATAAAAATTGGATTTAGGAACTTATTAGTAAAAATGATAAAAGTTCAAAGAATATTTGCAATATGACGATCTATATGTTTTGATTTAGGTCTCTAAAGATATCGGCCAGCTTGAGAAAATGATAAAAATACTTAGATTTCAATTTATAAGGTTAAGGACTAAATTGTGAAAAGTTAAAATGTTAGGGGAAAAATTATAATATTTCAAAAATATGAAATATGGATTGAATTGAATAATAGAAGTATTAAATGGATATTTAGATCAAGATAGGCTTCGTATGGATTTAGATCAGGGAAAAGTTAAAGCCTCGGATTAATTGACTTCGTTTTTACGCCCTAATCTTCGTGGTAAGTTCATATAAATAAATATCATTTTGATGATTTTTTTCAATTATATGTTAATATGTTAGCTGTCATATGATTTAATGATGAATATTCAACAATGCCCTGACGGTTATCGAGTCTCGATTGAACATTAGGAATTCGTAGGATACAAATGACATGTCATTAGGGATTTCATGTTTCAAGTGCTGTTCTTGAATTCCTACCGATGGCTGAGGTCCTACACCTACAGCTCATGTGAGCAGGCCCATTTCACATCTCGTGTGAGCAACAATGTAAATGAAAGGTTACGATTATATGTTAAGTACACTTCATGTGAGCTTTCCTGAGTATCCGAAAATATTCTAAATGGTTTAACGGGGAAGAAAAGGAAAGGAATTGTAAGTGTTCAAATGAACTATATCATGTAATTATACAAAGGATGGAAATATTAAGCTTCAATAGAAGTATGCTTATGTTGATGAAAATGATGAATTCAAATGAAGTATATTCATGTATAATGGCTTACCCTATGTTAAATTCAAGTGAATTATGTTTGAATGCACTAACATGTGTTGTTGATGGTGCTTAGGCCTGTGCCAAGCTTGTCGTTAGATTATATTATGCTTATTCTTAATTTTTTGAAACACCCCAAACCCAGCCCACGAGCTTTGACCAGATTTGGGATGTTCCTCAAGTAAACTGGTTCAAATCCTTTTGTTACTTTGCGAAAAACTTGTGCGATTTTTTTGAAAATTTTGTTTTGGGTTGGGCTTGTGTTGAAACGGATTCGAATTTATTTTGAAAACCCCTTTTTAATATTAAGTGATAAAACATTTAAGGTTTAGTTTAAAGAAATTTTACTTAAACTTTAATAAATAAGGTTCATAAACATAATAAATAAAAAAAATAAATGTAAAATGATTCAACTATGGCCTTATGGCCTTATTACATCAAATAATTTCCAAATAATTCAAGTACTTAAAAACTCATAGTCAATAAAAATAAAGACTTCATGTTGAGCATGGCCACCACAAGTTCTCGCCGTCCCGTCCATCACTGCTCATCACCTAAACATGGTCCCACAACGGGTGAGTCAAATGCACTCAATGTGTACACGACACTAAGTCATAATAGAATCGGGCATACAAGAGTTACACATTCAAAATAATGAATACAAGTTATGATGCATTCCCAAACCCAAACCTAATTGTCCATCCGCTACACACCCCCGTACCTGCCAATCACACCGTGGGAACTATTAAGTCGACCCTCCTTCTGCTACATACCAAATTGCGGTCTTAAGTCACCGCATTCCTGGTCTTAGGTCACCACGTTTAGATTACTGTGGTCTTAGGTCACCACTATCGACATCGTGGTCTTAGGTCACCACTTTTCGTATATCACGGTCTTAGGTCACCGTGTTCGTGGTCTTAAGTCACCACATTCACTTCCCCTTTCAAAATAAAACCCATATGCCCATAACATATTATGCAATTACAAGCCAAAGTTCACATTCTTATCATATTCTCATGTTACAAATAACATTTTTTTTATATTCCTAGTAGAAGTAGGAAACGTACCTGAGTACTTAGTACCATAACATGATACCTTAGCCACTTTCATATTCTTAATGTCACAAATTTTAATTAAACATGCCATAAAACGTATTATGAAGTAGTGTGGGGTACACACCTGATTTGCTTAGAAATTCCTTAAGATCCCAAAAAGCTTGATCTAATGCTTAGATCCTTAATCCCTATATTTGATTTATCATTTATTACCTTAATAAAAAGCCATTCGGCCAAAATTCCAAATCCTAGTAGGATTAGTATTCTTACCTTGTTTGCCGATTTGATTAATAATCAAATCCCGAAATCTGTAGTATTCCTTCCTTAAAATCGGCTAGCAACCAAATCATTTAACTATGTCAGTTTCTGGCTTTTGAATAAATAGGAAATAGTGCTAAATACCAAAAAATATAAGCCTTGGCCAAATACTTACCTTGTGGATTCTAAAATCCCGAATTGGATCCTTGCTTCCTTAATGCTGTCGAAATATCTATAAACATATGTTAGATTTTAGTCTAACTTGAAATCATACTTATGGCCTATGGCCGAATATCACTTTATTGTCTTACCTTGATGCCTTAAATCCCGAAAAATCCTTCTTATAGTTGACTTGAGACAGATCCCAAAAGAGTTCTTCATATTTCGGCCAAAATACAATATATGAGATTAGTCTCCAAATTTCGACAGGCTTAAAAAGAAAAAGAATGGAAACCGAGTCTAGATCTTACCGTAACTTGGAGAAATCGGCAACACCTATGCTTGAAGCCTCTCCAAAATTCAGCTTTTGAATGGATTGGAAGGAAAGAAATAGGAAGAAAAGAAAGATGAAGAGAGTGGCTTGCTTTACTAGAGTTTTTGGTTTTGGCAAAATAGCAAAGAAAAGAGAGAATTTGCTAGGGAAAAATTTCGGCAGAGAGAGGAGAATGGCTTAGGGAATTTCGGCAAAGGAGAGAATAAATGAAAATTAGCCTTATTTTCCTCCCTTAGCCGAATTTACTAGGCTAGAGTCCTCTACTTGGCCACCACTCTTCTTTATTTGATAGCTTTATCTCTTTAATTTAAAATAATAAGAGAATAATCCTTTATTATCCCTTGAAAATAATCCAATTAAAAATCCTTTATTTATCACCTTATTAATCAAATATTAAAGAGAATAAAACTCCTCCTTTCTAAAAGGCTTGTGCCGTCCACCTCAGAGCTTCTGGAAGCAAAATAAAACTTCTTTTATTTGCTTCCCAAGTGACTCAAACTCAGGCCCAACACCTTACATGTGGCGCCATTTCCAGAGACCCTAAGTGGCATCTTCAGGCCACTTTTCCAAGCCTATTTGTGTGTCAAATTTCACATACTTTTTCTTTTAAGGCCACATTGCCTCAGTTTCCTCTTCTAAACTTTAAAACTCTACATTTCTAAGTCATTTCTAAGTTTCCTAAAATTTTCGTTCGGCTCTTTAAACTTGACATTTCCTTACATTTCCAAGTTTCCAGAAATGTTCACTTTCCATTTTTGAATCATTTCCAAATCATTTCCTTACTTTTCCTAGTTTCCAAAAATGTTCACCTTCCATTTTTAACCTTAACATTTCCATACATTTTCAGGTTTCCAGAAATGTTCATTTCTAACTCATTTTCATTCATTTCCGGGTTTCCAAAAATATTAAAAATTTATTCTTAGTACATAAAACATGTCACTTCGTACAACTAAGCCGAAAATGCATGGGCCTTTTCCAGGATGTTACAGTTTTACCCCCCTTAAAAATAATTTCGTCCTCGAAATTTCCTAACTAAAATAATTGAGGGTATTGCTGTCGCATCATCTCTTCTGGTTCCCACGAAGCTTCCTCCGATCCATGGTTGCGCCATAACACCTTGACTAGAGGAACTGACTTCCTACGTAGCACTTTCACATCACGTTCCAATATTTGAATCGGCTCTTCCTCATACGATAAGTCTGGCCTTAGCTCCACTTCTTCAACTGGTACCACATGAGACGGATCCGATCGGTAACGACGTAGCATGGACACATGGAATACGTCATGCATCTGCTGCAACTCTGGTGGCAACTCCAATTGGTATGCCACTGGCCCAACTCGCTTCAGTACTCTATAGGGCCCTATAAACCTTGGGCTTAACTTCCCTTTGCGACCGAACCTCATCACCTTCTTCCAAGGTGAGACCTTTAGAAACACTTGATCTCCCACTTCAAACTCTATTTCCTTCCGTTTAAGGTCTGCGTATGACTTCTGCCTATCAGAGGCTTCCTTTAACCGTGCTCGAATCATCTCAACCTTCTCTTTAGTTTCTACCACTAACTCCGGTCCCAAAACTCGGCGTTCTCCTGACTCGATCAACAAGTAGGAGTTTGACACTTTCGACCATACAATGCTTCATATGGTGCCATCCGAATGCTAGCCTGATAGCTGTTGTTGTAGGTGAACTTGGCTAAAGGCAAATAATCTTCCCAACTTCCTCAGAAATCCATCACACAGCCTCTTAACATATCCTCCAACACTTGTATAACCCGTTCAGACTGCCCGTCTAATTGTGGATGAAAAGCCGTAGTGAAGTCCAGCTTAGTGCCTAAAGCTTGATGAAGTGCCTTCCAAAATCGAGACGTAAACCTTGGGTCTCTATCGGAGATGATCGATACTAGTACTCCATGTAATCTCACAATTTTTGCCACATATAATTTGGCTAGCTTCTAAAAAGAATAGTCAACTCTTACCGGGATGAAGTGCGCGGACTTGGTCAAATGGTCCACTATCACCCATACCGAGTCCTTCTTAGTAGGCGTAAGGGGAAGCCCACTAACGAAGTCCATGGTAATTTTCTCCCACTTCCATTGAGGAATCTCCATTGGTTGAAGCAATCCCGATGGAACTTGGTGCTCAGCCTTAACTTGCTGACACGTCAGACATTTTCCCACGAATTCAGTAACTTCTCATTTAAGATCAGACCACCAAAATTGTTCCTTTAGATCTCTGTACAGCTTAATGCCTCCGGGATGCATAGCATAAGGGCTACTATGCGCCTCCTGAAGAATCCTTTGTCTTAACTCCTTGTTCTTCTGCATAAAGACTTTTCCTTTGTAACACAATAATCCTTCATCATTAACGCCATAATCCTTTAATTTCTCGTTCTGCACTTGCCGTAACTTAGCACTTAGATCCTTATCAACCAACTGTCCCTCTTTCACCTCCTTCAGCCATGTGGGCTTGACTTGCAACTCTGCCAACAGGCTTCTATCATCATACAGGCTCAAGTGAGCGAACATAACCCTTAGATCTGACACAACCTTCCGACTTAGGGCATCAGCTACTACATTTGCCTTGCCCGGGTGGTACTCTATCGAGCAATCGTAATCCTTCAATAACTCCACCCACCTTCGCTGCCTCAAGTTCAACTCCTTCTGAGTCAACAGATACTTAAGACTCTTGTGGTCTGTGTAAATCACTGACCTTTCTCCATAGAGATAGTGCCTCCAAACCTTAAGGGTGAAAACCATTGCTGCCAATTCTAAGTCATGGGTTGGGTAGTTAACCTCATGAGGCCTTAGTTGCCGAGACGCATAAGCGACTACTTTTCCATCTTGCATTAGCACACATCATAATCCTGTATGCAAAGCATCACAGTACACTACAAAATCCTTCCCAGCCTCCGGCTGAATTAATACTGGAGCCTCCGTCAATACCTTCTTAAGCTTTTCAAAGCTCTCCTGTTGCTTATCAGTCCATTCAAAGGGTACTTCCTTCCTTAGTAGTTTTGTTAAGGGCGCGGCTATTGACGAGAACCCTTCCACGAACCTTCTGTAATAGCCTGCCAAACCTAAGAAACTTCGGATCTCAGCCACGGACCTAGGTGGTTTCCAATCCAACACTGCTTTGATCTTCCTAGGGTCCACTCTTATTCCCTCTGCGGATACCACATGTACTAGGAATGCCACCTCCTTAAGCCAAAATTCACACTTGCTGAATTTGGCATAGAGCTTCTTCTCTCTTAACACTTGCAGCACAACTCGGAGATGTTCATCATGCTCCTCTTCAGACTTAGAATATACCAAAATATCGTCGATGAACACAACGACGAACTTATCCAAGTAGGGTTGGAAAACCCGGTTCATCATATCCATGAACGCGCGGCTGAGCGCGCGTTAAATCCAAACAAGCATCATCACCACAAACTCAAAATGGCCGTATCTTGTCCTAAAAGCGGTCTTATAGATATCTGCCTCCTTCACCTTCAACTGGTGATATCCAGACCTTAAGTCTATCTTTGAGAATACTGCGGTCCCTTCAGCTGATCGAACAAGTCATCGATCCTTGACAAAGGATACTTGTTCTTGATGGTCAGCTTGTTCAACTGATGGTAATCTATGCACATACGCATAGTTCCGTCCTTCTTCTTTACAAACAGGACCGGTGCTCCCCATGGAGACACACTGGGTCGAATGAACCCACAATCCAACAATTCTTGAATTTGAGCCTTGAGCTCAACCAACTCCTTAGGTGCCATTCAATATGGAGCGATTGACACAGGAGCTATTCCCGGCAGCAAGTCTATTCCAAATTCCACCTCCCTATCTAGGGGTATTCTTGGTAACTCCTCCGAAAATATGTCTTCAAAGTCCTTTACTGTTCTAACTCCACTGACACCTTCTTCCTTTCCACCCAACGTACTTACAAAGGCTAAGAACTCCTTGCACCCTTTCTTAACCATTTTCTCAGCCTTCAGCGCCGAAACTACGTTAGACAGGTAGTTTCTCCTTTCTCCGATCATTACTACCACTTCATCCTCCGGGGTCCTTAATTCCATACGTTTAGTCGCACAATCCAACACGGCTCGGTGCTCTACTAGCCAGTCCATTCCAAGTATAAGTTCAGACTCCCCAAAGGGTAGTTCCATTAAGTCATCCCGAAAGTTCACTCCCTGAATCTCTAGGGGTACATTCTGAAAGATCTTATCCACCACTACGTTTGGCCTAATGGGCTTACTACAGTCATCTGCCTATCAGAAAGTTCAGAGTCTAGGCCTAGTGTTTCCACTACACTACATGCAACACAAGAATGGGTCGAGCCCACATCAATTAGAGCAAAATAGGGCTTGTCAAAAATAAAGAACGTACCGGTTATAACATCCGGTGCGTCTCCATCCTCCCTCTGGCGAACCGCATAAACCAAACCCGGTTGTCTTGCCTCAGCATTAGTGGCACGGCGGCCCTGTGTTCCACGGCCTCTGCCAGCACCATTACCTCGGTTACTCGAACCACGACCTCGTTGAGGCTGCGGTCCTCATCTACCAGCCTGACTAACACTCTGAGCTACTGGTCGGCTTTCATCTAGGTTCTTAGGACAATCCTTGATCACATGGTCCTTGGACCCACACCTAAAACATCCTCCTATTTTCTTCCAGCACTCTCCCTAGTGCTTCTTTCCACACACATCACAAGGTCGATACCGCCCTTCTGATCCAGCTTGCTGACCTCATGGCCCATCAACTCTAGGCCTCTTATAAACCTTTCTAGATGACCCAAAACCTCTTTTGGGCCTATTCCTATCCATAGCCTACTTTGTAGAATCCTTGATTCCCTCGGCCACCTTGGCCTTTTCTACCAAAGCAGAAAACTCCCGCTCCTGATGCGGTGCTATCAACAGTCTCAGATCATCCCTTAGCCCGTCCTTAAAATGGACACAGCGCTCATGCTCAGTTGCCATTATACCTCGAGCATACCGGCTCAACCTCAGGAATTCAGCCTCATATTCTGTAACAGACTTGTTCCCTTGTACCAGCCCCAGAAAGGCCTTCCTTTGCTCATCAGTATACCTTGTTCCTACATACTTCTTCTGATAAGCTTCCTTAACGTATTCCCAGGTCAGATCCTTAGCCATGGCACCATCCCGAACAGTTAACCACCACTGATACGCTTCATCGCGTAACAGTGCCACCATTCCTTTTAACTTTTCCTCAGGGGTCAAGCCAAGCTCATCCATGATGCGCTCTGTTGCTTCCAACCAGTACTCAGCTGTACTGGGTGCCACTCCAGATACTCCACGAAACATTTCAGCTCCATTCGCTCGGAGCCGTTCAGGCACAGACTTTCGATTTCCCGAATTTCTTCCGACACCAGCCACCAACTCCAAAACTCGCGGCCACGACTGCGACCACAAAGATCATCCCCGTCGAGCTTGCTGCTCAACACCAACAAAAAGGGTGGTGGTGGCGATGGTATCTCATTGTCGGACCCTTGACCCGATCTAACGGGTTCTCGACACGATCATCCTTCTTCTACCCCTTCCATGACGACATCAAGTCTCTGTGAGCTCATTTCTAACGTCGAAATCTGATTAAGAGGTTTTATGAATTAGTCATTGTTCCACTTGTTTACCCGCGAAGAAATTTTATGACAGAGTTTTAGGAGTGGTTCTTTCGTAATTCATACATGCACACAGTCTTTCCATTCATTCATTCATCCATCAAACAAGTATGAACTTTCGTTCATTCGAGAAACGTTGTAGTTTTCATTGTTGTTGCTTTTCCACTACCTAGGGGTATTTTCGTAATTTTGTCCTATAAGGGTATTTTTGTAATTTTTCAAAAGAAAAAGTTTCTTGGTGATTTACCGACAAGTATTTTGGAAATTTTAAGTTCCCAGGGTATTTTGGAGAAATTTTGAAATCTGGGGGTATTTCGGTAATTTTAGACCTCGGGGGTATTTCGATAATTTTTCACAAATTTGGGTAAATTTGTAAAATTTACTAAATCAGGGATATTTCGAAAGTTGCAAAACTTTGAGGGTTCTTTTTGAAAATTGTACTTTCCAAAACAGTGATGTTGCAAAAATTTTAGAAATCAGGGTTATTTTGGTAATTTTGTAAGTTAGGGGCAATTTTATAATTTTTTTCCAAAATCAAGGTATTTTTGATATTTTGCGGATTAGGGTTTTTGAGCGTTTATGAAATTTTGGTAAAACGGTTGGGTAGTTGGACATTTTATAAACTAAGGGTATTTTGGTAATTTTACCACTAGGGCATTTTTGTAATTTCACAAAGCAGAAATTTTTTGGAAAATTTTGTAAAGATGGTTTTCACAAATTTAAAAGAAAGTTTTAAGAGTTTTAAAACTAGGGTTTTGTTGTTTTTATTAAAAACACGGCTAGTTCCCTTTCGGGTTTTAGTCATTGTGTTTAGCCTATGACCGAGCCCTCTTGGTTAGAGTGAACCAAAGCTACGCACCAGGCAGGATTCGAGTGGAGAGGAGGTGAGTCACGCGGACTGCTTAAATACCAAGCTCCCACCGAAACCATTCCTAGACATGCGCACGCAGGGTGCCGGACCTCACGAGCCCTCTCAGGTTAGGGTGAACCAGAAACTACGCACTGCAGGGATTCTGCGAAGAGGAGGTGAGTCGTTAGGACTGCTTAAATACCAGGCTCTTTCGGATCCAATCCTAGACATGCGCACAGGGGTTACCACACCCTAACTCAGTGACTTAGCCATGGGTTTGTTTAACCTTCCTTAAGTCTTATGTGTTTGTGTTTGAGTAGACTAGTCCTAGGGTTCAAGTTCCTATCATGCTATTCTACGTTCCATGCCTTTTGTTTACCCTTCCATAATTCTTAAATCATATAATCACATAATCACACAAATGGTTAGGGGTACTTACCTGGTGGACTGCGGGTCGGAGACTTAGGTGCCATGCCAGAAAACCTGCAGAAATACTTTCCATAAAACTCATTTAGGCTCGATTTGAAAATGTTTTGGGCCTTAGCCCATAGGCCGAGAGTTTAAAACTGGGCTCTGATACCAAACTGAAACACCCCAAACCCAGGCCACGAGCTTTGACCAGATTTGGTATGTTCCTCAAGTAAATCGATTCAAATCCTTTTGTTACTTTGCGAAAAACTTGTGCGATTTTTTTGAAAATTTTGTTTTGGGTTGGGCTTGTGTTGAAACGGATTCAAATTTATTTTGAAAACCCCTTTTTAATATTAAGTGATAAAACATTTAAGGTTTAGTTTAAAGAAATTTTACTTAAACTTTAATAAATAAGGTTCATAAACATAATAAATAAAAAAAATAAATGTAAAATGATTCAACTATGGCCTTATGGCCTTATTACATCAAATAATTTCCAAATAATTCAAGTACTTAAAAACTCATAGTCCATAAAAATAAAGACTTCATGTTGAGCATGGCCACCACAAGTTCTGCCGTCCCGGTCCATCACTGTTCATCACCTGAAACATGGTCCCACAACGGGGTGAGTCAAACAGACTCAATGTGTACACGACACTAAGTCATAATAGAATCAGGCATACAAGAGTTACACATTCAAAATAATGAATACAAGTTATGATGCATTCCCAAACCCAAACCTAGTTGTCCATCCACTACACACCCCCGTACCTGCCAATCACACCGTGGGGACTACTAAGTCGACCCTCCTTCCACTACACACCAAATTGCGGTCTTAAGTCACACGCGTTTCGTGGTCTTAGGTCACCACGTTCAGATTCATCGTGGTCTTAGGTCACCACTTTCGAGACATCGTGGTCTTAGGTCACCACTTTTCAGATATCACGGTCTTAGGTCACCGTGTTCGTGGTCTTAAGTCACCACAATCACTCCCCCTTTCAAAATAAAACCCATATGCCCATAACATATTATGTAATTACAAGCCAAAGTTCACATTCTTATCATATTCTCATGTTACAAATAACATTTTTTTTCATATTCCTAGTAGAAGTAGGAAACGTACCTGAGTACTTAGTACCATAACATGATACCTTAGCCACTTTCATATTCTTAATGTCACATATTTTAATTAAACATGCCATAAAACGTATTATGAAGTAGTGTGGGGTACAGACCTGATTCGCTTAGAAATTCCTTGAGATCCCGAAAAGCTTGATCTAATGCTTAGATCCTTAATCCCTACATTTGATTTATCACTTATTACCTTAATAAAAAGCCATTCGGCCAAAATTCCAAATCCTAGTAGGATTAGTATGCTTACCTTGTTTGCCGATTTGATTAGTAATCAAATCCTGAAATCTGTAGTATTCCTTCTTTAAAATCGGCTAGCCACCAAATCATTTAACTATGTCAGTTTCTGGCTTTTGAATAAATAGGAAATAGTGCTAAATACCAAAAAATATAAGCCTTGGCCGAATACTTAGCTTGTGGATTCTAAAATCCCGAATTGGATCATTGCTTCCTTAATGCTGTCGAAATATCTATACACATATGTTAGATTTTAGTCTAACTTGAAATCATACTTATGGCCTATGGCCGAATATCACTTTATTGTCTTACCTTGATGCCTTAAATCCCGAAAAATCCTTCTTATAGTCGACTTGAGACAGATCCCAAAAGAGTTCTTCATATTTCGGCCAAAATACAATATGAGAGATTAGTCTCTAAATTTCGACAGGCTTAAAAAGAAAAAGAATGGAAACCAAGTCTAGATCTTACCCTAACTTGGAGAAATCGGCAACACCTATGCTTGAAGCCTCTCCAAAATTCAGCTTTTGAATGGATTGGAAGGAAAGAAATAGGAAGAAAAGAAAGATGAAGAGAGTGGCTTGCTTTACTAGAGTTTTTGGTTTTGGCAAAATAGCAGAGAAAAGAGAGAATTTGCTAGGGAAAAATTTCTGTGAGAGAGAGAGAATAGCTTAGGAATTTCGCAAAAGGAGAGAATAAATGAAAATTAGCCTTATTTTCCTCCCTTAACCGAATTTACTAGGCTAGAGTCCCCTACTTGGCCACCACTCTTCTTTATTTGATAGCTTTATCTCTTTAATTTAAAATAATAAGAGAATAATCCTTTATTATCCCTTGAAAATAATCCAATTAAAAATCCTTTATTTATCACCTTATTAATCAAATATTAAAGAGAATAAAACTCCTCCTTTCTAGAAGGCTTGTGCCATCCACCTCAGAGCTTCTGGAAGCAAAATAAAACTTCTTTTATTTGCTTCCCAAATGACTCGAACTCAGGCCCAACACCTTGCATGTGGCGCCATTTCCAGAGACCCTAAGTGGCATCTTCAGGCCACTTTTCCAAGCCTATTTGTGTGTCAAATTTCACATACTTTTTTCTTAGTACATAAAATATTCAAAATTTATTCTTAGTACATAAAACATGTCACTTCATACAACTAAACCGAAAATGCATGGGCCTTTTCCAGGATGTTACATTTTTATTAATGAAATGGTAAGATATGTTTCATGTTCTATGAACTTACTAAGCAATGTGCTTACGTAGTTTTCTTTCCTATGTTTTATAGATAATCAGAAGCTCGACCGGTTTGGAAACTCGCCGGAGACCTATCACACTATCCAGTACAAATGTCGGTAGTTTTTGATGTTTTAGCTAAGGTTATAATAGCATGTATAGGTGGACTTGTATTGGTGTCTAGTTGAATGATAGTTGATGATTTTGACAGTATAAGTTGTTTTGGGTTCCTTTTGATGTTGGTTTGTTTGTGTCATTTTGGTACTTGTTATGCATGAATGGTATGGCTCAAATGGTATGTTTATGATGAAGTGTTAATGGTTGTATTTGTGGTATAATTTTTTAGAAGTTGAACTATGTTTGATGATGGGAAATGTGAACAAATAGGTATGTGTAGGTAAACTTTGATGTTTGCTTGTGAGGTGCCTTGAAATAGCATATTGGTTGATTGATTTAAGGCTAGTAAATTGGTTATTATATGTATGTTTTGATAAGGTTTTGGTTAATTGTTTAGGTGCACAAAGGCTAATAGGTATATGCATGTTTTTGTGTTGGAAATGGCTTGATTTTAGGCAAAATCATGTCCACACAGCCTGGCAACAAGGTCGTGTGTCCCTGTAGGTTTTATTGCATGCAAGTCAGGCAGTTACATGACCTAACACACGTCTTGGCACATGGGCGTGCAGGGCTATTTTGAGAGTTACACAACCTGACCTTACTCAGTGAGTAACACGGGTGAGGACACAAGCTGGGACATGACCATGTGTCCCTAATTCGATTGTTACTTAGCTTGAGACATAGGTGTCTCTTAGCCGTGTGAAGCACACAGCCTGGCCACATAGGCGTGTGAGCCCTGTGTCTAAAAAATTATAAATTTTTCCTAAACTTTCTAAATGTTTTTTAGTATAGAATTATTTCTAAAGTCTTTTTAAGGACTCGAGGGCTCAATTTAGGGACGATATGTATGTGAATGATTGTTGTATGACATGTTTATGATTATATATGAAATGTATGTTTAAATGTTACCTTTGTATGGTAATGCTCCATAGCACTAATTCAGCGACAGAGATGGGTTAGGGGTGTTACATTTAGTGGTATCAGTGCTACGATTTAGTCGGTTCTCGGGCTGAACGTAGCATGTATGAGTCTAGAAATACATGCCATTAGATGACTTGTGATAGTGAGATAACTCATGACTCAAATTTAAATATATTTTCGTATAGATATAATGTCATCCAACCGAGCTGATTCCGATGAAGTTGAAAGCAGCGCGCAATCCTCTGTTCACAAGGCAACGTCTAGCGGTAGTAGGCCCATATTTGAGGGTTGGGGAGGAGAGGCTAAGGAAGCCTTCATCCATATGATGACTGAATGGTTCTCCGAGATTGTGTGAACAGACTCTATGGCTTAACAACCTCCACCCCCACCTGTACCCCAACCGGTCCCTGTAGTTCGTCAGGGTTTGAACCAGTATGAGCAAGCAAGCCTCCAATTGATAAGATCCATAAGTATGGGGTAGAAGAGTTTCGAAGTATAGTCGAGGATGATCTTGAATGAGCTGAATTCTGGTTAGAAGATACGGTGAGAGTTTTCGACGAATTATCGTGTACATCGATGGAATGCTTGAAATGTGCTGTATCATTATTGAAAGATTCAGCTTATCAGTGGTGGAATACTTTAGTTACGGTTGTGCTGAGAGATCGGGTAAATTAGGAATTCTTTCAGACTGAATTCCGAAAGAAATATGTGAGCCAAATATTCATAGACAAGAAACATAAAGAATTTCTTGAGTTGAAACAAGGCCAAATGACAGTATCTAAATATAAGAGAGAATTTGTTCGACTCTGTAAGTATGCTTGAGAATGTATACTAACAGAGGTTGCTATGTGTACATAGTTTGAAGACGGGTTAAATGAAGATATTAAGCTGTTAGTCAGGATCTTTGAGTTGAAAGAATTTGTAGTTTTAGTTGACAAAGCGTATAAAGCTGAAAAACTTAGCAAAGCAAAGAGAAAAGCCGATTCTGAGGCTCATGATTCAGGAAAGAGATCTATGGGAAAGTCATACGAATCATTGTCGAAGAAATCGAAAGAGTATCGTGGTAGTTCATCAACTTCAGTGGGTTATTTTGGGAAAGACCAAGGAAAACAACATTCGAGCTCAAAACCTTATGCTATGTCTGTAGCGAGTGTAGGTAGTGTTAGAAACAACAGGCCTAAATGTCAGCAATGTAATAGACGGTACTTTGGTGGATGCAGATTGAAAGATGGGTTATGTTTTAAATATGGTTCGTTTGAACATTATCTCATAGATTGCCCTAAAAGGTTAGATAAGGAAAAGGCTCAGACTACTCGACTGAACAATGCAGCTGCGAGAGGGAGATCACCTCGAAACGCTGGAAATGCGGGTAATAGTTTTAGTGGGATGAAAGACTCTACTGTGAGATCTAAGGCACAATCACCAGGAAGAGCTTAAGTGATCCATACTCGAAAGGAAGCTTTATCGCCTTATGTTATCATCGGTACATTTTCTATCTTTGATACTAATGTTAATGCTTTGATTGACTCGAGGTTAACGCACTTATATGTATGAACGACTTTATTGTTAGATAAGAAATTGCTGTTTGAATCTATTGAGTTTGTGGTTAAAGTAATGAACCCCGTAGGTTAGTATGTGTTAGTTGACAAAGTCTGTAAAAACTGTCCTTTGATGATTTGGGGTTGCAACTTTCTAGTTGATTTGATGTTACTGCCCTTTGATGAGTTTGATGTGATTCTGGGTATGGACTGGTTAACTATATATGATCCTATTGTGAACTGTAGAGGAAAGCATATTTTGTTAAAGTGCCAAAATAATGAAAAGCTTTGAATTGAATCAGATAGATTGGATAATACATCTAATGTTATTTTGGCTATGTCGGCACAGAAATATGTTAGAAAATGCTATGAAACATATCTCACTTATACATTTGATTCCAAAGTTTTATAATTGAAGCTAGAATCGATTCGATTGGTATGTGCATATACAGATATGTTTCCAGAAGAGTTACCAGGGTTACCACTGATCAGTGAGGTTGAGTTTGCTATTGAATTAATGCCGGGAACATCTCCAATATCAATAGCTTCGTAAAGAATGAAACCTATAGAATTGAAAGAGTTAAAAGCTCATTTGCAAGAGTTGATAGATAGAGTTTTGCTCGACCCAATTTTTCTCCTTGGGATGCTCCTGTGTTATTTGTCAAGAAAAAGGATGGATCTATGCGACTATGTATTGACTATCGTCAGCTCAACAAAGTCACGATCAAGAATAAGTATCTATTGCCACGTATTGATGATTTGTTTGACCAGTTGAAAGGTGTGACAGTATTCTAAAAGATCAATCTTCTTTCTAGTTATTATTAGCTTCGAGTTAAAGACTCGGATGCGCAGAAAAAATGCATTTAGAACTAGGTATGGACATTATGAATTTCTTGTGATGCCATTTGGTCTGACTAATGCACCTGCGGTATTTATGGAATTGATGAATAGAATTTTTCAGACCATACTTTGATAGATTTGTTGTTGTGTTCATTGATGACATTCTAATCTATTCATGAGATGAGACAGAGCATGCCCAGCATTTGAGAATTGTTTTTCAAACCTTACGCGAAAAACAACTGTTCGCTAAGTTAAAAAAAATATGAGTTTTGGCTTCGAGACGTTAGATTTTTAGGACATGTGGTATCGACAGATGGCACTAGAGTTGATTTGAGCAAAATTTCCGCTGTGGTAGATTGGAAACCTTTGAGAAATGTATCTGAAGTTAAAAGTTTTCTGGGTTTAGATAGATATTATAGAAGATTCGTCATAGGATTTTCGATGATTGCTACACCATTGACGGGATTGTTGCAAAAAGATGTTAAATTTGAATGGTATGAAAAATGTCAGGAAATTTTTAATCAATTGAAAGCTTTGTTAACCGAGGCACCTGTGTTAGTTCAACTAGAGTCCTATAAAAAATTATGATTTACAGCGATGCTTCATTGAGTGGTTTGGGATGTGTTTTAATGTAAGAAGTCAAAGTGATAGTATATACTTCTTGACAGTTAAAACTAGAATTATCCAACTCACGACTTAGAGCTTGCAGCTATTGTTTGTTCTTTGAAAATTTGGCGACACCATTTGTACAGAGAAAAATGTCACATCTTCATGGATCACAAAAGCTTAAAGTATTTGTTGTCGCAAAAAGATTTGAATTTGGGACAACGCAGATGGCTCGAGTTATTGAAATATTACAATTTGGTCATCGACTATCATCTAGGAAAGGATAATGTTGTTGCTGATGCTTTGAGTAGAAAATCTTTGTTTTCTTTACGAGTGTTGAACAAGCAATTGACATTGATTAATGACGGTTAAATTTCAGCTGAATTAAAAGCTAAACTGACGTTTTTGTAATAGATTTGTGAAGCTCAGAAATGTGATGATGTTTTGATTGCTAAACGGAAGCAGATTGTGACTACACCTGATTCAGATTTTTATGTTGGTTCTGGTGACAGTTTGTACTTCAAAGATTGAATTTGTGTTCTGATAAATTCTGATCTCGTTCAGAAGATTTTACAGGAAGATCACAGTAGTAGCAATAAAATGTACGACGATTTGAAGCAGATGTACTGTAGCCAGGTATGAAAGGAGAGATTTCAGAGTTCGTATCGAGAGGTTTGGTTTGTTAAGAAGTTAATGTCAAGCATCAAGTTCCTTCTAGTTTGTTACAACCAGTGATGATTCTGGAGTGGAAATGTGAAAGTGTTACAATGGATTTTGTATCGAGATTACATCTATCTTCAAGAAAGAAATATGTTGTGTGGGTCATTGTAGATCATTTGACGAAGTCCGTGCATTTCATTCCAGTGCATATGGATTTTTCAATCGAGAGATTGGCAGAGTTTTATGTTGCTGAGATTTTTAGATTGCACAATGTACCAGTTTCTATTATTTCTGATAGAGATCCGCGGTTTACATCTCGATTCCAGAGCAAGTTATATGAAGCTTTAGGTACTCGACTGCATTTTAGTACAAAATTTCATCCTCAGACCGATGGTCAGTCCGAGCGAGTAATTCAGATACTTGAAGATATGTTTCGATGTTGTGTTTTAGAGTTCAAAGGTAATTTGGAGAGATTCTTACCATTAGTTGAATTTTCATAAAAAAAATAGTTATCAATCAAGCATTAAGATCGCACCATACGAAGCTTTGTATGGCCAGAAGTGTCGACCTCTATTATACTAGACTGAGTTGAGTAAGAAAAAGATATTTGGCATTGATTTGATTCGAGAAACCAAAGAAAATGTTAAAGTAATACGTGACAGTTTGAAAGCAGCTTTGGACCGATAGAAATCTTACGCAGATCTAAAAAGAAAAGAAATTGAATTTAAGTTGGCGACAGAGTATATTTGTAAGTATTGCCATGGAAGAAAGTTTTTTGATTTGGCTGGAAAGGAAAGCTTAGTCCGCGATTTATTGACTCGTACGAGATCATTTAGAGAATTGGGCCAGTAGCCTACAGATTAGCTTTGTCGTCAGAGTTAGAAAAGATTCACAATGTATGTCATGTATCAATGTTACGATGGTATCAATTAGATCCTTCACACGTGATTTCACCTGTTGATGTTGAGATACAGTCAGATATGACATACAGTGAGGAACTGATAAGAATTCTAGCTTTGCAAGTTAAAAAATTGAGAAATAAAAGTATAGCTTTAATGAAAATTCTCTGGCAACTTCACAAAATAGAAGAGGCTACCTGGGAACCGGAAGAAGCTATGAAAGTGCAATACCCGAATCTCTTTTCTGGTTAGATTTTCGGGGACGAAAAGTCCTTTAGGGAGGAGAGTTGTAACAACCAGTTTTTAGTGAAATCAGAATAGTGGTTTTGGGACCACAAGTATAATGAGTAACTTATTATTTTATTATTATTTTAATGTCTATGATATGTCAGTAAGGTCCTATTAAAATTTCATTAAGAAATTTTGACGTTTGCATGCTTAATTAAGTAAAAAGGACTAAACCGTAAAAAGTAAAAAAGTAGAGTTCTATTAGTAAAAGGTGTCAAATGACTATGAAACTTTAATGCGTAAGGACTTATATGGTAATTGGACCATTTATGTATTTAGTGGATGTTTATGGCAAGGTTTTATTGAAATTATTAATGTTTTTATAGGGCAAAATGGTAAAAGGATAATTAAAACATAAAACAAAAGTAAAGAAAAAGATGGTATCATCTTCTTCATTTGAGAATTGAACCAAAAATAACCATGGAAGCTTGCTAAGGTATTCGATTAACTTATTTTGCTTGCATGGTATGTATTTCAATTTCGTTTTTAATGATTTTTATGTTTTCAAGACCGTTGTAGCTTAATCTAGCTAGCCCAGGGACCAATTTGTAAAAATTTTAAAGATTTAGGATTTTTACAAGAATATTCTTGCATGATTCTTGATGTTTAATGAAAGATTATGGACCATTTTTGTTAAATAAACAAGTTTTGTAAAGCGATTATTAATGAAAATTGGATTTGGGGACTTATTAGTAAAAATGATAAAAGTTCAAAGTATATTTGTGATATGATGATCTATATTATTTGAGAAAAGGATGAAAATGCTTAGATTTCAATTTATAAGCTTAAGGACTAAATTGTGAAAAGTTAAAATGTTAGCGGTAAAATTATAATTTTGCAAAAGTATGAAATATGGATTGGATTGAATAATAGAAGTATTAAATGGATTTAATTTGTCTATTTAGATCAAGATAGACATTGTACAAATTTAGATTAGGGAAAAGCTAAAGCTTCAGATTAATCGATTTCGTTTTTACGCCCTAATCGTTGAGGTAAGTTTCTATGAATAAATATCATTTTAATGCTATTATTATATGTTAATATGTTAGCTATCATATGATTGAATGATGAATATCGAGTCCCGGTTGAATCTTAGGAATTCGTAGGATACAAATGGCATGTCATTAGGAATTTCATGTTTCGAGTGTTGGTCTTCAATGTCCAACCTGTAACAGCCCGATTTTGGGTATAGTTAGAATAGTGGTTTTGGGACCACAAATTCGACACAGTAAAATTTTTTTATTATATTTTTATGGTCTACAATTTTACGGAATAATTTCGTGAAAATTCCATTCGAAAATTTTGACGTTTGAGCACTCAATTTAGTTAAAAGGACTAAATTAGAAAACGTGCAAAATGTGTTCTAGAAGCTAGAGATGTCTAATTGCTATGAACTAAATAAAGCCAAATTAACTAAATAAAAAGATGTCATCTTCATCAATTTAGTCCCCCATGGTCGAAATTCACAAAAGGAGTCCATAGCTAGGGTTTGTTCATCTTCCAAGCTTGATTGTAAGTCCGTTCTAGCCCTATTTTTAATGGTTTTTATGTTTTTAAGATCCTTGCAACCTAATCTATCTATTTCAAGGACTAATTTGAAAGAAAATCAAAGTCCAAAATTTTACCCATGTTAGATATTTGTGTATTTTGATGCCTAATGGTAGATTATGTATGCTTGATATTAGATAAACAACTTTTACTAAGTGATTTTTTATGAAAATGCGTAAAAGGACCTATTTGTAAAAGTTATAAAATATGAAGTAAAAATGTGAATAAATGAAAAATGTGGGCTGCTATGAGCATGAAAAAGATTCGGCTAGGCTTGGGTAATGAAGAAATCGAATGAAAATTATTTTACGAGCCTAGGGACTAAAATGTAAAAAGTTGAAAAGTTAGGGTCAAAAATGTAATTTTTGCCATAAGGTGTTTTTGGGATTAAATTGAATAATGTGATAACTGAATAAGTTAAATTTGATATTATAGATCAAGAAAGACAAGGTTTTGACCTAGACGGAGGAAAGAACAAAGTTGTGGACTAAATTAAACTATTAGCTATTTTGTTCCGAGGTAAGTTCGTATATTAAAAATAAGCTTTAGAATAATTATATTTAAATGCTTTAATATTGCATGAATTGTATGTTTGATTTTGTGAATGAATACAATCCTACGAATGAGTTTGAAGACGAATCGACAAGTAAGAAATCCTTTTTGAACCTTAGGAATACAAGTGACATGTCATTAGGGTTAGTATGTGTTATGTGATTATGTGATCCGGGTTCTAGTCTCGTACATCCTACCGGTGGTTGAGTATACTGGCATATGTTGCGGATACTTGACAGCTTGTGTGAGCAGCACCGCGTAGCTACGTCTTGACTGACAGCTTGTGTGAGCAGGCCCATCGATAGCTCGAGAGCGAGCGATTATGTGATACGAGACTTAGGTAGCTTTGGCTACATATGTGGCACTTAGTGTGCAAAGTTTTCCAGAGCATCCGACATTGTTATTCCGAGTGGTTTTGTCAAAGATGAAAGTATGTGTATATTTATTTTGAGATTACTTAGGTATGTGTGTAAAGCTTTTGCTTATTAAATGTGTGAAATGATGAATATGAGGTAAGTTTTATGATGAAATGTGTTATGATTATGAGATTATCGTAATTGTACATTTAATTAAGATATATAATTTGAATGTTATATGCAGGTAAGGTTGCTTATTTCTTGCATACGAGCTTACTAAGCTATATAGCTTACTCCCCTTTCTTTTCCCTTGTCTTATAGTGTCATTAAGCTAGCTCGAGGTTCGGAGATCATTGGAGATCCATACAAACTATCAAGAATTATTTTGGTATCAATGAATTCAACATTTGGAATTATGGCATATATAGGGGACTTGGTCATTTTGTAATGTGTCATAATTGATTTGGCCAAAACTGTTGGCCTATGTTGATTAGAAGTTCATTTTGTATAAGGCCATTTGAAATTGGCTAACAATGGTATAAGGATATTTATATGATGATGAAACACCCCAAATCTGGCCCACGAGCCTTGACCGGATTGGTATGTTCCTCGATGTGAAACGGTTCAAAATTCTTTTGTTACTTTGGAAAAATTCAGATGGTTTTGAGGTAAAAGTGGCTTAGGTTGGGTTCAATTGGAAACCTTATTAATTTTGAAATCGGTGATTTATTGAAAACTTTGTTTTTATAATAAAAGACTTGACCGATTTTATTTTTAAAGATCTTTACCCTTAGATTAAGAATCAATTGAATTTAAGTGTGAAAACATTTGAGGATTTATTTTTATAAAAATCGTTTTAACCTCGATTTAACATTTATCATATTGTAATAAAAGAATTAAAATGCATGCATATAGCAGTTCATACTATGGCCTTATTACATCAAATGAAAACCCAAAATAAATTCAAAAATACTTAAAATATAAAGAAAAGTCCAAATTAAATAAATTCCTTGCTGAACATGGCCAACCCTAAGCTCCTGCCGACCCGGTCCATCACTGATCGTTACCTGAAAAATAATCTCACAACGGGGTGAGTCATACAGACTCAGTATGTACAACCAACACTAAGTCCAACAGATTCAAGCATATCATATCATATACATATTCGTATAGTATTTAAATAAAATGATGCAAACCCGATCCCAAAACCTGGGTACCATCCGCTACACATCACCCGTACCAACCTGCACACCATGGGGACTACTAAGTCAACCCTCCATCCGCTACACACCATCGAAGGCAGTCGCTGCAGACAACATGCTCATCGCCCTTATAAAATTTGTGGCATAACCACTAGATAGTATATTTTGTGTCATGAGACACCACATTCAGATAATTGTGACCGAAGTCACCACATTCAGATAATGTGATCGAAGTCACCACATTCACTTCCCCTTTCATAATCACCCAAAATGCCCCAGGTCATACAAATATGCATACGTCACATTCCTATTTCTCATTCTTACAATTTCACATATGTCATAACAGATCACATTACAATCCTAGTAGGAGTAGGAAAACGTACCTGAGTACTTTGTACCATTGCATGGTACCTTAGCCATATTTTTCACATTCTTATTAACACTTATATTAAATTAAAGCCATACATCTATTAAGAAATAGTGTGGGGTACACACCCGGTATACTTAGCGAGTTTATTCCAATTCCCGAAACCCGATCTACTGATTTAGTTCTCCAATTCCTATATTGAGTCAATCACTTAATGTTAGCAAAAGCCTATTCAGCCAAATAACCCAAATCCCAAAGGATTAACACGACCAGTTCTCACCTTGCAATCGACTAATCCTTTAATCACATCACAAGTTAGTTTCTAGCTTTTTGAATAATATGAAACAGATCTAATCATTGAACAGGGCCTTGGCCGAATGTACATATGTACTTTACCTTGTGATTTGAAATCCCGAAGTTGCTATTTACCCTTGGTATCTGTCGAAATCACCTTGACACATGTTAGATTAATTTCTAACATTTAAATACTAATAAATGGCCCTTGGCTGAATACTTGTGGCTTACCTTAGATCTTTGAAATCCCGAAAAAAATCTCGAAAGATCCTTCCTTGTTGTCGACAATAGGCAAATCCCTAAACCTTCTCCATAGTTTCGGCCAAAGAACAATAATAACAATTAGATCTTAGATTTTGACAAGCCTATCAAAAAAGAATGGAAAACGAATTTGATCTTACCCCTACTGAAGAATTCGACAGCACCTAAGTCTGTCACCACTGAGATATTCGACTTTGAAACTTGATGAAAAATCGACTAGAAGTACCTTATGTATTCGGCTCTTGAAAAGGGTAGCAAGGGGTTATGGATTCGGCTTCCACAAGGGTCACAAAAGAAGAGGTATAAAGCCTTAAAGGTTACAGCAATGGTGAAAATAGGGGGATGGAGAGTTCGGCTAGAATAGATAAAAAGAAAAAGAAGATGAAGATGATAGCTTGGAGAGAAAAGAGTGCTTGAAAGAAAGGCAAAAAGTATTGAATGATATTCGGCTATCCCCTTTTACTAGCTTAGCCGAAATTACTAAGCTTAGAGTCCCCTACTTGGCCATCACTTCTCCCTTATCATAGCCCACATTTTCCTCCTTTATCACCTCGTTTAAAATTAATAAAAATAACCAATCAATTATCCCCCATTTATCTCTAAAAGTAAAAGGATTTAAGCTCCTAAAATCTAGCCTTGGTGCCGTCCCTTGCTGCTCATCCTTGCAAAGAAAATAAAACTTTATTTTACTTCCTGCAGCTCTCGAACCTTGGCCCAATTACCCCTGCATGTGGCATCATTTCTAGAGGCCCTAAGTGGTGCCTCCAAGCCACTTTTCCAAGCCTCTTTGTGTGTCATATTCTCCCTACTAATTCTCTTAAGACCACCTTTCTTCAGTTCCCTCTTTTAAACTTTAAACTTAATATTTTCTAAAGCATTTCCTTACATTCCAAGGTTCCAAAAATACATAGGACATGCTATCTCATATAATTAAGCAAAAATACATAAGCCCAATTTCAGTATATTACAGTTCTACCCCCCTTAAAATACTTTCGTCCTCGAAATTACTTGGCTAGAATTAATGAGGGTATTATTGTCGTATTGTTTCTTCTGGCTCCCACGAAGCTTTCTCCGATCCATGATTACGCCATAGCACTTTGACTAGAGGAGCTGACTTCCTCCATAACACTTTCACATCTCGCTCCAAGATCTGAATTAGCTCTTCCTCGTAGGACAAATCTGGCCTTAACTCCACCTCTTCAACTGGAACCACATGAAATGGATCCGATCGATAACGATGTAGCATGGACACATGGAATACATCGTGCATCTGCTTCAATTCTGAAGGCAACTCCAACTGGTATGCCACTGGTCCAACTCGCTTCAAAACCCGATAAGGTCCTATAAACCTCGGACTTAGCTTCCCTTTTCGACCAAATCTCATCACCCTCTTCCAAGGCGAGACTTTAAGAAACACATGATCTCCCACATCAAATTCTATTTCCTTTCGTTTGAGATCTGCGTACGACTTCTGCCTATCCGATGCTTCCTTCATCCGTGCACGAATTATCTCAACCTTCTCTTTGGATTCTGCCACAATCTCTGGACCCAAAACTCATCGTTCCCCTAATTCAGTCCAACACGTAGGAGTTTGACACTTCCGTCCATACAACACTTCATACAGTGCCATCCGAATACTAGCCTGATAGCTGTTGTTGTACACAAATTTCGCCAGAGGCAAATAGTCTTCCCAGCTCCCTCTGAAGTCTATCACACAGCCTCTCAACATATCTTCTATCACTTGGATTACTCGCTCAGACTGGCCGTCCGACTGTGGTTGAAACGCCGTAGTGAAATCCAACTTGGTGCCTAAAGCCTGATGTAGCACTTTCCAAAACCGAGAAGTAAACCTTGGGTCCCTATCTGAGATAATTGACACCGGCACTCCATGCAACCTTACAATCTCTGCTACATATAACTTTGCCAACTTCTGCAAAGAATAATCAACTCTTACCGGAATGAAATGCGCGGACTTGGTCAAACGGTCCACTATTACCCATACCGAGTCCTTCTTAGTAGGCGTAAGGGGAAGCCCACTAACGAAGTCCATGGTAATTCTCTCCCACTTCCACTGCGGAATCATTATCGGCTGAATCAATCTTGATGGGACCTGGTGTTCAGCCTTAACTTGCTGGCACATCAAACACTTGCCGACAAATTCTGTAACTTCCTTCTTCAGACCAGACCACCAAAACTGTTCCCTTAGATCTCTGTACAACTTAGTTCCTCCAGGATGCATATCATAAGGGCTACTATGCGATTCCTGAAGAATCCTCTGTCTTAGGTCCTTGTCCTTAGGCATACATACCTTACTCTTGAAACACAATACTCCATCACTGGACATACTGTAATCCTCTAACCCACCATTCTAAACTTGCCGCATCTTAACACTCAAATCCTCATCAGCCACTTGTCCCTTTTTCACGTCATTCAACCACGTCGGCTTAACTTGCAGCTCTGCCAGCAGACTCCCATCATCATACAAACTCAGATGTGCGAACATCATCCTCAGATCTGACACAACCTTCTGACTTAGAGCATCCGCCACTACATTCGCCTTGCCCAGATGATACTCTATGGAACAATCATAATCCTTCAGTAACTCTACCCACCTTTGCTGCCTCAAGTTCAACTCCTTCTAAGTCAACAGATACTTAAGGCTCTTGTGGTCTATGTAGATTACTGACTTTTCTCCATAAAGGTAGTGCCTTCACACCTTAAGAGCAAAGACCACTGCCGCCAATTCCAAATCGTGAGTCGGGTAGTTCACCTCATGTGGCCTCAATTGCCGAGACGCATAAACGACTACTTTCCCATCTTGCATTAGTACGCATCCCAATCCTGTATGAGAAGCGTCACAGTACACTACAAAATCCTTTCCTGCCTCAGGCTGGATCAACACTGGAGCTTTCGTTAATACTTTCTTAAGCTTCTCAAAGCTCTCCTGTTGCTTATCCGTCCATACGAAAGGTACTTCCTTCCTCAATAACTTTGTCAATGGCGCGGCTATCGAGGAGAATCCTTCCATGAACCTTCTGTAGTAGCCTGCCAACCCCAAAAAACTATGAATCTCAGCCACCGACTTAGGTGGTTTCCAATCTAGCACTGCCTCGATCTTCCTAGGATCCACCCTTATTCCCTCTGCGGATACCACATGTCCCAAAAACGTAACTTCCTTCAACCAAAATTCACACTTGCTGAATTTGGCATAGAGCGTCTTCTCCCTTAGCACTTGTAACACAATCCGAAGATGCTTATCATGCTCCTCTTCCGTCTTGGAGTACACTAAGATGTCGTCGATGAACACAACGATGAACCTATCCAAGTAGGGTTGGAAAACCCGGTTCATCATGTTCATGAACGCGGCTGGGGCGTTCGTCAATCCAAACGGCATCACTAGAAACTCATAGTGGCCGTACCTTATCCTAAAGGCTGTCTTATGGATATCTGCCTCCTTCACCTTCAACTGATGATATCCCGACCTTAAGTCGATCTTTGAAAATACTGCAGCCCCCTTAAGCTGATCGAACAAGTCATCTATCCTTGGCAAAGGATACTTGTTCTTGATGGGCAGCTTATTCAACTGACGATAGTCTATGCACATACGCATAGTTCCGTCCTTCTTCTTCACAAACAGGACCGGTGCTCCCCACGGAGACACACTGGGTCGAATAAACCCACGATCCAGCAACTCTTGGATTTGAGCCTCGAGCTCAACCAACTCCTTTGGTGCCATTCGGTACGGGGCAATTGACACAGGAGCTGTTTCCGGTAGCAAGTCAATTCTAAACTGCACCTCCCTATCTGGGGGTATTCCTGGTAATTCCTCCGGAAACACATCTTCAAAATCCCTTACAGTTCTAACTCCACTGACACCTTCTTCCTTTCCATCTAACGCACTTACGAAGGCTAAAAATGCCTTGCACCCTTTCCGAACCATCTTTCGGCCTTTAGCGCCGAAACTACGTTAGACAAGTAGTTTCTTCTTTCTCCTATCATAATGACCACCTCATCCTCTGGGGTCCTTAACTCCATTCGCTTAGCTGCACAGTCCAACACAGCCCGATGTTCTACTAGCCAGTCCATACCAAGTATGAGATCGAATTCTCCGAAGGGAAGTTCCATCAAGTCGGCAGAAAATACTACGCCTTGAATTTCTAAAGGTACATTCCGAAAGATCTCATTTACCACTACAGTTTGACCTAATGGGCTTACTATAGTCATCTCCCTATCAGAAAGTTCAGAGGCTATGTCTAGAGTTTCAACTACTCTACATGCAACATAAGAATGGGTCGAGCCTACATCAATTAAAGCAACATAAGGCTTGCCATGAATAAGGAACGTACCGGTTATAACGTCCGGTGCGTCTCCATCCTCTCTCCGGTGAACCGCATAAACCGCACTCCTACTGCTTTGCCTCGATGATAGCAACACCTCTCGCCTGTTCCACGTCCTCTGCCAGCACCATTTGGACCACGACCTCGTTGAGGCTGCTGTCCACCTCTACCAGCCTGATTAACATCAGGTTTCATTGGACAGTCCTTAATCATATAGTCCTTGGACCCACACTTAAAGCATCCTCCCGTCTTTTTCCAACATTCCCCTAAGTGCTTCTTACCACACTGATCACAAGTATGATACTGCCCTTCTGTAGCAGCTTGCTGACCTCGCGGCCCATCAACTTTAGGCCTCTTTTGAACATTCCCCGATGGTCTTGACGATCCAAAACCTCTTTTTGGCCTATTCCGATCCATATTCTGCCTCACAGAATCCTTAATCCCTTCAGCCACTTTAGCTTTCTCTACTAATGCAGAAAACTCCCGTTCCTGATGTGGAGCTATTAACAACCTCAGATCATCCCTTAGTCCGTCCTTAAACCGGACACATCGCTCATACTCCGTAGCTACTACTCCTCGAGCATACTGGCTCAGCCTCAGAAATTCAGCTTCGTACTCTGCTACGGACTTGTTCCCTTGAACTAGCCCCAGAAATGCTTTCCTCGCTCTCCTCGATGTAACGCGCGTACAACATACTTCTTCTGATATGCTGTCTTAACATACTCCCAGGTTAAATCCTCAGCTGTGGCACCATCCCTAACTGTGAGCCACCATTGATAGGCTTCATCACGTAGCAAAGGCCACCATTCCTTTCACTTTTCCTCGTGGGTCAAATCTAGCTCATCCATGATTCGCTCTGTTGCCTCTAACCAAGACTCACTGCATCGGTGCCACACCGATACACCACTTTAACACCTCGGCTCCATTAGCTCAGAGTCGCCCGGGTACAGACTTCTGAGCTCTCATATTTCCACCAGCACCAGCCACCATATTCAGAACTCGCGCGACACGGCGCGATACAAAGATCGCCTCCTCCGATCTTACTTGCTCAAGTACCAACACCGGTGGTGGTGGTGGTACCTCATTCTCAGATCCTTGACCCGATCTAACGGGTTCCGACACGGTCATTCGGCCTCGACCCCGTCCACGCACATTACGACCATGTCCCCTAGAGCTCATGTCTACGTTTTCGTTTTAATCTGATTAAGAAATTTTATGCATTAGCATATGTTCCACTGATTACCCGCGAAGAAATTTTATGAAAGGAGTTTAATAGCAGTTCTTTCGATCAATCAAAGTTTCAAGTCTTCTATCCTAATTCAGAGGAGCACATACATTAAACATTCATTCAATAGCATCCGTCACTCACACCTTCATTATTTTTATGTTTTTGTCTATTCCTACCCCAGGGGTATTTTCGTCATTTGTCATATAGGGGTATTTTGGTAATAAATTGGGGTCAAGTTGAAAATCTTAATAAATCAAGGGTATTTCAGAATTTGCAAAACTTGGGGGTTATTTTTGAGAATTTGCTTTCCAAATTGGTGTTGTTGTAGAAATTTTGAAGATCGGGGGTTATTTTGGTAATTTTGTGAAACAGGGGTAATCTCATAAATCTCCAAATCAAGGTGTCTTAGTATTTTGTAACGATAAAGTTTTGGAATATCTTTGCAAAATCGGAAAAGTGTTATTGAAATCGGGGGTAAATTTGGTAATTTTAAAACCAGGGGCATTTTAGTAATTTTACCACTAGGGGTATTTAGGTAATTTTACAAATCGAAAATTCTTTGTAAATTTTCCAAAATAAATTTTTGCTACTATTTAAAGGGGTAATTTGGTGACTTTAAAACTAGGGTTTCTATGAAAATATGGCTAGTCCCTTTCGGGTTTTAGTTATTGGGTTTAGCCTGTGACTAAGTCCTCTTGGTTAGGGTGAACCGAAGCTACGCACTAGGTAGGATTCCAGCGAAGACGAGGTGAGTCACTAGGACTGCTTAAATACCAGGCTCTTCCGGATCCAATCCTAGACATGCGCACAAAGGTTGCTACACCCTAACTCGGCGACTTAGCCATAGGTTTGTTTAATTAGGCATTAAGTCTTATATAATTGTTGAGGTAACTAGTCCTAGGGTTCAAGTACCTATCATACTATTCTACGTTCCATTTTTACCCTTCTACAGTTCATACTATAAATCACACAAATGGATAGGGGTACTTACCTGGTGGACTTCGGGTCGGAGACTTGGGTGCCATGCCAGAAAAACCTGCTTATTTCATAAAAATTTTCCATAAATCCATTTGGGCCTAAATTTTAAAACATTGTGGGCTTTAAACCCCAGGCCGAGAGTTTAAAACTGGGCTCTGATACCAAGCTGAAACACCCCAAACCTGGGCCCCGAGCCTTGACCGATCTGGTATGTTCCTCGATGTAAAATGGTTCAAAATTCTTTTGTTACTTTGGAAAAATTCGGATGGTTTTGAGGTAAAAGTGGCTTAGGTTGGGTTCAATTGGAAACCTTATTAATTTTGAAATCGGTGATTTATTGAAAACTTTGTTTTTATAATAAAAGACTTGACCGATTTTTTTTTAAAGATCTTTACCCTTAGAATAAGAATCAATTGAATTTAAGTGTCAAAACATTTGAAGATTTATTTTTATAAAAATCGTTTTAATCTCGATTTAACATTTATCATATCGTAATAAAAGAATTAAAATGCATGCATATAGCAGTTCATACTATGGCCTTATTACATCAAATGAAAACCCATAATAAATTCAAAAATACTTAAAATATAAAGAAAAGTCCAAATTAAATAAATTCCTTGCTTGAACATGGCCAACCCTAAGCTCCTCGCCGACCTTGGCCTATCACCGATCGTTACTCAAAAAATAATCTCACAACGGGTGAGTCATACAGACTCTCGGTATGTACAACCAACACTAAGTCCAACAGATTCAAGCATATCATATCATATACATATTCATATAGTATTTAAATAAAATGATGCAAACCCGATCCCAAAACCTGGGTACCATCCGCTACACATCACCCGTACCAACCTGCACACCATGGGGACTACTAAGTCAACCCTCCATCCGCTACACACCATCAAGGCGATCATTGCAGACAACATGCTCATCGCCTCTTATAAAATTTGTGGCATAGCCACCGATAGTATATTTTGTGTCATGAGACACCACATTCGAATAATTGTGATCGAAGTCACCACATTCGTAATGTGACCAAAGTCACCACATTCACTTCCCTTTCATAATCACCCAAAATGCCCTGGGTCATACAAATATGCATATGTCACATTCCTATTTCTCATTCTTACAATTTCATATATGTCATAACAGATCACATTACAATCCTAGTAGGAGTAGGAAAACGTACCTGAGTACTTTGTACCATTGCATGGTACCTTAGCCATATTTTTCACATTCTTATTAACACTTATATTAAATTAAAGCCATACATCTATTAAGAAATAGTGTGGGGTACACACCCGGTATACTTAGCGAGTTTATTCCAATTCCCGAAACCCGATCTACTGATTTAGTTCTCCAATTCCTATATTGAGTCAATCACTTAATGTTAGCAAAAGCCTATTCGGCTAAATAACCCAAATCCCGAAGGATTAACACGACCAATTCTCACCTTGCAATCGACTAATCCTTTAATCACATCACAAGTTAGTTTCTGGCTTTTTGAATAATATGAAACAGATCTAATCATTGAACAGGGCCTTGGCCGAATGTACATATGTACTTTACCTTGTGATTTGAAATCCCGGTTGCTATTTACCCTTCGTATCTGTCGAAATCACCTTGACACATGTTAGATTAATTTCTAACATTTAAATACTAATAAATGGCCCTTGGCCGAATACTTGTGGCTTACCTTAGATCTTTGAAATCCCGAAAAAAATCCCGAAAGATCCTTCCTTGTTGTCGACAATAGGCAACTCCCTAAACCTTCTTCATAGTTTCAGCCACACAGCAATAATAACAATTAGATCTTAGATTTTGACAAGCCTATCGAAAAAGAATGGAAAACGAATTCGATCTTACCCCTACTGAAGAATTCGACAACACCTAAGTCTGTCACCATTGAGATATTCGACTTTGAAACTTGATGAAAAATCGACTAGAAGTACCTTATGTATTCGGCTCTTGAAAAGGGTAGCAAGGGGTTATGGATTCGGCTTCCACAAGGGTCACAAAAGAAGAGGTATGAAGCCTTAAAGGTTACGGCAATGGTAAAAATAGGGGGATGGAGAGTTCGGCTAGAAAAGATAAAAAGAAAAAGAAGAAGAAGATGATAGCTTGGAGAGAAAAGAGTGCTTAAAAGAAAGGCAAAAAGTATTGAATGATATTCGGTTATCCCCTTTTACTAGCTTAGCCGAAATTAGTAAGCTTAGAGTCCCCTACTTGGTCATCACTTGTCCCTTATCATAGCCCACATTTTCCTCCTGTATCACCTCGTTTAAAATTAATAAAAATAACCCATCAATTATCCCCCATTTATCTCTAAAAATAAAAGGATTTAAGCTCCTAGAATCTACCCTTGGTGCCGTCCCTTGCTGCTCATCTTTGCAGCAAAATAAAACTTTTATTTTGCTTCCCCTGCAGCTTGAACCTTGGCCCAATTACCCCTGCATGTGGCGTCATTTCCAGAGGCCCTAAGTGGTGCCTCCAAGCCACTTTTCCAAGCCTCTTTGTGTGTCATATTCTCCCTACTAATTCTCTTAAGGCCACCTTTCTTTAGTTCCCTCTTTTAAACTTTAAACTTAATATTTTCTAAAGCATTTCCTTCTATTCCAAGGTTCCAAAAATTCACATAACACATTCATAACACATAGGACATGCTATCTCATATAATTAAGCAAAAATACATAAGCCCAATTTCAGGATATTACAGATGATGTCTTTCATGAATGTGGAAACTTGCATGATTTGAGTTGGTAAGTTATGTGATGTTTATGTATGGTAAATGTTAGCATATGAATGATGTGCTGATGTCTTGGTTGTGGATGATTTGGTTATATGGAAAATTATGAAAATTAAATCGACGACACAGGCTAGCACACAAGCTTGTGGCACGGCCGTATGGAACAAGTCAGAGAGCTCCCTAAATTGAACACATGTGTGTCTCAGGGTCACACGAGAGTGTCCCTTGAACCACACGGGTGTGTGACCCTTGTAACATGAAAAAAATGTTCTAAGTTTTGTAAAATTTTCTAAAGTTCTCGGTTTAGTCTGGAATCACTTCCAAGGCATGTTTTGGGCCTTGTTGGCTTGTATTAGGGACTTTATGATTGAAAATAAATGGTTTTAATTTGGACGCAATTTTTATGTCTCAAAATTTCTGGAATGCTTGTGTGTTAAATCTGGCAATGCCTCGTACCCTATTTTGGTGTTGAATATGGGTAAGGGGTGTTACATTTAGCGGTATCAGTGATAAGGTTTAGTCTATTCTTGGACTAACGTAATGTGTGTAAGAGTATAGCTATACATGCCATAAATGAACTATGATAGTGTGATGACTCCTGACAATTATAAATTGTGTTTTCATATAGTAAATGGATCCTGATCAAGCTGTAGCTGACGAAGTAGAAAGCAATGCGCTGGCTCCCGCTTAAGGGGCAACGTCGTCTGAACGTAGACCTCCCACGATTAGTCAGGGGGGAGGAGAAGGGGCTAGGGAAGCCTTCCTCCACATGATAAACCAGTAGTATTCGGAGTTTGTTCGAACAAATCTGAATGCTCAACATCCTCCACCCCCTCCTTATCGCCAACTGATTCTCGTAGCTCCTCAAGGTGTGGAATTGGTAAGACTGAATAAGCCTCCAGTTGATAAGATTCGAAAGCAAGGGGCTGAGGGATTCAGGGCTAATGTAGATGATGACCTCGAGAGAGCCGAGTTCTAGCTTGAGAATACTATTAGGGTATTTGAGGAGTTATCATGTACACCCGAAGAATGCTTGAAATGTGCTATATCATTATTGAGGGACACAACATATCACTAGTGGAAGACACTAGTATCTGTGGTATTGAGAGAGAGGGCTACATTGAAATTCTTTTAAGAGGAATTTCGAAAGAAATACTTTAGTCAGCGGTTCATCGATCAAAAACGTAAAGAATTTCATGAGCTAAAATAGGGCCGAATGTTAGTGACAGAGTATGAGCGAGAATTTGTCAGGCTCAGTACATATGCCCGAGAGTGTGTTTCCTCTGAGGCTATTATGTGTAAAAGGTTTGAAGATGGATTGATGAAGACATCCGATTGTTAGTTGGAATCTTGGAACTAGAAGGATCTGTCGTATTGGTTGAACGTGCTTGTAAAGCCGAAGAGCTAAACAAAGATAAAGAAAGAGGAAACAAAAATGTAAACGAAATGAAAATAAAAGATAAATGGACCGAAAGGTCATTATTGTTGGATGGTTCGCGAGATGGGTGTGACCTCTAAGGCTGGGGAGGTGATGGCGGTGGCGGAAGTGGCGTGGTTATCGTGGTGGTCGACGTGATTCCCAAGCAGCCTTTCGAACCTGACACTATGAAACTAAACTAAGTTAAACTAAATTAAGCATAAGATTGGCACAGAAAAGGAGAATGAAAGGAAAGAGAAACGAAAAATATAAACTAAATGGTCTCAAAGATCCTTGGCTTGTTGTCTGGGTGAAGCTGCCGGCATGAACTCATGTAAATTATCCTCTTTTAAGGAGTTTGGCCTCTTACGCTTGTTTGACATGTTGTGTGATGGCTCAAAGATCTTGAGTGTTAGCAAATGGAGTGAGAAGTCTGAGGGGAAGAAGGTGAAACAAGGAAGCAAAGTGAAATTGGCTGGAAAGGCTGTGGGGTTTAAATAGAATTCAAATCTGGTATGTTCCCACGCTCGTGGACAGGGGGCGTGTCAATTTACACGGCCGCCTCGCACGGCCGTATGTTTGGGTGTGTTTGTTACCTTATGCCCGTGCTTCAGATCCCCACGTTCATGTTCGATCGTACAGTTTGTAGGTACGGACGTGTTCTGCCTGTGGTGTGGAAGTCAGTAGCTTCACACGGTTGAGGGGCACGGCCGCGTTCTTCTCCGATGCCCATGGGGGTGGTTGGATCCGTGACGTTCGGGGGTGGTTGGGCTGACTTGCACGGCCTTTGCTCTATCAGTGTTGCGATTCCGGTGGTCCACACGGCCGTGTGTAAGGCCGTGTGACCTGGAAATCCTGCATTTTTGGTTACTTTAAAAAGAAGAAAAATAAAAAGAAATTTAAATGCAAATAAATGTAAAAAGAAATAAGGTTAGTGCTCGGGTTGCCTCCTGAGAAGCGCTCGTTTATAGTCTTAAGCTAGACTTTCCTTATATTTGAAAATTTTAGGGAGGTTTAAAGGTTTGAATATCTTCCCTCATGCCTACAGTTTTATTTTCACGACAGAGTTAAAGTCGAGAAGCGTTTACCTTGAAATTACCGAATATTGGATTGCTCAGCTCGACTATTCCGTATGGGAAGATATCGTGTACCTTGAGAAGAATTTCTCCCTTTTCCCTCAGCTCTGTTGAAGTGATGGGAAGATTGGCTTTGTCTAACAGTACCTGATCTCCTATTTTGAAGTGATTTGATGTCCCTTCGAGCTCTTCTGGTGGTTCCTCTAGTTTCACTTCGTGTGGATCTGGCTCTTCTTTGACCTCTGTCTTCTGCTCTTCTAAATTGTTGACCCTAGGGCTTTGTTCCTTGTGTGATTCTTCTTTGTCGATTTGGGGTCTATGAGTTGGCCCAGGTTTTTGTCCTTGTGATGTTTTCCTGCAATGAAGTTTGAATAATTTGATCATGAATTGAAGTGACTTCTTTACCTTCATCGATTGTTGTCCTAGCCGAGTTGTGAGCTTGAAGATTGATCGATTCATCTCCTACACGAAGTATGAGTTCGCCTGTGGCAACATCAACATTTGTCTTGGTAGTTGCTAGAAAAGGCCTTCTTAAAATTAAAGGGATTGAATTATCCTCATCCATGTCTAAAACAACAAAATCTACTGGGAAAACAAATTTATCGATTTTTACGAGAACATCTTCAATAATGCCCCTAGGAATTCTAACAGTTTTATCAGCTAATTGAATACTCATCCTAGTTTGTTTGGGCTTCCCTAGACCTAGTCGTTTAAACAGTGTATAAGGCACGACATTTATGCTTGCCCCTAAATCAGCCTAACGCGTTATCAATATTTAAACTACCAATTAAACACGGAATTGTAAAACTCCCTGGATCTTTTAGTTTCTATGGTAGTCTGTTTTGTAGCATTGCTGAGCATGCTGCGTTTAGTTCCACGTGGTGCTCTTCATCTATTTTGCGTTTGTTGGTCAAGAGCTGTGTTAAAAATTTCCTTGAATCTGGCATCTGAAAAAGAACTTCAAGAAGAGGTAAGTTAATATGTATTTTCTTTAAAAGTTTAAGAAACTTACCGAATTATTCCTCTGAATCGTCTCTTTTTAATGCTTTGGGATAGAGTATGCGAGGTTTGTACTCCTTGATTACCAGTTTCAATTTTTCTTATGCTACGTCTATTGTACCTTTGTCTACCTTACTTTCTAGAATTGGGTTGGGTTCATCTAACTTCTTGCTGTCCTGAGCTATGATGGCTTGAATTTGCTCCTTAGGGTTAATCTCAGTGTTACTTGGTAGACGTCCTTGCGGTCGTTCTGACATTAGCTTTGTGAGTTGTTCTACTGCGTTAGTTACTTTCTTGACTGACTTAGTAATTTCACTAATTCGGCTCTCGTTGCTTTTAATTGTTCTATCAGTTTCTTGAATACGTTTCTTTGTGTCTGCTGAGAACCTTACCATCATCTCCTCGAGGGTAGGTTTCTTCTCTTGTGGATAAGGCTGATTTTGGAAGTTTTGAGGAAGTTTTTGCCTTTGATTTCCTTGATTGCCTTCACCTCCCCATGAAAAATTTGGGTAGTTCCTCCAACCTGGATTGTAAGTGTTACTATAAGGATTATTATTAGATCAGAAATTATTACCTATATAGTTCATCTGTTCGCTCTCTGCTTCCAGTTGGTAGGGTGGGTACTCAGGATTCGCCACGGTTTCACTTGCGTCGCACTTTATGACTTGATGTGCCTGCGAAGAACACAAACTATTAACCTTTTTATTCATCATTTCAAGCTGCGTTAATAGCATGATCATGGCATCAACGTTGAAGAATCTTGCTAATTTCGTCGGTTTGGTCCTTGAAGCTTGCCACTGATAATTGTTTAATGACATCTCATCAATGAACTCGTAGGCTGCTTCTGGAGTTTTATTATTCAGGGTTCCACCAGCTGCTGAATCAATCAGTTGCCTCGTTGAGGGGTTTACACCTTTATAGAATGTTTGGACTTGTAGCCACAATGGTAAGCCATGGTGTGGGCACCTTCTCAAGAGATCTTTGAATCTCTCCCATGCATCGTATAGTGTTTCTAAATCCAGTTACACAAAAGAAGAGATATCATTCCTTAATTTGGTCGTTTTGGCCAGTGGAAAATATTTCATTAAAAATTTTTCGGTCATCTGATCCCATATGGTGATTGACCCTCGTTACAACGAGTTTAACCACTGTTTAGCTTTATTTCTCAATGAAAAAGGAAATCACCAAAGACGTATGGCATCATCAGAAACGCCATTTATTTTGAAAGTATCACAGAACTCTAAAAAGTTAGCTATATGCATGTTTGGATCTTCGTCCTGCAAACCATCAAATTGAACAAACTGTTGAATCATCTGTATTATGTTAGGCTTTAATTCAAAATTGTTAGCAGCTATAGCGGGCCTAACAATACTCGATTCTGCTCCTGTTAAATGCGGTTTAGCATAATCAACATAGTACGTAGAGCGTTGCGTTCCCCCACATCGTGTGGTGGTGGCAGCTTATTCTCGTCCATCCATTCAGTAGGATTGGATCTGTCTTCTTCCTCCCTTTCTATGTAATTTAGGGCTCGCCTGGTTTCTCGGCGATTCCTTCGAGCAGTAGCTTCAATATCACTGTCGTATACTAAAGGTCCTCTTGGGTTTCTTCTAGTCATAAGCTAGAGGTACCTGGAAAGAAAAGAAAAAGAAAAAGTAGCAAGTTTAAAAATTAACCTAAAAACAAAAATAAATTGCTGAAAATAAAAAATAATGGCTAAAGTAATAAAAATAGAGTTTTCTTAATATTTTAGTTCCCCGGCAACGGCGCCAAAAACTTGATCACTAAAATTAGAGCTTTAAAATTTATAAAAGAATGATCAAACCTAGAAACTAACTCTGACAACGATTAAAGGCAAGTGTACCTATCGAACAGTAGTATATCTTAGGCAAGACCAGATATTGAACCCAAAGGAACTAAGAGTACTTAATACTAACTTTCTTTTTATTATTTAGCCTTAAAAATAAAGTGAAGTTGCTTTAAACTATATTGACGAAGACTAAACTAAGGACACAAAGACAAAATGGACGAATAGGAAAATAACTTTGAAGGAAAACTCAGTTGATTATGACGATACCCTTAGGAAGAATCCACCTAGACTTCACTTGTTATCTGACCCTAAATTATATGATTTCTTTACTTAGCTTGATCCGTAAGACTCCCTAACCTATATGAAACCCTCTCTCGAGATGAATAACGTCTAACCCTAGGTTAATTAGTGGAACTCTCGTTCGCTTATAATAACCCCCTAGGATAGTAGTAAATCGATCAATGGACTCCTATATTAGGTTTCACCCTAATTCGGCAAAATCTCGTAACCCTATCTCTATGCGTTCGATCAACTCCGCTTAATTATGTTAGATCTACTCTTAGGCAGGGTCTATTCCTCCTCCACTTAAGCACATTAGGTTTGGCTTAAGCAACATAATTAAGAACAAACTAAGCAATTATCATATAACCTAGAAATCAAATAACAAAATTCATCTAGGTTTCATCCCCTTCAGGTATCTGAAGGGTTTAGTTCATAATGAATAAAAAGAACATCACAAGAGAAAAGATAAAACAAAACATAAGAGTGGTACTTTAATTGAAGGAGAATTGAAGGAATTGAAGGAGAATTCCGCCGTCTTGAGTATAATTCTAGCTTTTTGGGATGGATCAACTATCTATCCTCGCGTTATTCCCTAATTCTGACGTTCTCAGCTTGGCTCCTTGGCCTAGCTTTGACGCCCTTTCAAAGGTGGTACTTTAGGAGATATATATAGGCTCTTGGAATGTGATTCTTTGATATATATATATATATATAGGCTCTTGGAATGCGATTCTTTCTCCCTAAGTATCCTTTTCCGACTGAAATTGCTCATTCTGACGATAGAGGTACGGCCATGTAGCACGCCCGTGTGGATCGACTTTAGGCCGTGTTCGGATTTTTAACTTGAGGCACGGCCGTGTGAGGAGGAGTTGAAGCCGTGCTCTAGGTGTTCGTCGAGGGATAGCCATATGGATTTTGGGCCAGGCCGTGTCGATTTCTTGCTAAGGCCCATTTACTCCGTTTTGGGCCTGTTTTGTGTTCTTTTCATCCTCGGGTGCTTTCCTGGGTATAAAACATGAAAAGAAAGGATTACAAGCACCTTTTTACATAAATCAAGGGATAAATCATCCAAAAGCAAGCCAAATACGGGGTTAAAATATGTTATAATTACGGTTTATCAATGCTTTGAGCAGAAAGTCCTTGTTTTCCTTGAGAGTTATGAATATGAGGTTGACTTTATCCGATGATGGTTCGGTTGTAGCTGAGTTGGGAGCTAGACCGGTGTTTCTTCAGCAAATTTATGAAGCTAAGAAAAGTGATAGTGAGTTGCAAGCCAAAAGAGCTTTGTGTGAATCGAGTAGTGATTCAGACTTTCGAATCGGTTCTGATGATTTCCTAATGTTTCGAGATAGAATACGTGTACCTAAAAATAATGAGATTATTCAGAAGATTCTATATGAAGCACATAATGGTTGTTTATATGTTCATCCGGGTAGTACGAAAAATATATAATGATTTGAAGAAATTGTATTGGTGGTCGGGTATGAAACGAGATATTTTAGAGTTTGTCTCGAGATGTTTGATTTGCCAACAAGTAAAAGCCGAACACCAAGTACCTTCAGGTTTACTTCAGCTCGTAATGGTACTCGAATGGAAATGGGATAAGATTACGATGGATTCGTAACGGGTTTGCCTTTGACTCCGAAAAAGAAATATGTCGTATGGGTTGTGGTTGATAGATTGACGATGTAACACCCCTCACCCATATTCACAGTCATAATAAAGTTACGAGGTATTACTGATCAATCAACATCATGGAACAAACATAATTCATACATTTATACATTCATACTCAAATGCCATTCAATCATATTCATATTGCCCCTTATGAGGGCCTACAAGGCCTTAAACATGCTTTAGAAGTGGTTCGGGACTAAACCGATAACATATGAAAGTTTTGGAAAACTAAGAAATTTTTCATTCATATAAGGGTCACATGCCCGTGTAGAAAGGCCTGTGTCATAGACTGTGTGGTAACAGGCCATGTGCCTTACACGGCTTGTAGACACGCCCGTGTCATAGACCGTGTGGAAACAGGGCATACATACTAACTTGCAACACACGACTGAGGACACGCCCGTGTGCCAGGCCATGTGAAATCTGGACAGTATGCTGACTTGGGTCACACGACCAACCTCACGTCCGTGCGTCTAGCCCGTGTGCCCCACGAAGTGGCCACACACACCAATGTGCTAGGCCATGTGCCATTTAGGGGGTATACTGACTTATACCACATAGCCAATCACACGCCCGTGTGTGAGACCGTGCGGAGCATACTACCTTCACTTCAATATCAACACTAGGGAACACATGGCCGTGTAGCATGACGGTGTGTCGTACACGGTTAAGACAGACGTCTCTGTCTTTGCCTGGGTAGACAAAAATAAGCCATTGGTAAAGCCAATTTGCCATCCTTTTTGCACATACCTACACAAGCTCAAATGGCAATGTTTTAAGACACAAATATGCAGCCAAAAGTTCATCAACCAATACATAATCATACCACATTCATTTCAACTAAATTCAATACTCAATTGCATACCATTTAACTATTCAAATACCAACCAATTCATCTTGGTTTACTAAGCATAATTGACATATATAATTCATCTAACTAAACTAACTCAAATATACATAATCACTTCAGCTCCATTCATTCAAGATAGGTCTATTCCCAAACATTAAAAGTAGAACTATTTACACATTCATAAGCATCATCAAGTTCATCATCCTATGCCAACTTAAATGGCCAAAATACACATCCATCAAATAAACCATTTTGACACAAGCCTATACCTTCCATATACCATATATACATAGCTTCAAAAGTACTACAATTGATGATCGATAGTGTGATGAGGTCTCTGAGGATTCCCGGATTTGAGCTAGCTTTGTAGAACTATAAAACATAGAAACAATTAAACAAAATAAGCTATTAGCTTAGTAAGTTCATATGTGAACATGAAATAATCTCAAAATTCATTAACAAGTCAAAATAGATAATATCATAAACATTAAAGCCATCAATTCATGGGCTATCATAAAGTTTAACCATAAGACCATTCATCAACTCTCAACTTTCATTAGTTTGATACTCGAATGCTTTTCTGTACATACCTGTACCGAGACATTTCTATTTCTCATCAATACTTTTATCGAACCACTTCGATTTACAAATGCTTTCGATACAAATTCATTGGTTTTCTGATGCCATAGTCTAGCTATGGTCTTTCACATACATTGCCAAGGCCCTGCCGTGGTCTTTCGTTCACATGCCATAACCCGGTTATGGTCTTATTGTTCCATTGCCATAGGCAGTCAATTGTCTTATTAGGCAACTTGCCTTACTCAATTCATACGTTTCATTTAATATTTCAACATTCTTGCAATAGAATAAATACTATCTCAATTTCATCCACCAGCTAAATAGATACACATTCAAGTTTAATTATACGAACTTACCTCGTATTCGGAATTGGCGTATTGGGTCAACTATTGGATAACCTAGCTTTTCCCCCCGATCTAAATCTAAATTCCTCTTTTCTTGATCTATATTATTCAAAATTAACTCATTTATTTATAGATTCAGTCAATTCGATCCACAAGCAGATATTTAGGCATTTTTACGCTTTAGCCCATAAAGTTCCACATTTTTACAATTTAGTCATTATCACATAAAAACACAAATTACACAATTTCTTTCTAAATTCATGAGTGCCGAATTTCTATAGGGTTTAAAAACAAAAATTACAAAATTTCTTTCTAAATTCATGAGTGCCAAATTTCTATAGGGTCCTTAGCAGCCCTAAACTTTCATTTATTTCACATTTCAACCACACAATTTGCACATTTCACAAATTAATCCCTTTTTGACATTTTTGTCAAAAATCACTTTACAAAACTATTAAATCTATCAATAATTAATCATTTTCCATTATCAAAAATTTAAAAGCTCAAGCACTCAACAATGGCACTTCATGAAATCATTAACAAATTCAAAAATTAAGGTACGGGCTAGCTAGAATACGAAGCAACAATTACAAAAACATAGAAATCATCAAAAACCAAGCTAAAACCGTACCTTAATCAAACCAAGAATGTGCCGAACCCTAGATGGACATGGAAGCTTTCTTTTTTCTCTTCAAAATTTGGCTAGAAGATGATGATAAAACATAATTTTGGCTTTGGTTTTATTTATTATATCATTTATTAATTAATTACATTATTAACCTTTTTAATAAACATATAAAACCTTATAATGGATCTCCATTAATGTCAATCAACATTTTAAATGGTTTAATTACCATTTAAGGCCATCATATTTAAAATTCAAAGCCAATTGACTCATTTAACAAGTAGAATGCAACTTTTGAATTTGACGTGATTTAGTCCTTTTTCTCAAATGGACTAATTAAACAATAAAATTAGCTCACGAAATTTTCACACATACATGCTATCATGCTGTAAACACATAAAATAATATTAAAATAGTTTTTGACATCGGATTTGTGGTTCCAAAACACTGTTTCGATTTAGTTAAACCGGGTTGTTACAACTCTCCCCCTTAAGGATTTTTGTCCCCAAAAATCTTACCAGTGAATAGGTTCGGGTATTGTTTTCTCATAGCATCATCGGGCTCCCATGTAGATTTTTTAACCTCGTGTCGATGCCATAATATTTTCACTAATGAAATTTTCTTATTTCTCAGCTCTTTGATCTCACGAGTTAAAATTTGAATCGGGTCTTCAGCATATGATATATCTAACTGAATTTCAACCTCGGTCGGGAAAATGACGTGTGAGGGGTCAGATCGGTATTGTCGATCCTTTGACAGATGAAACACATTATGTATTTTCTCTAACTCAGACGGTAAAGATAGTCGATATGCCACTGGCACAACTCGCTCGATAATCTCATACGGTCCGATGAATCACGGACTCAATTTCCCTTTTTGACCAAACTGCAGTATCTTTTTTCAACGTGACACTTTCAGAAACACTTTATCCCCGATCTGAAACTCAATATCTTTCCATTTCAAGTCTACGTAAGATTTCTGTTGATCCGATGCTGCTTTCAGACTATTGCAAATTACTTTCACTTTTTCTTCAGTCTCTCTGATCAGATAAATCCCGTGATTCTTATTTTTGCTGAGCTCACTCCAATATAACGGTGTTCGACATTTACGACCATATAGAGCTTCATATGGTGCCATCGTTATACTCGATTGAAAGCTATTATTGTAAGAAAATTCAATCAATGGTAGGTATTTCTCCCAGCTACCTTGAAACTCAAGAATGCAACATCTCAACATATCTTCAAGTATCTGAATAACTCGTTCGGATTGGCCATCCGTTTACGGGTGAAACGCAGTGCTGAAATGCAGCTTTGTACCTAAAGCTTCTTGCAATTTCTTCCAAAATCGCGATGTGAATGGATCTCTATCCGAAACAATAGATAACGACACTCCTTGAATTCGAACAATATCTGAAACATATAACTCAGCCAATTTATCAAGCGAGAAATCTGTACGTACTGAAATGAAATGGGCTGATTTCCTCAATCTGTCAACAATAACCCAAATCACATATTTCTTTCTAGGATATTAGGGCAAAACTGATATGAAATCCATTGTTACTCTATCCTGTTTCCATTCTGGAACAACATTAGGCTGTAATAAACCTGACGGCACTTGATGCTTAGCTTTGACTTGTTGACAAACCAAACATTTCAAAACAAATTCTGAGATATCTCTTTTCATGCCATGCCACCAATAAAACTATTTCAAATCATTATACATTTTTCTGCTTCCCAGATGTACTAATAAACGACTACTGTGTGATTCTTTTGGAATCTTTCGAATGAGCTCAGAATTCTTTGGTACACATATTCTATCACGAAACATCAAACAGTCATCAGACCCTATTCGAAACTCGGAATCAGAGATCGACTCACATTGAGCTCGTTTTGCTTGCAATTCATTATTGAGCTTCACAAATTGCTGTAGAAATAACGGTCTCGCTTTCAACTCGGCTACTATTAAACAGTCATCAGACATAGCTAACTGGGTGTTCAAAGCACGTAGAGCAAATAAGGACTCTCGACTCAAAGCATCAGCAACTACATTCGCTTTTCCCGGATGATAATCAATCACTAATTCATAGTCTTTTAGCAATTCTAACCATCTTCGCTGTCATAAATTCAAGTCTTTCTAAGTCATAGATATTTCAAGCTTTTGTGGTCGGTATAAATATGGCATTTCTCACCAAACAAGTAATGGCGCCAAATTTTCAATACGAACACTATCGTGGCTAATTCAAGATCGTGCAACGGATAATTATTTTCGTGTGGCTTTAATTGTCTTGAGGCATAAGCTACAACTTTGCCTTCCTGCATCAAAACACAATCGAGACCATTTAATGATGCATCGTTGAAAACTACAAATTCTTTACCCGACTCAGGTTGAACTAACATTGGGGCCTCTGTCAACATCACTTTCAACTGTTTGAAACTTTGTTGACACTTTTCTAACCACTCAAATCTAACATCCTTTTGAAGAAATCGCGTCATCAGAGTCGCAATCATCGAGAATCCTTTCACAAATCGTCTATAATAGCCGACTAGTCCGAGAAAACTACAGACTTCGGTTACATTTCTTGGAGGTTCCCAATCTATAATAGCAGAAAATTTGCTCGGGTCAACTCGGAAACCCGTGAAACTATATGTCCCAGAAACCAACCTCTCGTAGCCAAAACTCACATTTGTTGAACTTTACAAACAACTGTTTATCTCTCAAAGTTTGTAATATGATTCTCAAATGCTCGGCATGTTTAGATTCATCACGAGAGTAAATCAAAATATCATCAATAAATACAACAACAAATCGGTCTAAATACGACCTGAAAATTTGATTCATCAAGTCCATAAAAGCAGTAAGTGCATTTGTTAGTCCGAAAGGCATAACAAGAAATTCGTAATGTTCGTACCTTGTTCTAAATGCAGTCTTTGTGACATCTGAGTCTTTCACTCACAACTGGTAATAACCTGATATCAAATTGATTTTTGAAAACCCTATTGCCCTTTTTTAACTGATCAAACAAATCATCAATCAGTGGTAGAGGGTATTTGTTCTTTATAGTCACTTTATTCAGCTGTTTGTAGTCAATACACATTCTCATCGTGCCATTTTTCTTTTTCACAAACAACACCGGTACACCCTAGGGAGAGAAACTCGGTCTAGTAAAACCTTTATCTGTCAACTCGTGCAACTAAGCTTTCAATTCTTTAACTCTTTCGGGGCCATTTTGTATAGAGCTATCAATATCGGCATTGTTCCCAATACTAATTCAATACCAAATTCAACTTCTCTGATAAGTGGTAAACCCAGTAACTCTTCTAGATACTCACACACAACTGGTACTATTTTAATTTTTGTTTCTGTCACTTTCGTATCAAGTATATAAGCCAGATAAGCTTCACACCCCTTTCTCACAAATCTCTGAGCTGACATAGATGAAATCACAATTGGCAAACTATTCAGATTATCAGATTCAATTCTAATAATCTCATTATTCTGACATTTTAGTTCAATTGTCTTTCGTCTACAATTCACTATAGCACTATGCATCGTTAGCCAATCCATAACCAAAATTACATCAAATTCGTCGAATGGCAACAACATCAGATTAGCCAGAAAACAAAAATCCTGCTGTATTAATGGACAATTCTTGCAGACTTTGTCAACCAAAACACAGTTGCCTAAGGGGTTCGATACTCTAATCACAAATTCAGTAGACTCTACAGGCAAAGTCTTACTAGATACAAAATTCCTATATATATAAGAATGAGTTGATCCTGTATCTATCAATGTAATCACATTAGTATCATAGAGAGTGAAAGTACCGGTGATAACATTTGGAGCTGACGCTTCTTCGCGAGCACGAATAGCGTAGGCTCTGGTAGGTGCTCTAGCATCAGATCTCGCAGCAGTATCTCTTGTCACACCTCTACCGCCACTCATATTTCCAACATTACGGAATGGTCTTCCTCTCATAGCAGGGTTGCTCGATTTCACATTCTGGGACTTATCTTTCTCATCTATCTCAGGATAATCCCGGATAAAATGTTCTTGCGAGCTACATTTAAAACAAGCTTTGTCATTCAATCTACACTCTCCAAAATGTCATTTTCCACAACATCCACATTCCAGTTTATTTGATCTAACATTACCCATACTAGCCACTAACACAGCTAGATTTTTTTAACTTGTAATTTGCTTCCCACGATCTCTATTAGAGCATTCCACTGGTGTGTTTGATCGACTAAACAAATCTCGAGATTTCTTTGATGAAGAGTGATACGGCTTTTTCATCGATCTTTTTCTCGAGTCTCTAGCTTCTGAATCTACTTTTCTCTATTCTTTGCTAAGATCCTCAGCTTTACAAGCCCTTTCAATCAGCACGACAAATTCTTTCAATTCAAGAATCCCAACTAATAGTTTTATATCCTCGTTCAACCCATCAACGAACCGTTTACAGATAATCTCCTCAGTATACACATACTCTCGAGCATACTTGCTTAAATGTACGAATTCTCTTTCATACTCAGTGACAGTCATCTGGCCGTGTTTCAACTCTAGAAACTCTTTATGCTTCTGATCGAGAAATCTTTGACTGATGTGCTTCTTTTAGAATTGAAATTGAAGAAACTCCCATGTAACCCGTTCTTTAGGAACCACAAATATCAACATTTTCCGCCAATGGTACGCATTATCTCTCAGCAAAGATACAACACATTTGATACATTCATCAGGAGTATAAGATAATTCATCAAATACTCGGCTTGCATTTTCGAGCCAGAACTCAGCTCTCTTCGGATCCTCATCAACAGTAGCCCGAAACTCTTTAGCCCCATGTTTTTGAATCTTATCTATTAGCGACTTATTCACCTGTATAGGGTCTATAGCTTAAGGAGTAACAGGGATTTGCTGAGGAACAAGTGAGAGTGAAGGTTGTTGAGCAGCTAGGTTCGTTCGAACGAAATCTGTGAACCACTCATTCATTATCTGGAAAAAGGCTTGTTTAGCCTCACCTCTGTGACTACTCGACACGGGTCTAGATTCAGTAGGCACTCTCCTTGAACGGGAGCAGGCGCATTACTCTCTGCATCATCCGCTATAGATCGTTCGGGATCCATTGCTATACAAAAATACAATTTGAGCTGTCAGGAATCATCACACTATCGTAGAGCATATATGGCATGTATAGCTAGACTCCCACAGACGCTAAGTTAGTCCTAGAATCGACTAAATCTTAGCTCTGATACTAATAAATGTAACACCCCTCACCCATATTCACAGTTAAAATAGGGTTACGAGGTATTACCGATCAATCAACATCATTTAACAAACATAACTCATACATTTATGCTTTCATATTCAAATGCCATTCAATCATATTCATATTGTCCCTTATGAGGGCCTACGAAGCCTTAAACATGCTTTAAAATTGGTTTAGGACTAAACCGATAACATATGAAAGTTTTAAAAAACTTAAAAATTTTTCATTCATATAAGGGTCACACGCTCGTGTGAATAGGCCGTGTGCCTTACACGGCTGGTAGACACGCCCGTGTCATAGACAGTGTGGAAACAGGGTACACATACAGACTTGCAACACACGGTCGAGGACACGCCAGTGTGCCAGGCCATGTAAAATCTGAAGAGTATACTGACTTGGGTCACACAGCCAACCACACGCCCGTGTGTCTAGCCCGTGTGCCCTACGAAATGGCCACACAGGCTCATGTGCTAGGCTGTGTGCCATTTAGGGGGTATACTGACTTATACCACATGGCCAGTCACACGCCCGTGTGTGAGACCGTGTGGAGCATACTGACTTCACTTCAATATCAACACCAGCAGACACACGACCGTGTAGCATGACCGTGTGTCGCACACGGCTGAGACACATGCCCGTTCTCTGCCGGTGTGGACAAAAATAGGCCATTGGTAAAGCCAATTTGCCACCCTTTTTGCACATACCTACACAAGCTCAAATGGCATCATTTTAAGACACAAATATGCAGCCAAAAGTTCATCAACCAATACATGATCACACCATATTCATTTCAACTAAATTCAATGCTCAATTGCATACCATTTACCTATTCAAATACCAATCAATTCATCTTAGTTTACTAAGCATAATTCACATATATAATTCATCTAACTAAACCAATTCAAATATACATAATCACTTCAGCTCTATTCATTCAAGATAGATCTATTGCCAAACATTAAAAGTAGAACTATTTACACATTCATAAGCATCATCAAGTTTATCATCCTATGCCAACTTAAATAGCCAAAATACACATCCATCAAATAAACCATTTTGACACAAGCTTATACCTGCCATATATGTAACGGACCAATTTTGACCCTAATCGGAACAGTGGTTTCGGGACCACGAATCCGAGCCTAAGAGATATTATAATAGTAGGTATTGTGTTTGTTATGAGTGTTTTAGTGAGTGTGAAAATTTCATAGAAAATTTTAGCTATTTGAGTGTTTAATTTGTTAAAAAGGTCTAAATTGCAAAAAGGACCAATGTAGTGGGCATTACTAAAAAGGGAGCTAAGTGAATTGTCTATAAAACATGGGGATTTGCATGTCAAATCCCCCATAATTAAATAAGGTGGACGGCAAGCGTGCTAGAATAATATGCTTTCTATGCATTTTATAATTTTAAAGTATTATATTGTCATAAGCATGCTAAATGGGTGAATATTGTTTTAAACAAAAAGAAAAGAAAAAGAAAAATTTCTTTCTTCTTCCTTATTCAACATCCACCCGAAATTACCATCAAGAAGAAGGAAGAACTTTCATCTTCTTCAATCGCCCTGCATGTGTTAGTATAGGTAAGAGTTTGAACTTCACCTTAATAATTTATCTTGATGTGGCTTGATTTCTTGATTTATTCTCTTTGGAAACAAGCAAAATTTGTTAAGTTGAGTAAGATAAGATTCGACCATGCATGTGGGAATCAAGGGTAAGAGTTGAATCTTAGCTTGATAACCTACCCTTAGATTTGTGTTGATTTCTTTGATCATTAGGGAAAAACAAGTAGAAAATGGTTGATCTCAAACATGAGGAATTCGGCCATGGATGAGAGTTTGTACTTTGTTGTATAAATGAACTTAGACAACTTGAGAAGAAGTATCTTGAGCATGTTTAAGAAGATTATGTTGATTGGCTTGAGGGTATCCTACTAATTGGCCGAATAATGGGATGAATATTTATGAAAATGTTTCTTCATGTGCTTTGTTGTTAGGTCATTCTCTTATAATGAAATTTACCATATAAGATTGTTATATGTGATGTTAAGTTATTGGGTGAACTAAGTTTAAAACTTGATTACTTGAAGTAAACTAGTGCAAGGGGGTAAGTTTGATTGATGGAAGAGTATAGAGAATCTTAGGCACCTAAGGGCCATTCGCCATGGAGAAGAAACCCAAGTGGATTGAAATTTTATTGTGGTGTTCAATAGGTTAAATTAGATTAGTTAAATGCTTGAATTAGATGTGGTTGTTAGCTTGTTTCTTGGTTGTATGTTGAAAGAAAATGTATGGGTATGGAACTAGTATATTCGGCCATAAGGGAAAATGAAATTGAGTTAACGTATTTGATTGTATATGTGTAATTATATTAAATTAAGGTACGGCTAGATGAGAAGATAAGATGTAAGCTAAAACACATCAAGGAAATTACTACCAAAGTGTTCCCTAATAATTTGAATGCACTTGAACAAAGTAGGGGATGTATGCCGAATGCACATTGTTATGTCTTGAAATTTTGTATTTTATGATTTTGTTCTTGAATTGAATGGACGTGTGGTTAATTGGTTAAAATTGAACCAAATTAGATCGGGAACAAAAGATCAAGATCGAGGAAAAACAAAGATTATCGAGTAGCCGATTTGCACGGCTTATCGACAACCGAGGTAAGTCCTTTAGTTAAATCATGTCAAAGAGTAAATTATGGTTATCTTGACTATTAAAAATTTATGAATACTAACGCCTAATTACATCATGGCCGAATGTACATTGACATATTGGTTGATGATTTAAGTTGAGAATATGATGGAAATTGTTTTGGCTAATGCAAGGTGAATAAGTAAGTTTTTGAGTTACCTTACATCTAAAGATTCTTTACATATCTAGTGAATGATATAAATTGCATAAGCTTGGTATAAAACCATGAGTTGGTCGATTGTGATAGTGATGGATTTGATTGATTTCAAATTTATTAAATGCAATGGTAATAAAGGTATATGATTCGATATGTATAGTGAAAATGTGAAAAGCATGTAAAGATATTTTGACATTCGGGCTTTTATGCCTAGCGTGCCTCGTGCGGTGTTATCTATCGGGCTTTTATGCCTAGCGTGCCTCGTGCGGTGTTACCTATCGGGCTTTACGCCTAGCAGCCTTGCGCTGTGTTACTTTTCGTGCTTTTACGCCTAGCGTGCTTGATGCCGGTGATGAAATTTACCTAAGAGGAGTTTAATCCTTGTCAAGACAATTTAGAACTAAATTGTCACGAATATGGTTCGGAGTAAGTATGTGAGGTATGTTATGTTAAATATTACTTGTGCCAAATTGTTATTGATGAATGTAATTTGACTAAGTCGAGCTTAGAACATGCTATTATGGGACAATTGATTTGCATGTATAATCGCTATGAAAGTAGGTTTCAATTATTAATATTTGGCCTTGTGTAAACTATTTACTTAGTTGTTTACGTAGAATGCCATATGTGGACTGTTTCATCTTCATAAATAATTAAATGTTTCAATTTAAATGAGTTGGGACTTACTAAGCTAGTAAGCTTACTCGTTTGAGATGTTTCCTCTGCTTTTTTATAGATTAGGAGCAAGCCACAAGCTCACCGGGATCGTTGGGAAGTCGCTCACACTATCAACCTACTTTTTGGGTACTCCTTCATTTTGGGTTGGTCTTTAATAGAAGGCATGTATAGGATAGGCTTGGTTTGTTTGAGGAAATTTTACGGTTCTCATGTAAACACTAAAAAGAATAGCCATGCGAAAGTGGCTAAAATTTTGTTAAGTCGTTGGGTGTTTTGATGTAAGTTGGTTCATGATGGCATTGTCCATGCATTCCTAAACAAGTTAATCGTTTTACTAAGGAAATGTTTGAATATAAATTGAATCCTTGAAATTTTGAAGTAAGGAGGTTCGGGTAGGAGCTAGTTATTTTTAAGAATGAAATAAAACAGCTTGTAGCAGCAGCAGTGACGCGAGTTAGGAAAATCACCAAAAATAGGGTATAATGAATTTGGAGACGAGTGAGTTATGAATTTGAACCTTAGTGTGTCTACTTTTACATAAAAGAAATAGAGTAGGAAAAAAAGATTTATACCTTATGAGATAATTAAGTTTGAACGAAACCTGTTCTGAATGAATTCGTGAGTCACTGTCCTGTTTTGGAAAAATTGTCAAAAATTGTACAAAAATAATTAGGAATCATGGTTTATATGTGTAGAATCCTAAATGAGTCTATTTTTCATTGGTATAAATAAGAACACCATTGGAAAATTGTGCAATCAGATAACTGCAGTTTTATAAGGATAGGTCAGAACTGTCCAGCAGTGTAATAAGGGTAACTTTGAAGAATAAACTGTACTAATTGGTCACATGAAAAATTCTAGAAAAATTATGGTGAATAGATATATGAGTCTACTTTCAAGGAAAATTTACGGATCGGAATTTCGAACTCTATAACTCGAGTTATAGCCAAACTAAGCGGCACAACGCAGTTTGACAGCTTTAAGATTTTCGTGTGTTGAACTAGTAGTCAAGTCTAGTAATGCCTCTTACTTAATTCCGCTGCGATGGTCTCGAGTAAGGGTGTTACATTTGATTGGTATCAGAGCTTACGATTTAGTCGATTCTAGGACTACCGTGGCGCGTGTGAGTCTAGCTATACATGCCTGTGGTTATATGTTGATAGTGTGGTGACTTCTGACAGCCTGAATTTTGTTTTATATAGCAAATGGACTCTGAGCCAGAAAGAGCTGTGGCTGATGATGTGGAGAGCGTGGCGCCTGACCGTACCCACGGATCAGCGCCGATAGACTCTCGACCTGTTTCGGGTAGCCACGAAGGAGAAACAAAGCAAGCCTTTTATCGGATGATGAATGATTGGTTTGCCCAATTTATCCAGAATAACCCGAATATACCCCAACCTCCACCCCCGAATAATCCAACTCCGGATCCTCTAGCTCCCCCAGTGATAGATCCAATGAGATCTAGTAGGCCCCCAGTTGACAAAATTCAAAATATATGGGCCAAGAATTTAAAGCCAATGACGATGATGATGCTTTGAGAGCCGAAATGTGGCTTGATAACACTATTCGGTACTTGGTGAGCTATCTTGTACTCCTGGATGAATGCTTGAAGTGTACTATATCCTTACTACGGACATCGCATATCACCGTGGAATACACTAGTATCAGTGGTTCCGAAAGAAAAAGTGACATGGGATTTCTTCCAAACTGAATTCCGCAAGAAGTATATTAGCCAAAGATTTATTGATCAAAAACGAAAAGAGTTCCTTGAGCTGAAACAAGGACGAATGACTGTAACGGAGTATGAAAGAAAATTTGTCAGGCTCAGCCGTTATGCTAGAGAGTGTGTCTCTACTGAAGCCATTATGTGTAAAAGATTCGAAGACGGCCTAAATGAAGATATAAAGATGTTTGTTGGCGTTCTTGAAATCCAAGAATTTGTAACTTTAGTTGAGAGAGCTTGCAAAGTCAAGAGCTCGGGAAGGAGAAAAGAAAGGCCGATACCGGCCGAGATATCCGAAAGAGGTCTTGGGCAAAGTCTTCCATCCCACGAGCAAGAAGCCCGAGATGACTACAAACCGACGTAAAACTACTACTGAGATCCGCCTAGACGGGATCGACCTCCTATGAGCTCCCGAGCTACCTCGATAGCCGATGTGTGGTAACGCCCACAAACTAGAGTTGAATGCAAGCATTGTGGGAAATGGCACTCGTGGAGTTGTAGATTCCATGATCGGACTTGCTATAAGTGTGGATCGTCGGTCATTTTATCGAGAGTGTCCGAAATTAGTTGAGCAGAATGCAGTTCAGAGTACTACACCGAGCAACGTGCCAATGCGAGGCAGACCACCCGGATATTCGGGCAATGCAGGTGGTAGCCAGAAAGGAACGACGAATGCTACAGTCGATCCGAGGCTAGAGCTCCGGCTAGGGGCATATCTTCGCGCGAGCTAGAGAGGATGCTTCCTCCCCGACGCCATCACCTGGTACTTTCACTCTTTTGATACTACGTGATTGCATTAATTGATCCCGGTTCGACTCATTCTTATGTTTGTGAAACTTTAAAATTTGGTAAGACTCGCTAGTTGAGTCTACCGAGTTCGTAATTGTGTGTCCAACCCTTTGGGTAGATGTGTGCTTGTAGATAAAGTGTGTAGAGGTTGCCCGTTGATGGTACGAGACTATTGCTTTCCAGCTGACTTAATGTTGTTGCCCTTCGATGAATTTGATATAATCTTGGGTATGGATTGGTTAACTTCACATGAGGCAGTGGTGGATTGTAAAAGAAAGCTTATTAAATTGAAATGCCGAAACGGCGAGACAGTCAAAATAAAATCCGGTGATGTAAATGAGTTGCCTACAGTGATATCCTCGGTGGTAGCCCAAAAGTATGTGAGAAAGGGGTGTGAGGCCTATTTGGCTTATGTACTGGATAATAAACTGTCCGAGAAACTAATGGAATCGGTACCAGTTGTATGTGAATACACCGATGTGTTTCCTGAAGAACTACCGGGCTTACCCCCAGTACGAGAGATTGAGTTCGGCATTGAATTAGTGCCGGATGCGACCCCAATTTCGATAGCTCCGTACCGAATGGCGCCTACTGAATTAAAAGAATTGAAAGCGCAGTTGCAAGAATTGACAGAGAGGGGTTTCGCACGACCGAGTTTTTCTCCGTGGGGAGCACCAGTCTTATTTGTGAAGAAGAAAGATGGGACAATGCGAATGTGTATCGACTACCGGCAACTAAATAAGCTGACCATAAAGAATAAATACCCGTTACCTCGGATCGATGATTTATTTGATCGCCAAAGGGGCTGCAGTGTTTTTTCAAAATAGATTTGAGATCGGGCTATTACCAATTACGAGTCGAGATTCCGATGTGCCAAAGACGGCATTTCAACGAGGTACGGGCATTATGAGTTTTTGGTTATGCCTTTTGGGCTTACCAATGCACCCGCCATTTTATGGATCTCATGAACCGGTCTTCCGATGGTTTTTGGATCGGTTTGTAGTAGTGTTTATCGATGATATATTGGTCTACTCCAAAAGTGAAGCGGAACACGTTGAGCACTTGAGAGTAGTACTACAAACCTTGAGAGATCATCGTTTATATGCAAAATTCAGGTAAGTGTGAGTTTTGGTTGAACGAAGTCGCCTTCTTGGGACATGTGGTTTTGGTGTCGAGAATTCGGTGGATCCAAACAAAATAGCAAAATATACTCGAGTGGAAACCACCAAAGAATGTTTCTCGAGATCCGAAGTTTCCTAGGCCTCATGGGATATTATAGGCGATTTGTAAAAGGTTTTTCCGTGATAGCTGCACCTTTGACGAGGCTACTACGTAGGATGTCAAATATGAATGGTCGAAAAAATGCCGAAGAGTTTCGAGCGGTTGAAAGCCCTTTTAACCGAGGCTCCAGTGTTGACTCAAATGAATCGGGTAAAGAATTCATTATTTTTAGTGATGCATCTTTAAGTGGGTTGGGTTGTGTTCTAATGCAAGAAGGCAAGGTGATAGCCTACGCTTCAAGACAATTGAAGCCACATGAAAAAATTATCCAACTCACGATCCGGAGTTGGCGACCATTGTGTTTGCATTGAAAATTTGGCGTCACTATTTATTCGGCGAAAAATGTCATGTTTACTCGGATCACAAAAGTCTAAAATATTTAATGACACGAAAGATCTAAATTTGAGACAACGCCGATGGTTAGAATTGCTCGAAAGACTACGAATTAGTGATTGACTACCATCCGGGAAGGCTAATGTTGTTGCGGATGCGTTGAGTCGAAAATCATTATTTGCTCTGCGTGCATTAAACGCACGGATGACGATGTCCGAGGATGGTTCGATCATAGTCGAGCTACAAACAAGGCCGATGTTTATTCAAAGAAATTTGCGAGAGCACGAAAAGTCGACGAAAAGTTAGTAGCTATTCGGGTTCGGTGTGAGAACGCTACGTAATCGACTTCGGATAGATGCAAATGGTCGTTTGAAGTATAAAAATCGATTGTGTGTTCCAACAAACTCGGATCGATACGAGATGATTCTCGAGTGAGGCCCATAATGGCCGAATGTCGATACACCCGGTAGCACAAAAATGTATAACGATTTGAAGCGCTTTTATTGGTGGCGGCATGAAGCGGGACATATCCGAGTTTGTCTCCAAATGCTTAATCATCAACAAGTGAAAGCCGAGCACCGGTACCTTCCGGATTACTTCACCGATTATGATACCCGAATGGAAATGGGATAGAATTACTATGGATTTTGTATCCGGTCTTCCTATGACACCGAGTAAGAAAGATGCCGTTTGGGTTATCGTTGATAGATTGACTAAATCAGCTCATTTTGTGCCGATGCGCACCGACTATTCACTTGACAAACTCGCCAATTGTATGTGTCGCAGATTGTAAGATTGCACGGTGTACCGAGTTCCATTGTTTCGAGATAGAGACCCAAGATTTACCTCGCGATTACGGAAGAAGTTGCAAGAGGCATTAGGTACTAAACTACATTTTAGTACAGCCGTTCATCCGCAAAATGACGGCGATCGATGAGGCGAACTATTTTGACACTTGAGGACATGTTGAGGTGTTGCGTTCTCGAGTTCGAAGGTGCGTGGGAACGATACCTACCCCGATTGAGTTTGCTTACAATAATAGCTTTCAATCTAGCATAAAAATGGCACCTTATGAAGCCTTATATGGTCGAAAATGTCGCACACCATTGTATTGACCGAGCTCGGTGAGAACAAGATACACGGGGTTGATTGGATTAAAGAAAGCGAGCGTAGGTGGTCGTTATTCGGAGTAATTTGAAAGTCGCCGGATCGTCAAAAGTCCTATGCCGATCTAAAACGCAAGGACATTGAATTTCGTGTCGGAGATCGGGTATTCTTAAAAGTTTCTCGTGGAAGAAAATACTCCGATTCGGTCGAAAAGGCAAGTTGAGTCCGAGATTTATCGGACCGCACGGTTATTGAACGTATTGGACCGGTTGCTTATAGATTAAGATTGCCCTCCGAGAGTTAGAAAAGATACACAATGTATTTCATGTTTCGATGCTTCGCAAATACAGATCGGATCCGTCCCCATGTGATCACCCCATCGAGAGATTGAAATTGATCGGACTTGACCTATGATGAGGAACCGATCCGTATCTTGGCTCGGGAAACCAAAGAGTTAAGAAATAAAAGAATTCCATTAGTAAAGATTCTATGGAATCGCACGAGTTGAAGAGGCTACGTGGGAGCTGAAGAAGAGTCAATGAAGCAACAATATCCGAACCTTTTTAACGGTAAGATTTTCTGGGACGAAAATCCTAAAGGGGGGGAGAGTTGTAACGGACCAATTTTGACCCTAATCGAAACAGTGGTTTCGGGACCACGAATCCGAGCCTAAGAGATATTATAATAGTAGGTATTGTGTTTGTTATGAGTGTTTTAGTGAGTGTGAAAATTTCGTAGAAAATTTTAGCTATTTGAGTGTTTAATTTGTTAAAAAGGTCTAAATTGCAAAAAGGACCAATGTAGTGGGCATTACTAAAAAGGGAGCTAAGTGAATTGTCTATAAAACATGGGGATTTGCATGTCAAATCCCCATAATTAAATAAGGTGGACGACAAGCGTGCTAGAATAATATGCTTTCTATGCATTTTATAATTTTAAAGTATTATATTGTCATAAGCATGCTAAATGGGTGAATATTGTTTTAAACAAAAGAAAAGAAAAAGAAAAATTTCTTTCTTCTTCCTTATTCAACATCCACCCTAAATTACCATCAAGAAGAAGGAAGAACTTTCATCTTCTTCAATCGGCCTTGCATGTGTTAGTATAGGTAAGAGTTTGAACTTCACCTTAATAATTTATCTTGATGTGGCTTGATTTCTTGATTTATTCTCTTTGGAAACAAGCAAAATTTGTTAAGTTGAGTAAGATAAGATTCGACCATGCATGTGGGAATCAAGGTAAGAGTTGAATCTTAGCTTGATAACCTACCCTTAGATTTGTGTTGATTTCTTTGATCATTAGGGAAAAACAAGTAGAAAATGGTTGATCTCAAACATGAGGAATTCGCCATGGATGAGAGTTTGTACTTTGTTGTATAAATGAACTTAGACAACTTGAGAAGAAGTATCTTGAGCATGTTTAAGAAGATTATGTTGATTGGCTTGAGGGTATCCTACTAATTGGCCGAATAATGGGATGAATATTTATGAAAATGTTTCTTCATGTGCTTTGTTGTTAGGTCATTCTCTTATAATGAAATTTACCATATAAGATTGTTATATGTGATGTTAAGTTATTGGGTGAACTAAGTTTAAAACTTGATTACTTGAAGTAAACTAGTGCAAGGGGGTAAGTTTGATTGATGGAAGAGTATAGAGAATCTTAGGCACCTAAGGGCCATTCGGCCATGGAGAAGAAACCCAAGTGGATTGAAATTTTATTGTGGTGTTCAATAGGTTAAATTAGATTAGTTAAATGCTTGAATTAGATGTGGTTGTTAGCTTGTTTCTTGGTTGTATGTTGAAAGAAAATGTATGGGTATGGAACTAGTATATTCGGCCATAAGGGAAAATGAAATTGAGTTAACGTATTTGATTGTATATGTGTAATTATATTAAATTAAGGTACGGCTAGATGAGAAGATAAGATGTAAGCTAAAACACATCAAGGAAATTACTACCAAAGTGTTCCCTAATAATTTGAATGCACTTGAACAAAGTAGGGGATGTATGCCGAATGCACATTGTTATGTCTTGAAATTTTGTATTTTATGATTTTGTTCTTGAATTGAATGGACGTGTGGTTAATTGGTTAAAATTGAACCAAATTAGATCGGGAACAAAAGATCAAGATCGAGGAAAAACAAAGATTATCGAGTAGCCGATTTGCACGGCTTATCGACAACCGAGGTAAGTCCTTTAGTTAAATCATGTCAAAGAGTAAATTATGGTTATCTTGACTATTAAAAATTTATGAATACTAACGCCTAATTACATCATGGCCGAATGTACATTGACATATTGGTTGATGATTTAAGTTGAGAATATGATGGAAATTGTTTTGGCTAATGCAAGGTGAATAAGTAAGTTTTTGAGTTACCTTACATCTAAAGATTCTTTACATATCTAGTGAATGATATAAATTGCATAAGCTTGGTATAAAACCATGAGTTGGTCGATTGTGATAGTGATGGATTTGATTGATTTCAAATTTATTAAATGCAATGGTAATAAAGGTATATGATTCGATATGTATAGTGAAAATGTGAAAAGCATGTAAAGATATTTTGACATTCGGGCTTTTATGCCTAGCAGGCCTCGTGCAGTGTTATCTATCGGGCTTTTATGCCTAGCGTGCCCTCGTGCGGTGTTACCTATCGGGCTTTACGCCTAGCAGGCCTTGCGCCGGTGTTACTTTTCAGGCTTTTACGCCTAGCAGGCTTGATGCCGGTGATGAAATTTACCTAAGAGGAGTTTAATCCTTGTCAAGACAATTTAGAACTAAATTGTCACGAATATGGTTCGGGTAAGTATGTGAGGTATGTTATGTTAAATATTACTTGTGCCAAATTGTTATTGATGAATGTAATTTGACTGAAGTCGAGCTTAGAACATGCTATTATGGGACAATTGATTTGCATGTATAATCATATGAAAGTAGGTTTCAATTATTAATATTTGGCCTTGTGTAAACTATTTACTTAGTTGTTTACGAGAATGCCATATGTGGACTGTTTCATCTTCATAAATAATTAAATGTTTCAATTTAAATGAGTTGGGACTTACTAAGCTAGTAAGCTTACTCGCTTGAGATGTTTCCTCTGTTTTATAGATTAGAGCAAGCCACAAGCTCACCGGGATCGTTGGGAAGTCGCTCACACTATCAACCTACTTTTTGGGTACTCCTTCATTTTGGGTTGGTCTTTAATAGAAGGCATGTATAGGATAGGCTTGGTTTGTTTGAGGAAATTTTACGGTTCTCATGTAAACACTAAAAAGAATAGCCATGCGAAAGTGGCTAAAATTTTGTTAAGTACGTTGGGTGTTTTGATGTAAGTTGGTTCATGATGGCATTGTCCATGCATTCCTAAACAAGTTAATCGTTTTACTAAGGAAATGTTTGAATATAAATTGAATCCTTGAAATTTTGAAGTAAGGAGGTTCGGGTAGGAGCTAGTTATTTTTAAGAATGAAATAAAACAGCTTGTAGCAGCAGCAGTGACGCGCGAGTTAGGAAAATCACCAAAAATAGGGTATAATGAATTTGGAGACGAGTGAGTTATGAATTTGAACCTTAGTGTGTCTACTTTTACATAAAAGAAATAGAGTAGGAAAAAGATTTATACCTTATGAGATAATTAAGTTTGAACGAAACCTGTTCTGAATGAATTCGTGAGTCACTGTCCTGTTTTGGAAAAATTGTCAAAAATTGTACAAAAATAATTAGGAATCATGGTTTATATGTGTAGAATCCTAAATGAGTCTATTTTTCATTGGTATAAATAAGAACACCATTGGAAAATTGTGCAATCAGATAACTGCAGTTTTATAAGGATAGGTCAGAACTGTCCAGCAGTGTAATAAGGGTAACTTTGAAGAATAAACTGTACTAATTGGTCACATGAAAAATTCTAGAAAAATTATGGTGAATAGATATATGAGTCTACTTTCAAGGAAAATTTACGGATCGGAATTTCGAACTCTATAACTCGAGTTATAGCCAAACTAAGCGGCACAACGCAGTTTGACAGCTTTAAGATTTTCGTGTGTTGAACTAGTAGTCAAGTCTAGTAATGCCTCTTACTTAATTCCGGCGATGGTCTCGAGTAAGGGGTGTTACAATATACCAAATATACATAGCTTCAAAATTACCAAAATAGATGATTGATAGTGTGATGAGGTCTCTGAGGATTCCCGAAATGGACGTAGCTTCGTAGAACAATAAAACATAGAAACAATTAAACAAAGTAAACTATAAGCTTAGTAAGTTCATATGTGAACATGAAATAATCTTAAAATTCATTAACAAATCAAAATAGATAATATCATAAATATTTAAGCCATCAATTCGTGGGCTATCATAAAGTTTAACCATAGCACCATTCATTAATTCTCAACTTTCATTAGTTTGATACTCGAATGGTTTTCTGTACATACCTGTACCTAGACATTTCTATTTCTCATCGATACTTTTATTGAACCACTTCGATTTACAAATGCTTTCGATACAAATTCATTGATTTTCGGATGCCATAGTCCAACTATGATCTTTCACATACATTGCCAAGGCCCTGTCGTGGTCTTTCGTTCACATGCCACAACTCGGTTATGGTCTTATTATTTGAATGCCATAGCTTGGCTATAGTCTTATTAGGCAACTTGCCTTACTCAATTCTTACGTTTCATTTAATATCTCAACATTTGTACAGTAAAATAAATACTATCTCAATTTCCTCCATCAACTAAATAGATACACATTCAAGTTCAATTATATGAACTTACCTCGTATTCGGAATTGGCATATTGGGTCAACTATTCAATAACCTTGCTTTTCCCCCGATCTAAATCTGAATTCCTCTTTTCTTAATCTATATGTATTCAAAATTAACTCATTTATTCATTGATTCATTCAATTCGGTCCACAAGCACATATTTAGGCATTTTTACGCTATAGCCCCTAAATTTATCACATTTTTACAATTTAGTCATTATCACATAAAAACACAATTTACACAATTTCTTTCTAAATCCATGAGTGCCGAATTTCTATAGGGTCCTTAGCAGCCCTAAACTTCCATTTATTTCACATTTCAACGACAATTTGCACATTTCACAAATTAATCCCCTTTTGACATTTTTGTCAAAAATCACTTTACAAAACTATTAAATCTATCAATAATTAATCATTTTCCATTATCAAACATTTAAAATCTCAAGGACTCAACAATGGCACTTCATGAAACCATTAAGAAATTCAAAAATTAAGGCACGAGCTAGCTGGAATACGAAGCAATGATTACAAAAACATAGAAATCATCAAAAACTGAGATAAAATCGTACCTTAATCAAACTAAGAATGTGCTGAACCCTAGATGGACATGGAAGCTTTCTTTTTCTCTTCAAAATTTGGCTAAAAAATGATGATAAAACATAATTTTAATTTTGGTTTTATTTATTATATCATTTATTAATTAATTACATTATTAACCTTATTAATAAACATATAAAATCTCATAATGGATGTGCATTAATTTCCATCAACATTTTAAATGGTCTAGTTACCATTTAAGGCCATCATATTTAAAATCCAAAGCAAATTAACACCTTTAACAAGTAGAATGCAACTGTTGCATTTTACGCGATTTAGTCCTTTTTCTCAAATTGACTAATTAAACGATAAAATTAGCTCACAAAATTTTCACACATACATGCTATCATGCTGTAAACACAAAATAATATTAAAATAATTTTTTGACATCAGATTTGTTGTTCTAAAACCACTGTTCTGATTTAGCTAAAATGAAGCTATTACAGACGAAATCGACTCATTTTATACCGGTACGTATGGATTATGCACTTGATAAATTAGCCAAATTGTATATTGTTGAGATTGTGAGATTGCATGGAGTACCTATTTCTATTATTTAGGAGAGAGATCCGAGGTTTACTTCGCATTTTTGGAAAAAATTACAAGAAGCTTTGGGTACAAAGTTGAATTTTAGCACCGCATTTCATCTGCAAATCGACGGTCAATCTGAGAGGACGATTCAGGTACTCAAAGATATGCCTCGCTGTTGTGTATTAGAGTTCGAAGGTTGTTGGGAAAATTATCTACCTTTAGTCGAATTTGCTTATAACAACAATTTTCAGTTGAGTATAAAGATGGCACCATATGAGGCATTGTATGGCCCCAAGTGTCGAACTCTATTGTATTGGACAAAGCTTAGTGAAAAATAGATTCACAAGGTTGATTTGGTTAAAGAAACCAAAGAAAAAGTGAAAGCAATTCGTGACTATTTGAAAGCTGCTTTAGATCGACAGAAATCCTATACGAATTTGAAAAGAAAATAGATTGAGTTTCAATTCGGGGATAAAGTATTTCTGAAAGTATCTTCGTGGAAGAAGATCCTGAGATTTGGTCGTAAAGGCAAGTTGAGTCCACGTGTCATTGGCCTGTATGAGGTTATTGAAAGAATAGGGCCAGTAGCATATCGGTTAGCTTTACCGACAGAGTTGGAAAGGATCCATAATGTGTTTCATGTGTCAATGTTGCGATGATATCGTTCTAATCCTTCACATATGATTTCACCAACAGAGATTGAGATTCTACCGGATATGATGTAAGGTGAGGAACCGATAAAGATTTTGGCTCGGGAAGTCAAACAGTTGAGAAATAAAAGTATAGCCCTAATGAAAGTTTGATGGCAACGACATGGGGGCGAGGAGGCTACATGGGAACCCGAAGAAGCCATGAGAAAACAGTACCCAAACCTCTTTTTTGGTAAGATTTTTTGGGACAAAAATCCCTAAGGGGGTAGAGTAGTAACATCTCGATTTTAGGTATAGTCAGAATAGTGGATTCGGGACCACAAATTCGACACAGTAAAATTTATTTTTATTATATTTTTATGATCTATAATTTTACGGAGTGATTTCGTGAAAATTTTGTTCGAAAATTTTGACGTTTGAGCATTCAATTTAATTAAAAGGACTAAATTGCAAAAGGTACAAAATGTGTGTTCTAGAAGCTAGAGGTGTCTAATTGCTATGAAATTATAAATTGGAAGTCCTTAGATGATAATTAGACCATTATGCTTTAGTATGGACAAAAGTGAATATGGTTAGTGAAAAATTTCAAAGTTTAGGTGAAGGGAGTTTTGGTAATCTAGTAAATAAAGCCAAATTAACTAAATAAAAAGATGTCATCTTCATCAATTTAGTCCCTTATGGCCAAAATTCACAAGAGGAGACAATAGCTAGGGTTTGTTCATCTTTCAAGCTCGATTGTAAGTCCGTTCTAGCCCCGTTTTTAATGATTCTTATGTTTTTAAGATTCTTGCAACCTAATCTAGTTATTTCAAGGGCTAATTTGAAAGAAAGTCAAAGTCTAAAATTTTCCCCATGTTAGATATTTGCGTATTTTGATGTCAAATGGTAGAGTATGTATGTTTGATGTTAGATAAACAACTTTTACTAAGTGATTTTTTGATGAAAACGCCTAAAAGGACCTATTCGTAAAACTTGTGAAATATGTAGTAAAACGTGAATAACTAAAAAATGTGGTCTGCTATGAGCATGAAAAAGATTCGGCTAGGCTTGGGTAATGAAGAAATCTAATGAAAATCATTTTACGATCCTAGGGACTAAAATGTAAAAAGTTGGAAAGTTAAGGGCAAAAATGTAATTTTTGCCATAAGGTGTTTTTTGGATTAAATTGAATAATGTGATAATTGAATAAGGTAAATTTGATATTATAGATCAAGAAAGACGAGGTTCTGACCTAGACTGGGGAAAGAAGAAAGGTGTAGACTAAATCAAACTATTAGTTAGTTTGTACCGAGGTAAGTTCGTATGTTAAAAATATGCTTTAGAATAATTATATTTAAATGCTCTAATATTGCACGAATTGTATGTTTGATTTTGTGAATGAATACAGTCCTACGAATGAGTCCGAAGACAAATCGACAAGCAAGAAATCCCATTTGAACCTTAGGAATAAGGTAGGATACAAGTGACATGTCACTAGGGTTAGTATGTGTTATGTGATTATGTGATCCAGGCGCTGGTCTCCTACGTCCTACTGGTGGCTAAGTATACCAGCATATGTTGCAGATACTTGACAACTTGTATGAGCAGCACCGCATAGCTACATCTTGACTGACAGCTTGTGTGAGCAGGCCCGTCGATAGCTTGAGAGCGAGCAATTATGTGTTATGAGACTTTGGTAGTTTTGGCTACATATGTGGCACTTAGTTTGCAATGTTTTCCCGAGTATCCAACATTTTTATTCCGAGTGGTTCACAGGTATGTCAAAGATGAAAGTATGTGTATATTCATTTTGAGATGACTCAGGTGTGTGTAAAGCTTATGCTTATTAAATGTGTGAAATGATGAATATGAGGTAAGTTTTGTGATGGAATGAGTTATGATTATGAGATCATGGTAATTGTACATTTAATTATGTTATATAATTTGAATGTCATATGCACGGTAAGGTTGCTTGTTTCTTGCATACGTAAGCTATATAGCTTACTGCCATTTCTTTTCCCTTGTCTTATAGTGTCACCAAGCTAGCTCGAGGTTCAGAGATCGTCAGATATCCATACACATTATCCACAATTATTTTGGTATCAATGAATTCAACATTTTGAATTATGGCATGTATTGGGGACTTGGTCATTTTGTTATGTGTCATAATTGATTTGGCCAAATGTGTTGGCCTATGTTGATTAGAAGTTCATTTTGTATAAGACCATTTTAAATTGGCTAGCATTGGTATAAGTATATTCATATGATGACGTCTTTCACGAATGTGGAAACTTGCATGATTTGAGTTGGTAAGTTATGTGATGTTTATGTATGATAGATGTTAGCATATGAATGATGTGCTAAAGTCTTGGTTGTGGATGATTTGGTTGTATGTATAAGCTTGGATTGGTGTGATCTTATGTTAATGTAAGTGTGTGCATTAAAAGGGTGGCAAATGGCTTGGTAAATAGCCTTCTTTTTGTCCACACGGGTGGGCACACGGGTGTGTCTAGACTGGGTGTGACACACGATTTGCCGAACAGGCATGTAGTTTAGCCGTGTGTCCCCTACACATTAATTGTTGCAAAATAGAATGTTCAGAATTGAGCACACGGGCAGAGACACGGGCGTGTGTCTCGGTTGTGTGTGCTACACGGCCTTGAACACGGGCATGTGCCCTGGCTGTGTGAAGTATGTACATATTTTATGAAAAATTATAAAAATTAAATCGACCACACGGCCTAGCACATGGGCATGTGGCATGGCCATGTGGCACAAGTCAGAGAGCTCTCTAAATTGAACACGGCCTGTAGCATGTGCGTGTCTCAGGGTCACATGGGAGTGTCCCATGAACCACACAAGCGTGTGACCCGTGTAACATGAAGAAAATGTTTTAAGTTCTGTAAAATTTTCTAAAGTTCTCTGTTTAGTCCCGAACCACTCCAAAGCATATTTTGGGTGTCGTAGGCTCATTTTAGGGAATTTATGATTGAATATGAATGGTTTTAATTTGGACGCAATTTTTATGTCTCTAAATTTCTAGAATGCTTGTGTGGTAAGTCTGGTAATACCTCGTATCCTGTTCCGACGTTGAATACGGGTAAGGGGTGTTACACTACCGAGGGTTGAGGTCGTGCATTTGTTGTGGATACTCCACTACTCGTGTAAGCAGCATCATGTAGCTTACATTTTGACCCACATTTCGTGTGAGCAGGCCCATTTCACAGCTCGTGTGAGTAACGATGTAAAGTAAATGTTACGGTTATATGTTAAGCAAACTTCGTTTGAGCTTTCCTGAGTATTTGAAGATATTCTAAATGGTTTAACGGGCATGAAAAGGAAACGAATGGTAAGTGTTCAAATGAACTATATCATGTAATTATAAAAAGGATTGAAACGGTAAACTTTAATGGAAGTATGCTTATGTTGACGAAAATGATGAATTAAAATGAAGTATATTCATGTATAATGGCTTACCCTATGTTAAATTGAAGTGAATTATGTTTGAATGCATTAACAGGTGTTGTTGATGGTGATTAGGTTTGTGCCAAGCTTGTGGTTGGATTATATTATGCTTATTCTTAATGTTTATTAATGAAATGGTAAGTTATGTTTCATGTTCTACGAACTTACTAAGTATTATGTGCTTACATAGTTTTCTTTCCTATATTTTATAGATAATCGGAAGTTCGATCGGTTTGGAAACTCATCGGAGATCTATCTCACTATCCAGCATAAATTTTGGTAGTTTTTGATGTTTTGGCTAAGGTGTATAAGTGGACTTGTATTGGTGTCTAGTTGAATGATAGTTGATGATTTTGACATGTATAAGATGTTTTGGGTACCCTTTGATGTTGGTCGGTTTGTGTCATTTTGGTACTTGTTATGCATGAATGGTATGACTCAAATGGTATGTTTATGTTGAAGTGTTAATGGTTGCATTTGTGGCATAATTTGTTAGAATTTGAATTATGTTTGATGATGGGAAATTTGAACAAATTGATATGTGTAGGTAAACTTTGATGTTTGCTTGTGAGGTGCCTTGAAATGGCATATTGGTTGATTGATTTAAGGCTAGTAAATTTGTTATTATATGTATGTTGTAATAGCCCATTTTTATCGAAATCAGAACAGTGGTTTCGGGACGACAAATCTGACAAGTAAATATTTAATTTATTATTATTTTAATGCCTATAGTATATTAGTAAGGTCGTATAAAAATTTCATTAAGAAATTTTAACGTTTGCATGCTTAACTACGTAAAAAGGACTAAATCATAAAAGGTGTAAAAGTAAAGTTCTGGTAGCTAAAGGTATCAAATAGCTATGAAACTTTAAAATAAGAGGATTTAGATGGTAAATAAACCATTTATATAGTTAGTGGATATTCATGGATTGGTTTTGTTGAGATTATGAATGTTTTTAAAGGTTAAAAAATGTAAAAAGTAAATAAAGATAAAATTAAATAAGAAAAAGATATCATCTTCTCCAAATTGTTTCTTCTTCAACCAAATATTCAAAGGAGAATAGATAGGGTTTGGCCATGGTATTTTTGCTTGCATGATCAAGATAAACCTCATACAGATCTAGATCGAGGAAAAGCTAAAGCCTCGATTAGTTGATATTGTTTTGGCGTCTTTGTAATCGAGGTAAGTTCGTATATTTAAATAATGTTGTAATGTTACTTGATATTTATGAATTTTGCTATATATCATGTAATGAAATGATGAGAATCCAATGACGTTTCGATGATTATCGAGCCCCGTTTGAACCTTAGGAATATATAGGATACAAATGACATGTCATTAGGGTTACCATGTTTTGGGTGTTGGTCTTTAATGTCCTACCGATGGCATTTGTTGCAGTTACTTATTAGCTTGTATGAGCAGCATCATGTAGCTTACATTCCGACCGTTAGCTTGTGTGAGCAGACCCATTTAATGGCTCGAGTGAGCAATGATGTAAAGGAAAAGGAAAAAGAATGGTTTCGACCATATGTTTAGAACACTTTGTGTGAGCTTTCCCGTGTATTCGATATTATTCTAAGTGGTTCAACGGGCATGAAAAGGGAAGAAACAGTAAATGTTCCGAAGGCTATGTTATGAACCTATAGAAAGGTATGAAATAATAATGATTTATGCATGTTTATCTATGTTTATGAAAGTATGAATTCAATGGCATATTGTTCATGTGAATTTACCTTTCCATGTGATAATTCAAGTGAATTATGTGTTAATGCACTAACAATTGTTGTTGATGATGCTTAGGCTTGTGCCAAGCTATTGGTTGGATTGTATCATGTTTAATTTTAAAGTTATGCATTGAAATGGTAAGTTATGTTCATGTTATACGAACCTACTAAGCATTTTATGCTTACGTAGTTTTCTTTCCTATGTCTTATAGATTATTGGAAGCTCGATCGATTTGGAAGCTCGTCGAAGACCTATCACACTATCCAGCGAATATATCGGTGGTTTTTGATGTTTTGGCCAAGGTTATAATGACATGTATAGGTGGACTTGTGGTTTATGTTGGTTGATAAGTTGGCATGTATATATGTTATTATGGTTGGTACAGTTTTGGTACATATGGCATGTTGTTGATGTTTATGGTTAAGTTGATGCATGATTTCCTTAGCCAATTTGGTATGTGATGGTATGTTTGCAATGTGATCAAGTTAGGCTATGTTTGAGATAGATATGAGCTAGATTTGTTTGTATGAATGAGATATGGCCAATTATACATAAGTTTATGTATATTTTCTTGATTGTGATTGAGGTGCCTATATGGCATATTGGTTGGATGGATTAATGGCATAGTGAATTGGGCATTTTATGCATGTTTGGGTATGTTTTGGTGCCTTAGTCATATGTTCAAATTATGTTTAGGTACATGCTTGAAGTGGGTGAAGGACATAGCTTGATTTTCGAAACACCCCAAACCCGGCCCACGAGCCTTGACCGGATCTGGTATGTTCCCTGAGTAAAACAGTTCAAAACTTGTTTGCTACTTTGGAAAATTTGGGTGGATTTGAAGAAAATTTGATTTGTGTTGAGTTCAAATTGAAAATGGTGTTGTTCTTGAAGACTAGATTTTATTAAAACAATATTTTTATTTGTACTTGAAAATCAATAAGTTAAAAGTATTGCCGAGTTTTTAGAGTTTAACATTAAATTGAAAATCGTTTGTGTTTAGGTGTCAAAACATTTAAAATTATTTTTAAGAAAAGTTATTTAATCTTGATTTAATAATAATCGTATCATAATAAACCGAATAAAATGCATGCTTAAAACTGTTAATAATAATGGCCTTATTACATCAAAGCAAAACCCGAAATAAATCAAAAACTTAAATGTAAAGTCTCAAATTAAAAAAACACTGAGCTGAGCATTGGCCACCACTAAGTCCCTGCCGACCCGGTCCATTACTGAGTGTCACCTGCAAAATGTTAGCCCACGAGGGGTGAGTCAAACAGACTCAGTGTGTAACAACCAACACAAAGTCCAAATCGACTTAGGCATATCAAATCATACATAATAAATATAGCAATGATGCAATCCCGAACCCAAACCTAAATAACCATCCTCTACACATCACCCGTACCAACCAATCACACCGTGGGGATTACTAAATCGACCCTCCATCCGCTACACACCATCGAAGGCAGTCGCTGTAGACGACTTGCACATCGCCCTTATAAATTGTGGCATAGCCACCAGATAATGTGACAGAGTCACGAGATAATAAATTGTGACATAAGTCACCACATTCAGATTATGTGACATGAGTCACCAGATATTGTGGTAAAAACCACCAGATCACTTCCCCTTTTCCAATATCACCCATATGCCCATGCATAATACAAAACATGCAAGAATCATGCCATATACCTTATTCCATAACAGTTCACATATGTGCCATATTCCAAATGTTCATAACATTTATTAACGTAATATTAAAGGTTACGTACCTAAATACTTCGTACCATTGTATGATACCTTTAGCCACATTCTTAATTCATATTTTCATTAACACATATATTAAATCAATACCATAAATCTATCAAGAATTAGTGTGGGGCTACACACCTGGTACTAACGCTTCCACTAAACCCCGAAAGTCTCGATCTAATGCTTTAGATCCCTAGTTCCTACATTCGGCCAACCCTAAGCATTTTAGCAAAAATCCATTCGGCTAAATAGTCAAATCCTGAAGGATTATCGCAACCAAAATCCTTACCTTGCTGCCGATTTGGTTACTAATCAAATCCCGAAACTTCGTGATGTTTCCCCCTTGCAATCGGCCAAACACTAGATCACTTAACTGGTTAGTTTTCGGCTTTTGAACGAATAAGAAACATATCTGAATCACTAGAACCCTTACCACTGACTTACCAAAAACTATTGGCAGGGAAAAGGTGCTCCCGGTCTACTGATTCAAAATCTCGAAAATCCTAAAAGAAACCGATTGCATGGTTGATTAAAAGTCAAGACAAATGCCAAATTTCGGCTTTTGTTCTACACATGTTGACAGAGAGGAAATAAGGAAGAATAGTGGAGATTCGGCCATAGCAGACTTACCTATCCAAACCAATTTGAGAAGAGATCAAAAAAGATCTCTTACCTGGTTGCTATTCGGCCAAAAACTGAGAAGAGATGAGGTGGAAAAATTTCGGCAATGGCTTAGGAAAACAATAGAGATTTGGCTTCAATGGAAAAGGACGAATGATATTATGGTTCGGCCTTTAAAAATATGAAGAGGTAGAGTGTGCGGCTTAGGAGTTCCGACAATGGTGATCAAGTGAGAAAGAGAGGCGTTTTTGGTATGGTTCATGTATGAAAAGGAAAAGAGTGAAGAGGAGGGCTAAATTTCGGCAAAGAAACACATAAAACCCCTTAACAAAATTCGGCTACTCCTTCCCTACTAACCTTGGCCGAAAATCACCTCAAGAGAGTCCCTAGGCCGGCCAACACTCTTCCCCTTACCAGCTCCCTTATTTTTCTCCTACTTTCTCTCTTCTTTACCCACTCAAAATAATTCAAATAAATCAATAATTATCTTCCTAGCTTAGCTGAATTTTTAAAAGGAAATTGACCACATCTAAAGCTCATCCCCTTAGTGTCTCATTGCCGTCCACCTCTGTTTCTCCTTGCTGCAAAATAAAACTCCCCTCTTGCTTCCCTTGCTGCTCGAACCTATGCCCTGCACACTGCCTGTGGCGTCACTTACCAAAGCCTTAGGTGGGGCCTTCCTGCCACTTTACCAAGCTGATTTTTATGTCCTATTTCTCCTACAAATTCTCTTAAGGCCTATCAAGCTTGGCCCCACCTCAAGACTTAAAATCTAATATTTTCTAAGGCACTCACCCACACTCTAAAGTTCTCAAAAATTTATACAACACATTCAAACATACATAGGCATGCTACTTCACACAATTAAGCAATAATGCACAAGCCCAAAATCCCGGATATTACAATTTTAGCCAACTTCTTGTCCACACAGCCATGTGACACAACCGTGCGTCCCCTGCAGGTTTTAAAGGTTTCAAGTCAGGTAGTTACACGACCTGGCACATGGGCGTGTGAGGCCATTTCGAGTGTTACATGGCCTGGCACATGGGCGTGTGGCCTATTCGTGTGACCCAAGTCAGAGAGTTACATGGGCACGTACACGGGTTGAGACACGACCATGTGTTCGTATTTTGATTTTTCTAACTTTTTCCTCTATGTTTCAAATGTTTTCGATTTAGTCTCAAATCATTTCTAAAGTGTTTCTAAGTCCTCAAGGGCTCGACTAAGGGACAATATGCATGTATATGAATGGATTATGCTATGTTTATATCAATGTTTGGAAATGTATGTTTTAATATTATTGTTTTACAGTAATACTTTGTAACCCTATTTCAGCGATGGATACAGGCTATGGGTGTTACATATGTTTTGGTAAGGCTTTGATGCATTGTTTAGGTTCACAAAAGGCCAATAGTGTATGCATTTTTTGGTGCTGGAAATGGCTCTATTTTGGGCAAAATCATGTCCATACGGCCTGAGATATCCTGACTACACGGCCTGACGACAAGGCTGTGTGTCTCCTGTAGGTTTTACTGAATGCTAGTCAGGCAGTTACATGGCCTAACACACGGCCTGGCACACGGGCGCGTGGAGCTATTTCGGGAGTTACATGGTCTGGCACACGAGCGTGTGACACGGTCGTTAACCCTACTCAGTGAGTTACATGGGTGAGGACACAGGCTGGGACACGGCTGTGTGTCCCTAATTCAATTGTTACATGGCTTGAGACATGGTCGTGTCTCTCAACCGTGTGAGGTACACGGACGTGTTATTCCTATTTCTAAAATTTTGTAAATTTTTCCTAAAATTTCTAAATGTTTTTGATTTAGTCTTAAATTATTTCTAAAGTATTTTTAGGGCCTCGAGTGCTCGATTTAGGAACGATATATGTGAATGATTGTTGTATGACATGTTTATGATTATGTATGATGTGTATGTTTAAATGTTACATTTGTACGGTAATACTTTGTAACCCTAATTTTGCGACGGATATGGGTTAGGGGTGTTACAAATATAAACCTCTTTTCTTCTCTAGCCCTTATTAATATCTATAAATAAAAACCCATGTTCTCTTGGTGGAACTTAACACGTGTCACAAACTTTCAAGTCTGCCTTGATTAATGGTTTAGCTGTAGAGAAACGGATACGAGAATCCAATATCTATATACATAACTCATCCTTTCATTTATTCCTGACCATCTCGTTAGAATTAACTAGCATAATACCCAAACAAACTTGGCACACTATACTTTAGCGATACCATAATACTCAAAACCCTTAATAATCTTACCAAACTCCACTTTTTTACATCTCCACACATTAAAAAAAAACAATTCTTACCTGATACTCTAACATTAACTATGCGCCCGATGTATATGTCGGATCAAAATATGCCCCTTGGCATAGCAGAAAAATTATTCCGGCAATCATCAACCACAGATCCATGTACGAGGAAGAAGTCGAGTTGAAATAGGGTTGAAAATATACCTTTTACAATATGAAAATCGACAAATAATGTTGTTGGTTTGATTCCTTTTAACGATGTTAATCCACCCAATGAAGCACGGACAATAGAATTCTTTGAACTTTTCTGAACACACTCATACATAATCCGAGATTGTATTCTTTTTATTAATATAATGTTTATTAAAACAAAATAATTCCCCTTTTACTTTTTAGGGAAAATCATGGAAGATATTGAAATTATATTCTTTCCAAAATAATACTAACTTCCATAAATATTAACTCTGGAAAGAAGTTGTGAATCGTATCAGCCAGTCGATACTATTCCTCATAATGCTATCCGCTGAGCAATATTGTTCTCTAGGAGATACTTATCTGCCAATGATAAGAATATGCCATACTTGTATGTAGGAAAATATACGGCTATTCTATTGGTGTAAAGTTTGTTCGCTCTAACCATAGGGTTTGACCTTGTAGGTTCGTATAATTTTGGTAGTAATACTAGAACATTTCTAAATTTACAAGCAATGAGTGGCATCTAGCAATACATCGTTTCTATCCAAGTTACAAGAAGTCATTTCGACATAACCTTTATGTGCTAAAATTTTCATGTATCATATCGTTTTATCCTTTATATCTAGATTGGACATAGGTCATGGTATAGTCATACTTGTAATGTCCATATTTTTTTGATATTCTGAGTAGACTATGTTAAACAAATAAATGTGATATCTCATATCAACTTATTTGAGCATAGTCATGCATTTCTGGTCTTACTTCATCATGTGGCCCAAGATATTACTCCCATTATGTAGGATAGATAAATCCTACATTGATCAATCATATCCCACTACATAGATTATGGTATTTCCAACATCAGTCTTTATAGTTCAACCTTTTACATTAGATGCTTGACTATATCAAAATATACAACTCACGATGTCGGGACAATGATTATCTCAACGCTGAGGATCATATACATAGTTATCACTATGAGTAATGTTTGTGACTACTACATAATAATCCAAGAAATATACTCATGGTGTGTAACAACCCATTTTTCAATGAAATCGAAATAGTGGTTTCGGGACCACAAATCTGATCCGAAAATAAATATTATTTTTATTTTATTATATGGTTCGTAATATAATAGATATGTCATATGAAAATTTTATCGATTAAGTGTTTAATTACGAGAAGGACTAAATCGCATAAAATGTAAAAGTTGAATTCTAGTAGCTATAAGGATTAAATAGCTATGAAATTCAAAACTAGAGGTCATTATATGGTAATTAGACCATTAAAGAAAAGTATGTAGATTTTTGTTGACTCATCCATGGAAAATTAGAAATGAGTAGGGACTAAATTGGAAATTGAAATAATTGATTAATTAAAAAGATGATAAAAGATATCTTCTTATTATTTTGTCATCTTCAACCCCAAAATTATATGGAAACCCTAGGAGAAGAGGAAGAAACTTTCAACGCTTAATTGGGTAAGTTTCGTTGTCCTGTTTTTAGTAATTTTGATATTTTTGAAACTAGGATAGCTTAATTTATCTATTTGGGGGATTAATTTGAAAAGTTATCAAAATATGAAAAATGGTTCATGGATGTATATGCTGAAAATTAGAATTTTATGGTAGAAAATGAAAGGTTGTTGATAGATAAACAACTTTTACAAAGTGATTTTTGATGAAAACATGATTTAGGGACTAAAATGTAAAGATGTGAAATTTGATGAAAACTTCTGAAAATTTTATGAATACATGTGCTATAAATTTTGTAATGGGATTTTGGTTAGGCTTGGAATAGGGAGCAAATTGCATAAGTTTCATTTTCTGAGCCTAGGGACGAAATTGGTATTTGTGTAAAAGTAGGGGCAAAATGGTAATTTTGCCTAGAATGTAAATTAAGTCCAAATGAGTATGAAATATGAGAAATTGATGATTAAAGCCATTTTTATAGATTTGGGCAACTCACATTCGAGGTTGGATCAAGGAAAAGAAAAGGTTTTGGATTAGTAGATTACTTACGCGAACAAGTATCGAGGTAAGTTCGTGTAATTTAATCGGGCATGTAAATATGTTTAATTGAATGTTGTGTTTGTATGGAATGTGACTTATATTGATGTAAATTATATGAATGCTGTAATGAGAAATTTAATACATGCTTGAATGGTGAAAAAGGGTTAAGCCCCAATTGAATATTGAAATTCGATGAATATATCTGCTTTCCTGAAATAGATGATGTCCTACATTTGTTGTGGACGGGATTTAGCTCAGACGAGTAATCCTATTGACCTTATTATTGAAAGGATTTAGCCCGAATGGGTAATCCTGATATAATACCTCTCGAGTATACATTATGATTAGGGTTTAGCCTAGGCTCGTAATCCTAATCGAGCTCCTCTGAGCATACGTTATATAAAGGATTTAGCCTGGACTAGTAATCCTGTTATACGATATGTGGCTCGAGAGTGTGCTCCTTGGTTAAGTGCCCTAATGAGTACCCTTGAATAAGAATTGACGGATTATTAAATCATACACCTCGAGTGTACTACTAGAGTATCTATTGGAATTTCAATAATTCAATGGACACAACTCTTGACCTAGTACGAAAATTTTGAGATGAAATGATAATGGCTTGAAAGAATATTACTTGATGAGCTCATCTATGTTTACTTGATTGATATGAAGAATTTGGTGATTAACATGTTTGATTGAATGCATGTGTTTAGGCTATTTTGCTAATGGATGGAAAACATGATTTTGTATGCTTAGATTAATAAACGGGATTGGTAAGTTTAGTGTCTGTTATACGAACTTACAAAGCATGAAATGTTTACTCCTTTTTATTTTTTCCCTGTTTTATAGTGCTCGAAAGCTCATGAAGGCTGGAGATCATTGGAGCATCGTCACACTATCAACTAGTAATTTTGGGTATACTTAGTAAAAAATCATTTTAGTATAATGGCATGTATAGGACAACTTGGCCAATAGTGGCTTGAAAATGATGTTTTGTAATCTAGCCATTCGAATGGCTAGTAATGACTAATTTTGGTATGATTAAGGAGGCCATTATGATATATTCATATATGTTATGTTAAGTACATGTGATCAAATGATCTTAAAGCCTAAGTTAATCCAAGGTAAGTATTTAAACACATATGCATGTAATGATATGCCTTCTTGAATGATGGAGTTTGCTTAATTTAAATGCTTGAAATGGTTGGTATTGGATGTGAGTTATAAGGGCAGGACGTTGGTGTGATTTTGGGTGAGAAATGAAGCTAGAAATGGCTTTATTTTGTCCATACGGGCGTGTGCCTAGACTGTGTGTGACACACGGCCTGGTACATGGACGTGTGGTTAGGCCGTGTGTCCCTTGCACCATAATTTTGAGAAACAGAATGCTCAGAATTGAGCACACGGGCAGAGACACAGGCGTGTGTCTCAGCCGTGTGTGCTACACGGCCTAGAACACGAGTGTGTGTCTTGGCCGTGTGAAACCTGCATCTAATTTCGAAAGAATTAAATTAACCACATAGCCTAGCACACAGGCGCGTGGCATGCCGTGTGCACAAGTCAGAGAGTTACATAGGGTAAGACACGGCTTGAAGCACGAGCATGTCTAAAGGTCACACGGGCGTGTCCCTAGACCACACAGGCGTGTGAGCCCTGCAACTTGGAAAATTTTTGTAATTTCACGACAAATTTTGTAAGTTCCCGTTTTAGTCCTGAATCGATTCTAATACTCATTTTGGGCCTTGAGGGCCCATATAAGGGATGTTATGAATAATCTCGGACAATGAATAGTTATTAACATGAAATGTCTGTAAATATTCCAAAAATTTTTGGTAATGCTCTGTAACCCTATTCTGGCGACGGATACGTGTTAGGGGTGTTACATTTAGTGGTATTAGAGCTACGGTTCAGTCAATTCTCGAATTTGACATAGCAAACACGAGTTTAGCTATACATGCCATTATATAATTTGTGATAGTGTGATGACTCCTGATCATTTTAAATGTGTTTTTCATATAGTAATGTCATCCAACCGAGCTACAGTTGAATCCGAGGAAGCTGAGAGCAATACTTCAGCTTCAGTTCAAAGAGTTACGTCTGCATCTGGTAGTGAAAGGCCAGTGTCTGAGGGCCGAAGTGAGGAGGCAAAACAAGCCTTTTTTCAAATGATGAATGAATGGTTGACACAGTATCTGAGAACAAACCCCGCTGTACAACGACCTCCCCTACCTGCTCATCAACCTGTTCCTGAGGTACCACAGGGTGCTGAACCAGCTAGAATTGGTAAGCCTCCAATAGATAAAATCCACAAGCATGGGGCGAAAGAATTTAGAGCTACCACAGATGATGATTTGGAAAGGGCTGAATGTTGGTTGGAAAATACCATTCAGGTTTTCAATGAATAATCCTGTACACCTGCTGAATGTTTGAATGTCTAGTGTCTCTACTGAAAGATACAGCTTACCATTGGTGGATTACCATAACTTTAGTTGTACTGAGAGATAACATTACATGGGAATTCTTCCAAGCTGAATTCAGAAAGAAATATGGTAGTCAGAGATTCATGGATCAGAAAAAGAATGAATTTTTAGAACTCAAGCAGGGAAACATGACTGTATTTGAATATGAACGAGAATTTGTTCAGTGGAGGAAATATGCCAGAGGATGCGTTCTAACTGAGGCTGAGATGTGTAAACGCTTCGAAGAGGGTTTAATGAAGATATCAAGTTATTGATTTGAATTCTCGAAATAAAGGAATTTGCAGTGTTAGCCGGTCGAGCACACAAAGCTGAGGAATTGAGTAAAGAAAAGAAACAAGCTGAAAGAGAGGCTCGGGTTTCTTGAAAAAGACCTATGAGTAAGTTACAATCATTCGCTTCCAAGAAATTAAACCTCTACGGAAAATTTTGGAAGAGAGCGGGGCTATCAACGTTCTAACCCGAGGTATTGATCTCCATCTGTGACCAGTGTAGGTAGTGTTGGTAATCCCAAACTGAAATGTAAACATTGTAACAAATTTCATTATGGGGAATGTCGGTCTAGAAGTGGAGCTTGTTTTGGATGTGGTTCAGCTGACCATTTTTTCAGAGATTGCCGAGAAAGAGTTTAAAAAGAGATAGAACCAGCTCCAAAGCCTAGTAATCCTATTTCAAGAGGCAGACCACCCCGTCATCTTGGCAATGTTGGTGGTAGTTGAGGTACTACCAATGATACAGCAGTTACATCTGAGGCACGAGCACCTGTAAGGACATATGATATTCGTGCTAGAGAGGATGCCTCTGCACCAGACGTTATTACTGGTACATTTTCTCTACTTGATACTGATATTACTGCTTTGACTGATCCTAGTTCCACAAATTCATACATATGCACGAACTTAGTGACTATTAAAAATTTACCTGTTGAATTCACTGAATTTGTGGTTAAAGTTTCAAACCCCCTGGGCTAGTGTGTTATGGTGGATAAAGTTTGTAAGAACTTTCCATTAATGGTAAAAGGTTATTACTTTTTGGCTAACTTGATGTTATTACCATTTGATGGATTTGATGCGATTTTGGGAATTGATTGGTTAACCCGATATAATGCAATGGTGAATTGTAAGCTGAAATATATTGTATTAAAATGTGAGAATGGTGAATTAATTCATGTTAAATCTAATAAACTGGATGGATTACCTAATGTGATTTCAGTAATATCAACACAGAAATAAGTCAGAAAAGGTTATGACGCTTACCTCGCATATGTGTTGGATACTAAAGTGTCTGAGTCAAAGATTCAGTCAGTGCCGGTTGTATCTGAATTTCCTGATGTATTCCCAAAAGAATTACCCGGTTTACCAGTGGATAGAGAAGTTGAATTCTCTATATATCTTGTTTTAGGTACAACACCTATATCTATAGCACCTTACAGGATGGCTCCTACAAAATTGAAATAGCTGAAAGCACAATTGCAAGAGTTGATTGACAGAGGTTTTGCTCGACCTAGTTTCTCACCTTGGGGTGCACCGGTTCTATTTGTAAAGAAGAAGGATGGATCGTTGAGGCTGTGTATTGATTACAGATAGCTCAACAAAGTTACAGTAAAGAATGATTATCTTTTGCCTCTATTGATGACTTGTTTGACTTGTTTGCCTCTAAATACGGGTAAAAGATTCAAATGTACCCAAGACAGCTTTTATAACTAGGTACAGACACTATGAGTTTCTTGTGATGCCATTCGATTTGACAAATGCACCGGTAATGTTTATGGACCTAATGAACAGAATTTGCAGCCCATATTTAGATAAGTTTGTGGTGGTATTTATAGATGATATGATTTACTCCCAAGATGAAAATGAACATGCTGAGCTTTTGAGAATAGTGTTGCAAACTTTGCGAGAGAAACAATTGTATGCCAAATTTAGTAAATATGAATTTTGGCTACGGGAAGTTAGTTTTCTTTGGCATATAGTATCTGCTGAAGGGTCAATGTAGACCCGAATAAAATTTCAACCATTGTTAATTGGAAGCCATCGAAAAATGTGTCAGAAGTCTGAAGTTTTCTGGGACTAGCTAGTTATTATCGGAGGTTTGTAAAAAAATTTTCAATGATAGCTTCTCTAATGACTCGTTTATTACAGAAAAATGTGAAGTTTGAGTGGACGAATAAATGCCAGCAGAGTTTTGATAGATTAAAAGCTTTGTTGACAGAAGCACCAGTGTTAGTTTAGCTGAATCGGGTAAGGAATTTACAGTTTACAGTGATACGTCATTGCATGGTTTAGGCTATGTTTTGATTCAAGAAGGTAAAGTAGCAGCCTATGCTTCAAGACAGCTAAAGCCTCTCTACCTAACACATGACCTTGAATTGGCAGCCATTGTGTTCGCATTGAAAATATGGCAGCATTACTTGTTTGGTGAAAAATGTCACATATTCACTGATCATAAAAATTTGAAATATTTGATGTCACAAAAAGATTTGAATTTGAGACAGCATAGGTGGCTTGAATTACTGAAAGATTATGATCTTATTATTGATTATCATCCCGAAAAAGCCAATGTGGTTGTTGATGCTCTGAACAGAAAATCCCAGTTTTCCTTGTGAGCTATGAGTACTTGATTGTCCTTATCTGATGATGGTTCAATTATAGTTGAGTTGAAATCTAGACCAACATTTTTTCAGTAGATCTTTGAAGCTCAGAAAAATGATAGTAAGTTGCAAGAAAAACGAATACTGAGTGAACCGACTCCTGACTCTTGGTAGCAATAAAATGTATAATGATCTGAAAAAGATGTATTGGTGGCCAAGAATGCAACGAGATATTTTTGAGTTTTTATCTAAATGTTTGATATATCAGCAAGTAAAAGCTGAACATCAGTTGCCTTCTGGACTACTACAGTCGGTTACGATACCGGAATGGAAATGGGAAAGAATTACTATGGAATTTGTATCGGGGTTACCCCTGTCTCCAAAGAAGAAAGATGCCATTTGGTTGATTGTTGATTGATTAACAAAGTCTGCACATTTTAGTCCGGTACGTATGGATTTTTCCATGGATAGATTGGTTGAATTATATGTTTCTAAGATTATCATATTGCATGGAGTGCCTGTCTCTATTATTTCAGATAGAGACCCTCGGTTTACATCTCGATTCTAGAGCAAATTGCAAGAAGCTTTGGGTACTCAGTTACACATTAGCACTGCATTTCATCCCCAAACAGATGGACAATTTGAACGGGTAATACAGATTTTGGAAGATATGCTTTAGTGTTGTATATTAGAGTTTGAAGGTAACTGGGAAAGTATTTGCCTTTGGTTGAATTTGCTTATAATAACAGTTATCAGTCTAGCATCAAAATGGCACCGTATGAAGTTTTGTATGGTCGCAAATGTAGGACTCCATTGTATTGGATAGAACTCAGTGAGAAAAAGTTACACGGAGTTGACTTAATCTGTGAAACCGAGGAAAAAGTGAATGTGATTCAGGATAGTTTGAAAGCAGCCGCTGATCGTCAAAAGTACTATGCTAATCTCAAATGAAAAGAAATAGAATTTCAAGTCGGTGACAAGGTATTCTTGAAAGTATAACCTTGGAAGAAAGTTCTCCGATTTGGTCACAAGGGAAAACTGAGTCCACAGTTCCTTGGACCATATGAGGTTACTAAAAAAATTGGACCAGTTGCATATCGGTTAGCTTTACCACCAGAACTTGATTAGATTCATAATATTTTTCATCTGTCTATGCTATGACAATACCGATCCGATCCTTCACATGTTATCTCTCCGACAGAGGTAGAGATTCAGCCTGATATGACATATAGTGAAGAATCGGAAACAAAAGAGTTAAGAAATAAGAAGGTAGCATTAGTAAATGTTCTTTGGCAACGACATGGTATAAAGGAGGCTACCTGGGAATCGGAGGACACTATGAGGAAGCAATACCCGAATCTTTTTATTGGTAAGATTTTCGAGGACGAAAATCCTTAAAGGGAGAGAGTTGTAACAAGCCATTTTTCAATGAAATCGGAATAGTGGTTTCGGGACCACAAATCCGATCCGAAAATACAGATTATTTTTATTTTATTATATGGTCCGTATTATGATAGATATGTTGTGTGAAAATTTTGATACGAAAATTTTATCGATTAAGTGTTTAATTACGAGAAGGACTGAATCGCATAAAATGCAAAAATTGAAGTCTAGTAGCTATAAGGATTAAATAGCTATGGATTCAAAACTAGAGGTCCTTCTCGTAAATGGTTAAATATCTATTTAATACGGGCGTAAGACACGGGGTAAGACACAGCCTGAAACACGGGCATGTCTAAAGGTCACACAGGCGTGTCCCTAGACCACCAGGGCGTGTGAGCCCTATAACTTGGAAAAGTTTTATAATTTCACGAAAAAGTCCTTAAGTTCCCATTTTTGTCCTGATTCGATTCTAATACTCATTTTGGGCCTTGGGACGTTATGAATAATCTCAGACAATGAATAGAGATTAACATGAAATGTATGTAAATGTTCTGAAAATTTTTTGTAACGCTCCGTAACCCTATTCCGACGACAGATACATGTTAGGGGTGTTACATGGTGGGTCAGTCCAATATGTTGTTAACATATACTCGTGTATTGATTTTGACATCCCTATGTTAATGATAACACTGTCATCAATCAACTACATATTAGTCTAAATGCATTATTATTGTTCAAGCCCATAATAATACTTAACTAAGGACCTTTTAAGAATAATATTATTGTTAGGACTTTATTATTGATCAGTTTATTTATATACATAGAAAAAGAAATTGAAATAATAATGACAATGCCTTATGTTAATAATGAGGTAAAATGAGTACGTAATTATAACCATCTCATGATTGATCTTTGGACATACTCTAAAAATCTCCCACTACCACTAAGATCAACAAGTCATATATCTTATACCAAGTGACTTAGTGTGATGATCATGCTTCTACTATATTAGAATATTCGTCGGTGGATTAGCAATGTTGTCATTTGTTCATACTCTTCATATTTCCACATCTCTTCAACTAATGATTTCTCAAATGAGATGAAAGTGCCTAAGTAAGTGTTCGGATCGTTGGTGAGATTTGGGTTTCTTTGCTTGTGCAATGGCTCTATTTTTGTCACAACGAAGTTCTATAGCATCTTATATGCTAGGCACAACCCTTAGTTCAAATATGAACTTCATGATCCAAAGAACCTCTTTTGTAGCGTTGCTAGTTGCAATGTTCTCGACCTTAGTTGTAGAATCAACTATTGTATCTTGCTTTGAACATTTCCATCCCACAACTCCACCATTAAGGTAAAACAAAAAACTTGATTGTGATTGTGAATAATCTTTGTCAGTTTGGAAGCTAGCATCAGTGTAACCTTTTACTCCTAGCTCTTCCTCACTTCCATATATAAGGAATGTATTCTTAGTCCTTTTCAAGTACTCGAGGATAATTTTAACTATGACCCAATGACCTTCATCGGGATCTACTTGGTACAGACTTGTCATACTTAAAGCATATGATACATCTGGACGAGTACATAACACGACATACATGATAAACCTAATAGCTGAAGCATATGGAATCTTACTCATATGTTCTCCCTATTGTGGAGTTTAAAGACACATTTCCTTTGAGAGTGAAATACCAAGTCTCATAAGTAAGAATCCTCTCTTAGATTCTTCCATGCTAAACATTTTCAGTACTTTATCTATATATGTACTTGATTTTCTAACATGGAATCCATCTCAGACCTCATGGCCTCAAGCCATTTCTTAGAATCTAGGCTCGCCACCACATCTTGATATGACCTAGGCTCATCTTGATTTATAAGTAGAATATCACCATGTGTTGTGACCACCTCTGGACGTACTCACGTCTAGAGTGTGAATACTGCATTAAAATATAGAATTACGAGGCAATATCATCAAGTATATGGGTCTAGTTGTAATATAGTTTTACAATGGAGTGGGTGAGTACCCCGAGGATCGTACCCAAATGAGGCAAAAGCTAAATCAATTTTAACCTACACTATAACACCCTTAAGCCGTATCTGTCATTGAAATAGGGTTACAGAGCATTACCAAAAAATTTCACACTTAAACATTCACTTCAAAACATTTCAAGAATCACATCATAATCCATTCAAACATATGCATATTGTCCTTTATTTGAGCCCTCGAGGCCATAAAAACACTTTAGCAACTATTTAGGACTAAATCGAAAACATATAGATTTTCTGGGAAAAAGTTAAAATTTTCACACTATAAAGGTCACACGGCCGTGTGACTCACACGATTGAGACACATGCCCGTGTGGACATTCAAAGCAGGGACACACATCCCTGTCCCAGCCTTTTCCTGTGCCCATGTAACTCTCTGACTTTGGTCACAAGGCCAAGCCAAATGCCTATGTGCCAGGCCATGTAACTCTGGAAATGGCCTCACACACTTGGGTGTTAGGCCGTGTGCTAGGCCATGTAATAGCTTGACTTGCAGCCCTTTTAAAACTACAGGGGACACACGGCTATGTTGCATGGTTGTGTGTCACACATGGCAGAGACACACGCTCGTGTCTTAGGCCGTGTGGACAAGAAATAGGCCAGTTTCAAGTCATTTCTTTCACCCAATTTATGCACACTCACACAACCCAATTTTAACCATTTGAACATCCAAAAAGTACCTAAAATATGCATAGGCAAACTAAAACAATATGGTACAAATTCATACAACCAGTATGCCACAGGGCACCTCCATTCACATGACATGAAGCATATCCAAACACAAGCATAAGTTAGCCATTATCAACTTAACATTTGCAATGAAAATTCCATGTAACAACCCGATTTAGGGCCTAATCAGAATAGTGGTGCGAGACCACATATCTGAAGTAGAAATTATGTGTTTAATGATGTTTATGAGGCTTATGAGATGATCTCGTACTTGTGTGGAAATTTCATGAAGAAATTTTATTAATTAGTGATTTAATTGTCCATTAAGACTAAATTACAGAGAATAGAAAATATGAGATTCTAGAAGATTTACGTATGAAATAGCATCATAAAAATTATTAGAAGCCCTTATTTAACAACTAGACCATTTTATAATAAGATGGACAAAAATGGACATGGGAAGGAAAAATCTCAAGAAAGGGTCATTAAGGGCATTTTTGTCATTAGGTAAATAAAAGATTAAAAAGGGAAAAAGAAGACAAAATTGTGTCCATCTTATTCTTGCCATAGTCGAATTTTACAAGCCCTCTATAGCTAGGGTTTTGTCCAACTTCCAAGCTTGATTGTAAGTGCATCCTAGCCCCGTTTTAGATATTCTTCGTATTTTTGAAATCCTTGTAGCTCGGTTTTGCTAATTCTAGCTATATTTTGAGCTAGGGTTTATGTTCATAAGTTTACCCATGTATGACATGCATATATTTTGATGTTTTATGGAAGATTATGAAGGTTTGATGTATGATAAACATCTTTTTCTAAGTGATTTTCATGAAAATGCATGTAGGGACCAAATTGCAAAAGTTATGAAAATGGTCATACATGAGCGAAATAATAGAAATTGAAGGTTTCTATAGTTATGAATATGATTTGGCTAGGCTTGAAATACAAGGAAGTTGAATGAAAATCATTTTACGAGCGTATGGGTAAAAGTGTAATTAAAAGAAAGTTTAAGGGTATAATTATAAATTTGCCAAAATATGAATTATGAGTCGATTTAGTCAATGTGTGTATTTAGCAAATGAAATTGTTATTATAGATCATGAAACGTGAAGCCCGGATCGAAACCGAGGCACGAACTAAATCGAGGACTAAATCGAGTATTGATACACATTTTGAGATTTGAGGTAAGTTTGTATGAAGTTGAAGTTTCATAACGCCTTGATGCTTGAAATTACTTAATATTTCGATAATGTATATTATTGCTACAAATAATCGAGAGATGAAACCTCGATGAGGAAATGGTAAAAAAAAATTATGTGAAATCCCGAGTAAAGATTTGGAATAATGAGGTTACCCATGTTTAACATTGAATAAAGATAGTCCCGTGTAAGATCTGGGATATGGCCTCGGCACCAAAAGAGGATCTCGTATAAGACCTTGTCTAGGACAAGGCATCGACATTCATATATGATCTCGTATAGGACCATATCTGGGATATGGCATCGACATCGAGCTGTAAGATCCGGTGTAAGACCATATCTAGGATATGTCATCGGCATCAAGGGGTGATCCCATGTAAGACCATATCTAGGATATGGCGTTGGCATCAAGATTTACTCATGATGAGTTCAAATATCCTATGATAATCTGATTAGTGTGGGCAAAAGAGCTAAGAATATAAAATAGTATTGAGTCAAATCTGTTTATGGATGATCTTGAGTTTCATTCATGATAAGAATGATGAGGATTTGAGTTTATGTTCACGTTAGCATATGTGCTAAGTTATGTGATTGAGTGATACAGGTACCTTGAATAAGTAACAGTTAAGAAATCATATTGTGGCACGAGATGGGTAAGAATAAGTGTGAGCAAGTATGAATAAGTATGTCTAAGCAATTGAGACTTATATTGCTATTGTTTCATTAAATGGATGAATTTAGTTTGAGCAATTATAATGCTGTAAAATTTCATACAAACTTGCTAAGCTATATGCTTACCCCTCTCTTTTTCCCTTTCTCCTTGTAGTTTCGTCAAGTCAGCTCAGGGATCGTAGAAAGTCAGAGCTCGGATCACACTATAACACCCCTAACCCGTATTCGTCGCCGAACTAGGGTTTAGAGGTATTACCTTTAAATCTTACAATTTAACATTCTCATAAAGACATTAAAATAATCAAAGCGTGTACAATGCGATCCTTATACAATCATAACATTTCAACGTTTTTAAAAAAAACTTGATTCAAGCATAGCCAAATATACGAGCATATCCACTCAATCACATCATGTCACATTGTTAAAGATTTTTTATCAAGTTATGACATCAACAGACAAGCATAAATTTAACACATCTTAACCGAATGTAAACTCATTATTCACCACATACACATTCTTTTATTAAATCAAATCTACCCAACAAATTAAGCAATCTCATAGCTAAGCATATATAATATATTTATATATTAATATATACACATTACCGTCATGCTCATTTCCATAATTGAATATGAGCCTATGCACATAATTCTTAAAGCATGTTAACTTCATTTTTCTATACCAATAAGACTTGGCCGAATATACATACATATTCTACCTAATTAAAATCTCTTTTATAATTCATTTAACCAAAGCCACATTGAAATACTATAGTCATAGTTATAAAGATTATTAGTACCATATAAAATACATAAGCTATGCAACTACTTGTAATACATGAGTATAACCAATCGAATGACCACATATTCGGACCTCAATTTAATACTTCAATGATCAACTCCAATATATATATTAACATTCCTACTAACACCACCGAATCATGGATAAACAACCCTAGATAACTATCATAACACATATATATATACATGCTCAAACCAAACTTTAAACTTATCTAGAAACACTTAACCATTAGCAACTGTACGAGCTTAAATACTCATCAAAACACACAAGTAACGTATAAGCAATTGAAATAGCCAATACGCATGGCTACATTATAAACAAAATTAGAAACACTTAACCATTAACAACTGTACGAGCTTAAATACTTATCAAAACACACAAGTAACGTATAAGCGATTGAAATAGCCAATACGCATGGCTACATTATAAACAAAATTAGATACCGTCGGTTTACAACTTAACCTAGCTTATACATGCCTTTTTAATAAAAGCTAAGTTTATAAGTATCAAACAGGTTGATAGTGTGGATGACTTTCTCGATGATCCCTCTTGAGCTCGTAGCTTTAACCAAATCTATAAAACAGAGGAGAGCATATCACACAAGTAAGCTCACTAGCTTAATAAGTCTCAAGCAAATACAAATTGATATTCGAACATTTAACCTTTAATTAAACACTTCATAAAAAATGAATATAAACATTATAATTACAAAATAACATGGCAGAATACTATCCATAACCTTAACTTAAGGATTTCACTTATCTTCCATGAACATATACATCATTCATTTCATAGTTATCATAAGTATTCCTATATTCCAAATCGAATAAACATCTCATACATATTAATCACATAATCTTCTTTTTAAGCGCACATAAAATCACATCCAAATTCATTTCTCAATAACGAATTCACTTATAGCCGAATCATCAAAACAACATGTAGACATTAGGCTCAATTCATACATAGCTATATATATAAATGGTTCATGTTCATCCTTTATAAACTCGATAGATAATACACTTCAATCCATAATAAGCTAGTAGGATAACACTTACCTGGGCTAATGGTACATAGCATTAAATAATATGTCGCACCTTGTTTATTATATGAGCTCTCAGTTTATAGCTTATCACCGGCATTAAGCCTGCTAGACCAGAAGTCTGAAATAATTCACCGGCACGAAGCCTGCTAGGCTCAAAGCCCGAAATAGATCACCGGCATAAGGCCTGCTAGGCAATAAGCCCGAATCAAATCACCGGCACAAGGCCTGCTAGGCTTTAATGCCCGAAATAATTCATAAAACCAGTCCATCAGATTTCATTTCTTAACACTATCATCACTAACTAAACATATATACAATTCACATTCACATAGGACAACGAATGTACAAATTCTTATCACATATAGAAAAACGCATCTAATCCATTTTAAAGCCTTTACATTCGGCTAACACATATATTCATACTCAAATTTGTCAAATAATTTCATTGAACCTATTCATAAATAATTCTTTAACATACTTTAGCTTAAGGACTTACCTCGACTGTCGACGGACCGCGTAGACCGGCTATTCGATAACCTTCATCTTTCCCTGATCCAAATCCGTTTTTCTTTGTTCTTGATCTAAACACATTAAAAATCAGCTCATTCAAGTATATTTCATTTCAATTTAGTCCCTAAACACACAAATGGGCAAATTACCATTTTGCCCTACTATTTCACATTTTTACAATTTAGTCCTATTTGCATAAAACACAAAATACACAATATTTCTCCATACTACTCAAGAGCCGAATCTTCCTAGGGACCCTACAAGTCCATTTATTTCATTTATTTTGCAAATAAACCCCTCTAAAATTTTATTTTTTACAAATTGGCCCTAAAAACAAAAATTCATCAAAACTTCCAATATAAAACATACTAATCTTTAACTTATCTTTTTAACTAAAATCATCAAACATCAAAAACCATATGAACCTATCAATGGCCGAACATCAAGCATGCTTAGATTCAAAAATTTTAACATGGGTCAGCTACGATTCAAAGCAACAATCTCAAAAACATAAAAATTAACAAAAACCAAATTCAAACTAACCTTAAAATCAAGCTTCTAAATGTCGAAAATCAAAGAACAGAAACCCTTTTTTCTTTCTCAATATTCGGCCAAACAAGAGAGAAGATGATAATGGCCATTCTATTATGTTTTATTAAACATATATTATACATTTAATCATTTACTATTTTAACCTTTATTAATGTTTTAATAATAACATAATATCATGGACAAGTTGGTCATATGCCGTCCACTTACTCCTAAAATGGGATATTTTCCCTTTTAATACCCCATATTAAAAAGCCATAATCAATTAGGCACTTTTCACTATAGTTTGCAACTTTTACACTTTACGCGATTAAGTCCTTTTTCTAAATTAAACACATAAACGATTAAATTTTCATACGAAACTTTCACACACATTAATTCGCATATAATAAACACAAAATATAATATCAAAATATTTCTCGAACTCAGATTCATGGTCCCGAAACCACCGTTCCGATTAGGGTCAAATTCGGTCTGTTACACACACTATCAACTGTTCTTTTGGTATAGTAAAGTTGATTCATTTTGAGTATGGCATGTATAGGAATTTGATTGTTTTGTGTCATGTTATGTTTGAAGTCCAAAGGGTTGGCTATTAACGCTTCACATTTATTTTTCCAAATGGCCATGATGAATTGGCTAATATTGTCAAGTTCATGCCTCAAGTTTGACGCATATAATGAAATGAATGTTCATGCAAGATATTGAGTAAAATGTGGATGAATATTGTCATATTATGTGCTTCTTGCGACGAAATGAGTGAGTTTAAGTTTCAAGGTGGCAAAAAGGCTTGGAAAATAGCCCCTATTTGTCCACATGGGTAGACACACGGTCAACCCATATGGGTGTGTTGATAAGCCATGTGGCCCCTGCACTATTTTACGAGTATTTGATTTGTAATGCCCTGAATTTTTGGGCCTAGTAGAATTGGGCCTATTAGGCCTTGGGCGTGGGAGCGTTTAAAATTTTTGAGAAGAAGAGAACCACATTAATGCAAGTTGGACCTATTAGGTGATTGATTTGGGAAGGTTAGGGGGCTTCCATGAAGTCCCGGGATCAAACCTAGGCTTCAGGAAAAATTTTGGTTTTAGGTGAATAAAACCCTGAGAGTTAGTAAGTAGGCTTTAAGAATAAAATGTGGAGAAAAATGACACAAAAAAGAGTTGTGGTCTAGTGGAAATGGCGCCACATGCGAGACAAGGAAGTGACGCCATAGAGGAAGCAAGGGGTCCAAGGTTCAAGTCTTGGAGCTTGCAATTCATTTTGTTTTCTTTTTAAATGAACTTAGACTTTGGCCCATAGGCTTATATTTAGTTCCGCATGTTTTAAGTCACAAAAGAAGCTTGTGTTGTGGTGGCATGTAGTGTCTGGAGCATAAGAGAGGGCAAGGGTTCGAATCCCATTGCAACCAAAAAAGGATATTTATTTTGCTAAGGTGGAGCGTGGATTAACTCCAAATTCCTATCAGGTGTGTATTTCGCACTACTCTAGCTGTAGAGCTGCAAATGCCGAAATACCAGTCACACGACGATGGTAGCCATACGAGCGTGCGAGCGCACATGTGGGAGCTTCGACGCGATAGTTGAGGCCATCATGAGTATTCTTGAGGGTTTAGGCTATTTGGGCCACGATGGGCCGAAAGGAGCCATGTGGGGCCAATGGGCCTGTAGGCCCATATGAATAAATTGTATGATTGTGTAGTAGATATTGGACTGGTTTACGTGAATCTCATATCTGTGGCTAGATTTGGGCTAAATGGGCCACACGAGCGTGTGGGCCCATTTGGGCCCATTCGCATCATTATCTCTGTTTAGAATACATCTGCTTTGCAAAATTACCAAATACCCCCGGTTTGCAAAATTACTGAAATACCCTTGGTTTACAAATTACCGAAATACCCTCTATGGGTATAGTTACCGAAATACCCTTGATGGGTAAAATTATCGAAATACCCTCGAGGGGTGAAATTACCATTTTACCCCTAAACGACAAAATGACCGTTATACCCTTAGTGGTAGTTTAAATTATATTTATGTGATTTTTATATAACTGTATACGATCGTAATACACTACACACATAACATATTGCATTGGGTTGGGTTTTTCTGATTTGGAGGAAGTACCGTTATAGTGGCATCGCCACGTATTCTAATTTTAGTGGCTCAGCCATGTATACCATTGTTAGCAGCTAGGCTACACCATTGGAGAGTTTGGCTGGGTGGGTCGACATGGTCCCCACATGGAGAGGTTGGTTGGTATGGGAGGAGAGTTTGGTGGTTAAGGGTTGGGTTACATGTATGCTTGCATTTGATATGATTTAGGGCTCAGGCCTAGATTGTTACCGAATAGGACTTATGCCCAAACTATTACCGAATAAGGCTTTGGCCCAAACTATTACCAAATAAGGCTGAGGCCCAGATTGTTACTGAGTAGGGCTTAGGCCCAGACCGATACCGCATGGGCATGGCCCAGACCGAGACCATAATAGGGGATTACACACTGAGTTTTCATAAACTCACCCCGTTTTTAACTGTGCAGGTAATCCTCAGCCTTAGACTATTCGGAGCTACGAGGGACTCGGAGAAGACCACACACGACTTATGCTTTCCATTTTGATTATTTAATTTTAAATATTTTGATTTGGGTTGTAATAAGGCCTCTCTATTTTTAACTTATTATTTGTGATATTTATTTATGATGTTTTCTAACTGCTAAAAGTGGAATATGATTTCCAAAACAATAACTGTCTTCAAAACACTACGTTTCCGTAACATTTTCAAAATGATTCTGCAACTCAGTTTTTAAACATCAGCTTTTTGTAAATTCTTTATTTTAAATATGCTACCGCAACAGATAAGGTTCTAAAAGTAGTTACGTTTTCAAGTGGACAACAATTGCTTAAGTTGTTTTTAACAAAGAGGTTTTAACTCTCAAACAAGTTTTTAACAACAAGAAATATGGTTTTGAAAAACACTTCCATGTGACACGCCAAGTTCGGGCCTAACTTCTAGGCCGGTTTGGGGTCTTACATGATTCGTCACACGGGCCAGCACACGAGCGTGTGCCCTAGTCGTGTGCTATTAAGAGTATGATGACGTCATAGTTAGAGAGCTCCATGGGTAGAGGACATGTGCGTGTCAAGGCCGTGTGAAGGACATGGGGTTATAGACACGAGCGTGTGCTCTGCCATGTGAAGTAAGTCAGTGTCGACCACGGGTGTCGAACACAAGCATGTCTTAGGGGCACACGGGCATGTCCCTTGGACAACACGAGCGTGTGGCCCCTATTTAGGCAAAAACTTTCAAAGAGTGTTAAAGTTCTCAGTTGATCTATGAAACTCTCCGGTTATATGTTTTAGGCCTCATAGGAATATAAAATAGTATTGAGTCAAATTCATTTACGGATGATCTTGAGTTTCATTCATGATAAGAACCATGAAGATTTGAGTTTATGTTCATGTTAGCATATGTGCTAAGTTATGTGATTGAGTGGTACAGGTACCATGAATAAGTAACAGTTAAGAAATCATATTGTGACACGAGATGGGTAAGAATAAGTGTGAGTAATTATGAATAAGTATGTCTAAACAATTGAGACTTGTATTGCTATTGTTTCATGAAATGGATGAATTTAGTTTGAGCAATTATAATGCTGTAGAATTTCATACAAACTTACTAAGCTATATGCTTACTGTTTTTTCCCTTTCTCCTTGTAGTTCTGTCAAGTTAGCTCAAGGATCATAGAAAGTCGAAGCTCGGATCACACTATCAACTGTTCTTTTGGTATAGTAAAGTTGATTCATTTTGAGTATAGCATGTATAGGAATTTGATTATTTTGTGTCATGTTATGTTTGAAGTCCAAAGGGTTGGCTATTAACGCTTCACATTTTTTTTTTTGTAAATGGCCATGATGAATTGGCTAATATTGTCAAGTTCATGCCTCAAGTTTGGCGCATATAATGGAATGAATGTTCATGCAAGATATTGAGTAAAATGTGGATGAAATGAGTGGTAATTTAAGGGTTCTTCCTAGCTTGATATTGTCATATTATGTGCTTCTTGCGATGAAATGAGTGAGTTTAAGTTTCAGGATGGAAAAAGGGCTTGGAAAATAGCCCCTAATTGTCCACACGAGTAGACACACGGGCGTGTGTCTAAGCCGTGTGCGACACATGGTCAACCTATATGGGTGTGCTGATAGGCTGTGTGTCCCTTGCGCTATTTTACGAGAATTTTGTTCGTCACGGGCCAGCACATGGGCGTGTGCCCTAGCTGTGTGCTATTAAGAGTATGATGATGTCATAGTCAGAGAGCTCCACGGGTAGAGGACATGGGCGTGTCAAGGCCATGTGAAGGACACGGGTTATAGACACGGGCCTGTGCTCAGCCGTGTGAAGTAAGTCAGTGTCGACCACGGGCATCGAACACGGGCATGTCCTAGGGTCACACGGGTGTGTCCCTTGGACAACACGAGTGTGTGGCCCCTATTTAGGCAAAAAATTTCAAAGAGTGTTAAAGTTCCCAATTGATCTACGAAACCCTCCGGTTATATGTTTTAGGCCTCATAGGCCTATAATATACACATTATGAGTAAGACAGACAAGTTTTAAGTTGAAACAAAATTTTACATCCAGATAGTACAAGTGCAAGGAATCTTATGTACAGTAACACATAGTATCCTGTTCCGGCATCGGACACGGGTAAGGGGTGTTACATTCCAAATGAAATTATACCATTTCTATCACATTCAAGCATACAAAAAGTGTTATTTATAGCATTTCTACATTTGATCATTCGAACACCAACCAATTAAACACCAAATGCCTAAAATGTCAACATTCATAAAACCAGATATACATGCCAACATACAACCAACTTCATTAACCAAAATACCATATTTACAAGCCAAACACAATGGCTATATCACAAAACACTAAACACCTATACATGCTACTATAACCATGACTTAAAAACATCAAAATCTACCGATAATGCTGATGGATAGTGTGATAGGTCTCCGACAAATTTCAAACCCGAACAAGCTTCTGATTAACTACAAAACATAGAAAATGTACACAAGATAAGCATATAATGCTTAGTAAGTTCGTAATACATAAACAATGCTTACCCATACAATGCATAAGCCTAAAATAAATATAGATCAATCCAACACAAGATTGGCACAAGCCGCATCACCAACAACCCAAATTAGTGCTTAATCACATAAATTAAATATCAACACATGATAAAATAACTTTCATAAGTTTAAATCATATGAATTCATACTATCCACAATCATGAATACACATGCTTCCTACCTTCCATAGTAACAAAGGAAATTGCATCAAAAACCCTTACCAAAGCTCACATGAAGTGGAATCACGATGGTCGTCACATCCCTTTTCATAGTTGATGGTCGTCGCCTTCCCTTTTAATAATCGATAGCCAAAGCTATTCCTTTTCATAGTTCGATGGTCATCACCATCCCTCTTCAATATTCGATAGTCGACGCTATCTCTTTTCATTATTCGATGGTCGTCACCATCCCTTTTCATAGTTGATGGTCCTCACCATCCCTTTTCATAATTGATAGCCGAAGCTATCATTTTTCATAATTCGATCGTCGTCACCATCCCTTTTCATAATTTGATGGTCGTCACCGTCCCTTCTCATAGTTGATTGTCGTCACCATCCCTTTTCATAATCGATAATCAAAGCTATCCCTTTTCATAATTTGCTAATCGTCGATACGCCGTTGGAATTTTTCATTGAGACACAATTTGATATTACAAAATGATAGCATTTAAAACATAATTTAAAATGCTATTTAAACATACGAACTTACCTCAACGATAAAATGTAGAAACGGAGTCGATTAATTCGAAGCTTTCTATTTGCCTCGATCTAAAGCCGTACAAGATATATCTTGATATGTATAAGGTAGCTTAGTCGAACCTTCAAAGCACCAAAAATGGTGTTTTCTTTCTTCAAAAATTGGTGGAGACTAAATGAAAAAGATGATACCATATTTTTGTTTTGTTTAATTAATCTTATTTACTTAATTACTATTTTAACCTTTGCTTTTCACTTAAAATTCAGTTATAATAATCTGTATAATAGTCCATTCATGATATTAATGGTTTATTTACAACATAAAACCTCTAGTCATTTAATTTCATAGCTAATAAATCCCTTTAGCTTATGGAACTCAAGTTTTGCACATTTTGCAAATTACTCCTTTTTATCGAATTAAGCATGCAAACGGTAAAATTTCTTAACAAATTTTTTATACGATACTACTGACATGCTATAAACAATTAATAATAAAATAAATATTCTCACATCAGATTTGTGGTCCCGAAACCACTATTTTGATTTCATTGAAAATGGGCTGTTACATACACACTAAAAGATCTAATTAATACTTTAATCAAGATATAATTTGAAAACATAAGTAAGAGATTTTTGTTATTTTTATAGTATTAATAATAAAAACTAAATAACATAAAAGAAAACTAAATTTCAAGAGATAGAAAAAGTAGAAGGAATCAAATTGGATGATGGGTGATTAGCTTGCTTCGACAATCCCAATCAAATGTCGTTTCGGGTTCCTCGTCAACCAACTAGTCACTACCTTAGCAAGATCTTCAAGTCTCCCACTAACGTAATGAGTCAGTAAGGACTACTTATCTTCTGACCTCACAGTCCAAACTGGCTTGGGTTGAAGGTTTTCACGGATGGGCAATACCAATTTTGTGTTAATTCCCACCTTGATGACTTCCCAGGGTTGTCAAGGCTAGGGTTTGTTTCATGCTCTTTCTTTCTTAAATAGCTGGTCCATTGAATATTCCTAAAAAAAATTTAATAGATCATGCCTCCACTCGCTAATCCCCCATAGAAGGATTAGCTCCTCATGGCTTTCATAAATAGTATGGAATAGATGGAAGAATAAAACAAGCTGAATGAATTGAAGTGTAGAGTTTAAGAAAAACCTGATTTATATAAATAATAACATGGATCCCTAGAATTTGACCGTCTTTACAAATCAAATCTCTTGAAGTAAATCAACAAAAAAATAAACCGAACTCTAAAAAATCAAATCAAGAAAGAAAGCAAAACTATATCTAAAGAAAGAATATAGGTTAATGGAATGGTCTACATAACATGTGCTAAAGAAGTGTATTTATAGCCTTCAAGTGGTCGTCGTCCTTAACCCCAGATCAGTTGACACAACAGGACCTCTGTTGTGACATAGAAGTCAGTACGCTCCTCCTTGGGATGTCTTTAGGGGTATGTCGTGACACCATTAGTCAGTGTCACGACATCCAAGATGGTTTCATACTTTCTCCATTTCGCTCTCTATGTTGTGACATCGGACCTCCTGTGTTGGGACATAACATCCAATATCGGCCTAAAATGCCTTCTAATGGTGTCCTGCACACTCACAAAGTATGTTAGCTCTCACTTAGGCCTCAGTCCGCTCTTAAGGTCAATAAAAGACTCAATTCAAACATTTTATTAGATATAGGTAAAACTAAAGAAACTTAACAAAAATGTAACATAAATGCTTACATTTAGGCTCTTTAAGTGTGAAAACTACTTTAATTTGCTACATCAAATTACGGCAGATCAAACTCCCTCGCTCTTAAGTCATTGATTGTCCTCAAGCAACATAAACAAAAACAATAAAATGATGACCCTTGAGCAAATATGTTACAAGTATTGAATTTAGAGCATACAACTTAGGCATTTCATACTTACAAACAATCTTAACATGATGAATAGTTGACTTACCACTTTTGACCACAAACATCTAAGTTCAACATGTTACAAAGTATACAAGTATTAGGGGTTTCACCTATAGGAACCCATCAACAAATCATACAAGTACTTTGATTATTTGACCATAATACAAATAATCATTTGTAACACCCCAAACCCCACCCAAACACCACGACCAGATCTGGCATGTCACTAGGAAAGAGTTTAGAAAGTTTACGAGCTTCAGAAGAGTTTTTAAGACATTTTCAAAATGTCAAGTTTTGTAGCTCAGTTGAAAACCCGTTGTTCATTTAAGTTGCAAATTTAATTAGCCAAGCCTCGCAATTAGGTGACATTTGAAAACAATTATCGATTATTCAATTATTAGATTATTAACAAAATCCCTTTTTATAAAAACGTTGTTTGATAGATTGCGAAGAAAACTTTAGGTTGTATTATTATTATTTTTTAAAACGTCCCATCAAGTAGTTGTAATTAATATGTCCAAAAATTAAAACCCAAAAGAAAATTTCCAAATTTTGAAGTGGCCTTATTACAAATCAAGAAAAATCCCCAAAAGTAACAAACGATAATCAAATTAAAGTTTAATAGAGTAACCCATGCATGGCCATCTCGAGTCCATTCCAGCCCAGTCCAAAGAACTAAGAATTACCTGCAAGTTGTTTAAGCAAAGAGTGAGTCACAGGACTCAGTGTGCAATTAGTCCACATAATCCACAAGTGGGCCTGAGCCCCAACACCATCGGCCGAAGCCCAATCATTACAGTATAACAAGTAATCAACATGATAGCCCAACCCAGCCTAATCTTCCATCCTCTACACTACACTCCATATGTCCATCCTCAACACACCTGTAGGGATTTCTACAATCAACCCTCCATCCTCTACACTCCTCTTTGGCAGTCATGCTGACAGACACACTGCTCAAAGTCAATATAATGTGGTCTAGCCAATGATAACCATGTGATCAAATCACTGATACGATAATGAGGCACCAAGCCATCATTTAGTGTGACAATGTCACCGATATACACTTCCCCTTCATATCATTAATATCCCAAACCCCATGCACATGCAACATAGTATAATAAACAGGTTATATGATGTCATACATGCAACGTTTAGAGCACACACATAATCATGCTATCAACATCATTTATAAGGATTAATCAAAATAAACTGACCTGGGGTTTCGGTTTTAACCATCATGGGTAACTCAATCGCCATTGCCGAGATTTTTGGCTTTCACACATAACACAATTATGATTTATACAACTAAAGAGTGGTGTGGTAATTACACACCTGTAAACACGCAAGACTACACTATCAACCTCGTTAACGTCCTCACCCGCAGGGATCACAGCGATCTGCTTATCCCTTTCTGAGGCTGGACCACAACCCGGTGGCCAATCTCAAACGGCAGACACCGCACATTTCTTGAACTTAGGGGCTGGGATTATGGGTCCAACCCCCTCCTTTGCTTGACTGGCATTTGATTCCATCAAAAGATCTTGGTCAGAAGACCGAGTTAAATCATTGGAACATAGAAAATAAGAATATATGTTCCAAGCGAAGATTTCTTACCTAGATCGATAGAATCCAGAGATTAGAAGGCTTGGATTAAGAAGTCGGTCGAGTACCTAAGAAAATACCAAGTGAGAATCGGTTGAAAGTAAATAGATTAGGAGAGATGGCCTTTCGGCCAAACTAGATACATGAACCCTTCTACCACCATTCGGCCAAAGCACCAAGACACCATATTAACACCTTTGATTAATCAACCCAAAGAGAGAAAGAAGGGAATGAATAGTAAAGTGAAGAAGATCCCTTACTGAAACCAAAATGTGCCAAATAAAAGACCTACGATCAAAAATCCTCGAAAGTCGACAGAGAAGGTGCAGACCCGGATTTGATTCGACTAGGCAGAAACCAGATAGTAGATGGCAGAAGATACCGATGATTCAAGTGACTCCCTGACAATCGATTAACACCAAAGAAACGGATGAGAAAAAAATCAACAGGAAAAGTTTCGGTCGAAAAAGAATAAGAAGAAAGGCTAGGGACTTTCGACTAAAGTAGAAGAATTTAGAGAGAGATGAGTGATGGAAGATGATGATTCGGTCAAGAGGGAAAATGAGGGATGTGGTTTGGCTTTAAAGAGTGAAGCAAGAAAACAAAAAGAGAAGAAGAGCAAAGGGTCTTATGACTTTAGAGTAGAAGAGAAAGAACTAAAGCAAAAGTTGACAAAAGGGCTTGAGAGAATTCAGCAAAGGTTGGGAGCTTAGGAAGAAGAAGCAATTGAGAGAAAAGAGAGAAATGGACAGAAAAGGATGCCCCAACAAGTTACGGCTTACCAAAGAAGGAATGAACAATTAGTAACCTTGGGAATTTCGGCAACTAGAACGAGAAAAATTGCCGAAAGTGGAACACACCCCCAATGCCGAAAAAGAACCTTAACACACACAAGCTACTAAAAACACACCTAAGTTTCGGCATCTAATCCCACTGCCAAAACCGAAACCTACCCCCTAACACTACTCAAAAATTCAGCTAACACCTTTCTCCACCTTCTTCCTCTTGATTTTTTCCTAACTTCACTCTTGGTCACACATTTGAATCCATTTGAATCATTCAAAATCCCCTTTTTACTCTTGTCCACCCTTTTGAAATATTTGACTAAGTTCACCTCCACCCTTCAAGGCTCCCAACCGAAACCATCATCCAAGCTCCTTGGCGCATAAGCAAAAAAATAAGAAACCACATTGCTCACAACGCGAATCGAACCTGCTCCTTCACTGCTCCCCCTGAGGCGTCACTTACCTGCACCCTAAGTGGCACCTTCTTGCCACTTTACCAATTGAATTCTTGTGTCACCAAACACAAGTAATAATCCTTAAGTCCTGCTCCAGTCAGCTTCCCTCCTAAAGTGCCCAAAATTAAAATTTTGGCCAAGGTTTCGACTTAACCCCGAGCCTTCCCGAGGACCCCAAACACATCAAACAGCATACCAAACACACAGATACAAAGTGAATGCAAAGCCCTCATATCTCGGATGTTACATCATTTATGCATATTAGAACTATGGGAATGTGCAAGTGTACACAATCGCAACAGGTAATAAAGTGACAAGTAAATGTCGAGTTATCGTACCTACAGGGACTGTGAAAAGAATTATTTATGAATACAATTTTAAAAACACTTTGGTGAAGAAAAATATTTTGATTTGAAGAAGTGAATAAAAACTAGGATTTTTTAACAAAGTAAAATAAATAAAAATAAAATAAAAGTTCCAATGCACGATTTCAAAAGATGATTTTAATCAAGATGACACAATTGTGTTAGATTAATTACATTTCTTAACTTAGAATTATTAAACTCATGTTCATGTTGTTACGAATAAACTCATGGCAACTCGATAATTTGCTAACTTATGAACATACTTATCTACCAAAATCCATTTATCTCTTGACTATATCTCCATGTCAATTAAACTGATTAAACAAATTTTAATAAGCAAATGTGTTAATGCACAGACATACTTATGAAATTAAAATAATCTTCTGTACATATCTCTATGCCAATTCAAGCAATGGATTCAATCTTATAAGCACATAAAAGATTACATAAGGTAACAATGTATTTCTACCTTGAAATAGCTTAATCACAATAATCTTGCAAGTTATCTAAGGCTAATGTATCGTTAGATACCGTTGCTAATTTAACCCTTCGCTACATTAGATGATTAAGCATGCACTGATTAAGTATCGTGTCAATTAATTACAATTCAACATGTTTAAATAATTAATTCATTAGTTACCTTACAATTGCAATGCAAGATTAACTTAGTCATGGTTTTACTTAATCAAATATCTTACCAAGGCCTATAATAGCACAAACACAATTTTAGTAACTTAAGTAGACGAAATGCAATCAACCTAACACGAATTAAATTCAAGCCATATTAATTAAATTAAACAATTCAACATCACAAATATTCATAGATATGTTCATCATAACAACAACAAAATTAAAAAGATAGGGAATAAGAATCAAATCCGGTGTTTTCTCCGTGGCCTGACTAGTTTGCTACACTTCTCCTTCTCCACTTGTTCTTCTCTAACCGAGGCTTCCAAGAACACTTGAATGCTACTCCAAATGGTGGTTGAATGACTCTTTTTCAAGAGGTGAAATCGGCAAGGGAATAGGGGAAGAAAATGAAGAATAATGGAAGGGAATGAAGAGAGAAAAATGAGAGAGAAGTGAAGAGATGAGAAGGATTGAGATGTGTTTGAAGTGAGCAGCCAAGGGGTTATTTATAGGTTGAAAGGGCTGCTAAAAATAGCCAAAATCAGCAGCAAAAGACTCCCCCCATGCTCGACCACACATGTGGCATGTTTGAAGATTTCAAACATGTTATTTTAAGATAGGGACAAATCTAGAAAGGCATAAATAGTGGAAGGGTTTGAATGCAATTTGAAGGAGTCTTCAAGGGCCATTTTCCAAGCCAAATAATCAGCCAAGAAATCTAATTGGGTCAGCATGTGGGACGGTTTTGGGCTGCCCAGTGCTCGATTGGATCGGTTTTCTCGGTTCAGCTCAACTAGGCCCCTTTTCATAATTAATTAACAATAATTTATTTAACCCAAATTAAATTGAATTAAATTAAATTTAATTATGTTATGAATTAATACTCATAATCTGGACCGTCTTAGGCTGAAAAAATTAATTCGCCTTGATGCTTCAAAACTGCTTCTCAATTTTGTGCTTCTAGCAGTGTCTGCTGAGCTGTTTTTTGCCTTTTGTGTAAATATGTCGAAATTAATCAAAATTAATCAAAATTTGATATAAAATTAATTAGAATTCCACATGTTCATAATTTGGGTGAAATTTAATTATTTTATAAATATTATTTACTTTTCAACACGAATTTTACCGAAACTGCCTGAATTTGAGTTAAAAAGAGCATGAAAAAGTGTATATATTTTCGTGTTTCCACACCCCCAAACTTAATTCATTGTTCATCCCGAGTAATGCAGAAATTTGAAAAGAATTTCTCGGAAAAGCCTTTGAAAAATTTCTCCAGAACAACATTCTTCCCAAAATTATGATTTTGTATACTTATGCTCAAAAATAAGAAATTTGATAATTATGCTACTTAAGTATACATATCATTCAAATTAATCTCAACAACTATTATGATAGCAAAAATAGACTAAATGCTTTCTCAATAAAAACATGTAAATCCCTACCAATTTGATTTTATTCCCTTATTTAAGATTAAGCTGCAATCATTAATTTTAATTTATGCCTTCATATGTTGAACATATCAATTTCTCTCCACTAATGTAGATACAAAAGAAACTTTAATCAATACACCAACTTATTTTGCTTTCACATGCTCTTTTATACATCTATTTCTTTCGAGTACATATGCTCTCTTTTTTTTCTCTCTCTTTTTCATTTCACAAGCATTTTGTTGTATGTATTACAATTTTTTTTGAGCATTTGATTCTTCTTTTCAACTCCCCCAAACTTGTTCAAAGAATATTATGAATAGTACTGAGTCTAGTCTTTGGGACAATTTAAAGATAATTAAGAGAAAAGTGATGGCTAAATATTGCAAAGGTTCAAATAAAATTAGGTCATATAGTCTCAAAGGATAAACATTCATCAAGGTTGGCTTGAAGGGCTCAAACAGTCCAAACAAAAGTTGCCTAAAACATTTTCAACATTCCATGCTTCCTAGGATTTCGCCTCAAGAAACTACTAAGTCAATTCTAGAGACTTAAACTTTTAAGCATACCTAATGATAAACCATAATTTATACATATTTTAACCCCATGCTTGGCATAATTTTGGATGATTTTCCATTGAATTTGATGAATTCGATGCTCCTAATCTCCTAATTTCATGTTTATACTCAGGAGAGCTTAAGAAATTGAAAAGAACGAGAAACGGGCCAAAAAGGGACAAAATGGGCCTACACGGCCTGGACCACTGCACACGGGTGGACCACACGGTCGTGTGTGACAAGCAGGATTGAACACGGCTTGGACTATCGACCACAGGCGTGTCCCTGCCGAAACTAGGAAGAATTCTATTCGAAATAGGATACTTGTGGGCCAAGTAAGGCATCTCAAAAGCCTATATAAACACCCTAGGGGGCAACCTAAAGGGGGTTCGACAGGACGTCGAATAGACGCCAAGTAGAAGGAGAAAATACTCCAAGACAGCCGTTGGGAAGGGTCTCCATCAAGACTGATGATCTCCAATCAAGTTCTTTAGAAGTTTTTGGGTTTTCTTATGTTTTGTTGTTTTCCCTATTCTAATATGTTTCCCATCATTGGTATGAACTAAATCCCTCAAATACCTAACGGGATGAAACCTAAGATAGATCTTATTATTATTTGATTTATGAGATAAATACTTGTTCTTATTCTTAATTGTGTGTTCTTATTCTTGTTTTGATAATTTAGGTTATTGATTAAAGTCGAATGTGCTTATTCAGTGGAGCAAAAGTCCCTATCTAAGAGTAGATCAACACAATTAAATGGAGTTGACTGCAACCCTCGAAATAGGGCCAAAAAAATCTGCTGGATTAGGGTCAAACCTAATAAGGGAATCCATAGATCGAGTTAATGTAGCAAAAGGGGTTTTAATTAGAAAGAGATTTCAATTAATCAACCTAGAGTCAGTTGTTAGTAGCCTCGAAAGAGGTATTAACATAAATCAGGAATTTCTACGGATTAAGTCAAGTGAATAAATCGCATGAATCAAAAGTAATAAGTGAAGTCTAGGTGGATTCTTCCTTAGGTATTGCCTATCTCATATAAGTTGTCCAAAAGTATTTTCCCAATTTACTCTCTATCACGTTCATAGTTAGTTAAATTAGTTAGTTAATTTTAGATTAAAAATAAATCCCCTTAATTATTAGGCTAGATAATAAAGAGATAGTTAATACTAGTACTCTTGGTCCTTAAGGATACGATATTCCGGACTCACCACAGTTAAACTACTATTTGATAGGTGCGCTTGCCTTTGTCGAAATAATAGTTAGTTTCGAGTCCATCAAGTTTTTGGCGCCGTTACCGGGGACTAAGGTATTAGGAAAACTAGATTTTTATTACTTTAGCCATTTTATTTATTTGCAATTTATATTTATTTTATTTTTAACTTTGCTAATTTTTCTTTTATTTGCTTCTGGCAGGTAATTTTAGTTTATGACTAGAAGAAACCCGTCAGGACCCTTGATTTTTGACCGTGATATAGAAGGTACCGTTCGCAGAAACCGAAGAGAAATAAGGCGAAGCCTACATTACATAGAAGAAGAGCAAGAGGATGATACTAATATTACTGAAGAGATGGCTGAAAATAATCCGCTACCTCCTGTGGTTGTTGCAAATCCGGTGAATCAAAATCCTGTTTCTCGTACTATGTATGATTATGCTAAACCTAATTTAATAGGAACTGAATCAAGTATTGTTAGACCTACTATTGCTGCAAATAATTTTAAACTGAAACCTAACACTATACTGATGATTCAGCAATTTGTTCAGTTTGATGGTTCGCAGGATGAGGATCCAAACAATCACTTGGCAAATTTCCTAGAATTATGCGATACGTTCAAAATTAATGGCGTTTCTGATGATGTCATTCGCCTTCGGTTGTTTCCCTTCTAGTTGAGAAACAAAGCTAAACAGTGGTTGAACTCGTTACCACGAGGATCAATCACTACATGGGAACAAATGACCAAAACTTTTTTATTAAAATATTTTCTGCCGACTAAAATGGCTAGTTGAGGAATGATATCTCTACTTTTGTGCAGATGGATTTAAGGACACTTTACGATGCATGGGAGAGATACAAGGATTTATTAAGAAGGTGCCCTCACCACTTGTGGCTACAGGTTCAAACCTTTGACAACGGTGTGAACCTCTCAACTAGGCAGTTGATTGATTCTTCCACTGGTGGAACCTTAAATAACAAGACCCCTGAAGCGGCTTATGAGTTTATAGAGGAGTTGGCGCTGAATAACTATCAATGGCAAGTTACAAGGACAAGGCCAACAAAAGCTGCCAGTGTTTTCAACCTCGACCCAGTTACAATGCTATCAAATCAAGTAGAACTTTTAAGTAAGAAAATTGATGGTTTGTGTGGTTCTTCACAGGTACATCCAGTGATGCAGTGCGATACAAATGGAGGAGGGATAAGCAATACAGAATATCCATCCTACAACCCTGGCATAGAAAGCGAACAGATGAACTATATGGGTAACAATTTTAGACCTCAAAATAACCCTTATAGTAACACTTACAATCCTGGTTGGAGGAACCACCCAAATTTCTCATGGGGTAGCCAGGGAAATCAGAGACAACAGCCCCTCCCAAGCTTTCAACAGAAACTCTACCCACAAGTGAAAAAGTCGAACCTTGAGGAGATGCTAACAAAATTTATCGCGGTGTCAGAAACCCATTTCCAAAATACCGAAACAACACTCAAAAATCAGTAAGCATCGATTGAAGGGCTCGAGAACCAATTAGGACAACTTTCTAAGCTCATATCTGAACGGCCACAAGGCAGCCTGCCAAGCAACATTAGAACAAACCCAAAGAAGCAACTTCATGTCGTTACCGCTCACGATAGTAAAGGGTTAGATGAACAAAAATTGAGGGAAGAATGTGGTAGAGGAAGGTAAGGTTGAGGTAAGCCATGATAAACCAAAACCGGTAATTACAAAATACCAACCTCGTGTGCCATACCCCAATATGATGAAGAACGACCGCACAGATGAACAATTCGGTAAATTTCTTAAACTTCTAAAGAAATTACATATTAACTTACCGTTTCTTGAAGCTCTTTCGTAGATGCCCAATTCAAGGAAATTTTTAAAAGAGCTTTTGACAAACAAACAGAAGTTAGACGATGCAATGCATGTGGAGCTAAATGTAATGTGCTCAGCAATTCTACAAAATAAACTAACACGAAAGTTAAAAGATCCAGGGAGTTTTACAATTCCGTGCTTAATTGGTAGTTTATCTATTAATAATACCTTAGCTGATTTAGGGGCAAGTATCAATGTTATGCCTTATAAATTGTTTAAACAATTAGGTCTTGGGAAACCCAAACAAACTAGGATGAGCATTCAATTAGCTGATAAAACCATTAGAATTCCTAGGGGTATAATTGAGGATGTACTAGTGAAAATTGACAAATTTATATTCCCAGTTGACTTGTTGTTTTAGATATGAATGAGGATAATGATGTTCCTTTAATATTAGGACGACCCTTTTTAGCAACTTCTAGGACCATTATTGATGTTGATATAGGGGAAGTAACACTTCGTGTATGAGATGACATGATTAAACTCAAAGCACATGATTCTGACAGAATATCTAATGATTAAGAGAATACAAGTCCTATTAATATAAATAAACGTAACGTTCAACCTTATTTGCAGGAAATCTCTCGGGAAAAGATAGCAGAGCCAAGGTCTAGCGTTCATATTAAGAATTAAACTGTTCATGAGGAACGAAGATTACAAATCGATTAACTAGATGAGTGGAAGAGACATTTCAAAGAGAAACCAAGAAAACACGATGAACCAAAGCGACTCCATGTGAAACACCCCATACCCAGCCCACGAGCCCTGACCGGATCTGGTATGTTCCTTGATGTAAACTGGTTCAAAAATTCTTTTGTTACTTTGGAAAACAGTGTGTTTTGAAAGAAAGATTGTTTTTTTGGGTTGGGCTCGAGTTGAAAACAAGTTTATCTTATATTGGAACCCTTATGTTTTAGGTGACAAAACACTTAGAGTTTATTAAAAATAAATTTACTTAATCTTTAATAAATAAAATTTCGTAACATAATAAATAAAACAGCAATAAAATAGTTCACTATGGCCTTATTACATCAAATTAAAACCCAAAATAAAATTCAAGGTACTTAGAAATAAAAAGTCCAAATAAACTAAATTCTTGATGAGCATGGCCACAACTAAGCTCCTGCCGACCCGATCCATCACTGTTCATCACCTGAAAAATGTTCCCACAACGGGTGAGTCAAACAGACTCAATGTGTAACCAACACTAAAATTTAACAATCCAGGCATACATTATCATATCACATACGTATTTATATAACAGATAGAAAAGATGATGCAACCCGAACCCAAACCTAGATAGCCATCCGCTACACGTCACCCGTACCAACCTGCACACCGTGGGGACTGCTAAGTCAACCCTCCACCCGCTACACACCATCGAAGGCAGTCGCTGCAGTTGACGTGCTCATCGCCCTTATATAATTTGTGGCTTTGCCACCAGATAATATTTGTGTCATGTGACACCACATTCGAATAATGTGACCAAGTCACCACATTTAGATAATGTGACCGGTCACCACATTCACTTCCCCTTTTCATATGACACAATGCCCCATATCATACACATCATGCATATAATGCCTAAATTCACATTCTTATCACATTTCACATGTTAAATATAACATATATCCATAATCCTAGTAGGAGTAGGAAACGTACCTGAGTACTTTGTACCATAGCATGGTACCTTAGCCTTATTCACATTCTTATCAACATGCTCATATTAAATATTGCCGTAAATCTTGTTAAAGATAGTGTGGGGTACACACCTAATATTCTTATCGATTCACTGATTTCCCGAAAACCCGATCTAACACTTTAGATCCTAAATTCCTTGCTGCCGATTTGATTATTAGTTAAATCCCGTAATCAAGGCCTTCCATGTGAATCCTAATTCCCGAAACACCACTTGACTATGGAGATGTCGACAGCCCTATACACATATGTTAGATTTAATCTAACACTAAAACATAATAGAATGGCCTATGGCCGAATTTCACTTGTGGCTTACCTTGGGTTCTTAAAATCCAAGACCTCCTCATCAGAGTCGACTTAGCGAGAAAAACCCAAAATCCTCCTTCAAAGTTCGGCCAAAGATTATTCAGGAATTAGTCTTGAACTTTCGGCTTAATTGAAAAATAATGACAAGAGAATTCTTACCCTCAAGAATGAAATCGGCAAATCCCTTTTTCTTGAATCAACACACTATTCGTCTATAAGAAAACAATGATAGAGGGGTTTTGGCTTTTGTGACATGCGGCAAGGAGAAGAGAATATAGCCCCTTGATATTCGGCTATGGCTTCAAAGAGAATAGAAATAGATTTGGTGTTGAAAGAATGAGGAGAAGAGTAGGGGAAAGTAGAAGAAATTTCGGCAGTGGTAACAAAGGGGAATTCAGCTTCAATTTTACAAAGAAGAAAAAGAGAGAATTTACTCAAAGTTTCGGCGGCAAGATAAGCACCTTTACTAACTAAAATTCTGCACATATGCCTTCCCCCACAACCGAATATGCAAGCCCCTAGAGTCCAACAAACGGCCACCACTTCCCCACTTATTAAACTCCTATTTTAACTCTTTATCACTTTATCAAATAAAATAAAATAAACCCTCACATTATCCCTTATCTTCCTAAGATAAAATAAATAAAATAAAATCCCATTATCCTACTCTTAGCCGAATTTTACACAAAATAACAAAGCTTATCCTCCTCCGATTGAAAGTCCCATGTGCCGTCCACTGCTCCTTCTCCTTAACGCCAGAATACAAAAATAAAAATACTCCCCTTGCTGCCTACCAGACTCGAACCCGAGCCCTCTTCCCATAGCTTAAGGCGTCACTTGCCCAAACCACTTTGCCAAGGCATTTTTTGTGACATGACTCACCCAGAATTTCTTTTAAGACCTTCTTAGCCCAGCGCCTTCTTGACACAAAAATAAATGCTCATTCCTGCTTCCTTCGCAACTCGAACCAAGGCCCTTGCCCCCTGCACCTGGCGTCTTTCAGCAAGCCTTTAAGTGGCGCCTCTAAGCCACTTTGACAAGCTAATTCTTGTGTCTATTTTCACATACATTTTCTCTTAAGACCCTATCAACTTAGCTCTCTTATTAAAACTTAAAACTTAATATTTCCCGAGGCTCTCACCTATTTTCTAAGGTTCACAAATTTCATTATACACATTCACAACATACTCAAGCATGCTATTTCATATAATTAAGCATAAATGCATAAGCCCATTTTCAGGATATTACAGTTCTACCCTCCTTAAAAAATAATTTCGTCCTCGAAATTACCTGGCTGAAATAAGTGAGGGTATTGCTGTCGCATTACTTCTTCTGGCTCCCACGAAGCCTCTTCTAATCCATGATTTCTCTATAATACTTTGACTAAAGGAACTGACTTCCTTCGTAACACTTTCACATCTCGTTCCACAATCTGAATCGGCTCTTCCTCGTAGGACAAATCTGGCCTTAGCTCCACCTCTTCAACCGGTACAACATGAGATGGATCTGATCGATAACGATGTAGCATGGACACATGGAATACGTCGTGTATCTGCTTCAACTCCGGTGGCAACTCCAACTGATATGCCACTGGTCCAACCCGCTTCAAAACCCTATAAGATCCTATAAATCTCGGACTTAACTTCCCTTTTCGACCAAATCTCATCACCTTCTTCCAAGGCGAAACTTTGAGAAATACTTGATCTCCCACATCAAATTCTATCTCTTTTCGTTTGAGATCTGCGTACGAATTTTACCGATCAGATGCTTCCTTCAACCGTGCTCGAATTATCTCAAATTTCTCTTCGGATTCTGCCACTAACTCTGGACCCAAAACTCGTCGTTCCCCTAATTCAGTCCAACACGTAGGAGTTCGACACCTTCGACCATACAGCGCTTCGTACGGTGCCATCTGAATACTAGCTTGATAGCTGTTGTTGTACGCAAATTTCGCTAGAGGCAAATATTCTTCCCAACTTCCTCTGAAGTCCATCACACAGCCCCTCAACATATCCTCTAACACTTGGATTACTCGTTCAGACTGCTCGTCCGATTATGGATGAAAAGCCGTAGTGAAATCCAACTTAGTGCCTAACGCCTGATGTAGCGCTTTCCAAAACCGAGACGTAAACCTTGGATCCCTGTCTGAGATGATTGACACTGGCACTCCATGCAACCTCACAATTTTCGCCACATATAACTTTGCCAACCTCTGCAAAGAATAGTCAACTCTCACCGAGATAAAGTGCGCGGACTTGGTCAAACGGTCCACTATTACCCATACCGAGTCCTTCTTAGTAGGCGTAAGGGGAAGCCCACTAACGAAGTCCATGGTAATTCTCTCCCACTTCCATTGTGGAATCCTGATTGGCTGAAGCAATCCTGACGGAACTTGGTGTTCAGCCTTAACTTGCTGACACGTCAAACACTTGCCAACGAATTCTGTAACTTCCTTCTTCAGACCCGGCCACCAAAACTGCTCCCTTAGATCTTTGTACAGCTTACTACCTCCGGGATGCATAGCATAAGGGCTACTATGCGCTTCCCGAAGAATCCTCTGTCTTAGGTCCTTATCCTTGGGCATACAGACCTTACCCTTGAAACACAACACTCCTTCGTCATTGATACCATAATCTTCCAACTCTCCATCCTGCACTTGCTGTAACTTAGCACTTAAATCCTCATCCACCAACTGACTTTCTTTTACCTCATTCAACCACGTCGGCTTGACTTACAACTCTGCTAACAATCTTCCGTCATCATACAAGCTCAGATGTACGAACATCGCCCTCAGATCCGACACAACCTTCTGACTCGGGGCATCCGCCACTACATTCGCCTTGCCCGGATGATACTCTATAGAACAGTCGTAATCCTTTAGTAATTCCACCCACCTTCGCTGCCTCAGATTCAACTCCTTCTGAGTTAATAAGTACTTGAGACTCTTGTGGTCTGTGTAGATCACTGACTTTTCCCCATAAAGGTAATGCCTCCACACTTTCAGAGCAAAGACTACTGCTGCTAATTCCAAGTCATGAGTCGGGTAGTTAACCTCATTAGGCCTTAATTGCCGAGACGCGTACGCGACTACCTTCCCGTCTTGCATCAAAACACACCCTAGTCCCGTATGCGAAGCGTCACAGTACACCACAAAATCCTTTCCTGCCTCCGGCTGAATTAACACTGGAGCTTTAGTCAAAACCTCTTGAGCTTCTCGAAGCTCTCCTGTTGCTTATCCGTCCATACAAAGGGTACTTCCTTCCACAACAACTTTGTTAAAGGCACGGCTATTGACGAGAACCCTTCCACAAACCTTCTGTAATAGCCTGCCAAACATAAGAAACTACGAATCTTCGCCACCGACTTAGATGGTTTCCAATCCAACACTGCCTCAATCTTTCGGGGATCCACCCTTATTCCTTCTGCGGACACCACATGTCCTAAAAACGCAACTTCCTTCAGCCAAAATTCACACTTGCTGAATTTGGCATAGTGCTTCTTCTCCCTTAACACTTGCAACACAATCCGAAGATGCTCATCATGTTCCTCTTCAGACTTGGAGTACACTAGGATGTCGTCGATAAATACAACGACGAACCTATCCAAGTAGGGTTGAAAGACCCGATTCATCATGTCCACGAACGCGACTGGAGCGTTAGTCAATCCAAACGGCATTACTACTAATTCATAGTGGCCGTACCTTGTCCTAAAGGCTGTCTTATGGATATCTGCCTCCTTCACCTTCAACTGATGATAGTCTATGCACATACGTATAGTTCCATCCTTCTTCTTTACAAACAGGACCGGTGCTCCCCACGGAGACACACTGGGTCGAATAAACCCACGATCCAGCAATTCTTGGATTTGAGCCTTTAACTCAACCAACTCCTTTGGTGCCATTCTATAAGGGGCAATTGATACAGGAGCTGTTCCCGATAGCAAGTCAATTCCAAACTCCACCTCCCAATCTGGGGGTATTCCTGGTAATTCCTCTGGAAACACATCTCCAAAATCCCTTACAGTTCTAACTCCACTAACACCTTCTTCCTTTCCATCTAACGCACTTACGAAGGCTAAAAATGCCTTGCACCCTTTCCGAACTATCTTTTCAGCCTTTAACGCCGAAACTACATTAGACAAGTGGTTTCTTCTTTCTCCGATCATTACTACTACTTCATCCTCCAGGGTCCTTAATTCCATTCGTTTAGCCGCACAATCTAACACGGCCCGGTGCTCTACTAACCAATCCATACCAAGTATGAGTTCAAACTCTCCGAAGGGTAGTTCGATTAAGTCAGCCCGAAAGTTCACTCCCTGAATCTCTAGAGGTACACTCCGAAAGGTCTTATTCACCACTACAGTCTGGCCTAATGGGCTTACTACAGTCATCTGCCTATCAGAGAGTTCAGAGTCTAGGCCTAGTGTCTCGACTACACTACATGCAACATAAGAATGGGTCGAGCCCACATCAATCAGAGCAAAATATGGCTTGCCATAAATAAGGAACGTACCGGTTATGACGTCCGGTGTATCTCCATCCTCCCTCCGGCGAACTGCATAAACCAAACCCGGCTGTCTAACCTCAGTAACACCTCTGCCCGGTGTTCCATGTCCTCTGCCGGCACCATTGCCTCTGTTGTTTGGACCACGACCTCGCTGAAGCTGCTATCCACCTCTACCAGCCTGATTAACATTCTGAGCTACTGGTCGATTCCCATCTGGTTTCGTAAGATAGTCTTTGATCATATGGTCCTTGGACCCACACTTAAAGCATCCTCCTGTCTTTTTCCAACACTCTCCTAAGTGTTTCTTCCCACACTCTCCTAAGTGATACTGCCCTTCTGTAGTAGCTTGCTGGCCTCGCGGCCCATCAACTCTAGGCCTTTTAATCCCAGATGATCCTGATGATCCAAAGCCTCTTTTCGGCCTGCTCCGATCAGAGTTCTACCTCACGGAGTCCTTAATTCCCTCAGCTACTTTTGCCTTCTCAACTAACGCAGAAAATTCCCGCTCCTGATGTGGAGCTATCAACAATCTTAGATCATCCCTTAGTCCGTCCTCAAAACGGACACATCGCTCATGCTCCGTTGCCACTACTCCTCGAGCATACCGGCTTAACCTTAAAAATTCAGCTTCATACTCTACTACGGACTTGTTCCCTTGAACTAGTCCTAGAAAAGCCTTCCTTTGCTCATCAGTATACCTTGTGCCAACATATTTCTTCTGATATGCTGGCTTAACATACTCCCAGGTCAGATCCTCAGCTGTGGCACCATCCCGAACTGTTAACCACCATTGATACGCTTCATCGCGTAACAATGCCACCATTCCTTTCAACTTCTCCTCAGAGGTCAGATCGAGCTCATCCATAATGCGCTCGGTTGCCTCCAACTAATATTCGGCCGTACTGGGTGCTACACCAGATACTCCATGAAATACCTCAGCTCCATTGGCACGAAGTCGCTCAGGTACCGACTTTCGAGCTCCCGAATTTCCTCCTGCACCAGCCACCAACTCAAGAACTCGCAACACGACTGCGATACACAAGATTGTCTCCCGTCGATCTTACTGCTCAAAGACCAACACCGTGGTGGTGGCGGTGGCGGTACCTCATTCTCAGATCCTTGACCTGACCTCACAGGTTCTGACACAGTCATTCTACCTCTACCGCATCCTCGTATGTTTCAACCACGTCCCCTAGAGCTCATGTCTACATTCGTGCTTTAATCTGATTAAGAAATTTTATGAATTAATACTGATTTCACTGATTATCCGTGAAGAAATTTTATGAAAGAAGTTTAGAAGTAGTTCTTTCGATCAAACAAAGTTCAAGTTTTCTATCCTAATTCAGAGAAGCACATTCATTCAAACATTCATTCACACACGTTCTCTATTTCTCTATTTTTATCTATTTCTACCCCAGGGGTATTTTCGTAATTTTTCAAAATATGGTTCCTTGGTGATTTTGTCAATAAGGGTATTTTGGTAATTTTGCATTCCCGAGGGTATTTTTGAAATTTTGAAATCTGGGGGTACTTCGATAATTTTGTAACTCGAGGGTATTTCGATAATAAACCAGGGTGAATTTGTAAAGTTTTAATAATTCTGGGGTATTTCAAAATTTGCAAAACTTGGGGGTTCTTTTTGAGAATTTGTTTTCATAAACGGTGATGTTGCAAAAATTTTGGAAATTAGGGTCATTTTGGTAATTTGCAAGTTAGGGGCAATTTCGTAATTTTTTGAAATTAAGGTATTTTGATATTTTGCAAATTAGGGTTTTTGGACTTGTTATAAAGTAAGGAAATTTTGATAAAACTATGGGTAGTTTGGTCATTTTATAAACCAAGGGCATTTTTGTAATTTTACCACTAGGGGTGTTTAGGTAATTTTTATAAATCGGAAATTTTTCAAAAAATTTTGTAAAAATAGTTCTCACAAATTAAAAGGGTATTTTTAAGAGTTTTAAAACTAGGGTTTTTATAAAAATACGGCTAGTTCCCTTTCGGGTTTTAGTTATCGTGTTTAGCCTGTGACTGAGTCCTCTTGGTTAGGGTGAACCGAAGCTAGCACCGGGTAGGATTCCAGCGAAGAGGAGGTGAGTCACTAGGACTGCTTAAGTACCAAGCTCTTTCGGATCCAATCCTAGACATGCGCCCAATGGTTGCCACACCCTAACTCGGCGACTTAGCCATAGGTTTGTTTTAATTAGGCATTTAAATCTTATGTATTTGTTGGGGTACACTAGTCCTAGGGTTCAAGTACCTATCATACTATTTCTACGTTCCATTCCTACCCTTCTATAGATCATACTATAAATCACACAAGGGATAGGGGTACTTACCTAGTGGACTTCGGGTGAGAGACTTAGGTGCCGTGCCAGAAAAACCTGCTTAAAAACTTTCTTACAATTCATTTGGGCTCGATTTGAAAATGTTTTGGGCCTTAAACCCCAGGCTGAGGGTTTAAAATTGGGCTCTGATACCAAATTGAAACACCCCATACCCGGCCCACGAGCCCTGACCGGATCTGGTATGTTCCTTGATATAAACCGGTTCAAAAATTCTTTTGTTACTTTGGAAAACAGTGTGTTTTGAAAGAAAGATTGTTTTTCTGGGTTGGGCTCGAGTTGAAAACAAGTTTATCTTATATTGGAACCCTTATGTTTTAGGTGACAAAACACTTAGAGTTTATTAAAAATAAATTTACTTAATCTTTAATAAATAAAATTTCGTAACATAATAAATAAAATAAAGAATAAAATAGTTCACTATGGCCTTATTACATCAAATTAAAACCCAAAATAAAATTCAAGGTACTTAGAAATAAAAGTCCAAATAAACTAAATTCTTGATGAGCATGGCCACAACTAAGCTCCTGCCGACCCGATCCATCACTGTTCATCACCTGAAAAATGTTCCCACAAGGGGTGAGTCAAACAGACTCAATGTGTAACCAACACTAAAATTTAACAATCCAGGCATACATTATCATATCACATACGTATTTATACAACGATAGAAAAGATGATGCAACCGTAACCCAAACCTAGATAGCCATCCGCTACACGTCACCCGTACCAACTCGCACACCGTGGGGACCGCTAAGTCAACCCTCCATCCGCTACACACCATCGAAGCGATCGCCGCAGCGATCGGCGTCATCATCACCCTTATATAATTTGTGGCTTTGCCACCAGATAATATTTGTGTCATGTGACACCACATTCAGATAATGTGACCGAAGTCACCACATCCAGATAATGTGACCGAAGTCACCACATTCACTTCCCTTTTTTCATATGACCCGAATGCCCCATATCATACACATCATGCACATAATGCCTAAATTCACATTCTTATCACATTTCACATGTTAAATATAACATATATCCATAATCCTAGTAGGAGTAGGAAACGTACCTGAGTACTTTGTACCATAGCATGGTACCTTAGCCTTATTCACATTCTTATCAACATGCTCATATTAAATATTGCCATAAATCTTATTAAAGATAGTGTGGGGTACACACCTGATATTCTTATTGATTCACTGATTTCCCGAAAACCCGATCTAACGGTTTAGATCCTAAATTCCTTACTGCCGATTTAGTTATTATTTAAATCCCAAAAATCTGCGTCCTTCCTTGTGAATCCTAATTCCGAAAACACCACTTGACTATGGAGATGTCGACAGCCCTATACACATATGTTAGATTTAATCTAACACTAAAACATAATAGAATGTCCTATGGTCAAATTTCACTTGTGGCTTACCTTGGGTTCTTAAAATCCCGAAGACCTTCTACTGTAGTCGACTTAGCAGAAAACCCGAAAATCCTCCTTCAAAGTTCGGCCAAAGATCATTAAAGAATTAGTCTTGAACTTTCGGCTTAATTGAAAAATAATGACAAGAGAATTCTTACCCTCAAGAATGAAATCGGCAAATCCCTTTTTCTTGAATCCATACTCTATTCGTCTATAAGAAAACAATGATAGAGGGGTTTTGGCTTTTGCGACATGCGGCAAGGAGACGAGAATATAGCCCCTTGATATTCGGCTATGGCTTCAAACAGAATAGAAATAGATTTGGTGTTGAAAGAATGAGGAGAAGGGTAGGGAAAGTAGAAGAAATTTTTAAGAAGGTGGTAACAAAGGGGAATTCGGCTTCAATTTTACAAAGAAGAAAAAGAGAGAATTTACTCAAAGTTTCGGCAGCAAGATAAGCACCTTTACTAACTAAAATTCTGCACTTATGCCTTCCCCCACAACCGAATATGCAAGCCCCTAGAGTCCAAGAAATGGCCACCACTTCCCCACTTATTAAACTCCTATTTTAACTCTTTATCACTTTATCAAATAAAATAAAATAAACCCTCAAATTATCCCTTATCTTCCTAAGATAAAATAAATAAAATAAAATCCCATTGTCCTACTCTTAGCCGAATTTTAAACAAAATAACAAAGCTTATCCTCCTCCAATTGAAAGTCCCATGTGCCGTCCACTGCTCCTTCTCCCTAACGCCAGAATACAAAAAAAAAATACTCCCCTTGCTGCCTACCAGACTCGAACCCGAGCCCTCTTCCCATAGCTTAAGGCGTCACTTGCCCAAACCACTTTGCCAAGGCGTTTTTGTGACATGACTCACCTGCACTTCTTTTAAGACCTTCTTAGCCCAGCGCCTTCTTGACACAAAAATAAACGCTCCTTCCTGCTTCCTTCGCAACTCGAACCAAGGTCCTTACCCCCTTGCACCTGGCGTCTTTCACCAAGCCTTTAAGTGGCGCCTCCAAGCCACTTTGACAAGCTAATTCTTGTGTCTATTTTCACATACATTTTCTCTTAAGACCCTATCAACTTAGCTCTCTTATTAAAACTTAAAATTTAATATTTCCCGAGGCTCTTACCTATTTTTTAAGGTTCACAAATTTCATTATACACATTCACAACATACTCAAGCATGCTATTTCATATAATTAAGCATAAATGCATAAGCCCATTTTCAGGATATTACACCATGAGCCAAACCAATTTAAGATCGGAGACCAGGTATTATTGGATAAAATAGACCCTCAGATCACCACTTCAGACCTTGATAAAAATGAAAAGATCCCTTTCACGGTACTAAATGTCTTCCCATACGGAACAGTCGAGGTAACTACTCCCATGTTCGGCACTTTTATGGTAAACGCCACTTGACTCAAACTATATAGTGATCATAGAACAGATAGCAGTGGAGAGGAGTTTCAACTCATCAAACCACCATGATTATGCGAATGAAGGTAAGTCTAGCTTAAGACTTTAAACGAGCGCTTCTTGGAAGGCAACCCGAGCACTAACTTCACTAATGTCATATTTTTGGTTTTTAGCACCCAACTAACAACTAACCAAGTTAATAAAGCGTAGGTTTCTCATTCCACATGGCCTTGCACACAGGCATGGCCGTGACTGTGTGGACACCACGAATAAGCACATTGGCGTGGCAGAGATCGTGAGAACCAAGAACGAAAATTCCCCAAAACACGGGTTGCGATAAAATGCCACGACTGTGCGATTCGGCCGTGGTTGACACTGAGAAATCTACACGGGCATGCAACACGCCCATGCTTTTAGGCCGTGGCCAACATTGATTAAGCACCATGGGCGTGGCAACCTCTACATAGGCGTGGGAGAAACGAATGAAGCATTACACGGCCATGTGATACGACCGTGTGACCTAACACGCCCATGGCACACGGGCATGGGCAGCAACCAGATCCCTGACTCTATTTAAACCACCTTCTTCTGTTCACTTTCTTCTCCAATTCTCCCTTCCTTCCCAACCCTATCCACCATAGTTTTTCTCCCTTTTTCACCATCTTTTGCCACCATCACACAAACAACTACAAAAAAAACCAATACCACCATCCCCATGTTGAAGAAGCGAAAGGACTCTAACACAGTCTCCCTGGGGGAGACCAATCTACATAAGTTCATGCCGGCCGCTTCATTTACTCAACAAAACAAGGACTTTTAAATCCATTCATTTTTCCTTTTTTCTCTTCTCTTCTCCTTTATTTTCCTTCACTTTATCTTTCTTGTCTTTAATTTATTTTATTATATTTTGATTTCTTTAATTTAGGTTCAAAAGGCTGTTAGAGAATCACCACACCACGACCCCGGTATCCACCTCCACCTTCATCTATGCCCAACTTACCGTTCCTTTTCCTTAAGTTCATCTGAAAATTCAAGAATTTTCGCTTCTTCCCCTATCTTATGATTGTTTATATTGTATATATCTATCTTTGTACATTGAGGACAATGTACATCTTAAGTGTGGGGAGGTTATTGATTTCATTACCAGAAAATCCCTGAATTATGTCTTGTTCTTAAGTAACTTTCTCATATTTACTATTAGAATGAAACTTCTAATGATTTATGATTTTTATTAATATGTTTCAAATTAAGTCATAGATAATTGTGCATTGATGGTTTAAACTTTAAGATAATAGAGAGTCAAGCATGACAAGTCTATTTTCCATAATTAAAAATTTTTAGGTTGTTTCCCTCATCTTATATATTACTTTGAAATTTGTAATTTACAAAGGCTGACATTAAAAACCATAAGTTCTGTGAGATTTTGAGCCTTTAAGAGCATATATCTTTCTTGTTCACTTTATTAATTATGAGTGTGTTAATATTGATCTATTAGTCTAGAACTTCCTTCGATTATACATGTCGAGACCACATTTCTGATTTGATATACTAAGATGATAAAGGTGATAAACCGTAATTATAACATATTTTAATCTCGCATTTAGCTTACTTTCGGATGATTTATTCCTTGATTTCTATAAAAGGGTGCTTTTAATCCTTTCTTTTCATATCTTATACCCAGGAAAGCACCCGAGAATGAAATGAACATAAAACGGGCCCAAAACGGAGTAAATGGGCCTTAGCACGAAATCAACACGGCCTGGCCCAAATCCCAACGGTCGTGCCTCACCAATCACCTAGAGCACGGCCTGACCCTCGACTTACACGGTCATGCCTCAAGTTAGAAATCCGAGCACGGCCTGACAACGATTCACACGGGCGTGTGCCATGGCCATGTCCCTGTCGCTGGAAAGAGCAATTTCATATGGGAAAGGATACTTGGAGGCAAAGAAACACATTCCAAAGACTATTCAAACACCCTAGCAGGAATTCTACTTAAATTAGGAAACATAGGGGCCAAGTAAAGCATCACAAAGTCTATATAAACACCCAAGGGGGCAACTTGAAAAGGGAGTTCGGCAGAAGCCGAAATCAGGAGTCGAGCTAGGCCAAGGAGCTAGTCAAAAAGGTCAGAATTGTGGGAATCGATCAAGGTTAGCAAGTTGGTCCATCCCAAGAAGCCGAAATTATACTCAAGACGGCGGAATTCTCCTTCAATTTCTTCAGGAAGTTTTAGGGATTTCTCATGTTTTGTTTTATCTTTTCTCTTGAGATGTTTTCTTATTTAGTTATGAACTAAACCCCTCAGATACCTGAAGGGGATGAAACCTAGATGAATCTTGTTATTTGATTTTTGCATTATATGATAACTACTTAGTTTGTTCTTAATTATGCATGTTTAATCCAAATCTGATGTGCTTAGGTGGAGGACAAATAGACCTTGCTTAGGAGTAGATCTAGCATAATTAAGCGGAGTTGATTGAACGCCTAGAGATGGGGTTACGAGATTTTTCTGGATTAGGGTGAAACCTAATATGGGAATCCATAGATCGATTCTTCGCTATTCTAGGGGTTATTATAAGAGAATGAGAGTTCCACTAATTAACCTAGGGTTAGACGTTATTCGCCTCGAGAGAGGGTTTAGCATAGGTTAGGGAGTCCTACGGATCAAGCTAAGTAAATAAATCATATAATTCAGGGTTAGATAACAAGTGAAGTCTAGGTGGATTCTTCCAGAGGGTATCGTCGTGATCAATTGAGTTTTTCTTCAAGCTATTTTCCAATTTGTTCTTTTTGTTAGTGTCCTTAGCTTAGTCGTCATTAATTTAAATTAAAACAAACTTCACTTTATTTTTAAGGCTAAATAATAAAAAGAAAGTTAGTACTAATACTTTTGGTTCCTTTGGGTTAAATATCCGGTCTTGCCTAAGGTATACTACTGTTCGATAGGTACACTTGCCTTTAATCGTTGTCAGAGTTAGTTTCCAGGTTCAATCATTCTTGTATAAATTTTAAAGCTCTGATTCCAGTGATCAAGTTTTTGGCACCATTGCCGGGGAACTAAAATATTAAGAAAACTCTATTTTTATTACTTTAGCCATTATTTTTTATTTTCAGCAATTTATTTTGTTTTTAGTTTAATTTTTAATTTTGCTAACTTTTCTTTCTTTCTTTTCTTTCCAGGTACCTCTAGTTTATGACTAGAAGGAACCCGAGAGGACCTTTAGTATATGACAGTGATATTGAAGCAACCGCTTATAGGAATCGCTGAGAAATCAGGCCAGCCCTACACTATACAGAAGGAGAGTAAGAAGACAGATCCAATCCTACTGAAGGGATGGATGAAACTAATCCACCACCACACGATTTGGGGGAACGCAACGCTCCACGTACCATGTTTGATTATGCTAAACCGCATTTAACAGGAGTAGAATCAAGTATTGTTAGGCCTGCTATAGCCGCTAATAATTTTGAATTAAAGCCTAACACAATACAAATGATTCAACAGTTTGTTCAATTTGATGGTTTGCAGGATGAAGACCCAAATACTCATATAGCTAATTTCTTAGAGTTTTGTGATACCTTCAAAATAAATGGCATTTCTGATGATGCCATACATCTTCGGTTATTCCCTTTTTTATTAAGAAATAAAGACAAACAGTGGTTAAACTCATTACAACGAGGATCAATCACTACATGGGATCAAATGACCGAAAAAGTTTTTAATGAAATATTTCCCACCGACCAAAACGGCTAAATTACGAAATGATATCTCTTGTTTTGTGCAGATGGATGTAGAGACATTATACGATGCATGGGAGAGATACAACAATCTCTTGAGAAGGTGTCCATACCATGGTTTACCCTTGTGGCTACGAGTCTAAACATTCTATAACGGTGTAAATCCCTCAACGAGACAACTAATCGACTCAGCCACAGGTGGAACCCTGAACAACAAAATTCCTGAAGTAGCGTACGAATTTATTGAAGAGATGTCACTGAATAATTATCAGTGGCAAGTTACAAGGATGAAACCGACAAAATCAGCGAGAGCTTTCAACATAGACACAATAATCGTGCTAACAACACAGATGGAATTGATGAATAAAAAGATTGACAGTTTGTGTTCTTCGCAGGTACATCCAGTAATGCAGTGTGACACAAGTGGAATCGTGGCGAATCCTGAGTACCTACCCTACCAACTGGAAGCAGAAAGCGAATAGATGAACTATATAGGTAAAAATTTCAGATCTAATAATAACCCTTATAGTAATACTTACAATTCAGGTTGGAGGAACCACTCAAATTTTTTATGGGGAGACCAAGGAAATCAAGGAAATCAAAGGCTACAACCTCCTCAAAACTTCCAAAATCAGCCCTATCCATAAGAGAAGAAACCAACCCTCGAAGAGATGCTAACAAAATTCTTAATAGACACAGAAAAACGTCTCTAGGAAACTGAGAGGACAATCAAAAGCAACAAGAGCCGAATCGGGGAAATCACAACGTCAGTGAAGGAAGTTACTAATGCAGTTGAACAACTTGCAAAGCTGATGTCAGAACGACCGCAAGGACGTCTACCAAGTAACATCAAAATTAACTCTAAGGAACAGATTCAAGCCGTAACAGCTCAGGAAAATGCAGAGGTAGACGAACCCATCCCACAACAAGAAACCAAGAAAGAAAAAGGTAAAATCGAGGTAACACAAGAAAAGTTGAAACTGGTAATCAAGGAGTATCAACCTCGAATACCTTACCCCGAAACGTTAAAAAGAGACGATTCAGAAGAACAGTTCGGTAAGTTTCTTAAACTTTTAAAGGAATTACATGTTAACTTACCTCTTTCTGAAGCTCTCTTTCAGATGCCAGACTCGAGAAAATTTTTAAGACAGCTCTTGACAAACAAACGCAAATTAGACGAAGAGCCACACGTGGAACTCAATGCAAAGTGCTCAGTAATTCTTCAAAATAGACTACGACAGAAATTAAAAGATCCAGGTAGTTTTACAATTCCATGTTTAATTGGTAGTCTAACTATTGATAATGCATTAGCTGAGTTAAGGGCAAGTATAAATGTCATGTCGTATTTATTGTTTAAACGACTAGGTCTAGGGAAACCCAAACAAACTAGGATGAGTATTCAATTAGTTGATAAAACTATCAGAATTCCTAGGGGTATAATAGAAAATGTTCTAATCAAAATTGATAAATTCGTATTCCCAGTATACTTTGTCGTTTTAGACATGGATGAGGACAATTCAATTCCTTTAATTTTAGGAAGACCCTTTCTAGCAAATGCCAGGACTAAAATTGATGTTGGTACAAGAGAACTCATTCTTCGTATAGGTGACTAATCAATCAGTCTACAAGCTCTTGACTTAGCCAGAACATCAACTGATGAAGGTGAGAAAGTAAATTCAGTAAATAACAAATTTGTTCAACTTTCATCACAGGAAACACCACGAAGCCACAATCATAGACCTCGTGCCAATAAAGTAGAATTATATGAGGAACGAAGCCTTAAGGTCGACAAACTAGAAGAGTGGAAGACACACTTTAAAGAGAAACTGAAACCGCACGAAGAAAAACCAAAGGAACCCCCAGACAAGCCGATAGGAACAACAAATCACTTCAAAATAGGGGATCAAGTATTGTTGAATAAGGAAGACCCTCGAATCACCAATTCAGACCTCAAGGCAAACGAAGAAATCATTTTTGAGGTACTTAATGTCTTCCTATACGGCACAATCGAAGTAAGCAATCCTAAATCTATCACTTTTAAGGTAAACATTACTCGACTTAAACTCTATATCCATAACCGAATTGATCGCATGAGAAAGGATTTTCACCTCCTCAAACCACCATAACCATACGAATGAGAGGTAAAGTCTACCTTAAGACTATAAACAAGCGCTTCTCGGGAGGCAACCCGAGCACTAACCCCATTTTTACATTTTTACATTTTTACATTTTTTATTTTTCATTTTCATTTTTTCTTTTATTTTTCCTTTTAGCACCTAACCATAAACTAACCAAAGTGCAGATTTTCATACCACACGGCCTTGCACACGGCCGTGGCCGTGGCCGTGTGGCCACCACAGGAAGGTACAAGGGAGGGGGCAACCACCAGATCCATAATTTTTATTTAACCCTCTTCTCCCTTTTTATTTTCCAATTGTTTTTCTTCTTTCATTTTCCATTATTTACTTTTATTTTTATTTCTATTTCTATTTTTTATTTTTTATTTTTTTCTTATTCTCTATGAAATTTAGATTTAGCTTAGGACGTAATAAAATTCGATCAGCTACTTCGAGGATTCAATTTCAACGCTTCAAGGCGCTCCCTCACATTCACCTCGAACGTATTTTCCACCTCCTCTAAGGATCTCATCCATAATTCAGGAAGTTTCACTTCTCTCCCTATCTTATGATTTTTTGATTATTTTGATATTATCTATTTTTGTACATTGAGGGCAATGTACATCTTAAGTGTGAGGGGGTTAACTATAGTATTATTTGAAAATCCCTGAATTATGCCTAGTTCTTAAGTAATTTTCTCATATTACTAATTAGGATGAAATTTCTGATGATTTGTGATTTTTATTGACATGTTTTAGAATAAGTCATAGTTAATTGTGCATTGATAATTAAATTTGAAGAATACTAGGGAATCAAGCATGATAAGCCTAATTTTCAAAAATTTAAAATTTTAGCTTGTTGACCTAAGTTTGAATATTACTTTGAAGTTTGAGATTTACAAGGTTGATGTCAAAAACACCCATAATTTTTGTGAGATTTTGAACCTTATAAAGCATAATTCTTTTTCGTGCTCACTTTTTTTTTATGAGTGTGTCAACCATGAACTGTTATTCTAGAATTTGCCTTGATTATACATGTCAAGATCGCAGTTATGATTTGATACACAGAGATGATAAAAGCACCTAGGTTTTAACCCACTTACACCACTAAAAAGCCTACCCTCATAATTAACCCCTAGTGATCCCTGTTGAGCCTAACAACCCTTTTCATTGACTCACCCACTAATAAACCAAAACCCTTTGTATTTGTTATCACCCTTCCTTTTGGCTACCCTTTAATCGAGATATGATTTGATTAAGTTTTTATTATAAGTTGAAATTGTCTTTATTTAGTTTGTTCTTAAAAAAAAAATCAAAGTATAGTCAGTATTAGTATTATGAAGAGTGAGCTTATACAAGTTAAAGTCTAATTATCAAAAGAAAAAGCTTGTATTAGTGGGTTTATTATTATCTTTAGTTGATGTAATTATTATCTTAGAAATTTCTAGTTAGGTAATTTGTCAATTTAATCTCGATTCTAACCTTCTAATTCAGCCCTTTTCCTCACCTTTAACCCTAGCCCCGTTACAACCCTAACAAAACCTTTTGATCTATTTATCATCTCATTTTACAGTGGTGGAGATTTGATTTTCAGGCAAACCTATGGGATTAACTTTTCAGGTTCTACTTGTGAGTGCCTAATTTTGACCCTTAAACACTTTGAGTGATTTGAGTGAATCTTTTGTGAGGATGTCAATCCTTGTAGGTTTTGAATTAAAGGTAATTATTTAGTTGAAGGGAAACACCTATGTTTTCATGCAACAAATGTATGACATATCTTGTTTGAATCTTTAGGACTCTTTGAATTGAATTATCAATGTATAAATTATCTATGAATTAGGATAAGGCATTGTTGATAGGAATTATGAATCATGGAAAGTTTTTTTTAATTGTAGTTGAGAATTTTGCTTGAGGACAAGCAAAAGCTTAAGTGTGGGGGTATTTGATAAACCGTAATTATAACATATTTTAATCTGGTATTTAGCTTACTTTCGGATGATTTGTTCCTTGATTTATATAAAAATGTGCTTTTAATCCTTTCTTTTCATGTCTTATACCCAGGAAAGCACCCGAGGATGAAAAGAACATAAAACGGGCCCAAAACGGAGTAAATGGGCCTTAGCACGAAATTGACACGGCCTAGCCCAAATCCCACACGGTCGTGCCTCGCCAATCACCTAGAGCACGGCTTGACCCCCAACTTACACGGCCGTGCCTCAAGTTAGAATTCTCCTTCAATTCCTTCAAGAAGTTCCAGGGATTTCTTATGTTTTATTTTATCTTTTCTCTTGAGATGTTTTCTTATTTAGTTATCAACTAAACCCCTCAGATACCTGAAGGGGATGAAACCTAGATGAATCTTGTTATTTGATTTTTGCATTATATGATAACTACTTAGTTTGTTCTTAATTATGCATGTTTAATCCAAATATGATGTGCTTAGGTGGAGGAGGAATAGACCCTGCTTAAGAGTAGATCTAGCATAATTAAGCGGAGTTGATCGAACGCCTAGAGATAGGGTTACGAGATTTTGTCGGATTAGGGTGAAACCTAATATGGGAATCCATAGATCGATTTACTGCTATTCTAGGGGGTTATTATAAGAGAACGAGAGTTCCACTAATTAACCTAGGGTTAGATGTCATTCGCCTCGAGAGAGGGTTTAGCATAGGTTACGGAGTCCTACGGATCAAGCTAAGTAAATAAATCATATAATTTAGGGTTAGATAACAAGTAAAGTCTAGGTGGATTCTTCTTGAGGGTATCATCATGATCAATTGAGTTTTTCTTCAAGCTATTTCCCAATTCGTTCTTTTTGTCTGTGTCCTTAGCTTAGTCATCGTTAATTTAAATTAAAACAAACTTCACTTTATTTTTAAGGCTAAATAATAAAAAGAAAGTTAGTACTAATACTTTTGGTTTCTTTGGGTTCGATATCCGATCTTGCCTAAGCTATACTACTATTCGATAGGTACACTTGCCTTTAATCGTTGTTAGAGTTAGTTTCCAGGTTCGATCATTCTTGTATAAGTTTTAAAGCTCTGATTCCAGCGATCAAAAGGCACCTAGGATTTAACCCACTTACTCCACAAAAATCCTACCCTCATAATTAACCCTTAGTGAACCCTTTTTACCCTAATAAACCCTTTCTTGACTCACCCATTAATATTAACCTAAAACCAACTTTTTTTTTATTCCCCTAAGCTTTTGACGCCCTTTTTGTCGAGATTTAATTTGAACAGTTGCCTAACTATTTTTGGTATTTCAGTTGTTAAACTCTATCTTATTATTGTAACTACTTATTCTAAAAAAAAAAAGTTGAAAGTATATTCATTTTTAGTTCCATTTTTTATGAGAGTAAACAGTTAAATTCACATCTTTAGAAGAAGCTCTTGTTATGAATGTAATTATTCATCATTAGTTCACTGTTTCTAGTTAGGTAATTTGTCAATTCAATCTCGATTCTAACCTTCTAATTCAGCCTATATCCATACCTTTAACCCAAGCCCCATTACAACCCTTTAAAGACCTTTTGATTTGTGTATCATCTCATTTTGTAGTGGTGGAGATTTGATTTTCATGCAAACCTATGGGATTAACTCTTCATTTTTGACTTTTGAGTGCTCAATTTGAACCATAAACACCTTGAGTGATTTGAGTGAATCTGTAGTAAGGATGTCAATTCTTGTCGGTTTTAAATTAGAGGTAATTATTTAGGTAAGGGGAAACACATATGTTTTTGTGCTATATAAATTTATGACTTAGATTGTTTGAATCTTTAGGACTCTTTTAGTTAAGTTATCAATGTATGAATTATCTATGAATTATGATGAAACATTATTGATGATGATTATGAATTAAGGAAGTTAATTTTAATTGTGAGTTGAGGATTTTGCTTGAGGACAAGAAAAGGCTTAAGTGTGGGGATATTTGAAAAACCATAATTTACACATATTTTAACCCCATACTTGGCTTAATTTTGGATGATTTTTCATTGAATTTGATGAATTCGATGCTCCTAATCTCTTAATTTCATGTTTTATACTCAAGAGAGCTTAAGAAATCGAAAAGAACGAGAAACGGGCCAAAAAGGGGCAAAATGGGCCTACATTGTCTGGACCACTGTACACGGGTGGACCATACGGCCGTGTGTGACAAGCAGGATTCAGCATGGCCTGGACTATCGACCACGGGTGTGTCCCTACCAAAACTAGGAAGAATTATATTCGGAATAGGACACTTGTGGGCCAAGTAAGGCATCTCGAAAGCCTATATAAACACCCTAGGGGGCAACCTAAAGGGGGTTCGACAGGACGTCGAATAGACGCCGAGTAGAAGGAAAAAAGACTCCAAGACAGCTGTTTGGAACAACTTAGGAGAAGGGTCTCCATCAGGACTGAGGATCTCCCATCAAGTTCTTTTGAAGTTTTTGGGTTTTCTTATATTTTGTTGTTCTCCCTATTCTAATATGTTTCCCCTCATTAGTATGAACTAAATCCCTCAAAAACCTAAGGGGATGAAACCTAAGATAGATCTTAATATTATTTTATTTATGAGATAAATATTTGTTCTTATTCTTAATTGTGAGTTCTTATTCTTGTTTTGATAATTCAGGTTATTGATTCAAGTCGAATGTGCTTATTTAGTGGAGCAATAGCCCCTGTCTAAAAGTGGATCAATACAATTAAGCAGAGTTGATTGCAACCCTAGAAATAGGGTGACGAAAATCTACCGGATTAGGGTCAAACCTAATAAGGGAATCCATAAATCGAGTTAATGCAATAATAGGGGTTTTCATTAGAAAGATTTCAATTAATCAACCTAGAGTCAGTTGTTAGTAGCCTCGAAATAGGTATTAACATAAATCAGGAATTTCTACGGATTAAGTCAAGTGAATAAATTGTATGAATCAAAAGTAATAAGTGAAGTCTAGGTGGATTCTTCCTTAGGTATTGCCTATCTCTTATAAGTTGTCAAAAAGTATTTTCCCAATTTACTCTCTATCGCATTCATAGTTAGTTAAATTAGTTAGTTAATTTTAGATTAAAAATAAATCCTCTTAATTATTAGGCTAGATAATAAAGGGATAGTTAATACTAATACTCTTGGTCCTTGAGGATATGATATTCCAGACTCACCACAGTTATACTACTGTTCAATAGGCGCGCTTGCCTTTGTCAAAATAATAGTTAGTTTCGAGTCCATCACCTAACTTTCCTAAGGAACTAAAAATTTTATGGTATGATTTGCATGCTTTATTAAAAATACATTTATGTCATATTTCAGTTAACATAACAATTATTGAAATAATCAAGCTTTATTCATACAGAAGTTTAGCATACTTAACAAAATTTCAAAATTTTGAACAAAATATAACTTAATCATAACTGAAAGAAAAATTTACTTAGAGAGGAAATAATTTCAATTTTTTGGTCCCCCTACTTAAGAAGAACAATGTCCTCATTGTTAAAAGTGAATAGATACTATACACTAGGTAGGATTCTAGAAAAGATGAGGTGAGTCAATTTTACTTCTTAAGTTCCAAGTTCTCTCTAGATCCAATCTTAGACATGTATATATCTTTTGCAACACTTTGTACTTTGTAACTTGTTCATTTTTTATTTATGATTTCCACCTTTTGTTTTATTATGCAAAAATAAAAATTCCTAATAAAACCTAATCCTATTAAATAGCCTAAGAACGAAAGTAAAATAAAGTCAAGATCCTCCTTTTTTATTTATTTGCAGATCCCCCCGAATTCGACTCATCTTTTGCTTCATCGTCTTTGTTTTTACATGAATCGCTTTACTCCCTCTTTGATAGTGGACTCCATGGTTCAAATATGAAATATGGAAACGTACACACAAAAATAAACAGGTCATTGTATATTTTCGTAAGAGCATTTCTCATTGAGTTATCCCATATTTTTTAATATCTCCAATAAGCATGATTTCCATCAGTTTTGACAGCTCATCTCGAAGATTTGGGCGAGGCGATTGAGTCCTGAACATTAAAGTTGCGACGTCAGGTTCTGTTACTGGTTCCATTGGTTTTGCCTTATCAGGGATTCTAGCTGACTTCATTAGTTCGATCTCTGTGGGATCTTCTTCTTCTTCAGGATCTTCGCTCTCTTCAACTCGTTGCTCTAGAACAGAGTCTCCAGCTATTCAGTAGAGTTCCCAATCTGTGATTGTGCCCTAACTATAACCTGCCTTCTTTATGTTTGTAAAAATTTTAGCTTTCAAGCACAAAATTGTTATCGTAAAGGGCAAGTAAGGTGGGCCAAAACATCTAGTGGCACAATGTCGTGTTTCTCTCAGGATGATTTTTCCCACATCAATGGTCTTTCCAATTTAAATCGAGTATAATAAGACCATTCGCTCTAATGAAATTGTAGTCCCATATGAAATGGGCATAAGGCTGAATCGGATGAAATAGAACCATACCTTCGCTAGTGGTGTCAAATATTCTCTGCGACAAGTGTGAATTCCTTGCTTTCATGCATTCTACTCACAACTTGGGACTGTAAGTTGCTCGAGAATTTCTTGAAAATTTTCATACTCAATATTGCTCATCAAGGAAGAATATTTGTCGTCTTCAAAATCAGGTAATTTAAAGAATTCGTTAATAGCACTTGAGGTTATTGGTACCTTGATTCCGTGGACAGAAACTTCCGTCAATTCGCTTGAGGTCAAATTCATGAACTAACTCCTCATCTGTACTAGGTCTCTTCTCAACAAATAACTCCCAATTGAGAGCTTCAGCAATTTGTCAAGTGCACACCATGAAATCAATATGGTTGTTTTCTTTCAGCGTAAAGCCTTTTTCTGGGTGCTTCTACTGATTCTTGAAAATGCTTTCGTATCTCGCTTTGGCTTCTTCACAGTGGAATTTATTTTGTGATTGGTCAATTTAGGCAGAGGCACAAGTTCTCTTATGAGGCATGATTAACCTGGACATAAGATGGAAACAAATATTTTCTCAAAAATTTAATTAGTATAAAATATTAATAATTCAATAAATTGGAATATTAAATAATTAAATAAAAAATTAGGAGAAATATTTGTCTTACCACCTTTTTATAAAAATTAAGAACTCAAAGAAAATAAATATAAAGAAAAAAGGGTTGGTTTAAGGATGGTTATAGGGTGTTTTGATGGTGTGGTGCGATAGGCAAGGGTGTTGGTGCGAATAGCAATGCGTGGTGTGAGCAGATGCACGGGTAGCACGCGACACTATTAGGTGGATCATTGCGCGAGCAGTAAGGCATACGCATGCCGCGTGGATGCGAGAAGGTGGGCAGCAAGAAGGTGCGTCGAGCAAGCATGACGAGCTGCTGGAGCTGGACGTGCGGAAGGTGAGGCGAAAAGGAGCAGGCTGTTAGCGCCTACGGTGTGCGTGGGGGCTACTGCCGAATGGGGCTGCTACTAGGCATGAGTGTGACGTGCGGAGCTGGACGGTGTTGTGGCTAGAGAGTTTCGCACTAGGTGATTTGGTACTTGGTGGTTTTTGGATGCTAGGATTGATGGAGGGATGAGTGAAAAAAATGGCAATGGTGGGTGAAATTTATAGTGAAAGGAGTAGGAGTTTAAATAGAATTCTTAAAACAAATTAATAATTAAGATATTCCAAGTTCTAATTCTACATAGAGTTAACAACAATTAATATTTAATATAATGCATGTTAAATTATTATTTGCTATTAATTTATTAAAAATAAATAATTATTAAATAAAAATATGATCAAATTTAAACTAATCCTAATTCTATGCAAAGTTGATAGTAATTAATATATATTATAATAGATATAATAATATATTAATGAGTATCATCTTATTTATTAAATTAAATTAAAAACATTTATTCTAGATGCCTTTTGAAAATATTTACAAAAAAAGACATCTAATTTTTAGTATTTACAAAAAGAGCAACCAAAATTTGAAAATAGTTCAATTAAATACATAGACTTAAAGAAAATTTGAAATTGAGTTGCAATTTAAAACTTGGATCAAAATTGACCCTTTTATTTGAAACCTAAAAATTTAATTTTCCATTTAGGGAATAATTTCTCGGAAGATTATGTTAAAATCAATTCCCAGGAAAGATTGGAGGGGTCACTAGTAGTCCCGCTTAAGTTCCAATCTCCTAAACAGAATTTATTTAAACATACAAATCCCAAAATTATACCCTAAATCATTTATTATAAACAGAAAAACAAGAAAACTTAAATATCTGATAAAATGAACAAGATTTGATCATGTTCAGTTTTATCTCCCCAGTAATGTTTTAAACGCTAGGCATTGACTCTAAAATTACCTCCCTTACTTTGAAGTTCGACAACTCCATATGGATAAACTTGGTGAATCGTAAATGGACCAGACCAACGTGATTTTAACTTATCTGGAAAGAACCTTAATCTAGAATTGAATAAGAAGACTTGCTGACCTGCTTTGAATTCTCGAACCCGAATGTGTTTGCCATCTCTTAAGTCTTTCCTTGAGTAATTTGACATTCTCGTATGAGAACATTCAGAACTCTTCTAACACATTGAGTTAGAGCATTCATTTCTCTTTAGCAATCTTAAGATCCAAGTTGAGTTGTTGGAGATCCCAGTAAGCTTTGTGTTCTAACTCTAAGGGCAGATGACAGGCTTTCCCAAAGACCAACCTATAGGCTGACATCCCTAAAGGTGTCTTGTATGCTGTCCTGTAGGACCATAAAGCATCGTCCAATCTTTTAGACCAATCTCGTCAGTTTGGACAAACTGCCTTCTCGAGTATGCCTTTGATCTCTTTGTTTGCCACTTCAACTTGCCCATTTTTCTGTAGGTGGTAAGCGATGGCAACCTTGTGATTCACTCTATGCTTGTCGAGTAACCATTTCAACCACTTGTTCACAAAATGGGGCCCTTCATCACTAATGATGGCTCTTGGGGTTCCAAACCTTGTGAAAACATGCTTCTGTAAAAACCTCATCACAACCTTAGCATCGTTCGTTGGATATGCCTCAACCTCAACCCACTTAGACACGTAGTCTACTGCTACCAATATGTACTTGTGACCAAAAGAATGAGGGAAAGGACCGAGAAAGTCAATACCCCAAACATTGAATAATTCTATCTCAATTATGTTTGTTCGAGGCATCTCATTTCTGTTGGTGACGTTTCTAGCCCTTTGACATCGATTACAGCTTTTGACGTAAGCATACACATCTTTAAATAGTGTTAGCCAAAAGAATCCAGCTTGCAGTACTTTGGCTGCAGTATGTGTACCTCTGAAGTGTCCCCCACTCAGAGCTAAGTGGCAATGTTATAGAGTCTTATGTACTTCATCTTCTGCCACACATCTCCTGGTCATTTGATCTGTACACATTTTAAACAAGCATGGTTCTTCCCAGAAATAGTACTTCACATCATAAAGAAACTTTTTCTTTTGATGATACATCTTATCAATCGGCATCAAACCACAAGCTAAATAGTTAGCAATATTAGAAAATCAAGGGTTATTACGGACATGATTTACCTTCAGTATGTGTTCATCTGGAAATGTCTCCTGAATGGGTATAAGTGGAGAAATCCCTTTTTGCGGCTTCAATCTGGACAAGTGGTCTGCTACTTGGTTTTCTACTCCCTTTTGATCTTGAATTTCTAGATCGAACTCTTGAAGTAGAAGGACCCATCAGGTCAGTCTCGGCTTAGCGCCTTTCTTGGCAGGTAAATACTTAATTGTCAAGTGGTCTGTATAGACAGTCACTTTCGTACCTACAAGATAAGATCAAAACTTATCAAAAGCAAACACAATAGCAAGTAACTCTTTCTTTATTACTGTATAATTTAGTTGAACTCCTGTCAGAGTCCAACTTGTGTAGTAGATGGGATGAAAAACTTTGCTCCTTTGTTGGTCCATGATAGCTCCTATCGGGAAGTCACTTGCGTCACACATCAATTCAAATGGAAAATCCCAGTCTAGTCTGATGATTATGGGTACCGAAACTAATCGACTCTTCAAATCTTTCAAAGCTCTTAAGAACTCCTCATCAAATTTGAATGCTGTGTCCTTCTCCAATAATTTGCTTAAGGGTTTAGTAATTTTGGAGAAGTCCTTGATAAATCTTCGATAGAAATCAGCGTGCCCAAAAAGCTCCTAACTCTCTTTATAGATGTTGGAGGTGGGAGTTTCTCAATTACGTCTACCTTTGCTTTATGTAACTTGATTCCATGTCTCGTTATTCAATGCCCTAGAACAATACCTTCTCGTACCATGAAATGACACTTTTCCCAGTTGAGTACAAGGTTTGTTTCTTCGTATAGCCTTAGTACCTTGGCTAGATTGGCTAGACAATCATCATATGTATCTTCGAATACTAAAAAGTCATCCATAAAGACTTCCAAATATTTCTCAACCATATCAGTAAAAATAAACATCATACATCTTTGAAATGTAACAGGTGAATTACATAAACCAAATAGCATGCGTCTAAATGCGAATGTACCTTACAGGTAGGTGAATTTTGTATTATGTTGATCTTTGGCTGCTACTGTAATCTAGTTATACCCCGAGTATCCATCGAGAAAATAGTAATAGTCTCCCCCCTTGAGTCTATCTAGCATCTTGTCCAAAAATGGCAAACGAAAGTGATCTTTCCTAGTCGCCTTTTCCAACTTCCAATAATCGATGCAAATTCTCCATCCCAAACCATTTTAGTCGGTATCAACTCGTTATTCTCGTTCTCCATGACCGTAATACCTTATTTCTTTGGCAGGCACTGGACCACACTTACCCATGAACTGTCTGAGATGGGGTAAATTATACTTGTATCTAACCACTTGATGATTTCTTTCTTTACCACGTCTTTCATGACAGGGTTCAGTTTTCGTTGTCCATTAATCGTCCCTTTTTTGCCATCTTTCAGGATGATCTTGTGCATGCATACAGACGAACTAATGATGAGAATATCGACCATGGTCCATCTGATAGCCTTCTTGAATTATTTAAATACTAGGACGAGTTTCTCTTCCTGCTCAATAGTTAATTTCGCTGAAACAATCACAGGCAAAGTAGAAGCTTTACTTAAATAAACATATTTTAAATATGATGGAAGTACCTTTAGTTCTAATTTAGGTGGCTCCTCGATTGACGCTTTTGGTTGGGCATAATCCCTATTCTTTAACTCCAAAGATTCAAAATGGGATTACAGATTAAATCCCCTTTGGTTAGCTTCTAGCAAAGCTAAGTATTGATCCTCCTTTTCATCATTTAGAGGGTCTAATTTTAAATTTTGTTCCAATGGGTCCTCAATATAGTTGAGTTCCTTTTCCATGATTAATTCCTCTAAATTAAACACTATAGAACAATCATCAATTATGTCAGGAAATCGCATAGACTTAAAAACATTAAATGTTACTTGATTGTCCTGAACACGCATAGTAAGCTCGCCCTTCTGCACATCAATAAGGGTCCTTCTGGGTTCTAGAAAAGGCCTTCCTAGGATGATTGGCACTTTTTTATCTGTTTCAAAGTCTAGAATAACAAAGTCAGCAGGAAAATAAATTTGTCTACATGTACCAATACGTCCTCGGTTTTTCCTTCTGAATGTGCTAAGGATCGATCTATTAATTGAAGTGTAACCGTAGTAGGTCTAACTTCACCTATCCTCAACTTTCAAAATATTGACATGGGCATCAGGTGTGCAAGGTGTGGTAAAACATCAAGGATCCTTCAATATGTTGCTCCAATGTTGCAAGGTGTGGTAAAACATCAAGGATCCTTCAACTTTGGGGGTAGTTTGTCTTGAAGATATGTATTGCATTCCTTTATCAGGGCTACTGTCTCAAATTCTCCAAGTCTTCGTTTTCTTGATAGGATATCCTTTATGAATTTGATGTAGTTTGACATTTGTTCAAGTGCTTCAACCAACTGGATGTTGATATGAAGTTGCTTGAGTACATCTAGGAACTTCTTGAATTGAACTTCCTACTTATGCTTTTGAAGTCTTTGAGGGTAGGGTGGTGGAGGCTTCTTTACTAGAACTGGTTGATTTATCTTCTGTGGCAATTCTGCATCTAACAAAGTTGTTAGTTTATCATAATTAACTGGTTCAGAAGTTACCTTATCGAATTTTGCATATTCAGGTTCTGGTGAAACTAGAATTTCAACACTCGGTTGAACTTCCTCTAAGTCTTGAGCATCAGCTGTCTCCTTTTCAACTTCCCCTGATTCCCACATATGACCTGCAGTATTCCTAGTCATGTGGTCCTTCAAAGATATGGAAAATTCCTGAATAATAGGGACCACAACACTATCTTTAGGTATCATCCAAAAACGTTCCCACCTATGATATCTGACTAAAGGCCATATTTCTTTACACTCAATCGTAAATGGATCAAAGCCCCTCTCTTGAATGAATGGTTTTCCTTGAAATTCATTGAAATATTTTTCAACATTCATATTTGAGAAAAAGAGGGATTTTGACCTATCGATGGCTTCATTTCCATAGTTCACCTAACTTTCCTTGGAGACATGATATTTCAATAAGCAAAACATTCAATGAAACAGTAAAAAAAATTGAATATAGGAAACTCTAACCTTAGTTATATGCTTGGAGGTCGTTTAGATTCTTTTCTTTCACACAGTATTCCAGTTCCTTATTGCTCTAATGATGTTTGAAGAGTTTGTTAGGGAAGAAAAAAATATTTAAGAGATTAGGGGTTTAGGGTTTAAGGTTTTGAGAGGGTGTTTTCAAAATATGAATGTAAAAGATGTTAGTCTAGGTTTAGTAAAAGAGTTAAGGTATTTTAAGGTTACAATATAGGTCTTTTAAAGTGTTAAAGCTGGGTAAATTAAGGGTTAAACCACCAGGTTGCGCAATTTGGTCGGGTCAACCCTATAGAAAATTGCAGCAATGTCACGACACAAGGGTTCCGTGTCACGACATCCCTGGTAGCATACTGATGCCGCGATATAGGGGTTCCGTGTCACAACACGTCCATTAGTTTGGAGGTCTGAAGGAAACTATCTACTATGTCATGACTAGTTGGGGCGATGTTGCAACACTGACTCTATTTCAGTTCAAAACTCCAACTTTAAGGATGTTTCAGTTTAGAGATGAACCTACTTAAAATAAAAGTTAAAATCTAAACTATGTTATTAGTTAAATATACAATAATTTACAAATATCATGCAACAATTCTTGTATTTTAAGTTATACTGCCAAATTCATCTAGCAGTATTGCCAATTCACCCGTGAGCGATCTCTTTATTCTATCAGTATTAGTCCTTCATCCGTCATGCCATTCCTCCTTTCCCTGCTTGTCTCATTCTTTAAACCTATTTATTCTTTCTAGATTCATAAAAGGAAGCATCTTCTTTGACTTCTGAATGTTAGAGATAAATAAATTTTTGCAATGCTCCCCTAATTTCCTCCCATCTTCCTCGCTTGGCTGGTGGAAACATTTAAAAGTTTTAGTTTCCTCATTGATTCTTATAGTTAATTCATTTTTCTCTAAATCAATGCTGGATCTAGAAGTAGCCAAGAAAGGTTGTGACACCCCTCACCCGTGTCTGTCGCAGCAACAAGGTTACAAAGAATTACCGAAGCTTTCAGAACATTTACAAATAATTCACATCAATTACTATTCATTTACCGAGATTATTCACGACGTCCCTTAAATGGACCTTCGAGGCCCAATATGAGTATTAGAATCGAGTCGGGACTAAATCGAGAACTCATAGAATTTTTTGCGAAATTTTAAAAATTTTCCAAGATGTAGGGCACGCACTCCCATATGGTTAAGGCACACCCCCGTCTGATCATATGACATGCCTGTGTCACAGGCCGTGTCCGACCACATATAACTCACTGACTTGCACCACACGACTAGCCACACACCCATGTGCTAGGCCGTGTGGTTAATTAAAATTTCAAACTTACTGCAGGTTTCACACGGCCAAGACACATGCTCATGTATCAGGCCGTGTGTCACACACGGTTAAGACCCACGCCCCCGTGTAGACAAAATAAAGCCATTTATAGCTTCAGTTCCCAGCCAAAACTTTTCCATGAACCTAGATCAAAACTTACATTCAAATACCAACAAATCCAAGTATTGAATTTAAGTAAATTCTAACATTTTATATGTTATATCATTGCATACATATATGTTTATATTCTTACCTTGATTTAATCTATACATTAAACATCATTTAATCAACCATAGTTAACACATATGTGTTTATCATGATATAATGCCTTATAAATACACCAAAATAAACCATTACTAGCCATTCCAATGGCTAGGTTACAAACAACATAATCAAGACAACAATGGCCAAGTTAACCTATACATGCCATTATACCAAAATAAGATTGTAGATAGTGTGATGATGCTCCAACTGATCACCAACCTTCGCGAGCTTTTGAGTACTATAAAACTGATGAAATAAAACCTAGTAAGCATTATATGCTTAGTAAGTTCGTACAACAGGAATAATACTTACCAATCACATTTATTAAATTTAAACTGTAACAACTCGTTTTTAGTCAAATTGGAACAGTGGTTTCGAGACCACAATTCTGAAGTCAAAATATTTATTTTAATATTATTTTAAGTGTTTCCAGCATGATAGCATGTATGTGTGAAAGTTTTGTGAAGTAATTTTATCGTTTGAATGATTAATTCGGTAGAAAGGACTAAATCGCGTAAAGTGTAAAACTTGAGTTCTAATAGCTAAAGGTGTCTAATAGCTATAAAACCTCAAAGTAAGGGTCCTTAAATAGTAAATAGACCATTTTTTTGGTAAGTGGACAATATTGGACGTTAAATGGATGTTTTAAATGGTTTATAATTAAGGGTATATGTGTAAATTGGTAAATAATATAAAATAAATAAATAAAACCAAACTAAAGGCATTCATTCTCATCTTTTAACCGAAATTAGAAGAAAAGGGAATATTAGGGTTCTTCATTCGGCTAAGACAAATTGATGCAATTAGGTATGTGTTTTGTCCCGTTTGTAATGATTTTTATGTTTTTGTGATCCTTGCATCTAGTACTAGCTAGCCTAGAGACTAATTTGCAAAAATGTTAAAGATTTTGATTGTTTCCATTGATGAATATGTATAATTTTTTATGATTGATGATGGATTTTGAATGGTTGTTGATAGTTAAACAAATTTTGTAAAGTGATTTTGAGTAAAAATGTAAAATAAGGATTAAATTGAGAAATGTGGAATAAATGAAAAATATGGACTGCTAGGGGTATAATGGTAATTTTTCTAGCATGGGTTAGTCTTGAATTTCATGAATTTGTAATTTTGTGTAATAATGACTAAGTTGTAAAAATGTGAAAGTTTAGGGCTAATGTGTAAAATAGCTTAAATGCATATTTTGGATTGAATTGAATAAATAGAGGAATAAATAAGTTATTTTTGATCACTTATAGATCAAGAAAAGAGGAGTTTGGACTTAGATCAGGGAAAAAGCAAAGTAATTGAATAGTCAGTTTGTTTTGTCATTCCATACACGAGGTAAGTTCGTATAATTGAACTTAAATGTGCATTTACTTAATTGATGGATGGAATTGAGATTGTATGTATCCCATTAGTTAAATTTGGAGATCTTAAATTAAATGTACAGTTTAAATAAGATGAGTTGTTAAATAAGACCATAGCTGGGCTATGGCAATCAGACAATAAGACCATAACTGGGTTTTGGCATGTGAATGTAAGACCACGGCAGGGCCGTGGCAATATAAGTGTAAGACCATAGTTGGACTATGGCATCGGAAAATTGATGTACTCATACCGTAAGCATTTATAAGTCAAAGTGGTTTGGTAAGAGAATTGGTGAGAAATAGATACATATTGGTACAGGTATGTACAGAAGACTGTTCGAGTAATAAGTTAAAGAAGTTGAGAACTTATGAGTTAATATGTGATTAAACTTTATGTTAGCACATTGTTTGATGCTTTAAATGCAATTTATGTTATATATTTTGAAATGCTAATGAATGATGAGATTATTTCATTTTTACTTACGAACTTACTAAGCTTCATAGCTTACTTTGTTTAGTTTTCCATGTTCTATAGTCCTACGAAGCTAGCTCGGATTCGAGGATCGTCAGAGAATTCATCACACTATCGAACATCTATTTTGGTACTTTTGAAGTTATGTATATATGGTATATGGCATGTATAGGCTTCGGTCATTTTGGTATATTTGATGGAAATTATTTTGGCCATTAAAGGTAGCTTATAATTTTTATGTGGTTTGTTGTAAATACGACCATGTAATATGGTTGATGTTGAATTATGATATCCAAATGTTTATTATGGTATGAGGTATTTAGTTGGTTGATACATGTTCATTGTGGATTGGTTTTGGATGGTGAATTAGATGAATTATGGTACATGATATATATATGAGTTATGACTAGTAAAGCAAGTTGAGTTGATAGGTATTTGAATAGGATAATAACATTGAATTGAGTATTGAAATGCTTGAAATAGATATGGTATGAATTGTATATTGGTTGATGATTTTTGGTTGCATATTTGTGTTTTGAAAGGGTATCATTTGAGTTATGTAGGTACATTCAAATTTGGGTGGCAAATTGGCTTGGTAAATAGCCTATTTTTGTCCATAAGGGAAGAGACACGAGCGTGTATCTCAACCGTGTGTGACACACGGTCATGTTGCATGGTTTTGTGTCCCCTGTTGTTGAAATTGAAATCAAGTTAGTATGCTCCACACTTCATCACACACGGGCGTCTGACTTGGCTGTGTGGCATAAGTCAGTATACCCTATAGGTTTGGCACGACCTAGCACACGGCTTGGAACACGGGCGTGTATGGCTATTTTTAGGGCATACGACATGGGCGTGTATGTTGGCCGTGTGACCAAAGTCAGAGAGTTGAGTTCAGACACAGGCTGGGACACGGCCATGTGTTTCCATTTTGAATCCACACTACTTTTGACACGAGCGTGTCTGGTGACTGTGTGAGACACACGGTTTTTGAGAAAAATTTTCAAAGTTCGTGAAAATTTCGTAAGTTAGCGGTTTTGTAACATTCTGGTTTAGACAGTCAGAACAGTGGTTCGAGACCACAAATCTGAGGTCGTAAAAATATTTTAATGATATTTTCTGTGTGAATGATATGTGACATAGTCTGTGTGAAAATTCGGTGTGATAATATGATCGTTTGTGTGTCGAATTAAGAAAAAGGACTTAATCGCATAAGTGAAAAATGTTGTGTGCTGATTTAAGATTACTTAATTGTTGTTGGCTTTTAAATGAGGATACCTTTTGAGGCAATTGATCCATAATTTAGTAAGTGGGGTGGTTGATGGACTATTATGTCCATAATTTAAATGATTTTATAAACATTTCATTAAGGGCAAATTTGGTGTTTGATAATTAAGTTATTTTTATAACAAAACAAAGCATTAAAATGGCTAATTTCTACTCATCCTTCTACCGAAACTAGAAAAAAAGAGATAGCCATTGAAGCTTTGAGATTTTCGGCACTTACCTAGCTAAATTAAGGTATGTTTTGAGTCAGTTTTCGATAATTTCTACGTTTTTGTAATCGTTGCTTCGAGAGCTATCAAACCCATGTATTAATTTTGAGTATTGATGATGTTTGTCTGAGATGCCATTGGTGCTATGTTGAGCTTTGTGATGTTTTATGTTGTTAAATGAAAGAAATGAGCTAGATGGATATACTTTGTTCATGACTTTTTGATGAATTTAGCTAAATAGGGCCAAATTGAAGAAATGGTAGATTGAGGGGCTAAATTGTGAATTTGATAAAAAATTTGGGCTTATGTGTGATGTATATGTATTCAGCTAGGTATGTTTATGTGTGGATTTTGTAAATTTGGTGATTTTGTGAAATAAAGACTAAAGTGTCGAAATGTGAAAACATGAGGGCTATCATGCAAAATGCCCTAAATGTGTGTATGTAGATTAAATTGAATGAAATGGTGATTGAATGGATTGAATTTAAATGTGTATAGACCAATAGAGAAGAGGTTCGGATCGAGATCGAGGCAAAAATAAAGTGCTTGATTAATTGACCATATCGATAGTCGACGTTCGAGGTATGTTCGAACATAATACCTGTATTTAGCTATGTTTAATGCTATGAAATAAATGGTATGATATTATTACAAAGTGAATGCTATGTGATAGATTGAGTTAAATGGCACTTAGTGTGGGTATTCAAAAACATAATCGGATAAACAGCACTGTGTGTGTGGAATAATATAAGCTTCGGCTTTGTGGTTGGCACTGTGTGTGTGATGTCGATTTAAGATCGGTTTGAGATGGATGTACTAAGTGTACGATGCTAATTAAGCTTGGGCTAACTATTTATGTACTAAGTGTGCGAACGAATCGAGGAAGAAACGAATGTGGACTGAAATGAGTCGTGATTATTGATTAGCAAAAGTATTTGACAACTAAGTGTTGGCTAAGGTACACTCAGAATCTATGTGGTTGGTGAAACTATGAATGTGGTTGTGAATGAGTTAATTGAACATATTGGTTGTGGATGGTATTATACTTGTGATAGTAAAATTAATCTATGTGATGACATGTTGATATTATGTATTATGTTATGAACTTACTAAGCTTTATGAAGCTTACTGTGTGATTTGTTTCTCTGCTTTGCTGTGTCAGTAAAGCTAGCTCGGATCGGGGAATCGTCAACATCTCAGTCACACTATTGGCAATCTATTTTGGGGTATTTTGGAAAGATGTACGTAGTTAAATATGGCGTGTATAGGCTGGTCATTTGAATCATGTTTGATATTTTGTCAGTAGCTATGAGATGTGGCTAGATATGAGCTAGTTTTAGCAAGAATGGTTTTGGTATATGTGATGCATCTTTTGGTATGGTTTGTGGGTTGAGAAGTTGACTTATGAATGGTAACTTTGTGTTGGTAAATTGCTAGTACGAATTAGTGAAATTGAAATGGGATGATGTTTGGTAATGAATGAATTATGCTTGTGATGATATGAGTCTTAGTCTTTGAAAATTGTCATGGTTGGAATTGATATTGAATGCATGGTTTGAATGACTATTTTGGTATGTTTTTGGTGGTTATATGTGCATGGAATGACTTGGTAAATATGGCTTGTAGGTTTGACCCTAAGTGGGTGGCATTTTGGCCTTACAAAATTGCCTATAATGTCACACAATCTAGGCACACGGGCGTGCCTAAAGACCGTGGGTGAATTGGCAGAATGTAGCTTAATAGCACACAGCCTCGACACGGGGGTGTCAACTAACCGTGGTGTACAATTCAGTAGCTAGCTAATAGTACATGGCCATGGCACACGGGCATGCTTGATGGCCATGGTGGGGAAGTCAGTATATGGCCTAGTAGCACACGACAATGGCACAGGGGCGTGCTTAGGAACCGTGTTAATATAGTCAGTATATGACCATGGGGAGGACACACGGGGGTGTCTAGCTGCCGTGGAGGGAACACGGCCTCCTCCCATGGCCGTGTCTCCCCTGAATTTTAGAAAATTTTTAAATTTTCATCAAATTTTGTATGTGTTACGGTTTAGTCCCGACCCCTCTTTTGTATGTGAAATAAGTCTCGTAGACCTTGATAAGGGACAGCATGATTGTAAATGAATGTGATTGAATATGATTGACTTTGTGTCGTAAAATTTTAGATGTGAAATGTTTAGATTGACCGATAATGCCTTTTAACCCTATTTCGACGATGGTCTCGGGTTAGGGGTTTACATTTTATTGATATCAGAGCCACAGTTTAGCCTATTCTTGAACTAACGTAGCGCGTGTGAGTCTAACTATACATGCCATAGTTGAAATTGCGATAGTGTGATGAATACTGACATCTAAAAATGTGTTTTTATATAGCAATAGATCCCGATCGAGCAGTTACTGACGATATAGAAAGTAATACGCTTGCTCTCGCTCAAGGGACAGTGCCTACCACATCAAGGCCGAATGATAGTGGTGAGGGAGGAGAGGCTAAGCAAGCCTTCTTTCGAATGATGAACGAGTGGGTTATAGAGTTCGTTCGAATGAATCTGACTACTCCACAACCTCCACCCCTGCAAGTTCCTATTGTGCCTCAAGTTGTACATCCGAACAGATTGAATAAACCACCTGTAGACAAGATTCGAAAATATGGGGCTGAAGAGTTTAGGGCCACATCAGATGACGATGCTGAGCGAGCTGAGTTTTGGCTCTAGAATACAATCAGAGTATTTGATGAGATGTCGTTGAACCCTGATGAGTGTATTAAGTGTGCAGTTTCCTTGTTGAGAGACACGGCTTACAACTGGTGGAAAACGTTGATATCCGTGGTTCTGAGAGAGAGAATCACCTGGGATTTCTTTCAAGCTGAGTTCAGAAAGAAGTATATCTGTCAACGCTTCATTGATTAGAAACGTAAAGAGTTTCTAGAATTGAAACAGGGTCGTTTTTCTGTTACTGAGTACGAGCGAGAATTTGTAAGATCGAGTCAATATGCGAGAGAATGTGTCTCGACTGAAGCTACTATGTGCAAACATTTCATACAGGGTGATAAACCGTAATTACAACATATTTTAACCCCGCATTTAGCTTACTTTTGGATGATTTATCCCTTGATTTATATAAAAAGGTGCTCTTAATCCTTTCTTTTCATGTCTTATACCCAGGAAAGCACCCGAGGATGAAAAGAACGTAAAACGGGCCCAAAACGGAGTAAATGAGCCATATCACGAAATCGACACGACCTGGCCCAAAGACCACACAGCCGTGCCTTGTTGAGCATCTAGAACACGGCCTCTCCCCCTATTTACAATGCCGTGCCTCATTAAAGAATCTGAACATGGCCTGAAGTTGATCCACACGGGCGTGCTACATTACCGTGCCTCTATCGTCAGAATGAGCAATTTCAGTCGGAAAAGGATACTTAGGGAGAGAGAATTGCATTCCAAGGAGCCTATATATATCCCCTAAGTGCCACCTTCGAGGGGGGCGAGCTAGGCCAAGGAGCTAAGCCGGAAAGGTCAGAATTGTGGGAATCGCTCGAAGTTAGCCAGCTGATCCATCCCAAGAAGCCAGATTTATACTCAAGACAGCGGAATTCTACTTCAATTCCTTCAGGGAGTTTTATGGATTTCTTATGTTTTGTTTTATCTTTTCTCTTGAGATATTTTCTTTATTCATTATGAACTAAACCCCTCAGATACCTGAAGGGGATGAAACCTAGATGAATCTTGTTATTTGAATTTTGAATTATATGATAAATACTTAGTTTGTTCTTAATTATGCATGCTTAATCCAAATCTGATGTGCTTAGGTGGAGGAGGAATAGACCCTGCTTAAGAGTAGATCTAGCGTAATTAAGTGGAGTTGATCGAACGCCTAGAGATAGGGTTACGAGATTTTGCCGGATTAGGGTGAAACCTACTATGGGAATCCATAGATCGATTTACTGCTATTCTAGGGGTTATTATAAGAGGACGAGAGTTCCACTAATTAACCTAGGGTTAGACGTTATTCGCCTCGAGAGAGGGTTTGGCATAGGTTAGGGAGTCCTACGGATCAAGCTAAATAAATAAATCATATGATTCAAGGTTAGATAACAAGTGAAGTCTAGGTGGATTCTTCCTGGAGGTATCGTTGTGATCAATGAGTCTTTCTCCAAGTTATTTCCCAATTCGTTCTTTTTGTCTTTGTCCTTAGCTTAGCTGTTGTTAATTTAGATTAAAACAAAATTCACTTTATTTTTAAGGCTAAATAATAAAAAGAAAGTTAGTATTAGTACTTTTAAATAAATGCTACTCGACCTAAGGAATACAATAAAAATGAAACTGTAAGCATGAGGGAAAATATTCAAACCTTTAAACCTCCTGAATTTTTAAAACACGAGGAAAAGTCTAGCTTAAGACTATAAACGAGCGCTTCTCGGGAGGCAACCCGAGCACTAACCTTACTTAGTTTTGAATTTATTTTCATTTTACTTTTCCTTTTTCTTTCTCTTTCTAAACTAACCAGAAGTGCAGATTTCCAGGCCACATGGTCTTACACACGGCCGTGTCCGTGACCGTGTAGACCACCGGAATCTTCATACTGGCATAGCAGAGGCCGTGGGACTTAGTCCCAACCACTTTTTTGAGTCACGGATCCAACCACTCCCCCACGGCCACCGACAGAATGAGACGGCCGTGCCCCTTGGCTGTGTGAAGCTACTAACTTACATAGCACGACCAACACACGCCCATGGCACCCAACCATGCCTACATACTGACTTATCGAGCACGGGCATGGAGGGGTGAAGCATGGGCATGGAGAGCCAACATGCATAGGCACACGACCGTGCAAAGCGGCCGTGTGAATCGACACACCCTAGGTCCACGGGCGTGGGAACATGCCAATTTTGAACCTCTATTTAAACCCCACAGCCCTTCCCCTTCTCCCCATCTAACTTCATCTTACTTTCTTCTTCCTCCCTCCATATACCAAAGTTCTAGCACTCTTGAGCCACACCGAAACCACGATGAAGAATCATAAAAGGCCAAACTCCTTAAAGGGGGATGATTTACATGAGTTCATGCCGACAGTTTCATCCAACCAACAAGCCAAGGGTCTTTGAGACCATTTAGCTTATATTTTTCATTTCTCTTTCCTTTCATTCTCCTTTTCTTTGACAATCTTATGCTTAATTTAGTTTAATTTAGTTTAGTTTCGTAGTGTCAGGTTCGCCAGGCTACCTGGGAATCACGCCGACCACCACGATAACCATGCCACTTCCGCCACCGCCGGCACCTCCCCAGCCTTAGAGGTCACACCCACCTCGCGAACCATCCAACAATAAGGACTCTTCGGTCCATTTATCTTTTATTTTCATTTCCTTTACATTTTTGTTTATTTTTAATTATATATTTAGTTTATTTTAATTAGGTCTTAATAAATGCTGGCTATTTCTCAGTGCGCTACCCAATTTCTTCATCTAGCGCAGGTTCGTCATCAAGACCGACCATTACCACCACCAAAGACACTCCTCCGGGAAAACATCCAAAAATCAGAGAGTAATTCTTTTCCCTTCTCTTTTGATCTATCCCTTAAATGTTATTATCTATCTTTGTACATTGAGGGCAATGTACATCTTAAGTGTGGGGGGTGAATAGTTATTATGAGAAAATGCCTAACTTTCTTCATTATTCTCAAACCTTGAGGATAAAAATGCCTAACTTTCTGCATTATTCTCAAATCCCTGAATTTAATCTTGTTTGAAAGTAATTTTCTCATATTACTAATTAAGATGAAATTTCTGATGATTTATGATTTTTATTGACATGTTTTTTGAATAAGTCATAGTTAATTGTGCATTGATGATTAATTTTAAAGAATATTAGAGAATCAAGCATGATAAGTCTAATTTTCAAAATTTTAAAACTTTAGGTTGTTAACCTGAATTTGAATATTACTTTGAAGTTTGAAATTTACGAGGTTGATGTCAAAAACACCCATAATTTTTGTGAGATCTTGAGCCCTATAGAGCATCTATTCTTTTTCATGCTCACTTTATTGATTATGAGTGTGTCAACTATGAACTGTTATTCTAGAACTTGCCTTGATTATACATGTCAAGACCACAGTTATGATTTGATATACCGAGATGATAAAGGCACTTAGGTTTTAGCCCACTTACTCCACTAAAAAGCCTACCTCCACAATTAACCCCTAGTGAACCCCGTTGAGCCTAACAATCCTTTTTATTGATTAACCCACTAATGTTAACACAAAAACCCTTTCTATTTGTTATCACCCTTCCTTTTGACTACCCTTTAATCGAGATATGTTTTGATTAGTTACCTAAGTTTTTTTTATAAGTTGAAATTGTCTTTACTCTGTTCTTAAAAAAAATTAAAGTATAGTCAGTATTTATATTATGAAGAGCGAGCTTATACAAGTTAAAGTCAACTTATCAAAAGAAAAAGCTCGTATTAGTAGGTTTATTATTATTTTCAGTTGATTATTATCTTAGAATATTTTTGGTAGGTAACTTATCAATTCAATCTCGATTCTAACCCTCTAATTTTAGCCTTTATCCGTACCTTTAACCCTAGCCCCGTTACAACCCTAACAAAGACCTTTTGATCTATTATCATCTCATTTTATAGTGTTGAAGATTTGATTTTCAGGCAAGCCTATGGGATTAACTCTTCATGTTCGACTTATGAGTGATATTCTAATTTTGAACCTTAAAAACACTTTTTGAGTGATTTGAGTGAATCTTTTGTGAGGATGTCAATCCTTGTCGATTTTGAATTAAAGGTAATTATTTAGATGAAAGGAAACGCCTATGTTTTCGTGCTACAAATGTATGACTTATATTGTTTGAATCTTTAGGACTCTTTACGTCGAATTATCCATGTATAAATTATCTATGAATTATGACGAGACATTGTTGATAGGAATTATGAATCATGGAAAGTTCGTTTTAATTGTAAGTTGAGAATTTTGCTTGAGGACAAGCAAAAGCTTAAGTGTGGGGGTATTTGATAAACCGTAATTATAACATACTTTTGGATGATTTATCCCTTGATTTATATAAAAAGGTGCTCTTAATCCTTTATTTTCATGTCTTATACCCAGGAAAGCACCCAAGGATGAAAAGAATGTAAAACGGGCCCAAAGTGGAGTAAATGGGCCATATCACGTAATCGACACGGCCTGGACCAAAGACCACATGGCCATGTCTTGTTGAGCATCTAGAACACGGCCTCTCCCCCAATTTACACGGTCGTGCCTCATTAAAGAATCCAAAGACGGCCTAAAGTCGATTCGCACAGGCGTGCTACATGGTCGTGCCTCTGTCGTCAGAATGAGCAATTTCAGTCGGAAAAAGATACTTAGGGAGAAAGAATTGTATTCTAAGGAGCCTATATATATCCCCTAAGTGGAACCTTTGAGGGGGGTGAGCTAGGCCAAGGAGCCAAGCCGGAAAGGTCAAAATTGTGGGAATCGCTCAAAGTTAGCCAGCTGATCCATCCTAAGAAGCCAGATTTATGCTCAAGACGGCGAAATTCTCCTTCAGTTCCTTCAGGGAGTTTTAGGGATTTCTTATGTTTTGTTTTATCTTTTCTCTTGAGATGTTTTCTTTATTCATTATGAACTAAACCCCTCAGATACCTGAAGGGGATGAAACCTAGATGAATCTTGTTAGTTGATTTTTGAATTATATGATAAATACTTAGTTTGTTCTTAATTATGCATGCTTAATCAAAATCTGATGTGCTTAGGTGGAGGAGGAATAAACCCTGCTTAAGTAGATCTAGCTTAATTAAGCGGAGTTGATCGAACGCCTAAAGATAGGGTTACGAGATTTTGTCGGATTAGGGTGAAACCTAATATGGGAATCCATAGATCGATTTACTGCTATTCTAGGCGGTTATTATAAGAGAACGAGAGTTCAACTAATTAGGGTTAGATGTTATTCGCCTCGAGGGAGGGTTTAGCATAGGTTAGGGAGTCCTACGGATCAAGCTATGTAAATAAATCATATGATTCAAGGTTAGATAACAAGTGAAGTCTAGGTGGATCTCCTGAGGGTATCGTCCTAATAAATTGAGTCTTTCTCCAAGTTATTTCCCAATTCATTCTTTTTGTCTTTGTCCTTAGCTTAGTCGCTGTTAATTTTGATTAAAACAAAATTCACTTTATTTTTAAAGCTAAATAATAAAAAGAAAGTTAGTATTAGTACTTTTAGTTCCTTTGGGTTCGATATCCATTCTTGCCTAAGCTATACTAATGTTTGATAGGTACGCTTGCCTTTAATCATTGTCAGAGTTATTTTTCAGGTTCGATCATTCTTTTTATAAATTTTAAAGCTCTGATTTCAGTGGTCAGAGGGATTGAATGAAGGCATCAAGTTATTGGTTGGGATACTCGATATAAACGAATTTGTTGTACTGGTTGAGAGAGCTTGTAAAGCCAAGGAACTCAGTAAAGAAAAGAAGAAAGCTGATTCAGAAGCTCGGAAGGAAAGAACGAGATCGATGAATAAATTTTCTGGACCTTCTACTAAGAGATATAGAGATACAAGCCATCGTTCAAATGCTTCGTTTGGACATCCAAGTAAAGATTGTTCGAGACAAAGTACTGGTTTACGAATTCAAGCTCCGAACAAATCAAGTGTTGGCAGTGTTAAGAGTAATAAGCCTGAGTGGAGACAATGTGGAAGACAACATGTGGGAGAGTGCTGGGGCAAGTGTGGATCCCGAGATCATTTTATTCGAGATTGCCCAAAAATAGTCGAAGAGGAAAATGTTCAGAATGAAAGATCGAGTAATGTGACGGTTAGGGGTAGACCATCCAGAAGCACCCAAAATGTGAGCGAAAGTCAGAGAGGGACAAATGACGCAACTGTGAGATCAGAAGCGAGAGCACCTGCCCGAGCCTATGCTATACGTGCACGAGAGGAAGCATCATCTCCAGACGTCATCACTGGTACTTTCACTTTATTTGATATTGATGTTATTGCATTGATAGATCCGGGGTCAACTCATTCCTATGTGTGTGTGAATCTAGTATCGAGTAAAACTCTACCCGTTGAGTCTACTTAATTTGTGGTTAGAGTGTCAAACCCTTTAGGCAAGTGTGTCTTGGTGGATAAGGTGTGTAAGAATTGTCCATTGATATTTCGTGATATATGCTTTCTGGTTAATTTGATGTTGCTTCCCTTTGATGAATTTGACATAATTCTGGGTATGGATTGGCTTACTCTGCATAATGCCATTGTGAATTGCAAAAGAAAGAGTATTGATTTGAGAAGTCAGAACGGTGAGCTAGTTCGAATTGAATCCAGTGATATGAAAGGATTACCAGCTGTCGTATCTACGATGAAAGCCATGAACTATGTGAGAAAGGGTTGTGAAGCTTATTTGGCATACGTGATTGATACAAAAGTGTTGGAAAAGAGAGTTGAATTAGTTCTTATGGTATGTGAGTTTTCAGATGTGTTTCCTGAAGAACTACTGGGATTACCTCCAATTTGAGAAGTGGAATTTGGCATTGAATTAGTGTCGGGGACTACTCCCATTTCTATAACTTCATATAGAATGACACCAACAGAATTGAAAGAGCTAAAGTCACAGTTGCAAGGGTTGACTGACATAGGATTTGCACGACGGAGTTTCTTACCCTGAGGAGCTCTTGTGTTATTTGTGAAAAAAGAAAGACGGAACTATGAGAATGTGTATTGATTACTGACAGCTGAACAAAGTGACGATAAAGAACAAATATCCATTGCCTCGTATCGATGATTTGTTTGATCAGTTGAGAAGAGCTACAGTGTTTCTAAGATAGACTTGAGGTCTGGTTACTATCAGTTAAGGGTTAAGGAAGCTGATGTGCCTAAAACTGCTTTCAGAACAAGGTACGGACATTATGAATTCTTAGTGATGCCTTTTGGATTAACAAATGCTCCTGCAGTGTTCATGGATTTGATGAATCAGATTTTCAGACCCTATTTAGATCACTTTGTAGTGGTGTTCAATGATGATATTCTGATTTATTCGTGTGATGAGATGCAGCATGCCGAACATTTGAGAATCATGCTACAAACACTACGTAAGAAACAGTTGTATGCAAAGTTTAGGAAATGCAAATTTTGGTTGCGAGAGGTTGGGTTTTTGGGAGATATTGTATCAACTGCTGGAATAAGAGTTGATCCGAGTAAATTCTCTGCTATTTTGGAGTGGAAGCCTTCGAGAAATGTGTCTGAAGTCTGTAGTTTTCTAGGACTAGCAGGATATTATAAACGATTTGTGAAAGGCTTCTCGATGATTGCGACTCCGTTGACAAAATTGATACAAAAAGATGTTAGATTCGAGTGGTCAGAAAAGTTCCAGCAGAGTTTTGAGCAGTTGAAAGTGCTGTTAACAGAAGCACCAGTGTTGATTCAACCCGAATTGGGCAAATAGTTCATAGTTTACAGTGATGCATCGTTGAATGGTTTGGGCTGTGTGCTGATACAAGAAGGGAAAGTCATTACTTACGCTTCGAGACAGTTAAAGCCACACGAAAAGAATTATCCGACACATGACCTTGAGTTAGCTGCGATTGTATTCGCATTAAAAATATGGCGTCATTACTTATTTGGTGAGAAATCTCACATATATACTAATCATAAGAGTTTAAAGTATTTGATGACTCAAAATGATTTGAACTTGCGACAGAGAAGATGGTTAGAGTTGTTGAAAGATTATGAACTTGTGATAGATTACCACCAGGGTAAAGCTAATGTTGTAGCTGATGCCTTGAGCCAAAAATCGTTATATGCTTTGCGAGCTTTGAGTAATCAGATAGATCTGTGTGATGATAATGCGGTGGTAGCTAAATTGAAAGTAAAACTATTGTTCTTACAACAGATTTGTGAGGCTCAGAAGAGTGATAATGAGTTGTTAGCAAAAAGAATTCAGTGTGATTCAGATGTAGTATCGGAATTTCGTGTTGATAGTGATGATTGTTTGAGATTCAGAGATTGAATTTTTGTTCCGAGAAATTCAGGGTTGATTTCGATGATTTTGACTGAGGCTCACAATAGTCATTTCACTGTACATCCAGGGAGTACAAAGATGTATAATGATCTAAAAGAGTTCTATTGGTGGCATGGCATGAAAAGAGATATTTCTGACTTTGTGTCGAAATGCTTAGTTTGTCAGCAAGTCAAAGCTAGACATCAAGTTCCGTCTGGTTTGTTACAACCGATTATGATTCCTGAGTGGAAATGGGAAGGAATTACGATGGACCTTATGTCAGGTTTGCCCTTATCTTCGGGTAAGAAAGATGCAATCTGGGTGATAGTGGATAGATTAACGAAATCAGCTCATTTCGTTCCGGTGAGAACTGATTATTCTTTAGATAAGTTAGTTGAACTGTATATTGATGAGATTGTGAGATTACACGGAGTACCGTTATCTATAGTGTCAGACGGAGATCGGAGATTTACCTCACAATTTTGGAAGAAATTTCATGATGCTTTAGGCACGAAATTGCAAGTATTGCTTTTCATCCTCAAACGGATGATCAATCAGAGCGAATCATTCAGATTCTTGAAGATATGCTGAGATGTTGCATACTTGAATTTGACAATACGTGGGAAAAGCACTTATCCTTGATTGAGTTTGCGTATAACAATAGTTTCCAATCTAGTATTAAAATGGCACCATATGAGGCTCTCTACGGTCTAGCGTGTCAAACTCCATTGTATTGGACTGAGCTGAGTGAGAATCAGATTCACGGGGTTGATCTGATAAAAGAGACTGAACAGAAAGTGAAGGTAATTCGTGATAGTTTAAAAGCAGCTTCAGATCGTCAGAATTCTTACGCAAATTTAAAAAGAAAAGATATTGAATTTGAGGTTGGTGATAAAGTGTTTTTGAAAGTGTCTCCGTGGAAGAAAATACTTCGGTTTGGCCGGAAATGCAAGCTAAGTCCGAGGTTCATCAGACCGTATGAGGTTATTGAATGAGTTGGGTCGGTTGCTTATAGATTAAAATTGCCATCTGAGTTAGAAAAGATTCATAACGTGTTTCATGTGTCAATGCATCGACGGTACAAATCAGACCCGTCTCATGTGATTACTCCTACTGATGTTGAGATTCAGTCAGACTTATTGTATAGTGAAGAACCGATCCGAATTTTGGCACGAGAGACCAAAGAGTTAAGAAACAAAAGAATTTCCTTAGTGAAAGTGTTATGGCACAAACACGAGATTGAAGAGGCTATGTGGGAATCTGAGAATGTTATGAGAGAGCAATATCCACACCTATTCACTGGTAAGATTTTCAGGGACGAAAATCCCTAATGGGGGAGACTTGTAACATCCCAGTTTAGACCCTAGTCGGAACAGTGGTTTGAGACCACCAATCCGAGGTTGTAAAAATATTTTAATGATATTTTCTATGTGAATGATATGTGACATAGTCTGTGTGAAAATTCGGTGTGATAATTTGATCGTTTGTGTGTCGAATTAAGAAAAAGGACTTAATCGCATAAGTGAAAAAAGTTGTGTGCTGATTTAAGAGTACTTAATTGTTGTTGGCTTTTAAATGAGGAGACCTTTTGAGGCAATTGATCCATAATTTAGTAAGTGGGGTGGTTGATGGACTATTATGTCCATAATTTAAATGATTTTATAAACATTTCATTAAGGGAAAATTTGGTGTTTGATAATTAAGTTATTTTTATAACTAAACAAAGCATTAAAATGGCTAATTTCTACTCATCTTTCCACCGAAACTAGAGAAAAGAGATAGCCATTGAAGCTTTGAGATTTTCGGCACTTACCTAGCTAAATTAAGGTATGTTTTGAGTCGGTTTTCGATAATTTCTACGTTTTTGTAATCGTTGCTTCGAGAGCTATCAAACCCATGTATTAATTTTGAGTATTGATGATGTTTGTGTGAGATGCCATTGATGCTGTGTTGAGCTTTGTGATGTTTTATGGTGTTGAATGAAAGATAGGAGCTAGATGGATATACTTTGTTCATGAATTTTTAATGAATTTAGCTAACTAGGGCTAAATTGAAGAAATGGTAAATTGAGGGACTAAATTATGAATTTGATTAAAAATGTGGGCTTATTTGTGATGTATATGTATTCAGCTAGGTATGTGTATGTGTGGATTTTGTAAATTTGGTGATTTTGTGAAATAAGGACTAAAGTGTCGAAATGTGAAAACATGAGGGCTATCATGCAAAATGCCCTAAATGTGTGTATGCGGATTGAATTGAATGAAATGGTGATTGAATGGATTGAATTTAAATGTGTATAGACCAAGAGAGAAGAGGTTCGAATCAAGATCGAGACAATGATAAAGTGCTCGATTAATCGACCATATCGATAGTCGACGTTCGAGGTAAGTTCGGACATAATACCTATATTTAGCTATGTTTAATGCTATGAAATAAATGGTATGATATTATTACAAAGTGAATGCTATGTGAGGGATTGAGTTAAATGGCACTAAGTGTGCGTATTCGAAAACATGACCGGATAAACAGCACTGTGTGCGGAATACTATAAGGTTCGGCTTTATGGTTGGCACTGTGTGTGCGAAGCCGATTTAAGATCGGTTCAAGATGGATGTACTAAGTGTACGATGCTAATTAAGCTTCGGCTAACTATTTATACACTAAGTGTGCGAATGAATCGGGGAAGAAACGAATGTGGACTAAAATGAATCGTGATTATTGATTAGCAAAAGTATTTGACAACTAAGTGTTGGCTAAGGTACGCTCGGAATCTATGTGGTTGGTGAAACTATGAATGTGGTTGTGGATGAGTTAATTGAACATATTGGTTGTGGATGGTATTATATTTGTGATAGTAAAATTAATATATGTGATGGCATGTTGATATTATGTATTATGTTATGAACTTACTAGGCTTTATAAAGCTTATAGTGTGATTTGTTTCTTTGCTTTGCAGTGTCAGTAAAGCTAGCTCGGATCGGGGAATCGTCAGCATCTCAGTCACACTATCGGCAATCTATTTTAGGGGATTTTGGAAAGATGTACATAGTTAAATATGGCATGTATAGGCTGGTCATTTGAATCATGTTTGATATTTTGTAAGTAGCTATGAGATGTGGCTAGATATGAGCTAGTTTTAGCAAGAATGGTTTTGGTATATGTGATGAATCTTTTGGAATGGTTTGTGGGTTGAGAAGTTGACTTATGAATTGTGACTTTGTGTTGGTAAATTGCTGGTATGAATTAGTGAAATTGAAAAGGGATGGTGTTTGGTAATGAATGAATTTTGCTTGTGATGATATGAATTTTAGTCTTTGAAAATTGTCATGGTTGGAATTGATATTGAATGCATGGTTTGAATGACTATTTTGGTATGTTTTTGGTGGTTATATGTGCATGAAATGACTTGGAAAATATGGCTTGTAGGTTTGACCCTAAGTGGGTGGCATTTTGGCCTTGCAAAATGGCCTATAATATCACACGGTCTAGGCACACGGTCATGCCTAAAGACCGTGGGTGAATTGACAGAATGTAGCTTAATAGCACACGGCCTCGACACGGGGGTGTCAACTAGCCGTGGTGTACAAGTCAGTAGCTTGCTAATAGTACACGGCTATGGCACACGGCCGTACTTGGTGACCATGGTGGGGAAGTCAGTATATGGCCTAGTAGCACACGGCCATGGCACACGGGCGTGCCTAAGGACCGTGTTAATATAGTCAGTATATGACCATGGGGAGGACACACGGGGGTGTCCAGCTGCCGTGGAGGGAACACGGTCTCTTCCCACGGCCGTGTCTCCCTTGAATTTTAGAAAATTTTTAAATTTTCCTGAATTTTGGTATGTGTTACAGTTTAGTCTCGACCCCTCTTTTGTATGCGAAATAGGTCTCGTAGACCTTGATAAGGGACATATTGATTGAGATTGAATGATGAATGTTTGAATTGAGAAAATATATGCTAAAAGTATGTATAAATGTGTTGTAAGTTCGGCAATGCTTTGTAACCCTATTTCGATGTTGAATACGAGTGAGAGGTGTTACATAAACATAGAATAACATGTTTTCCATCAACTTGTCAAATTGCCTAAACACATGCTCTCAATTAAACAAGTTAGTTACATATGTCTCATGTATATCAAATAAACATAGATGAGCTCATCATGCTATATTCTTTCAAGACATTATCCTTTTCATCTCATAATTCTCATATCGTGTCAAGTGTTTTATCCGTTGAATCATTGAAATTCCGATGGATATTCAAATAGTACACTCAAGATGTACAATTTCAATAACCCATCAATTCATATTCAGGAGTACCCATTAGGACACTTAATCAGAAAGCACACCCTTGAGCCACATATCATATAACAGGATTACTTGTCCAAGCTAAATCCTGTTTCTAACATATGCTCACAAGAGCTTAATCAAGATTACCCGTTCGGGCTAAATCCTATCTGTAACATATGCTCAAGAGGACTTATATCAGGATTATCAGTCCAGGCTAAATCCTTTCTGTAATAAGGTCAATAGGATTCCTCGTCCGAGCTAAATCCCGTCAGCAACAAATGCAGCACCTCATTCAATAAGGGAAATCACATTATCCATCGAAATCCAATATTCAAACGGAACTTAACCCTTTTCAAACAGTTTCAAGCATGTATTCATTTCTTATATTGTAACATCCAAATAATTCATATAAATATAAATCACATTCTATACAAATACAACATATTTACATACTCAATTAAGTTACACGAACTTACCTCGATAGTAGTTCGTACAAGAATATGTACTAATCCGAAACTTTATCTTTTCCTCGATCTAGCTTCGAATTTGAGTTATCCGGATCTTTATAAATGAATTTAAACATCAATTTCTCACATTTCATATTCATCTGAACTTAATTTACATCCTAGGCAAAATTACCATTTTGCTCGTAAACTTTATATAAATTCCAATTTCGTCCTTAGGCTCGAAAAATGAAATTCATACAATTTATTCCCTAACCGAAATTTCAATATATAATTTACAGCACATGTATTCTATAAATTTCAAAATTTTTCTTAAATTTTCACAACTTTACAAACTAGACCCTAAATCATGTTTTCATCAAAATTCACATTGTAAAAGTTGTTTATCTATCAACAACCTTTCATTTTCTACCATAAATATTAAAATTTCAACATATTCATCCATGAAATAATTTCTATACTTTGATAACTTTTCAAATCAATCCCCCAAATAGATAGATTAGACTATCCCAGTTTCAAAAAATATAAAAATTACTAAAAACGGGACTTGAATACTTACCAATTTAAGCCAAGAAAGCTTGTTTTCTCTTTCCTAGGGTTTCCATGGAATATTTGGGGAAGAAAATGATATAAAATGATTTTAATTATTTATCATCTTTTAATTATTTCAATTTCCAATTTAGTCCTTAACCTTTTCTAATTATTTCCATGGATGATTCATCAAAAATATCTACTAACTTTTGATTAATGGTATAATTACCATATAAGGACCTTAAGTTTTGGATTCCATAGCTATTTGATCCCTCTAGCTACTAGAATCCATTTTTTTCATTTTATGCAATTTGGTCCTTTCCATAATTAAGCACTTAATCAATAACATTTTTTTATCAGAATTTTCATATGGCATTCCTATCTAAATGCAAATCATGCAAAAATATAAAAATAAATTTTCCTGCCGGCTCGAATTTGTGGTCCCGAAACCACTGTTCCGATTTCACTGAAATTGGGCTGTTACAAAGGTATTCCTAGTTAGATCAGTATCTCACGATTTCCCCCAAAATCAAGCATTACGAAATCCGCGGGAATAATAAAAACTTTACACATTGACTAGCACATCTTCTAGTACTCCCTTTGGATGTATCGAAGATTTTTCAACCAATTGTAACATTATTTGAGCTATTTTAACATCCCCTAACTTGAGTTTTTCAAAAATTGATAAGGGCGTTAAATTAATACTAGCTCCTAAAGCACATAGAGCTCTATTAAAATGAATACTCCTTCTTTATCGGAATAGTAAAACTTCTAAGGTCTTTCAGTTTTCGAGGGTCCTATCTTGAAATAATCACACTACAAGAAGCACTTAGACTAGTTTGTGATCCTACCTTAATTTTCTTATGCCTAGAAATCATCTCCGTCAAAAACTAGGCGTACTTAGGGACTTTCTAAATCAATTTAATTAAATGTAAGTTAACATTTAATGTCTTAAAAAGGTTTAGAAAGCTTACAAATTCATTCTCATCCAGCTTTTGTTTTTCTTCAAGTCTCAAAGGGAATGGGATCTTTGTAATTGTGGCGTCTTTACGTGTTTCCTTTTCTATCTCCGCCGCTGGTGCAATTTTATCCTCTAATTCAGATTCATTTTCCACAGCGAGATATTTATCTTGAGGATCATCAATATTTTCCACACATACCTCTGGAGTATGTATTTCTGGGTTACTCAGCACTTTGCCTGATTGGAGCACTATGGCTTTCACATGCTCTTTACATTTTATCCATGGCTTATCCTCCGTGTTGTTTGGAATACCCGTGCCAATTTGTCTTTTGATGTTGCCCATCATACTCATCAATTGGTTCATCTGATCGTCAAGCTTTTTTAATGTTTTGGTTGAGTTGGTGCACTCAGACTGCACCTCCTTGACACCCATTCTCATGGACTGCATCTCTCATTCGATTCTATTTAGACGTTGACACATATAGTAAGGTCACTCATGTTGGCCTTATTCTAGGGTTTTTGCAGGTAAGGCGGTTGGTAATTAGTATTTCTAACTTGATTTGAACTATTACCTTTTCTTTGGTTTCCTCCCCATCTTAGATTAGGGTGATCTCACCAACTAGGATTATATGTATTTGAATAAGGGTTTCCACCCCTATTCCCAATGTAATTTACATCCTCGGCAAGGTTATTGAGATAGTGGAAGAGCAGTTTGTCTCCTCCATGCATAGACAGTGCAAAAGTAAATTCTATATGATTGAGTCTATCCACTAATTGTTGATAATTGCCATCCTCATGGATAACTTTAACTGTAGCAGGTTTTCGTGTAACACCCCTCACCCGTATTCACCGCCAAAATAGGGTTACAGAGCATTACTGGACTTGCAACACTTTTAATCATAAATTTCATATACAATTTATCAATTCAAATACAATTCAATCAATGACAATCATAATGTCCCTTAAACGAGCCTACGAGGCCCTAAACATGCATTGGAAGTGGTCCGGGACTAAACCAAAAACTTGGAAAATTTTTCAACACTTAGCAATTTTTTCTCAAAAAAGGGGACACATGCCCGTTTGATCAAGCCGTGTGTCTCACACGGCTACCAGACACGCCCGTTTCACAGGCCATGTGGACATTTGAAATGGGAGCACATGGCTATGTCCCAGCCCATATCCTACACTGTGTCCAAGCAAGTGAGCTTAGTGACTTGGGTCACACGGCCAACCACACGCCCTTGTGTCTAGCCCATGTGCCCTTCGGCATGGCCACGCACGCCCGTGTGCCAGGCAGTATGTTAAGTCGTGCCAAACATGTAGGGTATACTGACTTATGCAACATGGCCAAGTCACACGCTCGTGTGCAAAATAGGGGTATACTGACTTGTGCCACACGGCCGATCACACACTCGTGTGTGTTACCATGTGGAGCATACTGACTTCATTTCGATTTCAACACTAGGGGACACACGGCTGTGTAAAATGACCATGTGTCACACATGGCTGAGACACAAGCCCTTGTCTCTGCTCGTGTAGACAAAACAGGCTATTTACCAAGCCAATTTGTCACCCAAATTTGCATATACCTACACAACCAAAATGGCACCAAATCATAGCATAAGTAAACATTTTCTTTAACCACAATCAAGGCTAATTCATACCATTTCCAATTCTAGCAACCAACATGTTTATACCTCAAATTTTACTCAACCAGAACATACCAAAATACATATACCAATCATCTAGTTAAACCTTTACCTAACATACATCATTTTGTACTAATTCACAAACATGATACCAATTCCACAAACCTTATAATATAATTCATTCACATATCCATCGATAGACTCAAAATATCAACCATTTATGCACATATATGCACATAACCAAATCTACCAAATTAAGCGAACACTCATGGCTATATTTACAAACCAAAACATATACATTTACAAGCCATTACAAATGACCAAAATCATTATGAATCCATTATCAAAATGACTCAAAATGCCTATACATGCCATATGACCCAAAACATATACTCAAAAGTACCAAAGTGACAGCGGATAGTGTGATGAAGTCTCCAACGATCCCCAAATCCGAGCTAGCTTTGAAATCACTATAAAACATGGAAAAGCAACAAAGTAAGCTATATAGCTTAGTAAGCTCATATGTTAACAATGAGAAAATATCACTATTCATTAATCATTCAAATAATAGAAAACAATATACAACAATTCTATTAAATCACAAAGCTATCAATGATCATTCACATAACTTACCAAGGGACTCATCAATTCCATAGTTCCAATACTTAATTCATTTCCATACGTACCTATACCATATTGTACCAATCTCATACTCAACCACATCTTTCACTTACCCATTGTACCATTTGGAATAGAAGTCGGATACTCAAGGATCTTACACGATAAGTACCTATACCATGGCCCGTAGCCAAATCAAGGTAACTTATCACCGAAGTTCTGATATCATGGCCGGAAGCCAAAATCAGCCGATATGCATGGCCCCAAGCCAAATCGGTATATCTCCACCTGAAGTGCTAACTCATGGCCCGAATCCAACATCAAAGTATCCCTAATGACATGTAACTAGCATCCAAAACTATTCCTAAGGTTTAACAGGGATTTCAATACCAAATCATAGTTGAATCACTCCCAATCTATTGTCGAATCATTCTTGAATCATTATTGAACATGTCCATAGTATCGTTTCCACAGTTCATGCAATATCAAAGCATTTAAACAAAAAATAAATAAAGCTCAGTTTATACAAACTTACCTCAGATGTGTAAACAATGAAATGAGGCGATTAGTCGATAACTTCATCTTTTCCCCGATCCAAGTCTGTATTTCTCCTATCTTGATCTAAATATAATCAAAATTAACTTATTTAATCATCTCTCTATTCATTTTAGTCAAAAACACACTCTAAAATACATTTACACTTTTGCACCTAATATTTCACATTTTTCACAATTTAGTCCTTATTACATAAAATCACAAATTAATGAAATTCCAAATATACCCATGCTAGCCGAATTACTATTATGCCCCTAGTAGCCCATATTTTTCATTTATTTCACATTTTAACCACTAACTTTACACATTTTCAATTTAATCTCTATTTTGCATTTTTACTCAAAATCACTTTACAAAACTTGTTTAACTATCAACAAACATTCATAATCTATCATCAAACATCAAAACACACATGTATTCATCAATGACATCATTCAAAATCTTTAATAATTTGGAAATTAGTCCCTGGGCTAGCTAGTACTAGATTCAATGATAACAATAATATAGAAATCAATAAAACCGAGTCAAAATCACTTACCAATTGAGCTCTTTAATGACCGAACCCTAAAACAACTTCTATATCTTCTTCTTTTTTGTATTTGCGCCTAATGGAGATGAATGAATCAAATTTTATGTTTTTGTTTTATTAAATTTTAACTTAATTACTTATTTACCTATTTAACCTTATTACTAATCCAAAATTTCAATAATGCCATGACACTATCATCCACTGTCCCATAAATGGGTTAATTACCACATAAGGTCCTTAAATTTAAGGTTCTATAGCTATTAGACACCTTTATCTATTAGAACTCAAGTTTTACGCTTTATGCTATTTAGACCTTTTTATCAAATTGACTAATCAAAGAATAAAATTTGTAACACCCCAAACCCGACCCAAACACCATGATTGGATCTAGCATGTCACTTGAAAAGAATTCGTAAAAACACTGCGAACTTCAGAAAGCATTTTAAGCCCCCTCGTGTTTGAAAACTCCAAGTTAGTTGTTTTATTAGAAAACTCATTATTCATTTAAGAAAAACTTTAATTAGCCCAATCCGTATGTTAGGTGACATTTGAAAACCCATGTTGTTAAATTAGATTAAACTGGATGTTTGTCAACAGAATCCGTTAGCAAAATCGTCAATTAAGTTGTGAGAAAAACTTTCAGTTGTATTTTGTAAAACGTCTCGTCGATTATTTTGTATTCAAAATGTCTAAGTTTAGATCGAAATTAAACCAAATTGAGAAGTGGCTTTATTACATAATAGAATCTCGAAAACTAAGGAAAATTAAAGTTCTAACGAATAAAATCGTGCATGGCCACCTCGTAGTCCCCTCCGGCCCGGTCCACTGCACTATGCATTACCTGTGAAATGTTAAACAATAGAGTGAGTCTAACGACTCAGTGTGCAATTTCCAAGCACCATCACTGGGCCTTAGCCCCACAGTACAGAATAATAGATAGCATATGCAAGATGATGCAATACCCAACCCAGCCTAAATTTCCATCCGCTACACACCACCCGTACTTACCAATCACACCAATAGGGATTTCTACAATCAACCCTCACCACTACACACCATCGATGGCAGACATGCTGCAGTTAGCTGCTCATCATCAGATTGTGACAGAGTCACCAAATATGTGGCATGGCCACCAGAACAGAACGTGGCAGAGCCACCAGAACAGATTGTGACATAAAGCCACCAGAACAGAACACTTCCCCTTTCATCAATATCATATGCCCATCCCCATGCAAATACATACGGTCATAATATAGAAATACAGCAGGTTTCGGCATATACATACATATAGAAGATACTCAAAATGTGCATGTAAACATGTCAACATAGTTACTTGTATCATATAGACAAAACTACTAACCTAACATCTCGACATTACCCTCCATGGGTAGTCCAATAGCACATACCGAGTTTCAGCATTTTAGCAAAGCATATTAATAATTAACAGAAACAACCATAGATGGTGTGAGAATTACACACCTGAAGACACATAGAACTACACTATCGATCTCGCTAGCATTCTCTCTCGCAGGGATCACAGCGATCTGTTTATCCCTTTTTGATGCTGGCCCACAACCCGGTGGCCAATCACGAACAGCAGACACCGCACGCCTCTTAAACTTAGGGGCTGGGACTACGGGTCCAACCCCCTCCTTTGCTTGACTGACATTCGATTCCATGGAAAAGATCTTGGTCAAAATACTCGGTTTGTTGGATAAGATAATAGCAGAAACTAAATAAATACTTTGCCCGAATAATCCTTACCGAAATCGACAGAACCCGGAGGGTCTACACTTGAACTAAAAGATCGTCGAAGTCCCTATAAAAACCCATATTAGATTCGGCCTTATAAATTGTGTCCAAAAGAAGTGGCCTTCTGCCGAATGAATGTTGTAACCCTCTTACCTTGGTTGATCGAAAATCGAATGATCCCTACTACCCCTCACGCTGGCTAAAAGCAACAGAGACACGAAGTCAAGCCCTTCAAATGTACGGCCAACACCCAAGAAACAGAGTTAAGTTTTTGGTAAACCAAAGAGAGAAGAGAGAAAGATTCATAGAGAAGATAACCCTTACCACTACCACGAGGAATTCGATTGAGAGGATTGGAAGGAGAAGAGTGACGGCACTTTCTCTGGCAATTTAACAAACGAAAAGAGTCACCACAAGAGAGATTCGGACAAGAGATGGGGCTTGCGAAATAAACGAATAGAAGAAGAAAAAAGAAGGAGTAGAGATGGTTGGAAGATTCGGCTATGGTTCAATAAATGGAAAGTACATTCGACCACAAGAAGAAAAGGGTTGTTCGGCTTTTGAACGTGAAGTAATCGTTTCAGGCTACCAACGTGTAAAAGAGAGGAAGAGAGAGGTGAGGTTCGGCTTATGAGCAACTAGGTGAAGGTGGAAAAATGAGAAAAGAATGGTAGAGGATTCGACCTTTGAAAAATGAGGGATGATTAAAAGAAAAGAGATGGATGCTAGGAGAATTCGGTAGAAGAGAAAATACCCAAAAGCAACAATGGAAAGAAGAGGAGTGCTTTCTAACTTTCGGTCCTATAAGTAAAATGCTGAAAAAGAGAAATGACTAAAAGAATTTGGCACCTCAAAGGAAACAACGTGCGTCAAATGGCAAAAGAGAGATCACTACTCCTAACTAGCCTCTCTAAATTTTGACACCTCAACTTCTAAAACGAAACACCCCCTACATGACTGAAAGTCCACCCCCTAGAACCCTACAATCGGCCAACAACTCCACCCCTCTCCAAATCCCTTAACTTCCTCCTCACTTTACTCACACCCTCCCATTCAAACAAGTTTGAATAGTTCAAACTCCCCTGATCACTCTCCACCATCCATTTGAAATGTTTGACCCTTTCAACACTCCCCCCTTAAGTACCCTTGCCAAGTCCACCACTTCCCTTCCAGGCTACAAAATAAAACCCCAAAATGTCATTCATGCTTCTCGAACTCCTTCCCCCTCGTAACTCCCCTCTGACGCCACTTCTAAGCTCCCAAAGTGGCACCTCCTTTCTACTGCGCCAACTCTTTCCTTGTGTCAGTAACCACAAAATTTAATCCCTTAAAGCCTGGCTCCACTAGCTCTCCCCTACAAGCTTAGAACCAAAAATTTTCACCAATGCTCAAACCTAACTCCGAGCTTTCCCGAAGCCCCAAACACACTCAAACAATCATACAAAGCATACCGACACTTAGATACGAAGTAAATACGAAACCCCTAAACCTCGGATGTTACAAAATTTCTTGACGAAATTTTCACACAATCACTCAATCATGCTGTAAACCTTATAATAATAATAAAATAAATATTTTGACATGAATTTGTGGTCCCGAAACCACTATTTTGATTTGACTAAAAACGGGTTGTTACGTTTCGGCCATATGTAAATTGTTCGATAGGCCACTGGCAAGAGTTTAATGCCATATTTTGAAAAATTTCGTACGTCTACTCGTATGTTCTGTTCATAAGGGCCCCTCCTACTACTCCATCTAATCCAAATCAAGCGTTTGCGTCAAACTAGTTGTAGAATACCTGCAGACGTATCTAGTTAGGAAATTTGTGGTGTGGGAATTTTTGAATTAGCATTGTAAAACGTTCCCATTCATAGAAACTCTCTCTCCATCTGTCTAAAGACAACAATCTCTTTTCTAAGTTGAACTGTTTTACTAATTGGGAAAAACTTTTGTAAAGACTTTCTAGTGAGTTCATCCCATGTATGATAGACCATGTGCTTGTGAGTCTAACCATGAAAAGTCATAATCAATAAAAGAGAAGGGGAAAAACTAAAGATGAATGGCGTCATCAGTAACCCCATTTTATTTGAAGGTATCACAGAGTTGGAGAAACTATTTGAAATGTTGATTAAGGCCCTCTGTCATTGTGCCCCTAAAACTACAAATTGTTCTAGTTCATCTAAATCATGGTTAGTTTGATCTCAAAATTATTAGTTGTAATCGTTGGCCTTGCTATACTCTCCTATACCATATCCAGACTTGGAAAAGCCTAATCCCTTAAGGTTCTTTTTTTTTTTTGCACCATATATACGTTCTCGGGTAATTGTGGTGCTAGTGGGTTTCCTAGAATGTTATCTTCAATATCGCCAAACAGTAGGTTTTCGCCTGGTAGGTTTACTAAATCTGGTGGTGGTTGTTCTTGCATATACTGTTGTTGTTGTTGTTGTTGTTGTTGCTGCTGCTCTCTGTGATTTCTTTGGATTATTCTCTCTGAATCTCTGGTTGTTAAAATAGGTGTGCCCCTACTGCAAGTCATACAGTAAACTCAAAAAGAGAAGGTCAGTAGAAATAAAATAAAGTCATATCTACAAATTCAAAACTTCCTATTTATTCATTCTGAATGCAAGGATTAAAATCAAACTAGTGGCATTGTCTCCCCAGCAGTAGCGCCAACAACTTGACTGTCTCCAGACGTACTAACGTCTAGAGTGTGAAAAGTGCATTAAAATATAGAATTACAAGGCGGTATCAACAAGTATACGGGTCTAGTTGTAATATCATTTTACGCACTCCGAGGATTGTACCCAATGGAGGCAAAGGCTAGATCACTTTTAACCTACACACCAAAAGATCTAATTAATACTTTAATCAAATTATAATATGAAAATGTAAGTAAGAGATTTTTGGGATTTTTATAGTACTAATAATAAAAAAAGTAACATAAAAGAAACTAAAATTTAAGAGATTGAAAAAGTAGAAGGACTCAAATCTGATGATGGGTGATTAGCTTGCTTCGGCAATCTCAATCAACTGTCATTTTGGGTTCCTCGTCGACCAACTAGCCGTTATCCTAACAGGATCTTCTGATCTTCCACTAACATAACGAGTTAGTAAGGACTACTTATCTTTCGACCTCACAGTCCAAACTGGCTTGGGTGAAGGTGTTCACTGATGGGGAATACCAATTTTGGGTTAATTTCGACCTTGATGACTTCCCGGGGTTGCCAGGCCTAGAGATTGTTTCACACTCTTCGTTTCCCGTACAGCTGATCCTTTGAGTATCCCTATAAAATAATTAATAGGTCATGCCTCCACTCGCTAATCCCCTATAGAAGGATTAGTTCCTCATGACTTTTATAAACAATATGGAATAGATGGAAGAATAAAACATGTTGAATGAATTGAACTGTAGATATTAAGAAAACTGATTTATTATAAATAATAATATGAATCCCTAGAAATTGATCGTCTTTAAAAATCAGATCTCTTGAAGGAAAGCAACGAAAAAAATTGAACTCTGAAATACCAAATAAAGAAAGAAAACAAAACTAAATCTAAAAAGAGAATCTAGGTTAATGGAATGAAATACAGAACATTTGCCAAAAAAGCCTATTTATAGCCTTTAGGTGGCCATTGTCCTTAACCCTAGGTCAACTGATGTTCCTGAGCTTTAAGTTTGATTGTGCAAACCAAAAAACCCTTTCTTCATATTTATTTTCTGTCCCAGAGTCGATGTCATGACACAACAAGACCTATTCCATGACATAGATCCCAGTATGCTCCTCCATGGGATGTCTTCAAGGGTATGTCGCGACACCCTTAGTTAGTGTCGTGACATCGGAGGCAGTTTTATACTTTCTCTATTCTGCTCCCTATGTTGAGACATCAAACCACCTGTGTTTGGACATATCATCCAATATCAGCCTAAAATTCCTTCTAATGGTCTCCTGCACACTCATGAAGTACGTTAGCTCTTAGTTAGGCTCATTCTGCTGTTAAGGTTAATAAAAGACTAAATTCACACATTTCACTAGATATAAGTAAAACTAAAGAAACTTAACTAAAATATAACGAAAATGTTATATTCAGGCTCCTTAAGTGCGGAAACTAGTTTAATATGCTACACCGAATTACATCAAATCATGTTGTAATGAGAAATCCATATCTCCCAAGGACTTGTTCCCTTAAAGATTTTCACGGTAGTTGTGTTTCAAGAACAGTTGATTGTTCTGCAACTATTTTTGGAACCTATTATTGTTCAATCTCTGATTCATTGATCTACTGTTGTTCTTAAATTTCTTTTAGTTGAATTTTTCTACCATTTCCTTTTCTAGAGACAAATTCTGTCTCAAGAAAGACTCCTGCTTGAGCAAAAAACACTTTTTTCTCGGTAGGATTGAAGAAATAATATCCGTTAGTTTCCTTAGGATATCCCACAAAGATGCACTTTTTAGATTTGGCTTCGAGCTTTGTAGGCATCTGACGTTTAACATAAGCTTCACATCCATAAATCTTTATAAAAGACATACTAGGACGCTTTCGTCCACATCTTATATGGCGTCTTTTGTACTGATTTAGATGTAATATAATTTAGTGTGAAGGCAGTTGTCTCAAGTGCATGTCCTTGATAGGAAGTAGAGACATCAACATGACTCATCATTGATCGAAACATGTGTAACAGTGTTTGATTTCTCCTTTAAGAAACCCCATTCCATTGTAAGTACCAGGAGGTGTAAGTTGTGAGACAATCCCACATTCCTTCAAAAGCTCTTCAACCTATAAGCTTAAGTATTCTCCTCATCGATCTAATCGAAGTGCCTTGGTTTTATACGTCAATTTTAAATTCCTTCAAATTTTCAAGGGCATCATATTTATGGCGCATAAGATAAATATAACCATATTGTAACACCCCTAACCCCTCACCCCTTACAATCGCCGGATTAGGATCACGGGTATTACTAACAAATTAGAATAATTGATCACATCATAAATAAAAATTTCAAGCTAGCAATTTACATCACAGCATACAGGGAGCAGATCATGATAATCTAATACTTCCATACTAAAGTCTTAAACAATCGAATAACGAACCATGCTAGGCAATGCTAAACTTGGTTTTCCACTGTCTACATTCTTACCATTATTTATTCCCTTTTGAAAGCTAGAAGTTGGATACATAACAAGACTATTCCAATTATTAACATCAGAGTATTGAACCATACTCCGACTACTACTACTACCTTCAATGATGTTAGTAGAATGACTTACTTCATCTAATTCAGGTTTGCTAAATCACTCCAAATCAAAGTAAAAAATACTCTTACAGGCCTTAATACGGATCTATAGATCCCTAAAAATAGCCTATGAACGAACAAGGACTAATATGAAATAATTTTGAAAGTTTTAGGGTGATCTCAAAAATACATAGAAATAGGGGACACACGACCGTGCGGCCAGGCCATGTGAAACATCCCAGACCGTGTGACTTTCGAAGCTGGGACACACGACCATATCCTAGCCCGTGTAACTCACTAACTTGGGTCACACGGCCGTGTCGCTGGCCGTGTGTCAGCCTGTGTGGGAACTACACTTATATAGGTTTACAAAATGTACATGGCACACGCCCGTGTGTGTTGCCAGTGCGTGACCCACAGTCGTGTGAGAGACTCTGTCTCAAGCTGTGTGCACCTAAATGTACCTTGAAGCTCAAGTTTACCAAATCTTGCTTACTTGGACACTAAGCAACTCATTTAACAACCATTTAACCTATTCAAAACACCATTAAATATGCTCAAATCATACCAAAACAACCATCTTAAGTGCCTAAGGAATGTATCCTCATTGGTACCACATTTTATATCTTAAAACATATCAAGAAGACTTTCATTCATAACAAACTTTCCAATATTGAATTAAATTTTAGCTACTTGGCCTATCAAGATTTAAGCTAAAAGACATACCAAATATTAAACTAGGCAACATACAAAAACATAGCTTCAACAACAATAATATAATTCAAATGACCATCATTGCACTTGAAATCCAAAATAAAACCACATATCAACAACATTGACCAAAAGACCTACTACGTACATGCCATTACAAAAATAAACATCGCCACACTCGAGTATGGGATCATTGTTGGATGCTGAGTCTGCGGCAAACTGAAAAGTACCTAACCTGCGCATAGACAGCAAAACTGCACTCTGAGTAAAACTCAGTGATATTTCTATAATCCGAACAATTTAGACTTGATATAAGTAATTAAAATGTAACAATGCAACAAGTTATGTTATGAACATATGTTTCAAATCAATAATATAAATTTTCTCATTGTTTATTCACATCCACTAGATTCCATATGTTTTGGTACATGACAATGATAGTTGAATATTTCAACACATGCAATGGCATGAGTCATCTCTTTGATCAATACTTTAATTCATTTCAAAATTCACATCTCCTTTCATCATTTCATATTTCATTTTTCATCTCATATTCATTTCTCATCTTTGCCATATCAATATCAAACCTATAAATTTATTATTTAATTTTCCCTATTAACAAGACTCAGACTCGGACGGATACATTGATCCAACCAACATACCAATTTGGCACCAAGTGCCTCACCGGATAAATCCAAATTAATAACTGTGCCCAACACTATAGAAGTTGACACCCAGTGTCTCATCCATTAAACTGAAGCAAATTTGCACTGAGTGCCTCATCGACTTACGGTCGAAGAAATACCTGAACTCTTCCTATCCTATGGCATGCCATCTATATCCGACTTAGCCGAAACAATTAATAGGGTTCCATTTCACTTTTCAATACATCTAATGTCCGAATCTCATATATGTACATTATCACATATAGAAATATATTCAATTCAATATTCAAATAAGCAACACATTTTATGATATACAAAATTTGTCCACTTAAATCAATTATGGAATCAATTCAACCCAAAGTACAAAAGTTCTCACCTCAATACTTACCATACACAACAATTTAATATGCAACAATTTATAACTTAGTTTAGATTATAGAAACACAAACTGTATATTTCGAGCTACTCGACATCGACCTTGTCTTTCCTCTTTTTACCCGAGGATTCTGTAACGATGTTTTCTACAGAATAAAATAATTACAATTAATTAATAATATACAACTTAATTTCATTAAATTTCAAAATTTCCACCATATTTTGCTTAATCCTCAATTTAGTCCCTAAATCGGGATAAATTTCAATATTCATATTTAACCTCTAATTTTTATACTAATTTTACACTAAGCTAAATTTAGCTCCCTATTTTCAATTCTACCCCTTAATTTTGAATTTTTTTCACAATTTAGACCCTATTGCTCAAAATCAACAATTAATTCTACAATATAGTCCTTTTCCACTCCTAACATAAAAATCTATTAGTTTAACCCTTAAAGCTCTAACTAATTAACAATGGTAACATCTTTAATCTTGAACAATATCAAAAATTGCAACATGGGTCAGGTAGCCCTAGGTATCGGGATTCCAAAAACATAAAAATTATGAGAAAATGACTAAATTGCACTAACCAAATTTGGATTTGAACCCTTAGGTCCCTTAGCTGTGCGTCTCCCTTGCTATTTCTTTCTTTCTTCTCTTTTTCTTTCTTTTTAATGTTTGCATGTGATGGTTTTGTTGTTTATTACTATTATTTATTATCATTATCATTATCATTATATGTTAACGTTAACTTAATTTGTATAAAATATATATTTAATAACATAACATTAATTATTTTAACCATAACCGTCCACTTTAAAAGAAACAAAGGTATAATTGCTACTTTAGTTCCTTTTAGTTTATTTCAATCTATAATTTAGCTTTTAACTTTTACGCGATTTAGTTCCTATCCAAAATTTAATTCGCCCCTAATATAACTACGTAAATATTTACTAAAAATATTTACAGGTCCGATTCTAGGAACGGAGTCCCAAAAATACATTTTTCGACTCATTTGCCTATTGAGTCGTTACATATGTCGACTAATGTCATCAGTGAATGTAATGAAGTGTTGAAAACCTCCCCTGGCTTGTGTGTTCATTGGTCCACATACATCACTATGTATTAAGCCCAATAAATCACTAGCTCATTGACTTTTACTATTAAAAGGAGTTTTAGTCATTTTACCCAACAAACAAGACTCACATATATCAATTTGTTCAAAAACAAAAGAATGGAAAAATCCATCTTTATGGAGTTTTGATATGCGCTTCTCACTTATATGGCCTAAACGACAATGCATAAAATAAGGATGGTAAAAGAAGGAAAAATAAGGCGATGAGCAAGAAAAGGTCACTAAGGGAGGAGAATAGGGGACAATATGATATGCCAAACTATTTCTATGCTTGAATCTATTTCATGTTTACTATTGTTGAAATCCATACCTATCTTAAGCCTCAAAACATTACAAGCCGAAAAGCCCTATGTGATCTAGGTAGACTTATTCACAATATGAAATCATACTGAATAATATCATTTATTATTGTTTGTATTCTGCTAGGGTAATCAGATTACTTGTATAATTTATTGATGGATTCCTACATTTAAAACCATTAATGTATTGCTTTATAATATACTGAACTTAGGTGTTTGATATCATAAGTGGTAATCAGCTATATATCATGCTAAGATTATGTGCAAATATGAATTACTTGTTTATGTGCTCCAAAGCGAACATTTGTACCATACTTGCTCAAGGGTCGTCTTTTCATTTTTTGTTTTTGTTTGCTTTGCTTGAGGACAAGCAATGACTTAAGTGTGAGAGAGTTTGATCTGTCGTAATTAGGTGTAGCAGATTAAACTAGTTTTTGCACTTTAGGAGCTTGAACATAAGCATTTTAGTTAAGTTTTAATTATGTTTTTGTAAGTTTATTTAAATTCAATAAAGTGTGTAATTTGAGTCTTTTATTGACGTTAGGGGCAAAATGAAGCCTAAGGGTGAGCTAATATACTTTATTAGTGTGGAGGAGACCAATAGAAGACGTGCTAACTTGATACTAGTCGCTATGTTGCAACACGTAGATGTCACAATATTGGGAACAAAATTGAAGAATTCGAAGATTGCCTTTGATGTCGCGGCACAATTTGAGGATGTCGTGACACACCCTTGAAGATAAGTATATGCCCTCGATGTCGCAACACATGACCTGATGTGTTGCAACATCACCTCTGTACAGGAAATAATTACGAGCCAGGGGCATTTTGGTGTGGGAAGAGTTGGCCGAATGTGGGGAAGTGCATAGGGAATTTCAGCCAAAAGTCTTGCACTTTGGAAAGTGCATATTCGGTTGTGTCAAGGGGAAGTGCCAAATTTTCTTTGTATTTTCTTTGGGAAAATGTTGTCATTTTAGCTCTTTGGGACGTTTCAAGTCACTTTCATTCCACTGTGAACCTCTGTCGACTTTACTCTGTTGCATTTTTCTTTCTCTTTCTTTTCGTTTGCAAATTGCCGAAAGCACTCTCCTTCACCTTCTCTTTCTCTTTCATTTCTTCTGTAGGTGCCGAACTGCTAAAGTTTTTCTCTTTTCTTCTCTTTCCTTCTCCTCAATTCTCATCTTCCTAACTGAACACTTCTCTTCTTTACCCCTAAGCCGTACCAACACATTTTTCTTCCCTTTTTCTATCATACTTGTCACTTTCTTTTTCTTCTAATAGCCGAATCTCCACCTTCTCTTTTTGGGTACTCCTTGTCCGAACATCGAACTCTCCTCTTTCTCTCATTCTTCTCTTAGTGTTACGAAGCTAAAAAAAATAGTAAGCCTTGACTCCTTGTGTGGGCCGAATCCTCTAGGGTAGAGAAATTTTCTTCTTGTTGGTTCAAACTGCTTGGGGATCTCTTTTTTTGGTTGGTAAGTTGAGGCCATGGCCGAATAGGGGTAGAAGTTTCTCTTTTTATTTTGAGTTCATTGGGGCCGAAAGGCCGTTTCTCTTGTTATCTTGAACAATGTTCTAACACGTTCTCTTAAGCATGCACGCGGTTCTTTGATCAAGAGGTGTGGAAATTTGATACTCTCCGCAGAAGGAGTCCACATTCATTGGTAAGATAAGTCAATAGTTAAATATTTTCATATTTTGAATTATAGAATATGAAGAGTAATTGATGGTCAATTATAATCTTAGATGCCTCAGAAAATAACGCGATCCGCAATCTGTAACAGGTTTGTAATTTCACACCCCTGCTTAAACTATACTTCCATAATCTACGAGTCAGCTAGATGCCGAAATACTGAAAGCCGAAATACCAGCTATCGAGATCACTCGAGCGTGCGAGCGCTCATAGTGATCAACTGAGCCTCTGGTGAGGGCGATAGGCCGCTGAGAGTGTCACGAACGCTCTCGTGAAACTGAGGCCATAACGGGACATGTTGAGCTGAGGCGGGCTAAATGGGCCCAACGGGTTAATGGGCCTATGTGAGCGAAAACGATGAAAAACATAAATTGATCGATGCGACTGTGAACTTCGCAGAATCGCGGCTGAAAACGAACGGAATGGGCCACACGAACGTGTGGGCCCCAATGGGCCGAAATCGAGTTTTAGGCCCAATAACATTATATTGTCCAGAAAGGGAAACCGGGCCGCTTGAGGTGACATTAGACCTTCAGAAAGGCTGTTGTAGGGGTGAAAATTACTGAAATACCCTTATTGGGTAAAATTACCGAAATACCCTTAGTAGGTAAGTTACTGAAATACCCTCGGCGGTTAAAGTTACCGAATACCCTTTAAGGGTGAAATTACTGAGATGCCCTCGTTGGGTGAAATTACTGATATACCCCTAAGGGGTAAATTACCGTTTTACCTTTACTGACCAAATTACCATTATACCCTTAGGGGTAGATTTAATGTGTTTGTGTGTAATCCGTTTAAATGCCATGATGGTAAATTATTGCATACACTGAGTTCATATGTCACGGCCTGTTGCATTGGGTTGGGTTATGTATTTGGAGGAAGTATTGTACTGGTGGCTATGCCACGTTATACTGATTCAGTGGCTCTGCCACGATATACTGATTTTAGTGGATTAGCCACGTATACTGTTACTGGCAGCTTTGCTGCATTGATACTGGTAGCTCAACTGCAGTCTTGGTGTGTAGGGCTGGGTGGGTTGACTTGGTCCCAGATGGTGTGTAGGGTTGGTACGGGTGGTGTGATGGTTGGATTGGGTTGGGCTGCATTTTTGTTGCATTACCATGATTTTAGGGCTTAGGCCCAAACTGGTACTGTATGGGCTTGGGCCCAGACTGTGATTGTAATTGGAATTACACACTGAGTTCTTGTAACTCATCCTATTCCTTTAACTGTGCAGGTAATCCCCAGCCTTAGAGGATTTAGAGCCACGAGGGACTCGAAGGTGGCCACAGTACTGCAGGTTTCGATGGTGAATTTAGTATTTTAGTTTGGGATTACTTTACTTTAATTTTTGGGTTTTATAATTGTTGTAATAAGGCCTTTGGAACTATTTTAAGTTTTATTTAGGATTTCTTTAAACACTGCAAACTTAATCTACACGGGGATTTCAAAACAGTGAACAATTGATTTTCAAATACCATGTTTTCGTAGATGTTAAGAGCAAACTTCTGTTACTAACACGGTTTTTAATAAATAAGATAATACGTGCATGTTTGAAAGGGTATTAATTTGTGTAAACTTCTTTTGTGAATAAGCAATGAGAAATGAAATTTTGAACGTTTAAGTTGGAATTTGGCAATAAGTTTTTCAACAACCATAAGGTTTTTCAAACATCACCTGATGTGGCACGCTAGATTCGGTCGTAACATTTAGGCCGGGTTTGGGGTGTTACATTTAGTGGTATTAGAGCCAGGTTACAAAACTCGGCTGTGGGATGGGTTTCGAAATTTTTCAAATCTATTTAAATTCTGGTTTAGGTAGCGATATCACTGAACTTGTGCCACACTGAGTCTCCGGCACCAAATCCATAAGTTCCCTTACTCTATACTTTGTTTTAGGTTGATATGACTGTACTACAGAAATACTAGGGATAGTGGTAGTACACTGAAACTTTTATCTATAGAAACTAAGACTATAGAGATTGAAACGGTAATAGCTCGAGCTGCGAAAACAACTCTAAATATTGTTTTCCATAAAACACTTGTTAATGATCATGAGAACTATAAACTGATTCATAAAACTGTTAAACAGATTAATACGTTACATCGAGATGAGTACATGAGGTCGCGGACGGGGTACACATGGCCGTGGTAGAGGCCTGGGTGTTAGGGCTGGGTCCTCAGCATCAGAATGCACCTGACGTTATAACCGGTATGTTCCTCATTCATGATGTACCATTTATAGCTTTGATTGATATTGGATCTACGCACCCGTATGTTGCATGTACTGTGTCTGGGACTTTGGGTTTACAGTATGAACTTGCTGATAGAGAAATGTCAGTGATTAGTCCTTTAGGACAGTCGGTTACAATGAATAAGTTGTTTAGAGATGTGTCTCTAGAGGTTCAAGGGGTAGCCTTTCTAGCGGACTTGATGGAATTTCCGTTTAGTGAGTTTGATCTCATTTTAGGCATGGACTGGATAGTGAAGCACCGTGCAAATTTGGATTGCGCGGCTAAGCGTATGGTATTAAAGACTTCAGAGGATGAGGAGGTGGTCGTGATAGGGGAGCAGAGGATCTATTTGTCCAATGTAACCTCAGCATTAAAGGCCGAAAAGCTGGTCCGTAAAGGTTGCGAGGCGTTTCTAACCTATGTCAGCACATCTGAGGTTAAGAGCTTGTCTGTTGGGGATGTCAAGACTTAAAGGAATTTTTGAATGTATTTTCTAAGGAGCTTTCGGGGTTGCCTCCAAATCGCAAGGTCAAATTCGGCATTGAGCTTTTACCAGGAACGGCTCCAGTATTCATCGCCCTTTATAGGATGGCACCGAAGGAACTGGTAGAATTAAAGGCTCAAATCCAAGAACTTCTGGATCGAGAGTTTATCCGACCGAGTGTGTCTCCGTGGGGAGCACCGATATTGTTCGTAAAGAAGAAGGATGGGTCAATGCGCATGTGTATTGACTACCGTCAGTTGAACAAGTTAACGATTAAGAACAAATACCCGCTACCAATGATAGACGATCTATTTGATCAACTGCGAGGAGCTTCAATTTTCTCTAAAATAGATCTAAGATTAGGATATCATCAGCTAAGGGTCAAGGAGGGAGATATATACAAAACTGCATTCTGAACTTGTTATGGGCATTACAAGTTTCTAGTTATGCCTTTCGGATTAACGAATGCACCAACTGTGTTCATGGATATGATGAATCGGGTCTTCCAACCCTACTTAGACTGGTTCGTGGTGGTGTTTATATATGACATTCTGGTGTATTCAAGAACTGAGGAGGAGCATGATTTACATCTCCGGGTCATTCTGCAGATATTGAGAGAAAAACAACTCTATGCCAAGTTCAGCAAGTGCGAGTTTTGGCTGCGAGAGGTGACATTTTTGGGGCATGTCGTGTCTGTCGAGGGGATTAGGGTTGATCCTTGGAAATTTTAGGTCGTATTGGATTGGAAGCCACCGAAGGTAGTATCGGAGATTCGAAGCTTTCTGGGTCTGGCCGGGTACTACAGACGGTTTGTTGAGGGGTTTTCACTGATTGCTGCACCCCTAACTAAGTTACTGCATAAGGGAGTATCGTTTGTTTGAACTGATAAACAGCAGGAGAGCTTTGACAAGTTGAAAAAGATTCTGACTGAGGCTCCGATACTAATTCAGCCAGAGGCTGGAAAAGAATTCGTTGTCTATTATGATGCATCGCACACGGGTTTGGGTTGTGTCCTGATGCATGAGGGGAAGGTGGTGGCGTATGCATCTCGTCAGCTTAGGCCACACGAGATGAAGTACCCCACTCATGACTTGGAGTTAGCTGCGGTGGTGTTCGTACTAAAGATTTGGAGACATTATCTGTACGGGGAATGGTCGATCATCTACACCGACTATAAGAGTCTTTAGTACCTCCTTACCCAAAAGGAGTTGAATCTTAGGCAACGAAGATGGATAGAGCTGCTGAAGGACTATGATTGCTCGATTGAGTATCATCTGGTAAAAGCTAATGTGGTGGCATATGCACTAAGTCGTAAGGTGGTATCTGATCTGAGAGCAATGTTTGCTCGTCTCAGTCCATTTGAGGATGGTAGTTTATTGGTGGAACTACATGTAAAACCAACTTGGATTAGTCAGATTAAAGAGAAGCAAATGTTGGATGAGTCATTGGGTTCTTGTTTCCAACAGGTGAAGAGGGGAGAAACTGTGGATTTTGAGCTGAATAGTGAAGGTGTATTATGTTTCCGTGGAAGAGTTTGTGTACCAAGGGATTTTGAGTTAAGACAGTTAATTCTGTGGGAGGCGCATAGTAGTCTATATGCTATGCATCCCTGTGGTTTCCACAGAGTTATATCGAGATCTACGTGAACTATATTGGTGGCCAAGACTTAAGCGTGAGGTTACCAACTTCGTAAGTAAGTGTTTGACATGCCAGCAAGTGAAGGCTGAGCATCAACTACCTTCTGGATTATTGCAACCTGTAAAAATTCCACTTAGGAAGTGGGAGAGGATAACCATCGATTTTTTTAGTGGGCTACCCTGATGCCTACTAAGAAAGATTCGATATGGGTTATCCCACTTCATACCGGTTCGCACGGGCTACTCGTTGCAGAAGTTACCCAAGTTATATGTGGCGGAGATTATAAGGTTGCATAGGGTACCAGTGTCTATCATCTCGGATAGAGACCCTAGATTCACATCTCCTTTCTGGAAAGTGTTACACGAAGCTTTGGGTATAAGGCTAAATTTCAGCACGACATTTCATCCTCAGACTGATGGTCAGTCGGAAAAGGTAATATAGATTTTAGAAGACATGTTGAGAAGCTATGTGATTGAATTCAAGAGTAGTTGGGAAGACTAATTGCCATTGGCAGAATTTGCTTACAACAACAGTTACTAATCTAGTATTCAGATGGCACTATACGAGGCATTATATGGTCGTAGGTGCCGTACCCTACTTGTTGGACGGAATTGGGTGAGTAGCGATTGTTGGGTCCAGAGTTAATTTTTGAAACTGAGAAAAAAGTTAAACTGATTTGGGACAGGTTAAAGGAAGCATCTGATTGGTAGAAATCGTATGCTGACTTGAAGCGTAAGGAAATAGAGCACTCTGTGAGGGATTATGTCTTTTTGAAGGTCTCATCTTGGAAGAAGATTCTGAAATTTGGGCAGAAGGGCAAGCTGAGTCCTAGATTTATCGGACCTTACCGGATAGTAAAGTGTGTTGGACTGGTTGCTTATCAGCTTGAGCTGCCTTCTGAGTTGAATCAGATACATAACATATTTCATGTGTCTATGATGAGGCGCTACTGTTCTGATCCTTCTCATATAGTGTCGGTAGAGGAGATCGAGGTAAGACCTGATTTGACTTTTGAAGAAGAACCGGTGCAGATTTTAAATCGAGATGTTAAGGTACTGAGAAGGAAGTCAGTCCCGTTAGTTAAGGTACTGTGGCATAATCACGGTGCGGAGGAAGCCATGTGAGAACTTGAGGGGGCAATGCGGCAGCAATACCCTCATCTCTTTTGATCAGGTAAAATTTGAGGTCGAAATTTCTTTAAGGGGGTAGAATTGTAACATCCCAAAAATTAAGGGTTGTGATTTTTGCATAATTACATGTGATGGGCTTGCTTAGTTAGTTATTTAAGGGTGTTTGGGGGTTCTAGGGAGGTCTGGGTTTGAGTTTGAGCCTTGGAAAAATTTTGGTTTTTAGCTTTTAGTGGAGAGGGCAGTTGGAAGCAGGATTTAAGTAAATTTGGGTGTGTTTGGGAGACACAAGTTGGCCATGTGGCAGGGTGGTTGTGGCGTCAATAAGAGCGCAAGGGGGGGAGGGGTTCGAATCCCTTAAGAAGTAAAAAGTGGTGACTTTTATTTTATGTCTTGTAGGAACAAGAGGTGGAGTTTGAATCAAACTCTACAAGGTTGGTTGGAGACATGGTCAAACTTTTCAAACGGATGAAGGAGAGGAGTTATAGGAGGAAAAAGGGGAGGAAAACATGGAAATAATGGGTATGGGAAGAGTTGGCCGAATGTGGGGAAGTGCATAGGGAATTTCAGCCAAAAGTCTTGCATTTTGGAAAGTGCATATTCGGTTGTGTCAAGGGGAAGTGCCGAATTTTTCTTTGTATTTTCTTTGGGGAAATGTTTTCATTTTAGCTTTTTGGGACGTTTCAAGTCACTATTTTTGCACTGTGAACTTCTGCTGAATTCACTCAATTGCATTTTTATTTCTCTTTCCTTTCTCTTGCAAATTGCCAAAAGCACTCTCCTTCACCTTCTCTTTCTCTTTCATTTCTTCTGTAGGTTCCGAATTGCTAATGTTTTGCTCTTTTCTTCCTTTCCTTCTCCTCAATTCTCATCTTCCTAATCGAACACTTCTCTTCTTTACCCCTAAGCCGTACCAACACATCTTTCTTCCCTTTTTCTATCATATTTGTCACTTTTTTTTTCTTCCAATAGCCAAATCTCCACCTTCTCTTTTTGGGTTCTCCTTGGCCAAACATCCAACTCTCCTCTTTCTTTCATTATTCTCTTAGTGTTATGAAGCTAAACAAATAGTAAGCCTTAACTCCTTGTGTGGGCCGAATCCTCTAGAGTATGAAAATGTTTTTCTTGTTGGTTCAAACTGCTTCGGGATCTCTTTCATTGGTTGGTAAGTTGAGGCCATGGCTAAATAGGGGTGGAAGTTTCTCTATTTATTTTGAGTTCGTTGGGGCCAAAAGTATAACATCCTGGATTACAGCCTATGCATTAGTATGTCTTATGTGTTATGGATGTGATGTGTGCATTTTTAGAATCTTGGAAATGTAAGGAAATGACTTGGAAATGTAAGGAAATGTCTTGTCTTGGAAATGTAAGGAAATGTCTTGTCTTGTAAATGTAAGGAAATGTCTTGGAAATGTAAGGAAATGTCTTAGAGATGTAAGGAAATGCTTTAGAAATGTCAAATTTAAAGTTTAAAAGAAGGACATGAAGCAAGGTGGTCTTAAGAGAAAATGTATGTGAAATATGACATACAAATAGCCTTGGTAAAATGGCTACAAGACGCCACTTAAGGGCCTAGCAAGTGACGCCACATACATAGGCAAATGGGCCAAGGATCAAGTTGCATGGGAAGCAAATAAAAGAATTTTATTTTTACTACAAGGAGCAGAGAGGTGGACGGCATTAAGGCTCTTAAAAGAGGAGTTTATTCTCTTTAAAATTCGGCAAATAGATAGATAATGATGGATTATTATTAGTATTATTTTTATTAAGAGATGAGAGATAATTATTGGATTAAATTTCTATTTAATTTAAAACAAGGTGATAATTAAAGAGATAAAGCTATTAAAATAGAAGAGTGATGGCCAAGTAAGGGATTCTGAGTTAGTAATTTTGGCTACTAGAGGAAAAGAGGGCCATTCATCATTCTTTCTCTCAACTCTTCTCTCTCTGCCGAATTTCCTAGAGCATTGTTCTTTTTCTTTTGTTAGCCAAAGCCGAAAATTCAAGATACCAATAGCCCTAGCCGATTTCTCACTAAGCCTCAAGAGCCGAAATTGTTATCCACATCAAAGCCATAGCCGAATATTTTTGAGACTGCAAGCAAGGGGTTGTTGGCTTGTGTATTAAGGGCAAGATTAGTGGTTATCGATTTCCATTCTTTTTCTTCTAAGATTAAAGCCGAAACTAGGAAATCTAACCCCTTTATTATTCTAGCCGAAACTTGGAAAGAAGGCTTTGGGATCTGTTCATAAGTTGTCCATAAGGAAGGAATCTTTCAGGATCTAAGGTAAGAATGATATTCGGCCATAGGCCACTTTTACCGTGTCTAAATATTAGAAGTTGATCTAACATGTGTTCTTAGGGATTTCGACAGAACCATAACCAAGGAATAATTTCGAGATTTCAAATCACAAGGTAAAGTATATAGGTACAATCGGCCAAGGTATATTTTAGTATTAGATCTATTTTCTTACATGATCCAAAAGTCGAAAACTAATCAAGTTAATGGATTTAATGTTGGCCGATTGAAGGAAGGTATAGCACAAAGTTTTCGGGATTTGATTTATAGTGAAATCGGCACCAAGGTAAGAATTCGATTACAATAATCCTAATGGGATTTGGTTTTATGGCGGAATGGTTTTTAGTAAATTACTATATGTTGGCCGAATATAGGAACAAAAGATCTAGGACGCTAGATCGAGATCTTCGGAATTTGGAGTGAATTCGCTAAGCTAATCAGGTGTGTACCCTACACTAATCTTAATAAATTTATGGCTTAAACTTGATATATGTATTAATATGAAAGTGTAAGAATGTGGCTAAGGTACCATGTTATGGTACGAAGTACTCAGGTACGTTTCCTACTCCTATTAGGATTATGAAATATGTTATATTTAACATGTGATAAGTGATAAGAACGTGAAATTTGGCATGTTAATGCATAATATATGATATGGGGCATATGGGTTATTGAAAAGGGGAAGTGAATGTGGTGACCTAAGACCACGATATCTGAATGTGGTGACCTAAGACCATGATATCTGAATGTGGTGACCTAAGACCACGATATCTGAATTTGGTGACTTCGGTCACAATTATTTAATCTGGTGGCTATGCCACAAATATTTATAAGGGCGATGAGCACGCCGATCGCAAAGCTGATCGCCTTCGATGATGTGTAGCGGATGGGGTTGACTTAGTAGTCCCCACAAAGCAGCGAGTTGGTACGGTGTGATGTGTAGCGGATGGCATCTAGGTTTGGGTTCGGGTTGCATCATTTTTTTTCTATCTGTTATATGAATACGTATGTGATATGATAATGTATGCCTGAATTGTTACATTTTAGTGTTGTGGTACACATTGAGTCTGTTGACTCACCCCGTTGATTTTTCAGGTGATGATCAGTAATGGACCGTGTCGGTAGGAGCTTAGTGGTGGCCATGCCCAGCAAGGAAATTATTATGTGGACTCTTTATTTTTTTCTAAGTACTTTAAATTTCATCTTGGGTTTTTATTTGATGTAATAAGGCCATAGTGCACTATGTTATTTTCTGTTTTATTTACTATGTTACGAAATTTTAGTTATTAGAGATTAAGTCAATTTAATTTAAAATAAACTTTAAATATTTTGTCACTTGAAATTAAATGGGTTTCAATATAAAATAAATTTGTTTTCAACTCGAGCCCAACCCACCAGCAAACTATCTTCAAAACACACAGATTTCCAAAGTAATAAAAGAATTTTTAACCGGTTTACTTCGAGGAACATACCAGATCCGGTCTAGGCTCGTGGGCCGGGTATGGGGTGTTTCAGAGCCAGGTTCAAACTCTCAGCCTGAGGTTTAAGGCCCAAAACAATTTCAAAGCCAGCCCAAGTAAGTTTTATGAAAATATTTTTGGGAAATAAGCAGGTTTTTCTGGCATGGCACCCAAGTCTCCGACCCACAGTCCATCAGGTAAGTAATCCTAATCATATGTGTGATTTATTGTATGATCTGTAGAAGGGTAGGAATGGAACGTAGAAATAGTATGATAGGTACTTGAACCCTAGGACTAGTTTTCCCCCACATTTACATAAGACTTAAGGGCCTAATTAAACAAACCTATAGTTAAGTTGCCGAGTTAGGTTGTGGCAACCCCTGTGCGCATGTCTAGGATTGGATCCGGAAGAGCCTGGTACTTAAGCAGTACTAGTGACTCACCTCCTCTTCGCAGGAATCCTACCTGGTGTGTAGCTTCGGTTCACCCTAACCAAGAGGACTCGGTCATAGGCTAAACACAATAACTAAAACCCGAAAGGGAACTAGCCGTGTTTTTACAAAAACCCTAGTTTTAAAACTCTTAAAATTACCTTTTTAATTTGTGAAAACTATTTTTACAAAATTTTTCGAAAAAATTTTGATTTATGAAATTACAAAAATACCCCTAGTGGTAACATTACAAAAAATACCCTTGGTTTATGTAATTCCCAAAATACCCACAGTTCTTATCAAGATTTCATTACTTTATAAAATGTTCAAAAACCCTAATTTGCAAATTATCAAAAATACCTTGTTTTGGAAAATTACGAAATTGCCCCTAACTTACAAAATTACCAAAATGATCCTGATTTCCAAAATTTTTGCAACATCACCGTTTTGGAAAATAGAAGTCTCAAAAAGAACCCTTAAAGTTTTGCAAATTTTGAAATACCCCTGAATTATTAAACTTTACAAATTTACCCTGGTTTATTACCAAAATACCCCCGAGATTCAAAATTACTAAAATACCCTTATTGACAAAATCAACAAGGAACCTTATTTTGAAAAGTTATGAAAATACCCCTGTAGGACAAATGACGAAAATACCCCTGGGATAGGAACGGACAGAAATGTCCGAAGAGTGAATGTGTATGGGAGATACAATGGAATGGATGTCACTGAATGAATGTTTGGATAAATGTACTTCTCTGAATTAGGATAGAAGACATGAAAACTTTGATTGATCAAAAGAACTACTTCCAAACTTCTTTCATAAAATTTCTTCGCAGATAATCAGTGAAACAAGTATTAATTCATAAAATTCCTTAATTAGATTAACACGCGAATGTAGACATGAGCTCTAGGGGACGTGGACGTAATGTGCGAGGACGCGGTAGGGGTAGAATGATCGTATCGGAACTCGTTAGATCGGGACAAGGATCTGAAAATGAGGTACCGCCACCACCACCACCCGCTGTTGATGCTGAACAGCAGGATCAGATGGGAGACGATGCTGTATCGCATGCTGTGCTGCGACTTCTTGAATTGGTGGCTGGTGCAGGAGGAAATTCGGGAGCTCAAAAGTCGGTACCTGAGCGACTTCGTGCCAATGGAGTTGAGGTATTCCGTGGCGTATCTGGTGTAGCACCCAGTACGGCCGAGTATTGGTTGGAGGCAACCGAGCGCATTATGGATGAGCTCGATCTGACCCCTGAGGAGAAGTTGAAAGGAATGGTGGCACTGTTACGCGATGAAGCGTATCAATGGTGGTTAACAGTTCAGGATGGTGCCACAGTTGAGGACCTGACCTGGGAATATGTTAAGGCCGCATATCATAAGAAGTATGTCAGCACAAGGTATACTGATGAGCAAAGGAAGGCTTTTCTGGGACTAGTTCAAGGAAACAAGTTCGTAGCAGAGTATGAAGCTGAATTTTTAAGGTTAAGCCAGTATGCTCGAGGAGTAGTGGCAACGGAGCATGAGCGATGTGTCCGTTTTGAGGACGGACTAAGGGATGATCTAAGGTTGTTGATAGCTCCACATCGTGAGAGCAGAATTTTCTCACGTTAGTCGAGAAGGCAAAAGTAGCCGAGGGAATTAAGGACTCGTGAGGCGTAACTCGATCGGAGCTGGCGAAACGAGGCTTTGGATCGTCAGGATCATCTGGGAATAAAAAGCCTAGAGTTGATGGGCCGCAAGGCCAGCAAGCTGCCACAGGAGGGTAGTATCGCATTTGTGACCAGTGTGGGAAGAAACACTTAGGAGAGTGTTGGAAAAAGACCGGAGGATGCTTTAAGTGTGGGTCCAAGGATCATACGATTAAAGACTATCTGCAGGATCCAAATAGGGCTCGGACAGCAGGTCAAGATTATGAACAGACAGGCAGAGGTGGTCAACAAGCGACAAGGGGTCGTGGTTCGAACCATGGAGGGAATGGTTCCAGCCAAGGTCGTGGAACACCAAATAGAGGTGCTGAAGGTTCTGATGAGAGGCAACCAAGATTGGTTTATGCAATGGTTGGCGTCGCGAGGAGGAAGATGTACCGGATGTGACAACTGCACGCTTTTTATTCGAATACCCTTTATTACTTTGCTTGTTATGAATTAGCTCATTCTTGTACTGCCGGTAAAGTGCCTAAAACCTTGCGTGTGAATTTAGAGATTATGCCTAGGAAGTATGATAGTGTTATTAAGATTAGAGTGTGCAGCATAAGCGTAGTGTGGTGAGTAGGAATGCAGTTAGCCAAGTAATTTCGACGACGAAATTATTTTTAAGGGGGTAGAACTGTAACATCCTGGATTACAGCCTATGTATTAGTATGTCTTATGTGTTATGGATGTGATGTGTGCATTTTTAGAATCTTGGAAATGTAAGGAAATGACTTGGAAATATAAGGAAATGTCTTGTCTTGGAAATGTAAGGAAATGTCTTGGAAATGTAAGGAAATGTCTTGTCTTGGAAATGTAAGGAAATGTCTTGGAAATGTAAGGAAATGTCTTAGAAATGTAAGGAAATGCTTTAGAAATGTCAAGTTTAAAGTTTAAAAGAGGGACATGAAGCAAGGTGGTCTTAAGAGAAAATGTATGTGAAATATGACATACAAATAGCCTTGGTAAAATGGCTACAAGGCGCCACTTAAGGGCCTAGCAAGTGACGCCACATACATAGGCAAATGGGCCAAGGATTGAGTCGTATGGGAAGCAAATAAAAGAATTTTATTTTTGCTACAAGGAGCAGAGAGGTAGACGGCATTAAGGCTCTTAAAAGAGGAGTTTATTCTCTTTAAAATTCGGCAAATAGATAGAAAATGATGGATTATTATTAGTATTATTTTTATTAAGAGATGAGAGAAAATTATTGGATTAAATTTCTATTTAATTTAAAACAAGGTGATAATTAAAGAGATAAAGCTATCAAAATAGAAGAGTGATGGCCAAGTAAGGGATTCTGAGTTAGTAATTTTGGCTACTAGAGGAAAAGAGGGCCATTCATCATTCTTTCTCTCAACTCTTCTCTCTCTGCCGAATTTCCTAGAGCATTGTTCTTTTTCTTTTGTTAGCCAAAGCCGAAAATTCAAGATACCAATAGCCCTAGCCGATTTCTCACTAAGCCTCAAGATCCACATCAAAGCCATAGCCGAATATTTTTGAGACTTCAAGCAAGGGGTTGTTGGGTTGTGCATTAAGGGTAAGGTTAGTGGTTATCGATTTCCATTCTTTTTCTTCTAAGATTAAAGCCGCAACTAGGAAATCTAACCCCTTTATTGTTCTAGCCGAAACTTGGAAAGAAGGCTTCGGGATCTGTTCATAAGTTGACCATGCGGAAGGAATCTTTCAAGATCTAAGGTAAGAATGATATTCGGCCGTAGGCCACTTTTACCATGTCTAAATATTAGAAGTTGATCTAACATGTGTTCTTAGGGATTTCGACAAAACCATAACCAAAGAATAATTTCGGGATTTCAAATCACAAGGTAAAGTATATAGGTACAATCAGCCAAGGTATATTTTAGTATTAGATCTATTTTCTTACATGATCCAAAAGCTGAAAACTAATCAAGTTAATGGATTTAATGTTGGCCGATTGAAGGAAGGTATAGCACAAAGTTTTCGGGATTTGATTTATAGTGAAATCGGCACCAAGGTAAGAATTCGATTACAATAATCCTAATGGGATTTGGTTTTATGGCGGAATGGTTTTTAGTAAATTACTATATGTTGGCCAAATATAGGAACAAAAGATCTAGGACACTAGATCGAGATCTTCGGAATTTGGAGTGAATTTGCTAAGCTAATCAGGTGTGTACCCTACACTAATCTTAATAGATTTATGGCTTAAACTTGATATATGTATTAATATGAAAGTGTAAAAATGTGGCTACGGTACCATGTTATGGTACAAAGTACTCAGGTACGTTTCCTACTCCTACTAGGATTATGAAATATGTTATATTTAACATGTGATAAGTGATAAGAACGTGAAATTTGGCATGTTAATGCATAATATATGATATGGGGCATATGGGTTATTGAAAAGGGGAAGTGAATGTGGTGACCTAAGACCATGATATCTGAATGTGGTGACCAAAGACCACGATATCTGAAAGTGGTGACCTAGGACCACGATATCTGAATGTGGTGACCTAAGACCACGATATCTGAATTTGGTGACTTCGGTCACAATTATTTAATCTGGTGGCTATGCCACAAATATTTATAAGGGCGATGAGCACGCGTGATCGCAAATGATCGCCTTCGATGGTGTGTAGCGGATGGAGGGTTGACTTAGTAGTCCCCACGGTGTGCAGGTTGGTACGGGTGATGTGTAGCGGGTGGCATCTAGGTTTGGGTTCGGGTTGCATCATTTTTTTTCTATCTGTTATATGAATACGTATGTGATATGATAATGTATGCCTGAATTGTTAAATTTTAGTGTTGTGGTACACATTGAGTCTGTTGACTCACCCCATTGTGGGAACATTTTTCAGGTGATGATCAGTAATGGACCGGGTCGGCAGGAGCTTAGTGGTGGCCATGTCCAGCAAGGAAATTATTATGTGGACTCTTTATTTTTTTCTAAGTACTTTAAATTTCATCTTGGGTTTTTATTTGATGTAATAAGGCCATAGTGCACTATGTTATTTTCTGTTTTATTTACTATGTTACGAAATTTTAGTTATTAGAGATTAAGTCAATTTAATTTAAAATAAACTTTAAATATTTTGTCACTTGAAATTAAATGGGTTTCAATATAAAATAAATTTGTTTTCAACTCGAGCCCAACCCACCAGCAAACTATCTTCAAAACACACAGATTTCCAAAATAATAAAAGAATTTTTAACCGGTTTACTTCGAGGAACATACCAGATCCAGTCCAGGCTCGTGGGCTGGGTATGGGGTGTTTCAGAAAGGCCATTTCTCTTGTTATCTTGAACAATGTTCTAACACGTTCTCTTTGTTAGGGACGCGGTTCTTTGATCAGTAGGTGTGGGCCGAATACTCTCCAGAAAAGGGAGTTTGTCATTCATTGGTAAGATAAGTCAATAGTTAAATATTTTCATATTTTGGATTATCGACTATGGAGACTAATTGATGGTCAATTATGATCTAAGGTGCCTCGAAAAATAACGCGATCCGTAATTCGTAACAGGTGTGTAATCTCACACCCCTGCTTAAACTATTACTGCCATAATCTGCGAGTCGGCTAGAAGCCGAAATACTAAAAGTCGGCATACCAGCTATTGAGATCACTTGAGCGTGCGAGCGCTCGTAGTGATCAACTGAGCCTCTAGTGAGGGCGATAGACTGCTGAGAGTGTCACGAACACTCTCATGAAACTGAGGCCATAACAGGCCTTCTTGAGCTAAAGCGGGCTAAATGGGCCCAACGGGTTATTGGGCCCATGTGAGCAAAAACTATCAAAAACATAAGTTGATTGATGCGACTGCGAAGTCCACAGAATCACGGCTAAAAACGAACGGAATGGGCCACATAAGCGTGTGAGCCTAAATGGACCAAAATCGGGTTTTAGGCCTAATAGCACTGTATTGACTGAAAAGGGAAACCGTGTCATTTGAGGGGACATTAGGCCTTCGAAAAGACCGTTGTAGGGCTAAAAATTACTAAAATGCCTTTATTGGGTAAAATTACCGAAATACCCCTAGTGGGTAAGTTACTGAAATACCCTTAGCGGGTAAGTTACTGAAATACCCTCGACGGGTAAAGTTACCAAATCCCTTTAAGGGTGAAATTACTGAGATGCCCTCGTTGGGTGAAATTACTGATATACCCCTAAGGGGTAAATTACCGTTTTACCCCTACTGACCAAATTACCATTATACCCCTAGGGGTAGATTTAGTGTGTTTGTGTGTAATCTGTTGAAATGCCACGATGGTCAATTATTGCATACACTGAGTTAATATGTCACGGCATGTTGCATTGGGTTGGGTTATGTATTTGGAGGAAGTACTGTACTGGTGGCTATGCCACGTTATACTGATTTCGTGGCTGTGTCACGATATACTGATTTTAGTGGCTCAGCCACGTATACTGTTAGTGGTAGCTTTGTTACGTTGATACTGGCAGCTCGGTTGCGCTCTTGGTGTGTAAGGCTGGGTGGGTTGACTTGGTTCCCACATGGTGTGTAGGGTTGGTACGTGTGGTGTGATGGTTGGATTGGGTTGGGCTGCATTTTTGTTGCATTACCATGATTTTGGGGCTTAGGCCCGAACTGGTACTGCATGGGCTTGGGCCTAGACTGTGACTGTAACTGGAATTACACACTGAGTTCTTGTAACTCACCCTGTTCCTTTAACTGTGTGGGTAATCCCCGGCCTTAGAGGATTAGGAGCCACGAGGGACTCAGAGGTGGCCATACGTACAACATGTTTCGATGGTGAATTTAGTATTTCAGTTTGGGATTACTTTACTTTAATTTTTGGGTTTTATAATTGTTGTAATAAGGCCTTTAGAACTGTTTTAACTTTTATTTGGGATTTCTTTAAACACTGCAAACTTAATCAACACGGGGTGTTCAAAACAATGAACAATTGCTTTTCAAATATCACGTTTTCGTAAATGTTAAGACCAAACTTCTGTTATTGACACGGTTTTTAATAAACAAGATAATACGTGCATGTTTGAAAGGGTATTAATTCGAGTAAACTTCTTTTGTGAATAAGCAACGAGAAACGAAATTTTGAACGTTTAAATTGGAATTTGAGAATGAGTTTTTCAACAACCATAAGGTTTTTCAAACATCACCTTATGTGGCACATTAGATCCGGTCGTAATGTTTAGGCCGGGTTTGGGGTGTTACAAGAATCAAGTTTTTAGTTATTAAATTGCGTGTTTTAAATAAAAGCCAAAAAGTTGGTTGTTAATCGCGAATTTTGGGATTGTAGATTAAAATGTGGTTTCAACTTTTTTTTTCAACTTGTTTTAACATGATTAGATGTTTTTTTTTAAAGTTCCATTGAAGTTTCACCAAGAATTTCTCGAGTTTTAATGAATTTTCTTCATAATGGCCAAAACTTATCGAAAAATTTCAATACCTTAAAATGTGTAGTTTTGTATAGTTTAAAGATTGGAAATTAGTCGTAGATAAATGTGTAGGTGAACGGTATTCGTTCCATGCTAAAAGATTTAGTGTAGGTTGAGATATTCTAATTTAAAGTTTTCTATGTCGAAGGCTTTGGTTAAAAGAGAACGTAGCCTAGGCTACTATTTTTTATTGTTTAAGGTGAGTTGATAACTAATTGTTGATTGTGTGCTTGTGTTTTTTATCTTGTTGAAGTGTTGGAGTCAATAGGACCTTCATTGAGTAGAGACAAAGGGAATAACCTTATATGATTCTGTAACAGTCATTTTTGGTCAAATCGAAACAGTGGTTTTGGGACCACAAATCTGAGTTCAAAATAATTCTTTTATTGTTATTCTAATGTTTACAGTATGATAGAATAATTGTGTGAAAGTTCTATTAAGAAATTTTATCGTTTGAGTGCTTAATTTGATAAAAAGGACTAAATCGCGTAAAGTGCAAAATTGGAGTTCTATACGCTAAAAGGATTTAATAGCTATGCAATTAAATGTTTAAAGGGTTTATGTTGTAATTAGACCACTAATAGCATGAGTGGACAATTATGGACATCTTTTAAGTGAATTTCAATGTTTTAATTAAAGGTTAAATTAGTAATTTATGTATCAAGTTAAAGTAAAAATAAGTAAATTAAACATATCATCTTCTTGAATGGTTTCTTCAACCGAATTGGAATAACAAAATAATCCATTTTAGGGCTCACTCATTCGGTACTGTTATTGGTTAGCATGTAAGTGATATTGAATCGATTTTTAATGATTTCTACGTTTTTGAGATCGTTGCAGCTTAGTCTAGCTAGCCAGTGACCATTTTGCAAAACTGTTAAAGGTTTAGGATTTTTCCATTGATGAATTTATATGTGTTTTGATGTTTAATGGTAGAAATTGCATGGTTGTTATTGGATAAACAACATTTGTTAAGTGATTTTTAGTGAAATGTTGAATTAAGGATTAAATTGTGAAATATGTAATTTTTGGGGTTAAATTGTGAAATGAATGGAAAATATGGACTGCTAGGTACCTAATCGAAATTCGATTGGCATGGGTTTTGATTTAATTGCATGATTTTGTAATTTTATGAAATAAGGACTAAATTGCAAAAATGCAAAATGTTTGGGGTAAAAATGTAAAAGTGCTTTAATGTGTGTTTTTGGACTAAATTGAATAGACAGAGTATTAAGTAAGTTAATTTTGATTACATTTAGATCAAGAAAGGCAAAATACGGATTTAGATCGGGGAAAGAACAAAGTTTTAGATTAATCGACTTAATTATCGTTTTTATGTCTGAGGTAAGTTCGTATGTAATAAGCATTGTTATAATTGTATTTTAAATACTTTGATATTGCATAAAATTTTAAATATGATCTTGCGGACACATTCGACGACGATTTGGCAACGAGAAATCCCAATTGAACATTAGGAATAGATTATGATACGAATGACATGTCATTAGTGGTTATTATTGTTTGGGTGTTGGTCCGTACATCCTACCGGTGGCTGAGTTATCCAGTATGTGTTGCGGATTCTTGTCAGCTTGTGTGAGGAAATCTGTGTAGCTTCGTCATGACTGCCAGCTTGTGTGAGCAGACCCTGTAATGCCCCAAAAATGTGGGGTTTGTAATTTTGCTAAATTTGCTTAAATTCAATGATGTGCTGGAATGGCTAGTTATTTGAGTGTGTTTGGGGGGTTTTTAGGAAGCCTAGGTTCGAGTGTGAACCTTGGAAAAATTTTAATTTTTGCTCATAAGTGAAACTGGTAGCTAGCAATAGGACTTATGTATAAATATGTGTCTTTATGTGTCACAAAAAGAGCTTGTGACTTAGTGGCTGTGGTGTCACTGAGATGGCAAGGTAAGTGGGGTTCGAATCCCATGACAAACAATTAGGGGGTTTTTATTTTATGAGTGGATGGTGTAAGAGGTAGAGTTTGGATCAAACTCTGCAGAGGAGGTTGAAGACTTGGTCAAGAATTTAGAATGGGAGGCTGGGAGTAATTCAAAGAGGATTTGGTGGAGAGTTTGAGGGAATTGAAGGTGTATAGGAGTCTTGGCCGAATGTGGGGAAGGATGAGTAGTGAATTTTCGACTAGGGGGTTGTCAGTTGTGCATTTTTGGCAATTTGGGTAAGTGACGAAGCGGAATTTTCTTTTTGGTTTTCTAAGTTTTCTTTTGTTTCATTTTGGGAATCATTCCTTTCGTGACATCGCATGTCATATTTTACCTTTTGGGTCTTATTCTGCCTTCTCCTTTTCTTTGTTATTTCTCTGTGCTACCTACTTACTGTCGAATCACTTCCTCTCTTTTCGGGTTCTTCCTTTGCCGAACACAACCCTTCTTTCCCTCTTGATATTCTTTACTTTTTGTTGAAAGTTAGCCGAACCCCTTTCTCTCTTAAAAGCTTGGTTCCTCTTGTGTTGGTCGAATCTGTTAAGGCCTAGGGATCTTTTCCTCTTCACTCTAGCCATTTTCAAATCTCGTCGATCGGTTGGTAAGTGGTGGCTATATCTAGATTGGCATTTTCTCCTTAATCAATTTTGTGTCTCTTAGGCCGAAGGGTTTGTCCCTAGTTGTCGTGGAGATGTGTTTTGCTAACACTTTCTTTCTCATTGATTGTTGCTAGGGACTCGTTTTCCTTAGCCAAAGGGGTGGGCCGAATAATCTTTCACTACAAGAGATCGTATTCTTCGTGTTAAGTAAAGTTAGTTTGATTAAAGTGTTTCAGTTTTACGGATTAACAAGGGTTTGTGACTGATTAATGGGGCTGGTGTTGTCATAGGTCTCTTGGAAGCGCTTCAAAGCACAACTCGTAACAGGTGTGTAATCGTACACCCAACACCATACTGTTTGAATGCAGGATAAAAGTGTTCTCATACTCTGGTGCTACTGTGAATCGGCAAAAGCCGAGAAGTCGAACTTTCAGCATCTATGGGCCCTCGAGTGTGTGAACACTTGTAGGGATAAATCGAGCCACAATTACTTGTACTAGACCGTAGAGGCCGTCACGGAAGTTCCATGGGCTTAGGTCGTAAAACTACTAAAATACCCTCGATGGGTAAAATTACCGAAATACCCTCGATGGGTAAAATTACCAAAATACCCTCAAAGGGTAAAATTATCGAAATACCCCCGAAGGGTAAGATTACAGAAATGTCTCTGAGGGGTGAAATTACCATTTTACCCCTTGTGGTAGTGTAAGTGATGTATGTGTGTTATTTGTATGACTGTTTATGATTGTGACATACTGCATGCACGAGTTATTTATGACACAACATTCTGCTTTGGGGTTGGGATTTGTATTTGGAGGAAGTACTGTACTAGTGGCTCTGCCATGTTTTGCTGATCTAGTGGCTTCGCCATATTCTGATTTTAGTCGCTTGGCCATCTTTACTATCATTAGTAGCTTTGCTGCGTTACTACTAGCAGCTATGCTACGATATTGGTGTTGGCTGGGCGGGTCGACTTGGACCCCACATGATGTATTGGTTGTACAGGTGGTGTATTGGCTGGACTGGGTTGGGTTGCATCTGTGTACTGTACTGTTATGATTTGGGCCTAGACCCACTCTGATATTGTATAGGGCTAAGGCCCAGACTAATCTGTTCCTAAATAGGGCTTGGCCGAGACTGTTATTACATAATAAGGGATTACACACTGAGTTCTCGTAACTCACCCTTCTCTTTTAACTATACAGGTAATCCCCAGCCTTAGAGGATTTGGAGCTGCGAGGCACTCAGAGGTGGCCACATGTTCGACAGTATTTTTAATTTTAAATCTAACCTTTAAATATTTTATCTCGGGTTTGATATTTTTGTAATAAGGCCATTCGGGCTTTAACTTTTATATGGTGTTTTCCATTAATTTCTACCTGCTAGACTAGGAAACACGGGATTTCTAAAATAACGGTTTCTAAAGAAAACTACAGTTTTCAAACCTTAAGTTAACAATTAGAACTAGCTTCCGCAATAATTAATCCTGGATAACAAATGATGTGACCATTGAGTGAGTAATAATTTTTTGATTTTACAACCTCGACATTTTCAAAAAGATTTAAAATTCAATAAAGAGCTATGGTTGACCAGCCCAGTTTTCAAACGACACTTTGATGTGACAAGTCAGATCTGGTTGTAACGTCTAGGCCAGGTTTGGGGTGTTACAGACCTGTTGATAGTTCAAGAATGAGCATTATTAAGATAGCTTCGACTATGTATTGGCACTTCGGTGTAAGATTTATTGAGATAGCTTCAACTATATATATTGGCATTTAGGGTGTGAGATTCCCAAGTATCTTGTATTATTCTAAATGGTTCAACGGGTATATCAAAGATATGAAATGGTGAGAATAGTTACGTATCAGTACAGGTATGTACGAAAATTGTATATACATCGAGCATATGAAAGAATGGAGCTTATGGTTATATAGATGATTGAATACATTTTAACATTGTGGTTACTTATTTTGTGTATGTTGTATACATATTTTGAATGGTAAATTAAATGATGAGTTTTGCTTATTGTTTTCATACGAGCTTAGTAACCTTTATAGCTTACTTTGTTTATTTTTCGTGTTTTATAGTGATTTCAAAGCTAGCTCAGATTAGGGAATCGTCAGAGACTTCATCACACTATCCTACTATTACCTTGGTACTTTTGAACTTAAGTATTTTGAGTATATGGCATGTATAGGGACTTTGGTCATTTTGGTGTATGTGTAGCTAATGAATTTAGTCATTTGAAATGGCTTGTAAATAATATGAGTTTGGTTTTGTATATAGCCATGAGAATTGGCTTAATTTGTTTGGTTTGGTTATGTTTATATATATATATATGTGTGTGTGTATGGCTTATGTTGTTAGCTTATATTGATGGATATATGATGCTTATGGATTATAGGTATGGTGGATGTTAAATGGTTGATATTAGGGAAGATATATGCTTGTGAGTTTAAGCATATTGATGCATGTTTGAATTGTCTAAATAGAGGAATTGTATATGTGATTTTGGTATAAATAGACTGGTTTTTTTTTTTTTTGAATTGTGTGTGTTGTGAATGGTGGTAAATAATTAGCTATGTTTTGGTGGCAATTGAGTTAGTGTAGGTACATGTAAATTGCGTAGAAAAATGGCTCGGTAAATAGCCTATTTTTGTCCATACGGGCAGAGACACGAGTGTGTGTCTCAGCCGTTTGTGATACATGGTTATGTTACACGACCGCGTGTCCCCTGGTGTTGTATTTTAAATCAAGTCAGCATGCTCCACACGGACCAGCACCCAGACATGTGACTTGGCCGTGTGGCATAAGTCAGTATACCTTACAGGTTTGGTACGGCCTGACACACGGGCGTGTGTGGCCATTTTAAGGGCACACGAGCATGTGTGTTGGCTGTGTAACCCTAGTTAGAGAGTTACACGGGGTTGGACAAGGGTTGGGAAACAACCAAGTGATTCCATTTCGAATGTCCACACGGCCTGTGACACGGACGTGTCTTTGGTTGTGTGAGACACAGGGCCGGGCCATATGGGCGTGTGTCCCTTGTATGTTGGAAAATTTTATAAGTTCGTAAAAGTTTCCTGAGTTATCGGTTTAGTCCCGAACATTCTCGAATGCATGTTTTTGGGCCTCGTGGCTCATAATAAGGACAATATGGTTGTTTGTGAATGTCGTTTGTATGGATTTGGAAATTGTATGTGAAATGAATGTTTAATTATTTTATAAGTCTTATAAGCTCCGTACCCTATTCCGACATTGAATATGGGTGAGAGGTGTTATAGATTCGTTGTGTAATTGGGAATTTAGATGTAGCCTTAACCCCTACTCTAAATTCCAAGTGTAAGTGTTCTCACACCTATTACATATTGTGATAAATGTGTATTTGTGCAATTGTGAAAATATGAACATGTATGAGATACTATGATATGTGTTGTAAGTTTGTGATGACTACTGCGAAAGTGAATATTTGGGTATGTAATTCATGCCATGTGATAGTAGATATGTGTGTATGCTTTCATAATATGTGATAGTGGTTATAATGTGCTAATAATATGTATATGAAGTGAACATGTGTAAAAATCAGTATGTAAATATGTGTTGATAGGTGGATATTTTGGGCTTGTGAACCTTGAGGCCATTGATATAGCTAGAATGCCATAGGAATTAGAGTACACATTTATGATGTGATATTTGGGGCATTGAGGCCCAAGATAGTTTTTAGAGAGATAAGGAAATGTGAGCTAAGCTTCATTTAATGGGATATGTGTGTTTGTTGTGTTGGAGAGTGCTAGCTATATGCTTCACTTATGGGACATGTTCTACTCTACGAGTCTATGTGGTGTGTTGGAAATCCGTGTATCCGATGACTGGTGATATAGTCCACTTCATGTGTAATAATATAACAGCTTGATTTAGGGGATAGTCGGAACAGTGGTTTCGGGGCCACTAAGCCGAGGATAAGGAAAATTATTTTGATATTATTTTATGTGTTATAGCATTAAAATATGGCTATGTTAAAATTTTGGTGCTTTAATTTTAGCAATAGCGTGCTTTAACTTTCGGCATCTGTGGGCCCTCGAGCGTGCGAACACTCGATGGGTAAAATTGCTGGCGTTGGGTCGACTTGGTCCCCACATGGTGTGTTGGTTGGTACGGATGGTGTGTTGGCTGGACTGGGTTGGGTCGCATCTGTGTACAGCACTGTTATGATTTGGGCCTAGACCCACTCTGATACTGTATAGGGCTAAGGCCCAGACTGATCTGTTTCTAAATAGGGCTTGGCCCAGACTGTTATTGCATAATAAGGGATTACACACTGAGTTGTCGTAACTTACCCTTTTTTTTTAAACTGTACAGGTAATCCCCAGCCTTAGAGGATTTTGAGTTGCGAGGGATTCGGAGGTGGCCACATGTTCGACCGTATTTTTAATTTTAAATCTAGCCTTTAAATATTTTATCTCGTTTTTGATATTTTTGTAATAAGGCCATTCGATGTTTAACTTTTATATAGTGTTTTCTATTAATTTCTACCTGCTAGACTAGGAAACACGGGATTTCTAAAATAATAATGGTTTCTAAAGAAAACTACAATTTTCAAACCTTAAGTTAACAACTAGGACTAGCTCCCACGATAATTAATCCTACATAATAAATGAAATGAACATTGAGTGAGTAACAAGTTTTTGATTTTACAACCCCGAAATTTTCAAAAAGATTTAAAATTCAATAAGGAGCTATGGACGACCAGCTCGGTTTTCAAACGACACTTTGATGTGACACGTCAGATCCGTCGTAACTTCTAGGCCACGTTTGGCGTGTTACATTTAGTGGCATCGGAACCTAGTTGCAAAACTCGGCTGTGGAATGGGTTTTTGAAAATTTTCTAAATCTGTCTAAATTTTGGTTTGGAAAGAAATGTTGTTACTAAAAGTGTGGTACACCGAGTCTCTGGCACCAAATCTGTAAGTTCTCTAACACTGTTTTCTGTGATTTACTAAAATGATTATACTGAGAAACTACTAAGGATAGTAGTAGTGCACTGAAACTCTTTAGCTAGAGTAAACTGAGACTGTAGGAGACTGAAAATTGTAGTGAGGTTTCGATCTGCGAAAACAACTCTAATTACTGTTTATCATAAAATATCCGTTATTAATTATTGGAATTATAAGCTGATGCAAAAAACTCTTAAATAAGATAAATACGCTACATCGACATGAGCATAAGAGGTCATGGAACGGGTACACGTGGCCGCGGTAGAGACCGAGGTGCTAGGGCTAAGTCTTCAGCATCGGGACATATGCCTACTAAGGAGGCACCAGCCTCACCAGTAACTGAGACGGGGTCTCATGACCGAGCCGTTGGGGATGCTACTCTATCCCAAGCAATGTTACCGGTTCTTGAAAGGGTTGCTGGAGCAAGTACTAGGTCAGTGGCCCAAGGGTTAATTTCTGAGCGACTCCAGTTTAATGGAGTGGAAATCTTCAGGGGCATTTCTGGTGTATCCCCGAATGTGGCAGAATATTGGTTGGAGGCTACCGAGCAGATAATGGATGACCTCGACTATACTGTAGAATAGAAATTGAAGGGAGCAGTGTCATTACTGCGAGACGACGCATACCAATGGTGGCTCAATGTAAGATAGGGTACACAGGCCGACCGTTTGACATGGGACTTCTTTAAGGCGGCCTTCCAGGGAAAATATGTTGGGGGGAGTTATGTGGATGCCAGGAGGAAGGAGTTTCTGAGTCTGGTCCAGGGGAATAGGTCTGTAGCAGAGTATGGGGCAGAGTTCCTGTGGTTGAGCCAGTATACTAGGGGCATAGTCCCAGCTGAGTATGAACGCTGTGTGCGGTTTGAGGATGGCCTCCGAGATGAGTTGCGGGTGCTGAGAGCTCCGCAGAGGGAAAGAAATTTTGTTGCCCTTGTTGAGAAGGCCAAGATTTCTAAGGATGTGAAACGCTCAGAGCGTTAAAACCATGAGAAAGATAGGGGCAGAAATAAGATTGATTTTGGGCCCTCAAGTTCTTTTGAGGGGTCTAAGAAGAGGCCTAGATTTGATGGGCCAGCCCGAGCTGGGGTCCCTGTTGTTACTACTAGACTGCAGCCTTGCACTGATTGTGGGAGAACTCACCATGGGGAGTGCTGGAAAAGAACTGGGGCATGCTTTAGATGCGGGTCAATGGATCATCAGGTCAAGAACTATAAACAGAGGCCTATTCAGATGCAAGCCATAGGTCAGGTCTATGTTCATCCGGGGAGAGGTGGTCAGCAGCCACCGAGAGGCCGTGGTCAGATCAGAGGAGGAAATACTTTGGGATGAGGTCGGAGAGCACCGGGCAGAGGTGCTGGTAATACCGAGGTGAGATAGCCATCTTTGATCTATGCTGCTCAGCGTCGAGAGGATGGCGACACTCCTGACGTCATAACTGGTACATTCCTCATTTATAATGTACCATATACCGCTTTAATTGATATTGGGTCTACACACACATATGTTGCATGTACTGTGTCTGGGACATTGGGTATGTAGTTCGAAATTATTGATAGTGAAATAACGGTGATTAGTCCACTGGGATAGTTGATTAGAGTGAATAAGCTATTTAAAGGTGTACCCTTAAGGGTCCAAGGGGTTGTCTTTCCAGCGGATTTGATGGTACTGCCATTTGGCGAATTCGATCTTATTTTGGGCATGGATTGGCTAGTGAAACACCTTGCGAATTTGGATTACGCTGTTAAGCATATGGTATTGAAATCTTCTGAGGATGAGGAAGTGGTTGTGCTAGGGGAGCGAAGGGATTATCTATCTAATGTAATATCAACATTAAGGGCTGAGAAACTGGTTCACAAAGGTTGTGAGGCGTTCTTAGCTTATGTCAGCATATTTGATTCTAAAGGTCCTTCTATTGGGGATGTCAGAACTGTGAAGGAGTTTCCAGATGTATTTCCTGAAGAACTTCCTGGGTTGCCTCCGAACCGTAAGGTCAAATTTGGTATCGAACTCTTACCTGGAATAGCTCCAATGTCCATCGCCCCTTATAGGATGGCACCGAAGGAGCTGGTAGAGTTAAAGGCTCAAATTTAATAACTATTGGACCGAGGATTCATTCGGCCGAGTGTGTCTCCTTGGGGATAACAAGTGTTATTCGTGAAGAAGAAGGATGGGTCCATGCACATGTGCATCTGTTATCATCAACTAAACAAATTGACAATTAAAAACAAGTACCCTTTAACGAGAATAGATGATTTGTTTGACCAGCTGTGGGGAGCTTCAGTTTTCTCCAAGATAGATCTTTGATCTGGGTACCATCAGCTAAGGGTTAAGGAGGCGGATGTGTATAAGGCTGTTCAGGACTCGGTATGGGCATTACGAGTTTCTGGTCATGCCGTTTGGATTGATGAATGCACCACCTGCTTTCATGGATATTATGAACCGGGTATTCCAGCCCTATTTAGATCAGTTCATAGTGGTGTTTATAGATGACATTCTAGTGTGTTCAAGAACCGAGGAGGATCATGATTTGCATCTTCGAATTGTATTACAAATACTGAGCGAAAAGTAGCTTTATGCAAAGTTAGTAAGTGTGAGTTATGGTTGCGGGAAGTGACATTTCTGGGTCACGTTGTGTCCGCCGAGGTGATTAGAGTTGATCCTCAAAAAAATGAGGCCGTATTGGATTGGAAACTACCGAAGACTGTATCTAAGATTCAAATTTTCTAGGTCTGGCTGGGTATTACAGACTTTTTATGGAGGGGTTTTCATTGATTGCTGCACCTCTAACTAAGTTGCTGCAAAAAGGTGTACCATTTAATTGGATTGATCAAATTAGGGAAAAGTAGTTGCTGGATGAATCGTTGGTTCCTCGTTTCTGACTGGTTGGGAAGGTGGAGACTACGGATTTTGGGCTGAATAGTGAGGGAGTGCTATGCTTCCATGGGAGAGTCTGTGTACCGAGGGATTCTAAGTTAAGGCAGTCTATACAGTGAGAGGCGCATAGTAGTCTATACACTATGTACCCTGGTAGAAACAAGTTATACCGAGATCTGCGTGAACTGTACTGGTGGCCAGGGCTCAAGCGCGAGGTTTTAGATTTCGTGAGTAAGTGTCTGACATGCCAGCAAGTTAAGGCTGAGCATCAACTGCCCTCTAGATTACTGCAACCCGTTAAGATTCCACTCTAGAAGTGGGAGAGGGTAACCATGGGCTTTGTTAGTGGGCTACCTTTGATGCCTACTAAGAAGGATTCATTATGGGTTATTGTTGACCTACTGACTAAATCAACCCACTTCATACCGGTCCGCACTAACTATTCGCTGCAGAAGTTTGCTAAGTTATACGTCGCGGAGATCGTGAGAATGCATGGGGTACCAGTGTCTATCATTTTGGACAGAGACCCCAGATTCACATCACGATTCTGGAAAGTGTTACACGAAGCTTTTGGTACAAGGCTGGATTTCAGCCCGGCATTTCATCCTCAGACTGATGGTCAGTCAGAGAGGGTGATGCAGATATTGGAGGACATGTTAAGAAGCTGTGTAATTGATTACAAGGGCAGTTGGGAAGACTACTTGCCGTTAGCAGAGTTCGCATATAACAACAGCTACCAATCCAGTATTCAGATAGCACCGTACGAGGTGTTATATGGTCGTAGGTGCCACAACCCTACCTGTTGGACAAAACTTGGTGAGCAGCGAGTTTTGGGGCCAGAGTTAGTTTTCGAATCCGAAGAAAAGGTAAAGTTGATTCGAGATCGGTTAAAAGAAGCAGCTGATAGGCAAAAGTCGTATGCTGACTTAAAGCGTAAGGAGATAGAGTATTCTGTGGGGGATTATGTCTTCTTGAAGGTCTAACCATGAAAGAAGAGTTTGAGATTTGGATGAAAAGGCAAACTGAGCCCTAGATTGATCGGACCTTACCAGATATTAAAGCGTGTGGGATCGGTCGCCTATCGACTTGAGTTACCTCCTGAGTTGAACCGGATACATGATGTGCTCCACGTCTCCATGCTAAGGCGATACCGCTTTGATCCCTCACATATAGTGCTGGTGGAGGAGATCAAGGTTAGGCCTAATCTGACTTTTGAGGAAGAACCAGTGTAGATACTGGATCGTGACGTTAAAGTGTTAAGAAGGAAATCTGTCCCGTTAGTCAAGGTGCTTTGGCGTAATCATGGTTTAGAGGAAGCCACGTGGGAGCCTGAGGAGGCGATGCGACAGCAATACCTTCACCTCTTCTGACCAGGTAAATTTCGAGGCCGAAACTTCGTTAAGGGGGTAGAGTCGTAACGCCCCAAAAATATGGGGTTTGTAATTTTGCTGAATTTGCTTAAATTCCATTATGTGCTGGAACGGCTAGTTATTTGAGTGTGTTTGGGGGTTTTTAGGAAGCCTCGGTTTGAGTCTGAACCTTGGAAAAGTTTTAATTTTTGCTCATAAGTGAAACTGGCAGTTAGTAGTCGGACTTATGTATAAATATGTGTGTTTATGTGCCACAAAAAGAGCTTGTGGCTTAGTGGCTGTGGCGTCACTAAGATGGTAAGGGGAGTGGGGTTCGAATCCCATGACAAGCAATTAGGGGGTTTTTATTTTATGAGTGGATGGTGCAAGAGGTAGAGTTTGGATCAAACTCTGCAGAGGAGGTTGAAGACTTGGTCAAGAATTTTGAATGAGAGGCTGGGAGTAATTCAAGGAGGATTCGATGGATAGTTTGAGGGAGTTGAAGGTGTGTAGGAGTCTTGGCTGAATGTGAGGAAGGATGAGTAGGGGATTTTCGGCTAAGGGGTTGTCAATTGTGCATTTCCGGCAATTTGGGTAAGTGACGAAGCCGAATTTTCTCTTTGGTTTTCTAAGTTTTCTTCTTTTTTTGTTTTGTTTCGGGAATCATTCTTTTTGTGACATCTCGTGTCATCTTTTACCTTTTGGGTCTTATTCTACCTTCTCCTTTTCTTTGTTATTTCTCTGTGCTGCCTACTTGCTGTCAAATCACTTCCTCTCTTTTCGGGTTCTTCCTTTGCTGAACACAACCTTTCTTTCCTTCTTGATATTCTTTTCTTTTCGTTGAAAGTTAGTCGAACCCCTTTCTCTCTTAAAACCTTGGTTCCTCTTGTGTTGGCTGAATCTGTTAAGGCCTAGGGATCTTTTCCTCTTCGTTCTAGTCATTTTTGAATCTCGTCGATCGGTTGGTAAGTGGTGGCTATATCTAGATTGGCATTTCCTCCTTAATCAATTTTATGTCTCTTAGGCCGAAGGGTTTGTCCCTAGTTGTCGTGGAGATGTGTTTTGCTAACACTTTCTTTCTTGTCGATTGATTCTAGGGACTCGTTTTCTTTAGCCAAGGGGGGTTGGCCGAATACTCTTCCACTACAAGAGATCGTTCGTTCGTGTTAAGTAAAGTTAGTTTGATTAAAGCGTTTTAGTTTTATGGATTAACAAGGGTTTGTGACTGATTAATGGGGCGGTTATTGTCATAGGTGTCTTGGAAGCTCTTCAAACCACAACTCGTAACAGGTGTGTAATCGCAGACCCAACACCGTACTATTTCAATGTGGGATAAAAGTGTTCTCATACTCTGGTGCTACTGTGAATCGGCAAAAGCTGAGAAACCAAACTTTCGGTATCCATAGGCCCTCGAGCGTGCAAACGCTCGTAGGGATAAATTGAACCACAATTATTCACGCTAGATCGTAGAGGCTGTCATGGACATTCTGTGGGCTTAGGTCGTAAAATTACCGAAATACCCTCAATGGGTAAAATTACCGTAATACCCTCGATGGGTAAAATTACCGAAATACCCTCAAAGGGTAAAATTATTGAAATACCTCCGAAGGGAAAGATTACAGAAATGTCTCTGAGGGGTGAAATTACCATTTTACCCCTAACCGCCAAAATGACCGTCATACCCCTTGTGGTAGTGTAAGTGATGTATGTGTGTTATTTGTATGACTGTTTATGATTGTGACATACTGCATACACGAGTTATTTATGACACGACATTTTGCATTGGGGTTGGGATTGTTTTTGGAGAAAGTACTGTACTAGTGGCTCTGCCACGTTTTGCTGATCTAGTGGCTTCGCCACATATTCTGATTTTAATGGCTTGTCCACGTTTATTATCATTAGTAGCTTTGCTGCATTACTACTAGCAGCTATGCTGCGATATTGTGTGTTGGCTGGGTGGGTCGACTTGGTCCCCACATGGTGTGTTGGTTGGTACGGGTGGTGTGTTGGCTGGACTGGGTTGGGTTGCATCTGTGTACTGTATTATTATGATTTGGGCCTAGACGCACTCTAATACTGTATAGGGCTAAGGCCCAGACTGATCTGTTTCTAAATAGGGCTTGGCCCAGACTATTATTGCACAGTAAGGGATTACACACTGAGTTCTCGTAACTCACCCTTTTCTTTTAACTATACAGGTAATCCCCAGCCTTAGAGGACTTGGAGCTACGAGGGACTCAGAGGTGGCCACATTTTCGACAGTATTTTTAATTTTAAATCTAACCTTTAAATATTTTATCTCGAGTTTGATATTTTTGTAATAAGGCCATTCAGGGTTTAACTTTTATACGGTGTTTTCTATTAATTTCTACCTGCTAGACTAGGAAACACGGGATTTCTAAAATAATAATGATTTCTAAAGAAAACTAAAATTTTCAAACCTTAAGTTAACAATTAAAACTAGCTTCCGCGATAATTAATCCTGGATAACAAATGATATGACCATTGAATGAGTAACAAGTTTTTGATTTTACAACCCCGACGTTTTCAAAAAGATTTAAAATTCAATAAGGAGCTATGGTCGACCAACCGAATTTTTAAACGACACTTTAATGTGACACGTCAGATCCGGTCGTAACGTCTAGGTCAGGTTTGGGGTGTTACAGACTCGTTGATAGCTCGAGAGTGAGCATTATTGAGATAACTTCGGCTATGTATTGGCACTTCGGTGCAAGATTTATTGAGATAGCTTCGGCTATATATATTGGCATTTAGGGTTTGAGGTTCCCAAGTATCCTGTATTATTCCAAACAGTTCAATGGGTATATCGAAGATATGAAATGGTGAGAATAGATACGTATCGGTACAGGTATGTACGAAAATTGTATATACATCGAACATATGAAAGAATTGAGCTTAAGGTTATATAGATGATTGAATACATTTTAACATTGTGGTTACTTATTTTGTGTATGTTGTATACCTATTTTGAATGGTAAATTAAATGATGAGTTTTGCTTATTATTTTCATATGAGCGTAGTAAGCTTTATAGCTTACTTTGTTTATTTTCCATGTTTTATAGTGATTTCAAAGCTAGCACGGATTTGGGAATCGTCGGAGACTTCATCATACTATCCTACTATTACCTTGGTACTTTTGAACTTAAGTATTTTAAGTATATGGCATGTATAGGGACTTTGGTAATTTTGGTGTATGTGTTACTAATGAATTTAGTCATTTCAAATTGCTTGTAAATAATATGAGTTTAGTTTTGTATATAGCCATGAGAATTGGCTTAATTTGTTTGGTTTGGTTATGTTTATATATGTGCGTATGGCATATGTTGTGAGCTTCTCTTGATGGATATATGATGCTTATGGATTATAGGTATGGTGGATGTTAAATGGTTGATAATAGGGAAGATATATGCTTGTGAGTTTAAGCATATTGATGCATGTTTGAATTTTCTAAATAGAGGAATTGTATATGTGATTTTGGTATAAATAGATTGGTCTATTTTTTTGACTTGTGTGTGTTGTGAATGGTGGCAAATAATTAGCATGAATTAGGCTTGATTTTGTTTGTTTGAATGCCTATATATGCTATGTTTTGGTGCCAATTGAGTTAGTGTAGGTACATGCAAATTGCGTGGCAAAATGGCTCGGTAAATAACCTATTTTTGTCCACACGGGCAGAGACACGAGTGTGTGTCTCAGCCGTGTGTGATACACAGTTATGTTACACGACCGTGTGTCCCCTGGTGCTATATTGTAAATCAAGCAAGCATGCTCCACACAGCCCAGCACACGGACATGTGACTTGGCCGTGTGGCATAAGTCAGTATACCTTACAGGTTTGGTACGGCCTGATACACGAGCGTGTGTGGCCATTTTAAGGGCACACAAGCATGTGTGTTGGCCGTGTGCCCAAGTTAGAAAGTTACACGGGGTTGGACACAGGCTGGGACACAACCAAGTGATTCCATTTTGAATGTCCACACGGCCTGTGACACTGGCGTGTCTTTGGCTATGTGAGACACACGGCGGGCCACATGGGCGTGTGTCCACTGTATGTTAGAAAATTTTATAAGTTTTGTAAAAGTTTCCTGAGTTATCGGTTTAGTCCCGAACCTTCCCGAATGCATGTTTTTGGGCCTCATAGGCTCATAATAAGGACAATATGGTTGTTTGTGAATGTCATTTGTATAGATATGGAAATTGTATGTGAAATGAATGTTTAATTATTTTATAAGTCCGATAATGCTCCGTAACCCTATTGTAACGTTGAATATGGATGAGGGGTGTTATAGATTCATTGTGTAATTGGGAATTTAGATGTAGCCTTAACCCCTACTCTAAATTCCAAGTGTAAGTGTTCTCACACCTATTACATAATGTGATAAATGTAAGTTTGTGCAATTGTGAAAATATGAACATGTATGAAATACTATGATATGTGTTGTAAGTTTGTGATGACTATTGTGAAAGTGAATATTTGGGTATCTAATTCATGCCATGCGATAGTAGATATATGTGTATGCTTTCATAATATGTGATAGTGGTTATAATGTGCTAATAGTATGTATATGCAGTGAACATGCGTAGAAATCAGTATGTAAATATGTGTTGATAGGTGGATATTTTGGGCTTGTGAACCTTGAGGCCATTGAATATAGCTAGCATGCCATAGGATTGAGAGTACACCTTTATAATGTGATATTTGGGGCGTTGAGGCCCAGGATAGTTTTTAGAGAGATAAGGAAATGGAAGCTAAGCCCCATTTAATGAGATATGTGTGTTTGCCGTGTTGGAGAGTGCTAGCTATGTGCTTCACTTATGGGATATGTTCTACTCTACGAGTCTATGTGGTTTGTTGGAGATCCCTGTATCCGATGACTGGTGATAGAGTCCACTTCATGTTACATAATGTAACAGCCCGATTTATGGGCTAGTCAGAATAGTGGTTTCGGGACCACGAAGCCGAGGATAAGGAAAATTATTTTGATATTATTTTATGTGTTATAGCATTAAAATATGGCTATGTAGAAATTTTGGTGCTTTAATTTTAGCAATAGCATGCTTAATTGTGAAAAAGGACTAAATTGCAAAGAGGCAAAAGTTCTATTTTATAAGGTAAGGGTACCTAATAGCTATAGAATGTAATTTGGAGGATTTTAAAATGCAACTTGGCCATTTTGTAGTGTAATGGTCGGTCATAGGGTGCATAGGGAACAAAAGCATTAATTTTAGTCAAATTAAGTGATAGTTGGTCACTAATTGACTAAAATATGATAAAAGAAGATGACTAAAAGAAGCTATCATCTTTCACTATTCATCTCCCCCTCTACTACCGAAGATTTCAGCAAGTTTAAGGGTTTGAAAGCTTGAAAATTTCAGCTACATCTCATTCTTGCAAGTAAGTAATTTTTGAGGTTTTTCTTAATGATTTTTGTACTTTTGGAGCCCCCAAAGCTTAAGCTAGCTAATGAGAGGACTAATTTGTGATATGGTTGAAAGTTTAGGGACTTTCCATGAGAGTATTCATGTTATTAGCTGAGTTTTTATGGAAGAAAGTGAGTGTTAGGAATATGAGAAACAACTTTTGAAAAAGATGTTAGCATGAAAAAACCTATTGAGGACTTAAATGTAAAGAGTGAATTTGTGTCATAAATGCATGAAATAGTTGGAAGGGTGAGTAGTTGTAAGAGAAATAAATGTTCAGTAAGGCTTATTTATTGATAAAATGTGATGAAAAATGATTTACGAGCCTAGGGGTAAAATTGTAATTTTGCCATAATGCAAGGGCAAAATGGTCATCTTTGCCTAAGTGTATAAAATGATGCATTATGATCATAGAATGATCTTAATGAGTGAATCTTATTGTTATAGATCAAGAAGAGTGTAGAATTAACCTTGACCGGGGAAAAGGCAAGGTCACGGATTAAACCATCAGTTGACGCGTTTTACACCGAGGTAAGTTTATGTGTAAACAATGTATTTTATTTATATATTTTTTTGTTAACTAGTGTATAGCACAATTGTGAACATGTATGATCCAAGTGAATTTGATATGGTAGTTACTGAATAATTCTAGGATGAATGATAGTTTGGATATGTAAGTGTGTTATATCAATTCTTAATGATGGGTTAAGTGCGATGCCACCTTAATACTTAATTACGATGGGCTATGTGCGATACCACCGTAATTAACCTCTTGGTGGGCTATGTGCGATACCACCGTAATTAACCTCTCGGTGGGCTATGTGTGATACTACCGAAATTAACCTCTTGGTGGGCTATGTGCGATACCACCGTAACCAACCTCGTGGTGGGCTATGTGCGATACTAGCCCAAATAAATCCGATGGTGGGCTAAGTGCGAAACCACTGAGAAATTGATCTTGAGTAGTTGATCGATAGATTGTGATGTGTTATATTATGTGATATTGTGGTGCTAAGTGCAGGGTGTTATGCTAATGAATGTATACATTGATCTTGTGACATGGTTGGAATGTGGAAATGGAAGGAACGAGTAAGCATGATTATGAATGTGGATTTTTCTTGTATAGTATGTAGTGCTATATAATTGTTTATCATATACTAAAATGTTATATTGTTTACATGTAAACTTACTAAGCTTAAAGCTTATCCCCCTTCTCTTTTCCCTTGTTTTATAAAGTTTAAAAGCTGAGCCTGAATACGTGGATAACCAGAAGATCACCCACACTATCAGCTCACCGTAGTATATCTAGACTTAGTAATTTTGTATATGGCATGTATAGGGGCTAGACTAGTTAGGTTATTTTGTTATTTTGGCCAAAAGTGTGATGGCCCTTATCGAGTTCGTTATATTGTATATTGCCATAGTTGATGGCTCACCTTATTACTTATGAAAATATGAAATTATTCATGGAAGTTCATTTTGCAATTATGAGTTGTTTATTGATATGTTGAATGGATTCATGAGTTGTGAGCTAGAGGGGTGCAAAAAGCTTGGAAAATAGCCTTGCTTTTGTACAGAGGGGCAGACACATGAGCGTGTGTCTAGACCATGTGTGACAAATGGCCAGTTCATGGGTGGTTGCCCAAGTTGTGTGAAGTCTGTATCTTGAAATTAGAGTTTGAATCGCCACACGGTTGAAGCACAGGGGTGTGCCCAGGCTATGTGGATTAATAAGAGATGACCACGGGCCAACCATATGGGTGTGTGTCCAGGTTGTGTGATTCAAGTTAGTGTCGAGCACGGGCGTCAAACACGGGCGTGTGAGATTATATATGGATGTTTCATCTCCCTTACGGGTGTGTAGCCCCTATTCAGCAAAAATTTTTTTAAGTGCACAAAAGTTTCCAAATTATCCCGAAACCTTTAGAAGCATGTCTAGGGCCTCGTAGGTCCCTTATAAGGATGATAGACACATGGATGGAAAAGTTTTAATTTGTAATGAGTTTTATAGCCAAAAGTTGTATAATTATGCGAGTTAAGTACGGTAATGCCTTGTGCCCGGTTCCGGTATAGAATACGGGTAACGGGTGTTAAATTTAGTGGTATCAGGCCTATGGTTTAGTCAGTTCTAGGACTATCGTAGCATGCGTAAGAGTCTAGCTATACATGCCATAACTGTATAATGATAGTGTGGTGGCTTCTGATGATTCTAAACTCTATTTTTATGTTGTATATGGATCCAGATCAATCAGCTACTGATGATGCAGCTAGTAATACGCCGGCTCCCGTGCAAGGGACCATGCCCGTGCAGAGAGGACTCGAGACTAGGGGTCAACGAGAAGAGGCTCGAGAAGCCTTTCTCCAAATGATGAGCAATTAGTACATAGAGTATGTGTGAGCGAACCCTAACACTCAACCTCTTCCACCTCCTCCTATACCCCAGCCATTTCCTGTGGCAACCCAAGATATAGAAGTAGTGAGGACAGCTAAGCCCCCGATAGACAAAATTCGAAAGCAAGGGGTTGAGGATTTTTGAGCTAATATAGATGATGACCCTGAGAGGGTAGAGTTCTGGCTTGAGAACTCAATGAGAGTATTTGATTAACTCTCCTGTACACCTAAAGAGAGCTTAAAATGTGCCTTGTCCTTGCTAAGGGACTCGGCATACCACTGGTGGAAAATGTTGACATCAGTGGTTCCTAATTAGATCGTAATGTGGGACTTCTTTTTGGAAGAGTTTCAAAAGAAGTATATAAGCCAGAGGTTTGTAGACCAGAAACGAAAGGAATTCGTTGAGCTAAAGTAAGGAAAAATGACTGTGGTAGAATATGAGCATGAATTTGGTAGGCTCAGTAAATACGTGCAAGAATGTGTGTCAACCGAAGCTATTTTATGCAAGAGATTCGAAGATGGGCTAAATGAGGATGTCAGACTTTTAGCCGAGATTTTAGAACTAAAAAAATTTGTGGTATCGGTGGATAGGGCCAGTAAGGCCAAAGAATTGAGCAAGGAAAAGAGGAAGGTCGTGAATGAGGCCCGGGATGCAAGGAAAAGGTCGATGAGCAAATCCTACCAAGTTCAATCGAAGAGGTCTAAGAAAGTGAACCCTCGGACGACTGCAACAGTTGGGTTTTCGTAAAGAGAGCGAGGCAATATGTACTCGGATACAAGAGTTCAAACCGCCTTGATGACAAGAGTGGGCAATCCCAAGTCCAAACCGGAATGCCAGAGTTATGGCAGACACCACACTGGGGAGTGTTGGGGAAACTATTGGAATTGTTATAAGTGTGGTTCCCCTGACCATTTCATCTAAAATTACCCCGAGAGGGATGATAAAGAAAGGAAGCAAGAGATAAGATCAAGCAATGTATCCTCTAGAGGTAGGCCAGAAAAGAACTCGAGAGGTGTGACTAGTGGTAGAGGTGCATCACGAGACCTTACTGTGAGGCCAGAGGGTCGGGCGCCAGCAAGGACTTATGCTATTCGCGCTCAAGAAGAGGCATCATTCCCAGATATAATAACGGGTACATTTTCTCTTCATGACACCTTTGTTATTGCTTTGATTGACCCGGGGTCAACCTATTCTTATATTTGTATGAGATTGGCATCTAGTTTGAGTATGATTGTTGAATCTAAAAAATTTGTGGTAAAGGTGTCAAACCCATTAGGTAAACATGTGTTAGTTGATAAGGTGTGTAGGAACTATCCTTTGACAATTAGGGGTCATTGTTTTCCGGTAAACCCTATTTTATTGCCGTTTGATGAATTTGATTTGATTCTTGGTATGGATTGGTTGGCTACCCATAGTGTTTTAGTGAACTGTGGTAGTAAATTTATTGAATTGAAATGTGAAAATGGATATGTTATTCGGGTTGAATCAGGTGAGTCAGATAGTTTACCGGTGATGATTTCTTTTATGGTGGCTGAGAAATATTTGAGAAAAGGGTATGAGTCTTATCTCGCTTTCGTGTTAAATACTCAAGAGTTTGAAGGAAAGAATGAAACAGTGCCGGTTGTATGTGAGTATTCGGATGTATTCCAGGAAGAGTTACCCAGACTACCTCTGGTTAGAGAGGTCGAGTTTGGAATTGAGTTAATTCCGGGAACGGCATCTATTTCGGTTGCTCCGTACAGTAATGCTCCACTAGAGTTGAAAGAACTGAAAAATCAGTTGCAAAAGTTAATGGACAAAGGTTTTTCAAGACCGAGTTATTCACCGTGGGTGCTCCGGTACTTTTTGTAAAGAAAAAGGATGGGTCGATGAGATTGTGTATAGACTACAGACAGCTCAACAAAGTGACTGTGAAAAACAAGTATCCTTTACCAAGGATAGTTGATCTATTTGATCAATTAAAGGGAGCTACGGTGTTCTCCAAGATTGACCTGAGGTCCGGTTATTACCAGTTGAGGGTTAAGCAAGATGAGCTGAAAATGACATTTTGGACGAGGTATGGCCGGTATGAGTTTCTTGTCATGCCATTCGGTTTAACAAATGCAGCTGCGATTTTTATGGACTTGATGAACCGTGTCTTCCGACCGTATTTGGACAAGTTTGTGGTTGTCTTTATTGATGACATATTGATTTATTCTCGAGGTGAGAATGAACATGCGGAGCATATAAGAACTGTCTTACAGACTTTAAGAGACCAGCAGTTGTATGCTAAATTTAGTAAGAGTGAGTTTTGGCTTCGAGAGGTCAGATTTCTAGGACACATTGTGTCGAGTGATGGTATTAGAGTTGATCCTGGAAAAATTTCGGCTATTGTGGAGTGGAAACCGCCGAGGAACGTGTCGAAAGTCAGAAGCTTTTTGGGTCTAGCGGGGTACTATAGACGGTTTGTAAAGGGATTCTCCATGATTGCCACCCCGATGACGAAACTATTGCACAAAGATGTTAAGTTCGAATGGACTGAAAAGTGTCGACAGAGTTTCAAGAGATTGAAAGCATTGTTGACTGAGGCACTAATTTTAGTGCAACCTGAGTCGGGCAAGGAGTTTGTTGTATATAGTGACACATTGTTAAATGGTATCAGTTGTGTGTTGATGCAAGAGGGTAAGGTATCGCTTACGCCTCGAGGCAGTTAAAACCGTATGAAAAGAATTATCCGACTCATCACTTGGAGTTGGCCGCGATTCTTTTCGCGTTAAAAATTTGGCGACATTATTTGTATGGTGAGAAGTGTCGAATCTTCACAGACCATAAGAGCTTGAAGTACTTGATGGATCAAAAGGATTTGAATTTACGACAACGACAGTGGCTTGAGTTATTGAAGGACTATGAGCTAGCAATTGATTACCATCCGGGGAAAGCGTATGTGGTTGCGGATTCCCTGAGTAGGAAATCCTTGTATGCTTTGAGAGCTATGAGCACGAACTTAACATTGTCTGATGATGGTACTGTATTAGCCAAGTTGAGGGCTAGGCCACTATTTGTTCAACAGATATGTGCAGCGCAAAATAATGATGATGAGCTGCAAGCTAAGAAAGCTAAGTGCAAACCGGAGAATGATTCTGAATTTCAGGTGAGTTCGGATGGTTGTTTAATGTTCCATGACAGGATTTGTGTTCCTAAGGATGGTGAGTTGATTTGGAAGATATTGTAAGAAGCCCATAGTAGTTACTTGTCAGTACATCCGAGCAGTACGAAAATGTACAATGATCTGAAGAAATTGTATTGGTGGTCGAGAATGAAAAGGGACATCTCTGAGTTTGTAACAAGATGTCTAATTTGTCAACAAGTGAAGGCTGAGCATCAAGTACCTTTGGGATTGCTTTAGCCAGTGATGGTTCCCGAGTGGAAGTGGGATCAGATTACCATGGATTTTGTAACGGGGTTACCATGACCACGAAAAAGAAAGATGCTGTGTGGGTTATCATGGATAGATTAATGAAGTCGGCTCACTTTATACTGGTCTGTGTTGATTATTAACTCAATAAGTTAGCCGAGTTGCATGTTGCGGAAGTGGTAAGATTACACGGAGTACCTGTATCCATTATCTCAGATAGAAATCCGAGGTTTACTTCGAGGTTTTGGAAGAAGTTACAAGAGGCCTTAGGTACAAGGTTAAGTTTTAGTACTGCATTCCATCCTCAAACTGACGGTTAATCTGAGAGAGTAATCCAAGTTCTTGAAGATATGCTCCGATGTTGTGTGTTAGAGTTTGAAGGTAGTTGGGAGAGATACCTACCCTTGGTCGAATTTGCTTACAATAACAGTTATCAGTCGAGTATATGAATGGCACCGTATGAAGCCTTGTATGGTTGTAAGTGTCAGACTCCTTTGTATTGGACTGAGCTTAGTGAGAAGCAAATCCGTGGGGTCGACCTGATTAAAGAGACTGAGGAAAAGGTGAAAGTAATCCGGGATAGTCTGCAAGCTGCTTCAGACAGACAAAAGTCGTATGCGGATTTAAAAAGAAAGGAAATCAAATTTAAAGTGGGCAGCAAGGTATTTCTAAAAGTATCCCCGTGGAAGAAAATATTGAGATTTGGTCAAAAAGGGAAATTGAGACCACGGTTCATAGGGCCGTATGAGATTACCGAAAAGATTGGGCCAGTGGCATATCGATTGGCTTTACCGGTAGAATTCACAATTATTCTATGTATCGATGTTAAGATGATATCACTCCGATCCTTCAAATGTGATTCCTGCAAAAAAAATTGAGATACGACTGGATATGACATATGAGGAGGAGCCGATTAAAATCTTGGCTCGAAAGGTGAAACAGTTAAGAAACAAGGACATAGCTTTAGTAAAAGTGTTATGGCAAAAACATGGTGTAGACGAAGCTACGTGGGAACCGGAAGAAACCATGAGAGAGCAATATCCAAACCTCTTTACAGGTAAGATTTTAGGGTGAAAATCTCTAAAGGAGGGGAGAGTTGTAACAGCCCAATTTAAGGGCTAGTCAGAACAGTGGTTTCGGGACCACTAAACTGAGGATAAGGAAAATTATTTTGATAATATTTTATGTGTTATAGCATTAAAATATGGTTATGTAGAAATTTTGGTGCTTTAATTTTAGCAATAGCATGCTTAGTTGTGAAAAAGGACTAAATTGCGAAAGTTGCGAAAGTTCTATTTTATAAGGTAAGGGTACCTAATAGCTATAGAATGTAAATTGGAGGATTTTAAAATGCAATTGGGGCATTTTGGAGTGTAATGGCCAGCCATAGGGTGCATAGGGAACAAAAGCATTAATTTTAATCAAATTAGGTGATAGTTGGTGACTAATTGACTAAAATATGATAAAATAAGATGACTAAAGGAAGCTATCATCTTTCACTATTCATCTCCCCCTCTACTACCGAAAATTTTAGCAAGTTTAAGGGTTTGAAAGCTTGAAAATTTCAGCTACATCTCATTCCTGCAAGTAAGTAATTTTTGAGGTTTTTCTTAATGATTTTTGTACTTTTGGAGTCCCCAAAGCATAAGCTAGCTAATGAGGGGACTAATTTTTTTATATGGTTGAAAGACTAGGGACTTGCCATGAGAGTATTCATGTTGTTAGCTGAGTTTTTATGGAAGAAAGTGAGTGTTAGGAAGATAAGAAACAACTTTTGTAAAAGATGTTAGCATGAAAACATCTAATAAGGACTTAAATGCAAAGAGTGAATTTGTGTCATAAATGCATGAAATAGCTGGAATGGTGAGTAGTTGTAAGAGAAATAAATGTTCAGTAAGGCTTATTTATTGATAAAATGTGTTGAAAAATGATTTACGAGCCTAGGGGTAAAATTATAGTTTTCCCATAATGCACGAGCAAAATGGTCATCTTTGCATAAGAGTAGAAAATGATGCATTATGATCATAGAATGATCTTAATGAGTGAATCTTATTGTTATAGATCAAGAAGAGCGCGAAATTAACCTTGACCGGGGAAAAGGCAAGGTCACGGATTAAACCATCAGTTGATGCGTTTTACACCGAGGTAAGTTTATGTGTAGACAATGTATTTTATTTATATATTATTGTTGTTAACTAGTGTATAGCACAATTGTGAACATGTATGATACAAGTGGATTTGATATGGCAGTTATTGAATAATTCTAGGATGAATGATAGTATGGATATGTAAGTGTGTTATATCAATTCTTAATGGTGGGCCACCTTAATACTTAGTTACGATAGGCTATGTGTGATACCATCGTCTATTTATCATTTGGTGGGCTATGTGCATTACCACCGTAATTAACCTCTTGGTAGGCTATGTGCGATACCGCCGTAATTAACCTCTTGGTGGTCTATGTGGGATACCACCGTAATTAACCTCTTGATGGGCTATGTGCGATACCACTATAACCAACCTCGTGGTGGTAGGCTATGTGCGATACCACCCTAAATAAATCTGATGGTGGGCTACGTGTGAAACCACTGAGAAATTGATCTTGAGTAGTTGCTCAATAGATTGTGATGTGTTATATTATGTGATATTGTAGTGCTAAGTGCAGAGAGTTATGCTAATGAATGTAAACATTGATCTTGTGACTTGGTAGGAATGTAAAAATGGAAGAAATTAGTAAGCATGATTATGAATGTGGATTGTTTCTTGTATAGTATGTAGTGCTATATAATTGTTTAGCATATACTAAAATGTTATATTGTTTACATGTAAACTTACTAAGCTTAAAGCTTACTCCCCTTCTCTTTTCCCTTGTTTTATAGAGTTTAAGAGCCGAGCCAGAATACGTGGATAATCAGAAGATCGCCCACACTATCAGCTCACCTCGGTATATCTAGACTTAGTGATTTTGTATATGGCATGTATAGGGGCTAGACTAGTTATGTTATTTTGTTATTTTGGCGAAAAGTGTGATGGCCATTATCGAGTTAGTTATATTGTATATTGCCATAGTTGATGGCTCACGTTATTACTTATGAAAATATAAAATTATTCATAGAAGTTCATATTGCAATTATGAGTTGTTTATTGATATGTTGAATAGATTCATGAGTTGTGTTTAGATCGTGTGTGACATATGGCCAGTTCATGGGAGTGTGCCCAAGCCGTGTGAAGTCTGCATCTTGAAATTGGAGTATGAATCGCCACATGATTGAAGCACAAGGGCGTGCCCAGGCCGTGTGGATTAATCAGTGACGACTACGGGTCAACCATATAGGCGCGTGTGCAGGTTGTGTGATTCAAGTCAGTGTCGACCACGGGCATCGAGCAGGGGCATGTGAGATGATACACAAGCGTGTCATCTCCCCCACGGGTGTGTGAGATGATACACGTGCGTGTCATCTCCCCCATGGGCGTATAGCCCCTGTTCAGAAAGAATTTTCTTACGTGCACAAAATTTTCCAAATTATCCCAAAACCTTTTTAGAAGCATGTCTAGGGCCTCGTAGGTCCCTCATAAGGACGATAGAAACATGGATGGAAAAGTTTTAATTTGCAATGAGTTTTATAGCCAAAAGTTGTATAATTGTGCGAGTTAAGTACGATATTGCCTCGTGCCCGGTTTCGATATAGAATACAGGTAAGGGGTGTTACACATAATGTCTAGAGTCAAACTATCATTAAATGTGTCTAATATGTGTGATATTATATATGCCTGAATAGTCTTGTAATCAATAAGTAAAAAAATGCTTGAAACCTAATCAAACATGCAGATTTTGATATATAATTAGAGATGCCATGAATACGATACATGAATGTTTAATTTTTTCATAATGACTTGTTTGCTTAGTGTTGTTCTGAGCATTTACTGAGCTTGTGAAGCTCACCTACTCCATTTTAACCTTTGTAGAGAAATCACATTCCCAGTGTGAGGGGTGTAGCATTTGAGGGATTGATCCAAGCCATTCTTTTAGTTGCTATAGTAGGTGTAATTAGTTTATTTTAATATGGGACTTTAAGGGAATATGGTAGACTTTATATAGGTTTTGTTAAGTCATTTTGGGGCTATTTGCATGTTGTTTATGTTTGGAAGCATTTGGATTTGAATATGATATTTGGTCTATTGTTTCGATATTTTGAAGCTTATTTATGTAGATGAATAAAACATGTTATTTAGGGATGAGTTTAAATGATCTAATTGATAATTTATGCTGAAATTTGGTAGTTTGGAGTAGGGGTATCGATCATAGGGTTATTAAAATGATACCTCTATAAATTTGAAAGTGCAGTAAAATAGAATATAGAATTGATAGTGATACCTTGGCCCGAGTATGGATACTCGAGGTAAATTGTAACACTCCAGACCCGGCCTAGAAGTTAGGCTCAAATCTGGTGTGTCACACTGAAGTGTTTTTCGAAAACCATGTTTTCATTGAAAACCCTTCTTGTTTAAAGTCTTAAGTAAAATTCCAGTTATGTTAGTTTATTTTTAAAATGTGGTACATTGAAAATTTATTAATTTTATTCCCAAAACATCTTTTCAGTTGCAGAAGCTAATTTTGAAAGTAATTGATTTACGAAAAAGATTAAGTCGCGAAACCATTTTGAAAATGTTGCGAAAACGTAGTGTTGTTTTAAAAACAGTTAGCATTTTGGAAAACCATAATTTACTTCTAACGTATATAATTCAAAGTAAAGAAAGACCCATAGTTAAAATCCAAAAACTTAAAGAGGCCTTATTACAACCCATATCAAAATACTTGAATGTAAATAATAAAAACGGAAAACACAAGCAGTGTGTGGCCTTCTCCGAGTCCCTCGCAGCACCGATCCATCTAAGGCTGGGGATTACCTGCACAGATAAAATCAGGGTGAATTTGCGAAATCTCAATGTGTAATCCCCTTACTAGAGTAACAGTCAGTATACAGAAACAAAAACCTACACAGTCTGGGCCAAAGCCCTTTAACAATAATAGTACAGTACAGATCAGAGCATATGTGGGCCAAAGCCCACTACAATATCATTTGGGTCATAGCCCATAACAGAATCAATTGGGCCTAGCCCAAACTAATAATAGAACAAGTGGGCCTAAGCCCAGTACAGTGACAGATCTCATAACAGATATGCAATAGTATGAGGATGCATCGCACCCCGATCCAGCCAACACACCACCCATACCAACCCTACTCTTACGTGGGGATAAAATCGACCCACCCAGCCAGCACACCACTGTTAGCACCACTTGCGGCCCTAATCGAAATCGCCGCAAAGCTGCTAGTATATATATACGGCTCTAAGCCTTCACTAGCGGTATTATAATTGGCATAAAGCCATCAGTAACTGTATTATGTTTGGCACATAGCCATCAGCGACGGTAATATAATCGGCACACAGCCTTGGGTAAATATGATAGACACAGAGTCATTGATATATATATGTTAGGCACATAGCCACGAGTAAGTACGATTGGCAAAAAGACACAATCAAGATGGCACAGAGCCATATTTAGGTTGGCACAGAGCCATAATCAGATTACGTGGCTTTAAGCCATCCATCGATCCACAGTCGTCTCATGCAACCTGTGCGACCTTAACAGATCAATACTGGATCCACAATCGTCATGCAACCCGTGCGACCCTATCAGAACTTCCTCCGTATCAATGCCCCAACCCCATATAATATGTCGTGTATGTCATGCTCAATCATTACACGTGTATGCAAAATGGCCATGCTTGGTAACAATCATTTACACACATATTAAAGCATATTAGTCACACGACCACAGTCAAGTCAGTTTAAACACAATCATACGAGCACAGTCAAATCAGTCAAATTCATAGTCTAAGTCAGTCATTTACCCACAAGGGCAAAACAGTCATTTTACCCTATAATGGTATTTCAGTAATCCTACCTCTCATGGTTATGTCGATAATTCTACCCTACAGCGGTATTTTGGTAATTTTGCAAATCGGGGGTATTTCAGTAATTTTGTAAATCGAGGGTATTTCGGTAATTTTGCAAATTGGGGGTATTTGGTAATTTTCCAACCGGTCGTATTTCGATAATTTTGTAAATCGAGGGTATTTCGATAATTTTGCAAATCGAGGGTATTTCAGTAATTTTGCAAACCGGGGGTCCGAGGGTATTTCAGTAATTTGTAAACCAGGGTCTCAACGATCCCACAGAATGTCCACCGTCACCTCAAGCGACCTAAGTAACCTAAACAATCACAATGGTGTAAATGGGCCTAAGGCCCATTACTCGACCCAAATGGGCTCACACGCTCGTGTGGCCCAATTAGCCTAGAAATAACCACAGTTATGCAAACGTCACAGTCCAAACAACACTTACCACATCACATGCATTTTATCCGTGTGGGCCTACAAGCCCACTTCGGGCCAACGAGGCCCAGAACTACCTAAGTCATGTGCGCGACATGACAAGTCTATCTACGTCCCACTTAACATTAAAGTCTACCCATGCGGGCCCACGGGCCCATTGGGCCCATACAACCCATTCTGGCCCAAGCCCATAAGATTGCTCATGGCGGCCTTCCTCATCGTACGCCAACGTTTCGTGAGCTTGGTTGATCACATGAGCGTTCGCACGCTCATGTGGCCCAATAGCCCAATCCTTCGGCTTTTCAGCTTTTCGGCAATCTGGCATTTCGGCATTTGCCGCTACCGCTAACACCATGAAAAAAAATTCCCACTCTATCGGCTTTTGACCGATTAGCAATTACGGTACTAATACACACTTTCTGCTTTTAAGCGGATCATCAACAGAGCACAAAGTTACACACCTTCGGCTTATCAGCCGTCTATCAGGTACAGGGTAAAAATACACACCTCTTTGCGAAACTAGCTAAGATCCACATTCTCCGAATCCTTTACTGAACACTAATCGGTTTTTTACCCTTAATTCCCAACTAGAATCAACTACACGATCCTTATTGACTAGCTGCAATACAACCACAATCTTATAATCACCAACACCATTTGAACAGTTAAATCCCGAAGAGAAACGCTTACCCAAATGTGTAGTCCAAATGTGGAGAGGAGGCAATCAGCCAAACTTAGACACACCCTTGGTTGATCGAAAAGTCGACGACTTGCCAGGAACTTTTGAAGAACCATAATAGAACAACAAAGGAGAGTAATCGGCTAGCCCTGTAAAACTAGATTGAGGGAGAAAAGGAGAAGATTCGATTTGAGCGATATGAGAAAAGGCACTTGAAGAAAGTTGAAAGAATAAAGATAAGAGTAGAAAGAGGAGGTGAGAATCGGCAAGGAAGAAAAAGAGATGGGCAAAGAATAAGCACTCAACGTTACCAGAAGAGACAGAAAAGAAAATGCACAAAAGGTCAGTTTCCCAAACAAGTTTAACAACACTAGAAAAGAGGAGAGAAAGGAAACAAAAGTAAAGGAAAACCCGAGAATGACCACAAAAGAATTCAGTACAACCCAAAGAGATATTCAAAAGAATGCTCCCAAAATGACAAATGCTCATTCTTTAGGACCCCTTAGCTGAATTTGCATCCCCCAACATCCCCATTCGGCCACAACTCCTCCCCCTTTTCAAATTTCTTAAACATCTCCATAAATCCCTCCTTGATTTGCTGCATAATCTTCTCCCAACAACTCAAGACCATTTCAAAATTCCCAACACAGAGTTCAAATATTGGGCTACATTAAACAATAGGTTCTTAGAGATTAAAGCCCGTAGGAAACTTAAGCCTGTAGTGGATTTACGACCGCAAAATAACTTCAAAAATTGTTACTTGTATAAGACATGCGCTTTGCGCAGTGAAACTACGAACTAAGTTCAAAAAAAAATAATCTAGAAATACGCAACGATAAGCGCTAGCAGAGGTGCAAGAGGCCGCAGCAGAGGCCGTGGAAGTGTTAGGGCTGATGTGCTAACTCAGCTAGTTAGGGAGGTACTGGAGGAGGTTAAAGAAATTAGTGAAACACCTCGTGTTAGGTGCGTGGACTGTAATTAAAAAGAGATCCCAATTTTCTAGGGCCGCAGTCTCGTTCTGTGAAGAATGTTAAGGTACGTCCAAACTTTCCGGCTTGCGAATATTGCAGAAGGCGTCATCCGGGTGAATGCTGGCGGAAGTCAGGAGGGTGTTTCAAATGCGGGTCCGAGGAGCATAAGGCTCGAGATTGTTCAATCACCATTAAGTCGGGTATGTTTTGTGTGGATACGATATTTTTGGGTATAGAAACTATATGCGTGCAATGTTTATGTGTTATTAAAATCAGAGTGCGCAGCGAAAGTATAGTGGTGTGACTTGAGCAGTGTGTTTAGTAGTTAGTTGGAAACTTCGAGGACGAAATTTCTTTAAAGGGGTAGAATTGTAACGCCCCGAATTTGGGCCTAGAAGAATTGGGCCTATTGGGCTTAATGTCCCATAAATTTTTTAAGTGAGCAAGAAAATGACAAATGACATGACGGCTTTAATGGTTTAATGAATTTGGAGTGTGTAGGTATGTTAGAGAAGCTCTGGGTTCGAGTTTTATGGTGGAGGATTCTTAATTTAATTAATTAAGGAATCAGGGTTGTGAGTAGTGGGCTTTTAAATAAAAAAATAAGTGAAAAATGGCACAAAGAAGCCTGTGGTGAAGTGGCTAAATGACGCCACTAGGTTGTAGAGAGGTGGCGACATATGCATGCAGGGAGGTCTGAGGTTCGAGTGCTAGCTTAGTTTTATTTTGGAGTTTAATTTTAGGCTTCTCGAAGGCTGGAAGTGGCGTGTAGAGGGACTCTAAGGAGAAGTGATCAGTAGAGAGAATTTAGGAGAAGGATAAGGGAGATATCATGGAGAAAAATTAGGAGATTAGCAGTGGATGAAGTGGTGCCGAATCGGACTTTAGGGGTGGCTAAGTTTTGGCTATAGGCTATATTAATGTGTGTGTGCCGAATCTGGGGTCCTATGTAATGCCGAAATTTCCATTCTTTTTCTTTTCTTTGCCGAAACCTTATTTTTCCACAATCGAAAATACCTTGCCTTGTTGCCGAAATCTCCTATAGCCGAATCTCTTTTTACTGAATTCTCTCATAGCCAAACTCTTTTATTGCCGAAGTATCATCATCTTTTCTTACCGAAGTCCCTGTTAGTTCCGAATCTTTGTTGTTTTCTTCCATCACAAATCGATTTTTATCTACTATTAGTCAAGGTTAAAAGCCGAATCTCGTTCAGTAGCTATCTAGGCCGCAGGATCAAAAGTGGATTCGGTAAGTATTCAGTTAACCCCTTAGTGTGTTTTGTTAAAAGCCGAAGGGCTATCTAAATTCTCATTGTCGTTAAACTTGTATTAACAAGGGTAAGGTTCAGAGATCGCAAGCGTGGTAAGGATCGTTAGCAAGGTGTAAGTGTACATTAACTCGACTATGGCCGATTGTGAGTATGGTCTATAGGGGTGACTTGTGTGGATTATGAGTCACTCGGAGTTTGATGGTGTATATGTGAGTGCAGATCTAGGGGATACTCGTGATTAGTAGCTAAGGAAGGGCTATTAGTGTAACATCTTTAACCGTACCCATCGCTGGAATGGGGTTACAAGGTATTATCGAGTGAGACACATATTTCAATTAATCGTATCATAATTCTTTACAAACATATAACCAGCTACAAAGTTCATAAACAATAGTATTGTTTTGTCCTATTTACCACATAACATGTGCACATACCAATTAACAAACTCCATTCAGTATTTGAATATTACTATATGTGATACCTAATTACCCATTAAAACATAACAAATCTACTATTCATATGGTTATAACCGAATACATCATGAGTAATTATCATAATAATTTCCACAAATTATCAACCATATTTATTCCACCACATAACCGAATATCAAATGCACATAACATTTTCCAACGAAAAGAATGAATTGATTCCTACAAGAACAGTCACAGGTTGGAGAGTCTGTATTGACTATAGAAAGTTGAACGATGCCACCAGAAAAGATCACTTTCCTTTGCCCTTTATTGATCAGATGTTAGAACGATTATCCGGGCATATGTATTATTGCTTCCTAGACGGACTCTCCGGTTACTTCCAAATTTCAATAGCCTTTGAAGATCAAGAAAAGATAACATTTACATGTCCATACTGTACGTTTGCTTATCGTAGAATGCCTGTTGGATTATGTAATGCTCCTGCTACTTTTCAGCGCTACATGCTAGCCATCTTTGACGAACTTGTGGAAGACATTATGTAGGTATTCATGGATGACTTTTCGGTATTCAGTAATTCTTTCCATATTTGCCTTAAGAATTTTAAACGGGTTTTAATGAGATGTGAGGAAACAAACCTTATTTTAAATTGGGAAAAATGTCACTTTATGGTGCGAGAAGGAATTGTGTTGGGACATAAAATTTCTAGTAAAGGGATTGTGGTAGATAAAGCAAAGGTCGAAACCATAGAAAAACTACCTCCCCCTAGTTCAGTTAAGGCCATTAGAAGCTTTGTAGAACATGCTGGATTTTATAGGAGATTTATTAAAGATTTTTCTGAAATAGCTAAGCCTTTAACGAAATTGCTAGAAAAAGATGTACCTTTCAATTTTGATTAGGAATGTTTAGATGCATTTAATATCCTCAAAGAGAAACTAATAAATGCTCCAATTATAATTGCACCTGATTGGAATCTACCTTTTGAACTAATGTGTGATGCGAGTGATTTTGCAGTAGGGGCAGTTTTAGGACAGCGAAGAGTCAAGCACTTTCAGCCGATCTATTATGCCAGCAAGACATTAACAGCTGCACAAGATAATTACACCACCACAGAAAATGAATTGCTAGCTGTGGTTTTCGCATTTGATAAATTTAGACAATATTTGATATTATCTAAAGTTGTCGTTTACACTGACCATTCAGCCCTTCGTTATCTTTTGACTAAATCCGATGCAAAACCCTGACTTATTAGATGGATTCTACTCCCACAGGAATTTGATTTGGAAATTCAGGATAAGAAAGGAGCTGAAAACCTTGCAGCAGATCATCTCTCTAGGCTTGAGAACCCACATATCAAAGAACTTGACGAGAGTGAGATAAATGATTCGTTCCCTAAGGAACAACTCTTTTCTATAACTAACTCCGAGGTACCGTGGTTTGCAGATATTGTGAATTATTTAGCTACTAACATCCTACCAAAAAGGTTAACACATCATCAAAAGAAGTGATTCTTTGCTGATGCGAAGAACTATTTTTAGGAGGACCCCTCTCTTTTCCGTATATGCACAGATCAAGTAATTCGGAGATGCGTTACAAAGGTAGAAACAAGCAATATCCTAGAACATTACCCTTCAGGACCTTTAGGAGGACATTACAGCGGGATTAAGACAGCACACAAAATGCTCGAATCAGGTCTTTATTGTCCAACTCTATTTAAAGACACCAACAGATATGTCCCTTCGTGTGATAAATGCAAAAGAACAGGTAATATCTTTAAACACGATGAAATGCCTCAAATATATATGTTATCATGTGAAATATTCAACGTATGGGGTATTGACTTTATGGGTCCATTTCCTAGTTCATTCAGAAATAAATACATCTTAGTAGCAGTAGATTACATGTCAAAATGGGTGGAAGCCCAAGCTTTACCTACTAACGATGCTAGAGCTGTAGTAAGGTTTCTTAAGAAACTCCTCTCTCATTCTGGAACACCCAGAGCGATTATTAGTGATAGGGGTAATCACTTTTGTAATACTCAATTTGATAAAGTCCTGAAAAAATATGGAGTCCACCACAGGAAGCACCACAACAGATCCATCGCCAGTTCATTCGGCTGTTTCACTCTTAGACATTTTTGCACGTCTCACTCAGTTTGAGCATTACTGTACGCAGTAATTCAATAACCCCACTCGAAGATTTGATGAATTGAGGCGACTCTTCAGCAGATCTGTCATCACCTTCATATCTCATCGCCACCACCACCTCCCGACGCAGTTGATGCAGAGGACTTCTGAGTCCTTTTATTTTTATTTTTATTTTTGTTTTTATTTCTATCTTTATTTCTACTCTTATTTTTTAATTTACTGTCTACAGACTTGAAAGTTTCATTAGTACTATTGATCTCACTTTATAACTGGCTATCTAACCCTAAGTTTCCATAACAACATCCATTACCTAAAATTTAATTGATGGTTTCGCAGTTTAAATAGATTAAATATACCAGTCAAGGAACGAAAACATCACTTATACCTAGTCATCACATTCGTCATGGAACATCCTCTAAGGATCTCATCCATAAATCAGGAAGTTTCACCTCTCCCTTTCTCTTAAATTTCATATATATATCTTTGTACATTGAGGGCAATGTACATCTTATGTGTGGGGGGTTAACTATAGTATTATTAGAAAATCCCAAAATTATGCCCTGTTCTTTAAGTAATTTACTCATATTATTATGAGAATGAAATTTCCTTTGATTTATGATGTTGGTTGATATGTTTTGGATTAAATCATTGATAATTGTGCAGTGATGATTTAAACTTTAGGAAACTAGAGAATCAAGCATGATGAGTCTATTTTTAAAAATTAAAATTCTGTTAGGTTGTCTACCTGAATCTAATAATTACCTTGAAGTTTGAAATTTTCAAGATTGAAATCAAATACCCATAATTTCTGTGAGATTTTAAGCCTTTTAGAGCATACATTCTTTCGTGCTCACTTTTTGATTATGAGTGTGTCAACATCAATTTGTTATTCTAGAGCCTGCATCGATTATACATGTCAAGACCACACCTTTGATTTGATATACAGAGATGATGAAGGCACCTAGGTTTTAACCCACTTACTCCAATAAAAGCCTACCTTCATAATTAACCCCTAGTGAACGCCCTTTGATCCTAACAACCCTTTTCATTGACTCACTCACTAATATTAACCCAAAATCCTTTGTATTTGTTATCACCATTCCTTTTGACTACCTTTTTGTCGAGATTTGATTTGATCAGTTGCCTAACTATGATCTTTATTTCAGTAGTTAAATTCATCCTTTATTATGCACTTGATTTGTTCTTAAAAAAAATTCGTTCTACGAGCTTAATATAGTTAAATTCCAATTGATTAAAGAAGAAGCTCGTATTATTAGTATTAGTATTACAAGCATTCAATTGATGTAATTATTCATTATTAGTTTGTTGTTTCTAGTTAGGTAATTTATCAAGTCAGTCTCGATTCTAACCCTTTAATTCAGCCTTTATCCACACCCTTAACCTAAGCCCCGTTACAACCCTTTTTAAAGACCTTTTCATTTGTGTATCATCTCATATTATAGTGGTGGAGATTCGATTTTCATGCAAGCCTATGGGATTAACTTTTCATGTTTGACTTATGTGTGCTTTTTCTTGAACCTTAAACACCTCGAGTGATTTGAGTGAATCTTTAGTGAGGATGTCAACTCTTGTCAATTTCGAATAAGAGGTAATTATTAGGTAAATGGAAACGCCTATGTTTTCGTGCTACAAATGTATGACTTAGATTGTTTGAATCTTTAGGACCCTTTGAGTTAAATTATCAATGTATGAATTGTCTTTGAATTATGATGAAACATTATTGATGAATATTATGAATCAATGAAGTTCATTTTAATTGTGAGTTGAGAATTTTGCTTGAGGACAAGCAAAAGCTTAAGTGTGGGGATATTTGATAAACCGTAATATGAATATATTTTAAGCCCACATTTAGCATGCTTTTGGATGATTTATCCCTTGAATTATGTAATTTGGTGCTCTTAATCCTTTAATTTCATGTTTTATACTCAGAAGAGCACAGGAGGATAAAAAGAATGAGAAATGGGCCTAAAACAGAGTAAATGGGCCATAACAAGAAATTGACACAGCCTGGGCTTAAGAACACATGGCCGTGCCTATTAATAGACTCAACATAGCCTGGCCACGATTCCGACGGGCGTGTGCCAAGGGCGTGTCCCTGACGTGAGAAAGAAGAGTTTTAGTCAGATTAGGGTACTTAAAGGAAAAGAAACATATTCCAAAAGCCTATATAAACACCCTAGAGGCCAACCTTCAGGGGGCAGCCAGCGAGGCCAAAGAGCCGAGCCAGAGGGATCAGAATTGTGGAATTTACTCGAAGAAAGCCAGTTGATTCAACTCAAGAAGCTGGAGTCATACTCAAGGCGGAGGATCTCTTTTCAATTCCTTCAGGGAGTTTTAGGGTTTTTCTTATATTTTATTTTATCTTTTCTTCTGAGATGTATTCTTTTATGATTATGAACTAAACCCTCAGATACCTGAGGGGGATGAAACCTAAGATGAATCTTGTTATCGTTTGATGAACTATATGATAAATACTTGATTTGTTCTTAATTATGTGTTCTAAATTCTTGTTCTAATATTTCCGGGATATTAATTCAAGTGTGATGTTCTTAGGTGGAGGAGCAAAAGTCCCTGTCTAAGAGTAGATCTAGCATAATTAAGAGGAGTTAATCGCACGCCTAGACATAGGGTGACGAGATTTTGCCGAATTTGGGTGAAACCTAATATGGGAGTCCATAGATCGAGTTAATGCAATTCTAGGGGTTTTAATTAGAAAGAGATTTCAATTAATCAACCTAGGGTTAGACGTTAGTAGCCTCGACGGAGGTATTAATATAACTTAGGGAATTCTACGGATCAAGTCAAGTGAATAAATCGTCTGGTTTAGAATTAGATAACAAGTGAAGTCTAGGTGGATTCTTCCTCGAGTATTGTCTTTGTAACATCCTGAATTAATAGGCCAATGCAATTTGGTGTTTATGCTTAAAATGTTAATTTGAGGTTTAGAGGTGCAAATTAGGCTCAGGAATGGACCGAGGTCTTGGCTAAATATTTTGTTTAGAGACTATTGGGTTTAAATAAAGTATTAAGAGTGTAACAGGTAAGATGGGCTTGTGGCCCAGGAAAAAGAGGCACAGTAAGAGGGAGCTTTAAGTGGCGCCAATAGGCAAAGGAAGGGGGCCTCAGTGTGGCTGCTTGGAGCCCAATAAATTGGGCCAATTTTGGCAGCCCAAGGAGAGCTGGAGGGACGGCAATGTGGCTACAAAATAGGGGATTTTATGTTTTAAATTATGTGGATAATAAGCTGATAAAGAAGGGAGGAGTTGGAGCTAATTAAGTCTATTTTGGATGAGTTAGTAGATTAAGATAAAGGAGAAAAGATAGGATTTATCTACAAGGTTAGGTAAATGCCGAAATTTCTATAAATAGGGGGGACAGCTAATCAATTCTGGCATTAGAACCCTACTCTTTCTTCTCTTCCTATGCTGAAATTTTGAAGCCTCTCTTTTATTTTCTTTTCTCATTTTCCTCCTCTCAAAAGCCGAAAACCATCACCTTCTTCACCCTTTCTTCCTCTCTGAAATTTCCTGGTAAGTCGAATCTTCTAACTTCTATTGTTATTCTTCTTCTAATCTCTAAAAGCCGAAACTACATCTCTATTATTCTATTCTTCTCCTTAATATTCATTAGTCGAATCTCTCTTAGCCATCTCTTCAATTCTTGAATCTTCTAAAAGCCGAAAACTCATCAGTTCATCTTTTCTGGGATTTCCATAAAAGCCTAAATCCTTAGATCTCACCTCCTGTGTTTGCCGAATTCTCTCTGGAGTATCTACTTGTGCCGAATCTCGAAGGAAACTAAAGGTAAGTATTGATTCGTAAGATTTCAATCTTTTTCGGCTTTTCAAAGTCCCTAGCTGAATGGCTATTTAGAAACTAATCTCTTATTTCTCTCTTATTTTCGGCATTTCGGGATCTGAAGAGGAGTCAATCGTGTGGGTCTCTAAGTCATAAGTTCAGTAATACTCGAATCGTGTTACTTTCGGGATTTCTAGGTAAGGAGATTTATTGATTTTAGCGGGTAAATTTAGGATTTACTAACCTTTGGCCGATTATAGGGGAGGCCAAATCTTCGAGTTCTTCCGACTGTTGAGTAAGGATTAAGACTAAGGTTGTAGATCCGGATAGTAAGGGCACTGACTAAGGGGTTAAAGCTATGCGATATCAGGTGTGTAACTTCCCACACCATTAGATTGATTGTTATTATATATATGTAATAAGTCTACTATACTCTGTTAAATGCCAAAATCCTGGCATAACGTTTGGAAACCCGAGAAGGGTAAAGGTTAAATATCAGGTTAGTGATTTCTGTCATTCATCAGTGAATGTTTCTGTTAAACACGATATGTTTTATATGTCTATATATGCTTGGGGTTGGGTGATTGATGAAAGGGGAAGTGATCTGTTCTGGTGGCTTTTGCCATTTCAGCCTAGTGACTCTGTCACAACTTGACGATGAGCAGCTAACTGCAGCATGACTGCCATCGATGGTGTGTAGCGGTGTGGGTTGATTGTAGAAATCCCCAATGGTGTGATTGGCAGGTAAGGGTGGTGTGTAGCGGATGGAAACCTAGGATTGGGTTGGGTTTTATGTATGATATCTTTCATATTATGTTTTATATTCTGATCTGTGGGATAAGGCCCAGTCTGATGGTGCACGAGGGTTGCACACTGAGTTTCGCGACTCACCTTATTATTTTAACAATTTCAGGTAGCACTTAGTACATCGAACCGGGCTGGAGAGGAGAGCAAGGTGACCATGCAAAAGAACATTTGGATTCAGCAAAAAGATTTTAGATTATCATTTTCTATTTTTATTTAATGGGTTTTAAATCTCGTTGTAATAAGGCCATAGACCACTAGACTATTATTTATGTTTTTGGGTTTATGTTGGGTTTTATTATTAGACATTTTAATTTTATGTTTAAAATTAAGCTAAGACATGTACAAAACTTTGGTTTTTATTTAAAATTCACCAATGCAATTTATAACTTTATATTTTATATGACTTAATGAATTATTAAGTTTTCGGTATTACTGATTAAACCTAGTAATTGTTTTCCAAAATGCGACATGTTTTGTAAAATCACTCAAGTGACATACCAGACCCGGTTGTAGTGATTGGGCCGAGTTTGGGGGTGTTACAGTCTTAATCAATTGGTTTTTCCCAAAGTATTTTTCCCAAATTCATTCTCTTTGTCTTTGCATCTTTAGCTTAGTTGTTAGTTAATTTTAGATTAGATAAAAATTCCTTTAATTCTTAGGCTAGATAATAAAAAAAAGGTTAGTATTAGTACTTCAGGTTCCTTTGGGTTCGACAATCCGGTCATACCGCTACACTATACTACTGTTCGATAGGTGCACTTGCCTCAAGTCGTTGTCACAGTTAGTTTCTAGGCTCAATCATTCTTTTTATAAATCTTTAAGACTCTGACACACGATAATCGAGCCGTCTACTGAGGGTCACTTGAAACATTTAATAAAAGGGTGTGAGTTTCGAAACTCGGTGTGAGTTTCGAAACTCTATGTGTGCGACCCTTGGTAACCAATCAACATACAAATATCACATTGGGCCTAAACCTTATCAAATTCGGTGGTCTTGGGCCTTAGCCCGCAGTGACCTCACATCACATTAGTATCACATGAATGCAATGCACCCATCCCAAATCCAACCCTGCACTCCGTTTCCTTTCCACCCCTACACTCCTGTGGGGATATAAATATCAACCCACCCATCCCTACACTCCAAAGGTAGCACCAGTAGTGGCACTACTCAAATGTTGTAGCAAAGCTGCTATAATGGGCTTAAAGCCACCGGTGGATCCATGGTCGTCAAGCGACTATGCGATCCTCAAATCTTCCTCCCTATCATCAAAACCCACCCAAGTGCAACATATATTTCATGAATGTAACATACACAATTTCACACATTAAGCACTTAGGGGTATTTTCGTCATTTCACTACCCATGGGTATTTTCATAATTCTACCCTAGAAGGGTATTTACGTAATTTTTCAAAATAGGGGTATTTTGGAAATTTTGTAAATCAGGGATATTTTGGTAATTCTGTAAATCAAGGGTATTTTGGTAATTTTACAAATCAGGGGTATTTTAGTAATTTTGCAAATCTAAGGATATTTTGGAAATTTTCAAACTAAGGGTATTTTGGTAATTTTCAAACTAAAGGTATTTTGGTAATTTTCAAATCAGGGGTATTTTGGTCCCTCTCGGGTTTTAGTTATGAACTTTGGCCCATTAACAAGTCCTTGCTGCTAAAGTGAACAGACACTACGCACCAGGTAGGATTCCAGAGAAGAGGAGGTGGGCCATTAGGACCGCTTAAGTACCAAGCTCTCCCTAGATCCAATTCTAGACATGCATATGTCCGTTACCACACTCTAACCCAACTACTTGTCCACGGACATGTTTAATTATTAGATTAAGTCTTATGCAGTTTAAGAGTTGTTCAGAACTAGGCCTAAAGTCCATTAAACCCTAGCATACTTGTCTACGTCCCCACAAAGCCCATCAAGCCCATTTCACGTTCATATAACCCATTAAGCCCAAATCACATTCTTATGGCCCATTAGGCCCAAATCTCATTCATATGGCCTATTAGTCCCAAAACAATTCCAGATCATGTAACATGCATGACTAGCTTAATTCATATAACCAAATCAATCAATTTCATCAAACTTAGCCTCAGGGCCCACCGGGCCCAATTAGCCACATTCGACTTTTTGGCTTTTCGGCATTGTCGATATCATGTGTGTGTAGTGTTTGTACACACCTAGTTACTGCGACGTGCTATACTATCCTTGGTCATGAACCTACAATGTAATGCCCCGAATTTGGGCCTAGAAGAATTGGGCCTATTGGGCTTAACGTCTCATAAATTTTTAAGTGAGCAAGAAAATGACAAATGACATGACGACTTTAAAGGTTTAATGAATTTGGAGTGTCTAGGTGTGTTGGAGAAGCTCTGGGTTCGAGTTTTGTGGTGGAGGATTCTTAATTTAATTAATTAAGGAATCAGGGTTGTGAGTAGTGGGCTTTTAAATAAAAAATAAGTGAAAAATGGCACAAAGAAGCCTGTGGTGAAGTGGCTAAGTGTCGCCACTAGGTTGTAGAGAGGTGGCGACATATGCATGCAAGGAGGTCTGGGGTTCGAGTGCTAGCTTAGTTTTATTTTGGAGTTTAATTTTAGGTTTCTAGAAAGCTAGAAGTGGCGTGTAGAGGGACTCTAAGGAGAAGTGATCAGTAGAGAGAATTTAGGAGAAGGATAAGGTAGATATCATGGAGAAAAATTAGAAGATGAGCAGTGGATGAAGTGGTGCTGAATCAGACTCTAGGGGTGGCTAAGTTTTGGCTATAGGCTATATAAATGTGTGTGTGTCAAATCAGGGGTCCTAGGTAATGTCAAAATTTCCATTCTTTTTCTTTTCTTTGCCGAAACCTTATTTTTCCACAATCGAAAATACCTTGCCTTGTTGCCTAAATCTCCTATAGTTGAATCCCTTTTTGCCGTATTCTCTCATAGCCAAACTCTTTTATTGCTGAAGTATCATCATCTTCTCTTGCTGAAATCCCTATTAGTGCTGAATCTTTGTTGTTTTCCTCCATCACAAATTGATTGTTATCTACTATCAGTAAAGGTTAAAAGTCGAATCTCGTTCAGTAGCTATCTAGGCCGCAGGATCAAAAGTGGATTAGATAAGTATTCAGTTAACCCCTCAGTGTGTTTTGTTAAAAGCCGAAGGGCTATCTAAATTCTCATTGTCGTTAATCTTGTATTAACAAGGGTAAGGTTCAGAGATCACAAGCGTGGTAAGGATCGTTAGCAAGGCGTAAGTGTACTCAACTAGATTATGGCCCAACATGAGTATGATCTGTAGGGGTAACTTGTGTGGATTATGAGTCACTCGGAGTTTGATGGAGTATGTGAGAGTGCAGAACTAGGGGATACTCATGATTAGTAGCTAAGGAAGGGCTATTAGTGTAACACCCTTAACCGTATCCATCGCTGGAATGGGGTTACAAGGTATTACCGGGAGAGACACATATTTCAATTAATCGTATCATAATTCTTTACAAACATATAACCACTTACAAAGTTCATAAACAATAGTATTGTTTATACTATTTACCATGATCGCTGAAATCAGAGTTTTAAAATTTATAAAAGAATGATCAAAACCTGAAAACTAACTCTGACAACGATTAAAGGCAAGTGTACCTATCGAACAATAGTATAGCATAGGCAAGACTTGATATCGAACCCAAAGGAACTAAGAGTACTAATACTAACTTTCTTTTTATTATTTAGCCTTAAAAATAGAGTGAAGTTGCTTTAAACTATATTGACAAAGACTAAACTAAGGACACAAAGACAAAAAGGATGAATAGGAAAGTAACATTGAAGGAAAACTCAGTTGATTACGACGATACCCTTAGGAAGAATCCACCTAAACTTCACTAGTTATCTGACCCTAAATTATATGATTTCTTTACTTAGCTTGATCCGTAAGACTCCCTAACCTATATTAAACCCTCTCTCGATGCGAATAACATCTAATCTTAGATTAATTAGTGAAACTCTTGTTCGCTTATAATAACCCCCTAGGATAGCAGTAAATCGATCAATGGACTCCCATATTAGGTTTCACCCTAATTCGGCAAAATCTCGTAACCCTATCTCTAGGCGTTCGATCAACTTCGCTTAATTATGTTAGATCTACTCTTAGGCAGGGTCTATTCCTCCTCCACCTAAGCACATTAGATTTGGATTAAGCAATATAATTAAGAACAAACTAAGCAATTATCATATAACTTAGAAATCAAACAACAAAATTCATCTAGGTTTCATCCCCTTCAGGTATCTGAAGGTTTTAGTTCATAATGAATAAAAAGAACATCACAAGAGAAAAGATAAAACAAAACATAAGAAAACCCTAAAACCCTCTGAAGGAATTGAAGGAGAATTCCGCAGTTTTGAGTATAATTCCGACTTCTAGGGATGGATCAACTGGCTATCCTCGCGTTATTCCCTAACTCTGACCTTCTCGGCTTGGCTCCTTGGCCTAGCTTTGACCCTTTTCAAAGGTGGTACTTAGGGGATATATATAGGCTCTTGGAATGTGATTCTTTCTCCTTAAGTATCCTTTTCCAACTGAAATTGCTATTTCTAGCGACAGAGGCACGGCCATGGCACACGCCCGTGTGAATCGAGACCAGACCGTGTTCGAATTTCTAACTTGAGGCATGGCCGTGTGAGGCGGAGTTGAGGCCGTGCTCTAGGTGTTCGTCGAGGCACGACCGTGTGGATTTTGGGCCAAGCTATGTCAACTTCTTGCTAAGGCCCATTTACTCCGTTTTGGGCTCGTTTTGTGTTCTTTTCATCCTCGGGTGCTTTTCTGGGTATAAAAAAATGAAAAGAAAGGATAACAAGCACCTTTTTATATAAATCAAGTAATAAACCATCAAAAAGTAAGCTAAATGTGGGATTGAAATATGTTACTTTTATGGTTTATCAAATACCCCCACACTTAAGCTTTTGCTTGTCCTCAAGCAAAATTCTCAACTTACAATTAAAACGAACTTTCCATGATTCATAATTCTTATCAACAATGCCTTATCCTAATTCATAGATAATTCATACATGGATAATTTGATTCAAAGAGTCCTAAAAATTCAAACGAGATAAGTCATGAGTTTGTACCTTGAAAACATAGGTGTCTCCCCTCATTTAAATAACTACCTTTTCAATCCAAAACCAACAAGGATTGATATCCCCACTAAAGATTCACTCAAGTCACTCTCAAGTGTTTAAGGTTCAGGAAAAAAATCGCTCGTAAGTCGAACCTGAAAAGTTAATCCCATAGGCTTGCCTGAAAATCAAATCTCCACCACTGTAATATGAGATGACAAACAGATCAAAAGGTCTTTGTTAGGGTTGTAACGGGGCTAGGGTAAAAGGTGTGGTCACAGGCTGAAATTAAAAGGTTAGAATCGAGATTGAATTGATAAGTACCTACCTAAAACTTTTCCGAAATTTCATCAACTGAAAAGTAATAAACCTACTAATACGAGCTTTTCTTTTGGAAATAGACTTTGATTGTGTAAGCTCACTTTTTTTAATTACTAATATTGAATACTTTGAAATTTTTTTTAAGAACAAACTAAATACAAGATAAATTTAACTACTAGAATAATATACTTAGGTAACTAGCTTAAATCAAATCTCGATTAAGGGGTAGTCAACAGAAAGGGTGATAACAAATACAAAGGGGCTTTGGGTTAATATTAGTAGGTGAGTCAATAAAAAGAAAGTTTGTTAGGATCAACGGGGTTCACTAGGGGTCAATTGTAAAGGTCGGCTATTTAGTGGAGTGAGTGAGGTTAAACCTAGGTGCCTTTATCATCTCTGTAATATCAAATCAAAAGTGTGGTCTCAACATGTATAAACGAGGCAAGTTCTAGAATAACAGTTCATAGTTGACACACTCATAATCAAAGAATGAGCACGAAAAAGAATGCATGCTCTATAAGGTTTAAAATCTCACAAAAATTATGGGTGTTTTGATATCATCCTTGTAAATTTCAAATTTTAAGGTAATATTCAAATTTAGGTTAACAACCTAGCAAAATTTTAATTCCTGAAAAACAGACTTATCATGCTGGATTCTCTAGTAATCTTCGAATTAATTATCAATGTACAATTAACTATGACTTATTCTAAAACATGTCAATAACAATCACAAATCATCATAAATTTCATCCTAATTAGTAATATGAAAATTTTACTTTAAAGCAAGACTAAATTTAGGGACTTGAGAATAATGCAGAAAGTTAGGCATTTTTATCCTCAGAGTCTGAGAATAATGGAAAAAGTTAGGCATTTTCTCATAATAACTATTCACCCCCCACACTTAAGATATACATTTCCCTCAATGTACAAACATAGATAATAACATTTAATGGATAAATCAAAAGAGAAGGGGAAGGAATTACTCCCTGAATTTTGGATTTTTTTCCCGGGGGAGTGTCTTTGGTGGCGGTGATGGTCGGTCTTGATGACGAACCTGCGCTAGATGAAGAAATTGGGTAGCGCACTGAGAAGTAGCCAGGATTTATTAAAACCTAATAAAAATAAACTAAATATAAAATTAAAGAAAAACAAACTAATGGGAAGGAGACTAAGAAGAAAACTAAAATGAAAATAAAATATTGATGGACTGTGAAGTCCTTATAGAAGGATGGTTCGCAAGGTGGGAATCAACACTAAGGTTGGGGATGTGATGGCGGTGGCGGAAGTGAAGAGGTTATCGTGGTGGTCGGCGTGATTCCCAAGCAGCTTGGCGAACCTGGCACTAAGAAACTAAATTAAATTAAAATAAATTAAACATAAGATTATTAAAGAAAAGGAGAATGAAAGGAAAGAGGAATGGAAAATAAAAACTAAAATGGTCTCAAAGACCCTTGGCCTGCTGTTTGGATGAAGCGGACGGCATGAACTCATGTTGATCGTTCTTTGTTGAGGAGCCTCTGCTTAGCTTCTTCTACTTCTTCGACATGATTTTATGTGGCTCAAGGGTGTTAGAGATTTATGAAGTGCAAAATCTGAGAGGGACAAGAGTGAAAAGAAAAGAAAATAAAGATGAAACTAGATGGAGGGAAGAGGAAAAGTTGTGGGGTTTAAATAGGGGTTCAGGTTTGATGCTTTCCCACGGCCGTTGGCTTAGGGTGTGTTGATTTACACGGCCGTCTAGCACTACCGTGTGTTTGGGTGTGTTTGTTACCTTATGCCCGTGCTTCAGATCCCCATGCTTGTGTTCGATCGCACGGTTTGTAGGCACGAGCGTGTTCTTCCCGTGGTGTGGAAGTCAGTAGCTTCACACGATTGAGGGGCACGGCCTTGCCCTTCTGTCGGTGCCCGTGGGGGGTGGTTGGATCCGAGACGCTGGGGGGTGGTTGGACTGACTTGCACGACCTCTGCTCTGTCAGTGTGGCGGTTCCGGTGGTCCACACGGCCACGAACACGACCGTGTAACCTGGAAAACCTGCATTTTTGGTTAGTGAAACACCCCAAACCCGGCCCACGAGCTTTTATATTAGAAAACCCCTTTTTAATATTAAGTGATAAAACATATAGAGTATATTTTAAAATAAAATACTTAGTCTTTAACTTAATCAAAATTTGTAACACAATAAAACAACAAGTAGAAATAAAATCGTTCATCATGGCCTTATGGCCTTATTACATCAAATAGTTTCCAAAATATTTCAAAGTACTAAAATAAATTCAAGAGTCCATAAAAATATAAACTTCATGTTGAGCATGGCCACCACAAGTTCTCACCGACCGGTCCCATTACTGGTCATCACCTGAAAAATGTTCCCACAACGGGGTGAGTCAAACAGACTCAATGTGTACACGACACTAAATCATAATAGAATCAGGCATACAATAGTTACACATTCAAAACACAAAATGCAACTTATGATGCATTCCCAAACCCAAACCTATTTGTCCATCCGCTACACACCCCCGTACCTGCCAAACACACCGTGGGGACTACTAAGTCGACCCTCCTTCTGCTACACACCAATTTGCGGGCTTAAGGCTCCGCATCTATGGTTTTAGGAAACCACTTTTCATATTACTGTGGTGTTAGATCACCACTTTTCAGATTACTGTGGTCGTAAGTCACCACTTTTCAAATTACTGTGGTCTTAAATCACCACTTTTCACTTCCCCTTTCAATATACAACCAAATGCCCCATTAATATGCATAATACACCATAGTTCAAATTCTTATCATATTCTCATGTTACGAATAACATTTTTCATATTCCTAGTAGAAGTAGGAAACGTACCTGAGTACTTAGTACCATATCATGGTACTTTAGCCATTCTCATATTTCTATTAACATATATTTTAATACATGTAACCATAATTCATATTACAAAATAGTGTGGAGTACACACCTGATTCGCTTAGCAAATTCCTTGAGATCTCGAAATCTGATCTACCGCTTAGATCCTTAATCCCTACATTTGATTATTCACTTACTATTTTAATAAAAAGCCATTCTACATATAAATCCAAATCCTAGTAGGATTAGTATTCTTAAACTTACCTTGAAATTCTCAAATCCAGAGAAATCTTTGTATCCTTCTTCCTTGTATTCGCCAACTCTAGATCCCTTTAACATATTAGTTTTCGCTTTTAAGATAATAAAAGATGATCCAAACACTAAAATAAGCCTTGGCCGAATGCTATAGACACTTACCTTGTGGATTTTAAATTCCGAAACTCACCGAATAACTAGGGAACACGCGGCTTATGGTGTACCTTCGGGAAAAGAACTTCTCCTTCCTTGTAGTCGACACTTAGTGAATCCCGAAAGATCTCTTCAGCAACAGATATTAAGGGTATTAGAATCTTAATTTCGACAGCCTTAAAAGAAATAGAATGAGAATCTAACCTAATCTTACCCTTACTGAAGAATTTGATGGAACTCTTGCTTGAACCCTTAGCAGTATTCGGCTATGGCTTTAATGTGGATAACAATTTTGGCTCTTGAGGCTTAGTGAGAAATCGACTAGGGCTATTAGTATCTTCGGCTTTTGATTGTGTTTGTAATAGAAGAAGAAAAGAAAAGAGAAAAAGAGAATAATGGCAGAGAAAATTCGGCAGAGGTTTTCTTGAAGAGAAAAGAATGAATGAAGAATAGCCTTACTCTTCCTTTTATAGCCAAAATTACTAGCTAGAGTCCTTTACTTGGCCACCACTCTTCTATTTTGATAACTTTATCCTTTAATTATCATAAATAAAAGAGTTTAATCCAATATTTATCTCTTTTAAATAATCCAATTTAAAAATCGTTTATTTATCATCTTTTTAATCGAATATTTATGAAAATAAAACACCTCCTTTCTAGAAGGCTTGTGCCGTCCACCTCAGTCTTCTGGAAGCAAAAATAAAACTCCTTTTATTTGCTTCCCAAGTGACTCGAACTCAGGCCCAATACCCTTGTATGTGGCGCCATTTCCAAAGGCCCTAAGTGGCATCTTCAGGCCACTTTTCCAAGCCTATTTGTGTGTCAAATTTCACATACTTTTTCTCTTAAGGCCACCTTGCCTTAATTTCCTCTTTTAAACATTAAAACTCGACATTTCTAGATCATTTCTAAGTTTCCAAAAATTTTCGTTCGGCTCTTTAAACTTGACATTTCCTTACATTTCCAAGTTTCCAGAAATGTTTACTTTCCTCTTTTGAGTCATTTCCGCATCATTTCCTTACATTCCCTAGTTTCCAAAAATGTTCACTTTCCTCTTTTAAACTTAACGTTTCCAAAGCATTTCCTTACATTTCCTTACATTTCCCTATATTGCCTTACATTTCCATACATTTCCACACATTTCCATACATTTCCATACATTTCAATATATTTCCATACATTTCCATACATTTCAATATATTTCCATACATTTCCATAATTTCCATACATTTCCATACATTTCCTTACATTTCCATACTTTTCCATACGTTTCCATACATTTCCATACACCTTAGGGTTCCTAAACTCCTTAGAACACTTCCAACATACCCACTGAGCCCACTTTGCCACATGCCTTCCTTGTGTCATGAGTCCAACACAAATTTTCCTTAAGGCCTCTTTGCCTCGTTTCCTCTTTTCACTTAAAATCCAATAATTTTTCTAAGCTTTCTCTTCCATCCTAGAATTTTAAAAACCCTTAATACACTTCCAAACACTGCCAAAACCTACTAACTCATGAATTATGCACAAACGCATAACCCCTAATCTAGGATGTTACAGTTAGTTTAAAAAGAAGAAAAATAAAAATTAAACTAAATGCAAATAACTGTAAAAAGAAGTAGGGTTAGTGCTCGGGTTACCTCCCGAGAAGCGCTCGTTTATAGTCTTAAGCTAGACTTTCCTCGTATTTGAAAATTTTAGGGAGGTTTAAAGGTTTGAATATCTTCCCTCATGCTTATGGTTTTATTCTCTTGTCAAAGTTGAAATCGAGAAGCATTTACCTTGAAATTGCCGAATATCGGATTGCTTACAACGACTATTCCTTGTAGGAAGATATCGTGTACCTTAAGAAGAAGTTCTCCCATTGCCTTCAGGTCTGTTGTGGTGATGTGAGGATCAGCTTTGTCTAACGTTACCTGGTCTCCTATTTTAAAGTGATTTGATGTCCCCACGAGCTCTTCTGGTGGTTCCTCTGGTTTTACTTCGTGTGATTTTGGTTCTTCCTTGAATTGCATTTTCCACTCGTCTAAGTTATTGGATTAAATCTTTTGCCCCTCGTGAGTTATTTCTTTGTTGGCACTGAACTGAGGATCCCGTTCAATCGTTCCATTGTTCGGTGGTTCCTGAAAAGAAGGTGTAATTGGATGGTCACCAAAAGAATTTTCTTTCTTACCTTGGTTCTTTAATGACCTGGCTGAGTCGAGGGCTTGAAGACTAATTGAGTCGTCTCCTACACAAAGTATGAGCTCGCCTGTGGCAACATCAATTTTAGTCTTGGTAGTTGCTAGGAAAGGTCTTCCTAAAATTAAGTGGATTGAATTATCCTCATCCATGTCTAAAACAACAAAGTCTACTGGGAAAACAAATTAATCGATTTTTACGAGAACGTCTTCAATAATGCCCCTAGGAATTCTAACAGTTTTATCAGCTAATTGAATACTCATCCTAGTTTGTTTGGGCTTCCCTAGACCTAGTCGTTTAAACAATGTATAAGGCATGACATTTATGCTTGCCCCTAAATCAGCTAACGTATTATCAATATTTAAACTACCGATTAAACATGGAATTGTAAAACTCCCTAGATCTTTTTGCTTCTGTGGTAGTCTATTTTGTAACATTGCTGAGCATGTTGCGTTCAGTTCCACTTGGTGCTCTTCATCTATTTTGCGTTTGTTGGTCAAGAGCTGTCTTAAAAATTTCTCGAATCTGGCATCTGAAAAAGAGTTTCAAGAAGAGGTAAGTTCATATTAATTTCTTTAAAAGTTTAAGAAACTTACCAAATTGTTCCTCTGAATCGTCTCTTTTTAACACTTCGGGATAAGGTATGCGAGGTTTGTACTCCTTGATTACCGATTTCTACTTTTCTTGTGCTACCTCTGTTGTACCTTCGTCTACCTTACTTTCTGGAATTAGTTTGGGTTCATCTAACTCCTCGCTATCCTGAGCTATGATGGCTTGAATTTGCTCCTTAGGGTTAATCTCAGTGTTACTTGGTAGCCGTCCTTGCAGTCGTTCTGACATTAGTTTTGCGAGTTGTTTTACTGCGTTAGTTACTTCCTTGACCGACTTAGCAATTTCACTAATTCGGCTCTCGTTGCTTTTGATTGTTCTATCAGTTTCTTGAATATGTTTCTCTATGTCTGCTGAGAACCTGGCCATCATCTCCTCAAGGGTAGGTTTCTTCTCTTGTGGATAAGGCTGATTTTGGAAGTTTTGAGGAAGTTGTTGCCTTTGATTTCCTTAATTGCCTTGACCTCCCCATGAAAAATTTGGGTAGTTCCTCCAACCTGGATTGTAAGTGTTACTAGAAGGATTATTATTGGATCAGAAATTATTACCTATATAGTTCATCTGTTCGCCCTTTACTTCCGGTTAGTAGGGTGGGTACTCAGGATTCACCACGGTTCCACTTGCGTCGCACTTCATGACTGGATGTGCCTGCGAAGAACACAAACTATCAAGCTTTTTATTCATCATCTCAAGTTGCGTTGATAGCATGGTCATGGCATCGACGTTGAAGACTCCTACCAATTTCGTCGGTTTGGTCCTTGAAGCTTGCCACTGCTAATTTTTTAATGACATCTCCTCAATGAACTCGTAGGCTACTTCTGAAGTTTTGTTATTTAGGGTTCCACCGGCTGCTAAATCAATCAGTTGTCTTGTCGAGGGGTTTACACCGTTATAGAATGTTTAGACTTGTAGCCACAAGGGTAAGCCATGGTGTGGGCACCTCCTCAAGAGATCTTTGAATCTCTCTCATGCATCGTATAGCGTTTCTAAATCCATCTGCACAAAAGAAGAGATATCATTCCTTAAGTTGGCCGTTTTGGCCGGTGGAAAATATTTCATTAAAAATATTTCGATCATCTGATCCCATGTGGTGATTGACCCTCGTTGTAACGAGTTTAACCACTATTTAGCTTTATTTCTCAATGAAAAAGGTAATAACCGAAGACATATGGCATTATCAGAAACACCATTTATTTTAAAGGTATCACAGAACTCTAAAAAGTTAGCTATATGCATGTTTGGATCTTCGTCCTGCAAACCATCAAATTGAACAAACTGTTGAATCATTTGTATTGTGTTAGGCTTTAATTCAAAATTGTTAGCAGATATAGCAGGCCTAACAATACTTCATTCCGCTCCTGTTAAATGCGGTTTCGTATAATCAAACATTGTACGTGGAGCATTGTGTTCCCCTACATCGTGTGGTGGTTGGTTATTCTTGTCCATCCTTTCAGTAGGATTGGAATTTTCTTCCTCTCTTTTGTGTAAATTAGGGCTCGCCTGGTTTCCCGACGATTCCTGCGAGCGGTTGCCTCAATATCACTATCGTATACCAAAGGTCCTCACGGGTTCCATCTAGTAATAAACTAGAGGTACCTGAAAAAACGAGAAAGAAAGAAAAATTAGCAAAAATTAAAATTTAACCTAAAAATAAAAGAAATAAATTGTGAAAAATAGAATAACGGCTAAAGTAATAAAAATAGAGCTTTCTAAATATTTTAGTTCCCCGACAACGGTGCCAAAAACTTAATCGTTGAAATCAGAGTTTTAAAATTTATAAAAGAATGATCAAAACCTGAAAACAAACTCTGACAACGATTAAAGGCAAGTGTACCTATCGAACAGTAGTATAGCTTAGGCAAGACCGAATATCGAACCCAAAGGAACTAAGAGTACTAAAACTAACTTTCTTTTTATTATTTAGCCTTAAAAATAGAGTGAAGTTGCTTTAAACTATATTGACAAAGACTAAACTAAGGACACAAAGACAAAAAGGACGAATAGGAAAATAACTTTGAAGGAAAACTCAGTTGATCACGACGATACCCTTAGGAAGAATCCACCTAGACTTCACTTGTTATCTGACCCTAAATTATATGATTTCTTTACTTAGCTTGATCCATAAGACTCTCTAACCTATATTAAACTCTCTCTTGAGGCGAATAACGTCTAACCCTAGGTTAATTAGTGGAACTCTTGTTCACTTATAGTAACCCCCTAGGATAGTAGTAAATCGATCAATGGACTCCCATATTAGGTTTCACCCTAATCCAGAAAAATCTCGTAACCCTATTTCTAGGCGTTCGATCAACTCCGCTTAATTATGTTAGATCTACTCTTAGGCAGGGTCTATTCCTCCTCCACCTAAGCACATTAGATTTGGATTAAGCAACACAATTAAGAACAAACTAAGCAATTATCATATAACTTAGAAATCAAATAACAAAATTCATCAAGGTTTCATCCCCTTCAGGTATCTGAAGGGTTTAGTTCATAATGAATAAAAAGAACATCACAAGAGAAAAGATAAAACAAAACATAAGAAAACACTAAAACCCTCTGAAGGAATTGAAGGAGAATTCCGCCATCTTGAGTATAATTCCGGCTTCTTGGGATGGATCAATTGGCTATCCTCGCGTTATTCCCTAACTCTGACCTTCTCGGCTTGGCTCCTTGGCCTAGCTTTAACCCTTTTCAAAGGTGGTACTTAGGGGATATATATAGGCTCTTGGAATGGGATTCTTTCTCTCTATATATCCTTTTCCGACTGAAATTACTCTTTTCAGCGATAGAGGCACGGCCATGGCACACGCCCATGTGAATCGAGACCAGACCGTGTTCAGATTTCTAACTTGGGGCACGGCCGTGTGAGGCGGAGTTGAGGCCGTGCTCTAGGTATTCGTCAAGGCACGGCTGTGTGGATTTTAGGCCAAGCCGTGTCAATTTCTTGCTAAGGCCCATTTACTCCATTTTGGGCCCGTTTTGTGTTCTTTTCATCCTCGGGTGCTTTTCTGGGTATAAAACATGAAAAGAAAGGATTACAAGCACCTTTTTATAAAAATCAAGGAATAAACCATCAAAAAGTACGCTAAATGTGGGATTAAAAGTTACTTTTATGGTTCATCATACCACATAACATGTGCACATACCAATTAACAAACTCCATTCGGCATTTGAATATTACTATATGTGATACCTAATTACCCATTAAAACATATCAAATCTACTATTCATATGGTTATAACCGAATACATCATGAGTAATTATCATTATAATTGCCACAAATTATCAACCATATTTATTCCACCACATAACCGAATATCAAATGCACATAACATTTTCCAACGAAAAGAATGAATTGATTCCTACAAGAACTGTCATAGGTTGGAGAGTCTGTATTGACTATATAAAGTTGAACGATGCCACCAGAAAAGATCACTTTCCTTTGCCCTTTATTGATTAGATGTTAGAACGATTATCCGGGCATATGTATTATTGCTTCCTGGACGGACTCTTCGGTTACTTCCAAATTCCAATAGCCTCTGAAGATCAAGAAAAGACAACATTTACATGTCCATATGGTACGTTTGCTTATCGTAGAATGCCTTTTGTATTATGTAATGCTCCTGCTACTTTTCAGCGCTGCATGCTAGCCATCTTTGACGAACTTGTGGAAGACATTATGGAGGTATTCATGGACGACTTTTCGGTATTCGATAATTCTTTACATCTTTGCCTTAGGAATTTAAAATGAGTTTTAATGAGATGTGAGGAAACAAACCTTATTTTAAATTGGGAAAAAATGTCACTTTATGGTGCGAGAAGGAATTGTGTTGGGACATAAAATTTCTAGTAAAGGGGTTGAGGTAGATAAAGCAAAGGCTGAAACCATAGAAAAATTACCTCCCCCTAGTTCAGTTAAGACCATTAGAAGCTTTTTAGGACATGCTAGATATTGTAGAAGATTCATTAAAGATTTTTCTAAAATAGCTAATCCTTTAACGAAATTGCTAGAAAAAGATGTACCTTTCAATTTTGATCAGGAACGTTCAGATGCATTTAATATCCTCAAAGAGAAACTAATAAATGCTCCAATTATAATTGCACCTGATTGGAATCTACCTTTTGAACTAATGTGTGATGCGAGTGATTTTGTAGTAGGTGCAGTTTTAGGGCAGCGAAGAGACAAGCACTTTCAGCCGATTTATTATGCCAGCAAGACATTAACAGCCGCACAAGAAAATTACACCACCACAAATAAAGTATTGCTAGCTGTGGTTTTCGCATTTGATAAATTTAGACAATATTTGATATTATCTAAAGTTGTCATTTACACTGACCATTCAGCCCTTCGTTATGTTTTGACTAAATCCGATGCAAAACCCCAATTCATAAGATGGATTCTACTCTTACAGGAATTTGATTTGGAAATTCAAGATAAGAAGGGAGCTGAAAATCTTGCAGCAGATCATCTCTCCAAGCTTCAGAACCCACATATCAAAGAACTCGACGAGAGTGAGATAAACGATTCGTTCCCTGAGGAGCAACTCTTTTCTATAACTAACTCCGAGGTACCGTGGTTTGCAGATATTGCAAATTATTTAGCTACAAACATCCTACCAAAAAGGTTAACACATCATCAAAAGAAGCTATTCTTTGCTGATGCGAATAACTATTTTTGGGAAAAACCCTTTCTTTTCCGTATATGCGTAGATCAAGTAATTCGGAGATACGTTACAAAGGCAGAAGCAAGCAAAATCCTTGAACATTGCCATTCAGGACCTTCAGGAGGACATTACAGTGGGATTAAGACTGTAACAGCCCGATTTAGACCTTAGTCCGAACGGTGGTTTCGGGACCACGAAGCTGAGTCAAATATATATATTATTTTCTATGCTTATTATGTATGAATTAGTGTGTGTGAAATTTTCGTATTAAAATTTGATCGTTTTAATGCTTAAATTTGAAATAAGGGCTTAATCGCGTACATTGAAAATTTGATGGTTAGATGAGATAGTGCTTAATTGTTGATGTTTTAATAAATTTGAGGCTTAAAGTAGAAATTTGGCCATAAAGGAAGGTTAGTGGCCGGTTGTTATGCATGAAATAGTGATCTAAATTGTTTAATATTTCTTTAGGTGAAAATGGTACATTATTTTAATATTTTAGTGGTTATAATAAAATACAATAAACAAAATGATAGAGAAATGAATATAGTGGCCGGCCAAAATGCTTGTAATAATGAATTGGAAATTGTTTATTTATTTTGATGACATGATTGTATATTATAATATATGATAAAATATTATATTAGATAAAAGATGAAAGTACTCATCTTTCTTCTTTGTTTGGCCGAAACTAAGAGAAAGAAGAGAAGTTTCAGCTTTGACATTTTTTGGTGCTTGCATGTTAAACTAAAGGTTAGTCTATAAGTAAATGGTTGTTCTTAATTTTAATTAAATGTAAATTATTCTTGCTGAATTGAAATGTTTACAATTATAATTGCTATTGCCGAATGTGAGGGATGGTATTTGATATGTTCAAGGAGCTACTTGAGTAAGTTTTTAAGCAATTGGACTGAATTGAATTTCTATCTATAATGATGTATATGTTTTAATAGAGGAAAACATGGAGTATATGATAATGCCGAATGTAATAAGGGATGGAAGTTGAATTTGATTGAATAAGATGTACACTTATATGATAATGTTAGCTATGTGAGATATTGACTTAAGAGATGAAATTGATCGAATGTAATGTATAATTGTAAATTGTTAGAATCACCGAATGTGATGTTGAAATATAGACGTGATAATTTAAATTGAATGAATATGTTTATATGTGTTATTTGGGGTGAATAATAGCTTCAATTAGTGAACTAAATGTGCGAATTTAGCACTAAGTGTGCGGAATATAATATAATGGCACTAAGTGTGCGATACATTACAAGTAATTGGCACTATGTGTGCACTTTATCAAGGTAACAGCACTAACTGTGCGATACTTTACATGGTTTTGCACCGAGTGTGCGGGTTTGCAAATCTTTCAAGGATATCAATTAGTGAATTGTGATAAACAAAATGAAATGATCAGGTATGTGATTCAGGCTTACGTAATACCGATGATTTATTTCAAGTTTATGTCTAAAAGACTTCATATGGATGTGGAAATTGAACAAGTTGATTTAATTAACCTTATATGTTTGACCACAAAGGTATGTGTATATTTGATGATGAATTGAATTTGTATATAAGTGGTTATATGTGATATTATATTAAATTTGAATATATGAGTACATGTGATAATTTAATTAACTTTGGATGTTCGGTTATATATATGATAATGCATTAAACTACTATATTCGGCCATATGTGATGGTATAATGAATCATGTGTATTTGATCTAATAAGTAAGTTTTAGATGTTGAAATGAAAATTTTATATCATATGTATTTATATGTGAATTATATGGATTGAAAGGTAAGAAGGAAAATTTGGTAGTTAATATGTATATACTTGAACAAATGTATATGTATTTGTTTTGAGATGGGAAAGTGATTTATAGATCGATGTGACATCTATTATTGAATGTGTGAGTGTTTGGCCTTAAGACTATGAAAGGTGAAAGTTTACGAATGGTGATATAAATTATGAGATGGAATATATGTATGATTATGATATTTCCATGAATGAATTGGTGTCTAACTGAGTATTTAAGTTAAATGATTCAGGTAAGTATGAGGTTTATTTGTTAAGTGAAAAATAATGTAAGTGAAGTTACTTAATGAGGAACATGGATTATATGAGAAAAGTGATTGTATATGTGTATGTGATTAACTAAATTTAGCTTATTTGAATTGAATTATATATATGTTTCTATAGTGAATTATTTGCTTATGGCTTTGTAATTTTCCTATGTTTATAGAGTTTCGAAGACTTGCTCAGGTTGGAAGTCGAAGGAGATCTCATCACACTATCCAATTTTCACTTCGGTAAATAAATGCTTGGAGATTTTGTTACGTGGCATGTATAGATTAGTTTTGACATTGCTGGTTTTGAAGTTGTATATATTTGTATAAGCCATGCGAAAATGGCTTGTCCATCTTGTTAATCTTGGAATTTATATTTGGCTTGATGATTATGTTTGGATGTTGTTTTGGTTGATTTGGTTTTGGTTGATTTGGTTTTGGTATATATAAGCATGGTTAATGCATAGAGTTTAAATGAAATGGAGTAAAGATGTTATAAACTTGTTAACCATATTTTGCAATGAAACAGTTTTTGGTTAGCAGCAGTATCATGATTTTGAAAAATCACCAAAAATAGGATAAATGGAATTAGAAAGTGAATAAGATATAGAATTAAACCTTATTGTGTCTATTTTTACATGAAAGAAATAGAGTAGGCAAAGGAGTTTTAGATTCTGTGATATTTGAATTTAAGTTAAGAGAGGTCAGAACCGTTGGTCAGTAAAATAGGGGAAACTTTAATAAATAAACTGTACTAATTGGCTATGTGAAAAATTCTGGAAAAATTATAGTAAGAATATATATGAGTCAAGTTTCAAGGGAAATTTATGGATCTAAATTTCGAGTTTCGTAACTCGAGTTATAGTTAATTTAGTCAACATGACGCAGATGGACAGTTTCAATTTTTTTATGCCCCGAATTAGTAGTTAAGTCTAGTAATGCCTCGTGCTCGAATCCGGCAACGGACTCGGTAAGGGGTGTTACAAAGACAACACACAAAATGCTCGAATTAGGTTTTTATTGGCCAACTCTATTTAAAGATGCCAATAGGTATGTCGCTTCGTGTGATAAATGCCAAAGAACAGGTAATATCTCTAAACGCGATGAAATGCCTCAAACATATATGTTATCATGTGAAATATTCGACGTATGAGGTATTGACTTTATGGGTCCATTTCCTAGTTCATTCGGAAATAAATACATCTTAGTAGCAGTAGATTACATGTCAAAATGGGTGGAAGCCCAAGCTTTACCTACTAACGATGCTAGAGCTATAGTAAGGTTTCTCAAGAAACTCTTCTCTCGTTTTGGAACACCCAGAGCGATTATTAGTGATAAGGGTACTCACTTTTGTAATACTTAATTTGATAGTATTGAAAAAATATGGAGCCCACCACAAGAAGCACCACAACAGAGACATCGCCCAGTTCATTCGGCTATTTCACTCTCAGACATTTCTACATGTCTCACTCAGTTTGAGCATTACTATACGCAGCAATTCAATAACACCACTCGAAGATTCGAAGACATTGAGGTGACTCTTCAGCAGATCTGTCATCACCTTCATATCTCATCGCCACTACCACCTCCCGACCCAGCTGATGTAGAGGACCTCTGAGTCCTTTTATTTTTATATTTATTTTTATTTTTATTTTTATTTCTATCTTTATTTCTACTTTTATTTTCATTTTTATTTTTAGTTTACTGTCTAAAGACTTGAAAGTTTCATTAGTACTATTGATCTCACTTTATCACTGGTTATCTAACCCTAAGTTTCCATAACAACATCCATTCCCTAAAATTTAATTGATGACTTCGCAGATTAAATAGATTAAATATACCACTCAAGGAACGAAAACATCACTTATACCTAGTCATCACATTTGTCATGGAACATCCTCCAAGGATCTCATCCATAATTTAGGAAGTTTCACCTCTCCCTTTCTCTTAAATTTCATATATATCTTTTTACATTGAGGGCAATGTACCTCTTAAGTGTAGGGGGGTTAACTATAGTATTATCAGAAAATCCCTGAATAATGCCCTGTTCTTTAAGTAATTTTCTCACATTATTATGAGAA